>OZ024927.1:109444341-110644341 GCA_964017235.1 Sabellastarte sp. h YS-2021
ACATATTCATAACAGAACATATGGTATTTGATAGTGCACACTTTTACACTTCTGTTTCAAATGTGCATTTACATGGAAGTCTATTTCTAATACTTGTCAAAGTGATGTCCCTACCAAGTATCAACTTCCTACACCTTACGTTTCCGAGATATAGCCCGGACAAGATTTTACAGGTCAAGGTCACTACGCCAAGGTCAAAGGCCAAATCAAGGTCAGACCACGACGTTGCACACCTACACCCCCTAACCAATGTCCATAGTAAGTATCAACTTCCTACACCTTACAGTTTCCGAGATATAGCCCGGACAAGATATTATAGGTCAAGGTCACTATGGCAAGGTCAAATTAAGGTCAGACCATGACATTGCACACCCTAACCAATGTCCCTACCAAGTATCAACTTCCTACACCTTACAGTTTCCGAGATATAGCCCGGACAAGATTTTCAAACTCATTGACAAGGTCACTACGGCAAGGTCAAAGGTCAAATCAAGGTCAGACCATGACGTTGCACACCTACACATCCTAACCAATGTCCCTACCAAGTATCAACTTCTTACACCTTACGGTTTCTGAGATACAGCCCAGACAAACTTTTTCCCGCCGCCCACCCACCCATCGGGACACCATGGGTGAAAACAGAAAGACAATAAGGTTAATAGTGCTGCTATCCCCCCCCCCACACACACACACACTTCCCCACAGAACCAACTTTTCTGAACCAATGTTCGCAGTAAACAGGATGGAAACAATTATGCCAAATTTACAGAATTTATTTCTTAAAAACTGAACGCTATTTACTTAATTTGAAAATTTTAATTACTTAAATGTAGCTTTTATAAGCTACAAGCTTACCATGTGGGACTTAATGCTGATCTCGGGTTGCCACACCCGGGGCCAACGTCTTAGAAAAAAAGATCGTTCTTGTTAGCCACCGGATATACTGGTAGTTGTCGTCACGTGATAACTTCTGACCAATCGTCCTACTTTCTTGTTGAAATTTTTTTTTTTTTAAACCTACCCCTCAGCTGTAAACAGCGGGGAGGCAGGGTGGGACTCTTCTAAGTCCCACATGGTAAGCTTGTAGCTTATAAAAGCTACATTTAAGTAATTAAAATTTTCAATTTTATTACGCTACAATAGCTTACCATGTGGGACTTAATGCTGAATTCAACCGCCCGGTGGCGGGATTACAGCTGAGACTGGAAGGAATGTCATTTTTTCTAAGATTTTGAGTTAATATGTATAGAATAGTGCCAGAAATACCAGTCTGAGTCCCATTTACAGTGCCCCGATCCCGAAGGCCGGGCCTGTAACGAGCCAAAAACCTAAGTAAATGAGAGACAGTGCTAAAAACTGTCTAGATGTTTTATTGAAGGACGGGAGTGCAGCAGTGCTCACTCCGAGGTCTAAGGGTCCAAAAGGGGCCCTTCACGTGTGACTGACCAACCCAGAGGTTGGGAATCTCATAAAATTTTTACAACCTGAATATGAGATTAATGACAACTAAATAAGTCCTTAATAGAAAATACTTGATAATTAAAGGATAAAATGACCTTACCCGTAACATCTTGAAGGTAGAGGAATACCTAGATCCTGGGAAAGACTCCTGAAGACTTGGTTGTAGCGGATGTGCCCCCCCCCCCCCCCTTTTTTCTTTCCGAGGACAACTGGTCTGAGGGGAAGGATCTAGGACTTGTTGTGCAGCCACTACGGGTCCCAGGTACAAATTGTTGTCGGTGTCCGACCAAGTAAGGTCTTTTAGGTAAAAATTTGTAAATGTGTTGTGAGCTTTCCAGTGACAGGCTTGCATGATTTGGTCCACCGATACCCCACCGTAAAAGGCCTTAGAGGCCGCGAAGGCCCGGATGTCATGCGCTTTGACTTGGACCAAGTCCAAGGCTTGTTGATCTGCTTGTTTGTAACAAAGTAAAATGGTTTGTTTCAACCATGAAGAGAGTGTAGCGGGTCTGATGTCTGAGGTATGTCCTTTCTTAAAGGAGATGAAAAGGAGAGAACGAGACCCTCTCAGGTCTTTAGTTCGATCCAAATAAAACCTCAGGGCCCGTACGGGACACAGGGTCTTGTCTTCTTTAAACTGTCTATCCACAATGGTAGTCAGAGCAGGGATAGTCACCGGAGACACACTTTGAGAACCTTCTCTTGCTAGTTGGTTTTTGGCTATGAAATCAGAAGAAGGGAACAAGGCAACCTTTTCCCATTGGCCTAAATTAGCTACTTTGTTAGCGACCCAGGCATGGATTTCGCTGCGGCGCTTGCCGGAGGCCAAGGCTAGCAAGAAAGCAGTTTTTAAAGTGAGATGTTTGAGGTCTGAGTCTTTCATGGGCTCAAAAGGTGCTTTGGTGAGCTCGTTAAGGACAACAGAAAGGTTCCACTTGGGTAAGTTTCTGGAACTTTTAGGACGATCCCTGTGAAAACTGGAGAGTAACCTATGAAGGTCTTCATTGTGTGCAATATGTTGGGCCGTTGGGCCCAAAGTGTCAACGATTGCAGTCCTGTAACCATCAATGGTCGAGGGGCGCCTGTTTAGGTCTTGGTACAGGTACATGAAGAAATCTGAGATTTGTTTCACAGATGGAGTGGAGAAATCCACCGAATTTTCTCTGCACCATTTTTCAAAAAGGGCCCACTTTGACTTGTAGATGGTCCTTGTTGATGACCGCTGAGGGGCAGCAATTCTCTCTGCCACCTCCACAGAGAAGCCTTGTTCTTGGAGTTGTCCGCTCCTAGACACCAGGCGTGGAGGTTCAGGTGCTGGGGGTTGTTGTGGAACACCAGCTTGTGGGACTGTTTGAGTAGGGTTGTTGACACTGGGAGTTGCAGTGGGATCTCTGTTGAGAGCTGCACTAGGTCCCAAAACCAGGGCATCCCTGGCCAGCCTGGGGCTATTACGATGATCAGGCACTGGCATTGCCTGATCTTTTGGATCACCTTGTGAAGGAGAGCCGTAGGAGGGTACGCATATGCTGTGAGGTTGGTCCAGTTTATGTTCAGAGCATCTATGTCCCAGGCCTTTGGGTCTGGGATAGGAGACACGTATAGAGGGAGTTTGTGGTTCAGGTGAGTGGCAAACAAGTCTACATGAGGGGTGAACCACTTCTGGCAGATCTGTTTGAAGACCTGTGGGTGCAGAGACCATTCGGTTGACTGCACTTGGTTGGACCTGGATAGCAGGTCGGCCATCACATTCAGGCACCCTGGAATGTGCCTGGCTTTCAATGTTATGTGATAGTGATGGCACCAGGTCATGATCTTCCACAGGAGAGCACACATCTCTGCCGAGTGTGTTCCTCCTTGTTTGTTGATGTAGGCTACCACTGTTGAGTTGTCCGTCGCGATCAACACTGTTTGATTCTGGCACTGGTCCTTGAAGTCTCGAAGGGCCAGGGAGACCGCCTTCAATTCTAGGACATTTATGTGAAGCCTTTTTTCCTGATCTGACCACAGACCCTTGGTAAAGTTTTGGTCTAAGTGAGCGCCCCAACCTTCGTTTGAGGCGTCGGTAAAGAGTTGGATACTGTGGTCTTTGGGATGAAGGTCTGCACCTTTCATCACCTTGGAGGGATTTTGCCACCAATCTAGGTGGGCTGCAATGGCTTCTGTCCAGGGAAGGAGGTTGTCCAGCGACTGAGGATATCTCCAGTGCTCCTTGAGATGAAACTGAAAGGGCCTCATGTGAAGGCGTCCCTCCGGGACCATTTTCTCCGTTGAGGCTAGCAACCCAATTAGAGACATCAAACATCTTGCAGTCAAAACACGTTTTGACTTGAGTCGTAGGATCAAATCCTGAAGTTTGAGCCATCTCTCTTGAGTGGGTTTTACAAGGGCTGAATCGAGGTGGTATTCGTAGCCCACGAACGAAAACACCTGTGTAGGTTTCAGTTCTGATTTTTCCTGATTTATTATCCATCCCAAGGACTGAGTCAGGTCTACTACTGCCTGAGTGTTCACTTGTGCTTCCTCCTGAGACTGGGACCTGATCAGCCAGTCGTCCAGGTATTGGTGAATTCTGAGTCCTCTTGAGAGGGCCATTAGTTTCACTTCCTTTACGATCATAGTAAAGACCTGGGGGGCTGTAGCTAGTCCGAACGGGAGGGAGGTGAATTGGAACACCTGAGCCTTGTAGCAAAACCTTAGGTATTTCCTTGAGCTTGGGTGGATGGGGATATGCAGGTAGGCGTCCGACAGATCTATCGACGATACCCACTCCCCTGGAATCAGGGAGGTCCTGATGGACTCTGGAGTTTCCATTTTGAACTTTTCTACTTGTAGAAAAGTATTGAGCCTGCTTAAGTCTATGACTGGCCTCCACCTTTGGTGAGGCTTGGGTACTAGGAACAGGCGACTGTAAAACCCGAGAGATTTTACATTGTCTACCCTTTCGATAGCGTTCTTTGACAGGAGAGACTGGATACAAGTAGCCAAGGCTTGGTCTTTTGGTTGGGCCTTGTACTCTGACAGAATCAGAGGAAATCTGATCAAGTTTGGCTTTGAACGGAATGGCAGAACGTAGCCATTGGTGATAATGTTTAACACGTTTTGAGAACATTTGTTTGTGAGCCAGTCTCTCCTGAAAGAACGGAGGCGACCTCCTACTGGTGGACTGAGTGAGGCTTTGGAGGAGTCATTGGGGAGGGGGGTTTCCACGCCCCCTTCCTCTATTGTGGGGTCGAAAACGACCCCTGGAGCCTCTGAAGTTGGATTTTCCTCTTCCTGAAGGAAAGGACTGGTTACTGCTTTGAGAGGTATTGCCCCCATAGGGGCGTTTCCTGTAGGAGCCTCTTTTCCTGTGGGGACCACGAAAGGGCTTATTCTGGTAGGGTGCAAAACCCTGAGAATCTTTTGAGGTGCCTTTTTTGAGAAGGAAGTCCTCACCTTCCTTCACTAATTGAGACTCGAACAAGGAAGAGTCCCAAAAGGACGAGTTCCTGACTTCTTGACGTCTCGTTTCTCCTAATTGAGGATGTAATAGAGTCATCTCGGCTTCTCGCCTGAGTAAGCCGGTATTAGCCATAGAGTATAATTCCCTCTGCAAAATATGGGCTAGAGATTTGCTGAGACAAGTGAGGGCCCTGTGTTGAACAAGTACTGTCTTGTTCCAAAAATCTAAGTAGTCAGCTACTTCCTCATATCCACGCTTTGCCGCTTTCTCAGGATTGGCACCTTTCTGAATCTGAGATTTAATCTTCTTGACGGTAGACTTAATGCTATGTTGGCATTTTTCCAATGAAGCATTGCAAGAAGATGAGGTTTTGGCAAATGCAGCGGTGAAGTTGAGGGTAGAGATGTTTTGTCTAGCCTGAAGTTCTAGCTCCTTGAGAACTGGCAGGGGAACTCTGGCTACTGGGGGCCCAGAAGGTCTAGGAGTAATACAGATCTTAGCAAAGTCTGTATTCAACTCCTGAATTTTGTCCTGAAAAGTTGGTTGTCCCACCTTGTACCACTTGGAAGTTGAGGGAGGAGGCTTGACATATTTTCCCTCAGATAAGTTGGCAGCCTTAAAGTCATGTTGGAATTTATCAAAGGCGTCCTTGATAACTGAGCTAAGTGGAAGAATAGAGGAGGGACCTCTAGGTCTGAGCTCTTGACGGCCTTTTTCATCATCCAGACCCAACACTGAGGTGGAAGACCTGGGCATAGATTCCCTGGGGTCAGGGAGAGACAAAATACGCCTGAAGGTATCCACTTCCTCAGAGTATTGGGAGGGCATGTCAGACAAAGCTACTGCTCTATAATAAGGGGGGTCTGGATCATGTTGTGGGAGGTCTTGGTCAGAAGCTACTCCTGAGGGCTGAGCCCTAGAGGGCTTAGAAGACCTGTGTCTGGCTACAGGGGAGTGATCCTCCTCTGAGGAAAATGACACATATCTAGATCTTGATTTATGTTTGCTCTTGTCAGAGTGCTTTTTGGATCTAGAAGAAGGGATCCGAGGTTCATCGGAATCTTCATTTAGTTGGTCCGAGGCAGAGCTCGGGTCAACTGGCTGCTTATGGCTTTGCTTTTTGTGAGAGTACGAAACCTCTTCGGGATGACCTTCAGAGGGGGCAACGTACTGATCCGAGGAAGGTTGAGTAGATACTAGATGAGGAGGAAGAGTTGGACCGTAGTCCACATCCATATCCTCGCTTGGAACGTTAGTACCAGATCTCGGATGGGGCAAATCCAGAGGGGCAGCAGAAGTACTGGACAAGCCAGGTTTTGAAGCAAGAGTCGAAGACTGTGTCTCGACTTTCTGTTTTACAGCCAACTCCTCTCGGAGTGACTGAAAAGCTTCCAACATGGATGCCTGGAAGGAACCCATTTGCTGCTGTAAGTGTATATTTAAGGAATCACCGAGTGATTTCTCTAAATTTTTCTGGATTTTATTTTGCAAAGCTGTACCAGGGGTGGGTGGGACGGTTTTTGCTGGCGTTTTCAAAGACAGGGAACTGAAGGCAAGAGGTTGTGGACGGGGGGGGTGAGGTAAAGAGGCTATCAGCAGCACACTCGAGGTCTGCATTGGACCCAGTGAAAGAGTCCCCGTCGCCTTCACCCAAAAGATCTAGTTCATCTTTGGAACTAGTTGTCGCTTTCTGCTTTTTCAAATACCGTTTCCGGTTTTGGATTTTCTGTAGTTGCTCATCTGTAAAAGACGTGCAAATTTCGCAAGGGGTTTCAAAGGTGACACAGGGGTCATCTCCCTTGCCAGCCTCCCTACAGGTAGGGCAGAAATTATGTGTATCAAAATTAAAGCAGAAATGGCGGCATTTCTGCGCTCTCGGTTTGTCTTTATTAGCTTGATGTGTAGACATTTTGTACGCAATAAAAGACGTAGAATGTATTAGCCTGAACCGAGGAAAACTCAAAACACGCGACAGCAATAAAAATACTTATCCTGTGAAAATGAAACTTTAACAGAATGATCTATAATATATATTACAAGAAATATGCAAATATTAGCCTCCAACAATAAGTAAAGTCTGAGAAATAAATGAAAATGTCTGTATATTTACAAACTGCTACCAGTCAATCGTGGCCAACGAGAAAGTAGGACGATTGGTCAGAAGTTATCACGTGACGACAACTACCAGTATATCCGGTGGCTAACAAGAACGATCTTTTTTTCTAAGACGTTGGCCCCGGGTGTGGCAACCCGAGATCAGCATTAAGTCCCACATGGTAAGCTATTGTAGCGTAATAAAAAATTACTTTAATGAAACAAAGTTTATCACAAAGAAATGAACACTTAAAGGAAAAGAAAAATATGCATCATCTTAATTGCACTAATGTGGAGGTACAACTACAAGTCACACATATTCTACACAAGCTTCTATTTCCAAATGAGTCCTGAAAGATACATAAAAATCACTGATTTTCTGTGGATCACAACATCCACTGCTGCTATAAAACCTTTTCAACATTGTACAACCTTTATGACTACAAGTAAGGAAATCCTATGTGTAATATTGCTTTACAAATGTCTGAGCTTTGGTCCAGTATTTCAGAAGGGTAGTGCTGGCTAATTTGCAGGCCTTGTCTTCCATGTGACTAGAACAAAACAGATACAGCCCGGCCAATACTGCTACCACACCCAAGAGAATTGCAAATAGAACACCACAGCAAGACAGGCCAGCTGAAAATACACAAGCATATAGTAGCAATGGATAGATAAAATGTTTTTGCGAACACAAAAATGAAGCATCCCATAGAAATAAAGTGCATAAGAGTGAGAGCATTTTTATAGAGGTGTTGTATATAATTGAAAAAGGAAAGAAATTTTCAACCTCATTTTGACCTTTAGGGGAGAGATGGGGGAGACTGCATGATTCTTGTTTAATCCTAAACCACCATTGGCCCTTAGCTCCAATATATTCCAATGCTCTGATCATAGTAATAAAGAGATACTAAGCAATAACTAAAAATCATAACCATTTGATGTCAGAAAATTGACAGGGAAATGAAAGAAGGGTCTGAATAGCCTTAAGCTAAAAAATTCAATGAATGTTTTTTAGGATTCAGGCAATATGTTTGTAGATACACTGCAAAATACAAAACATTAAACATGATGACCCCAAATTGACTGGTGGGGGAGGGGGAATTGATGGGTATTTTTATGTCGTCACTGCGGCGTGGGCGTCCGCGTGAACAACTTCTTCTCCAGAACTACAAGGCCTAGAGACATGCTGTTTTTTTTAAAAGATACCTTATCTATCGAGGATGAAAAATTGTTCAAGGCATGAAAATCTGTCTGTTCGTCTGTTTGCTAGAAACGTTACAAGGGAGGTACCCACACCAAAAGTGTGAAAATTTCAACACTTTATCACAATTATCTCAGTGACTATTGCAGGGATTTCTCTCATATCTTGCATATATGTACTAGGCCAGAGGTAGATTCTCTTGTGTGAGTATGAGACCTGGATCTGTCTTACTTTTTTTTAAATAAATTTTTTTAATAATTTTTAATGCAGTAAAATTCATGAAATCATGCACTAAATCACTTATAACTTGAAAAGTGTTGCATTTAGAGCATTTTGTTAAACTATGTTATTCAGCTACTTTTTTCATAGCTACAACATGGTGAGTAACTTGGGTGTCTGTTTCAATAGCCAAGTGAGTAATAGCTACTTTTGGGCTTTTCAGTAACTACCATCTTGAGTAAAATCACTTGTAACTTGAAAACTATTGCATTTAGAGAATTTTGTATAAATATGTTATTCAGCTACTTTTGGGTCAGCTATAACATAGTAAAATTTCAGACCTGTAGCTCATGGCATAGCTGAGTAATAGCTACTTTTAGGTTATCACTGTTGAGTAAATCACTTATAACTTGAAAACTATTGCATTTAGAGTATTTTGTTTCAATATGTTATTCACCTATTTTGGGGTCAGCTATAAGATAGTAAAATTTCAGATCTGTAGCTCGTGGCATAGCTGAGTAATAGCTACTTTGAGGTTATCAATGTTGAGTAAATCACTTATAACTTGAAAACTATTGCATTTACAGAAATTTGTGTAAATATGTTATTCAGCTACTTTTGGGTCAGCTATAACATAGTGAAATTACAGACCTGTAGCTCATGGCACAACTGAGCAATAGCTATTTTCAGGTACTGTATGTTGAGTAAATCAGTTGTACCTTAAAAAATATTGCATTTGGAGTATTTTGGTAAAATATGTTGTTCACCTACTTTTGGGTCAGCTATAACATAGTGAAATTACAGACCTATAGCTCATTGCATAGCTGAGCAATAGCTATTTTGAGGTTCTTACCATTGAGTAAATCAGTTGTAACTTGAAAACTATTGCATTTACAGTATTTTGCTTAAATATGTTGTTCACCTAATTTTGGGTCAGCTATAACATAGTAAAATTTCAGACATGTAGCTCATGGCATAGCTGAGTAATAGCTACTTTTAGGTTATCACTGTTGAGTAAATCACTTATAACTTGAAAACTATTGCATTTAGAGTATTTTGTTTCCATATGTTGTTCACCTATTTTGGGGTCAGCTATAACATAGTAAAATTTCATACCTGTAGCTCATGGCATAGCTGAGTAATAGCTACTTTGAGGTTATCACTGTTGAGTAAATCACTTATAACTTGAAAACTATTGCATTTAGAGTATTTTGTTTCAATATGTTATTCACCTATTATGGGGTTAGCCATAACATAGTAAAATTTCAGACCTATAGCTCATGGCATAGCTGAGTAATAACTACTTTGAGGTTATCACCGTTGAGTAAATCACTTATAACTTGAAAACTATTGCGTTTACAGAAATTGGTGTAAATATGTTATTCAGCTACTTTTGGGTCAGCTATAACATAGTGAAATTACAGACCTGTAGCTGATGGCACAACTGAGCAATAGCTATTTTCAGGTACTGACTGTTGAGTAAATCAGTTGTAACTTGAAAAATATTGCATTTGGAGTATTATGTTAAAATATGTTGTTCACCTACTTTTGGGTCAGCTATAACATAGTGAAATTACAGACCTATAGCTCATGGCATAGCTGAGCAATAGCTATTTTGAGGTTCTCACTATTGAGTAAATCAGTTGTAACTTGAAAACTATTGCATTTACAGTATTTTGCTTAAATATGTTATTCACCTATTTTTGGGTCAGCTATAACATAGTGAAATTTCAGATGTGTAGCTCATGGCATAGCTGAGTAATAGCTACTTTGAGGTTATCACTGTTGAGTAAATCACTTATAACTTGAAAACTATTGCGTTTACAGAAATTTGTGTAAATATGTTATTCAGCTACTTTTGGGTCAGCTATAACATAGTGATATTACAGACCTGTAACTCATGGCACAACTAAGCAATAGCTATTTTCAGGTACTGACTGTTGAGTAAATCAGTTGTAACTTGAAAAATATTGCATTTGGAGTATTTTGGTAAAATATGTTGTTCACCTACTTTTGGGTAAGCTATAACAAAGTGAAATTACAGACCTATAGCTCATGGCATAGCTGAGCAATAGCTATTTTGAGGTTCTCACTATTGAGTAAATCAGTTGTAACTTGAAAACTATTGCATTTAGAGTATTTTGCTTAAATATGTTGTTCACCTACTTTTGGGTCAGCTATAACATAGTAAAATTTCCGACATGTAGCTCATGGCATAGCTGAGTAATAGCTACTTTTAGGTTATCACTGGTGAGTAAATCACTAATAACTTGAAAACTATTGCATTTAGAGTATTTTGTTTCAATATGCTATTCACCTATTTTGGGGTCAGCTATAACATAGTAAAATTTCAGACCTGTAGCTCATGGCATAGCTGAGTAATAGCTACTTTGAGGTTATCACCGTTGAGTAAATCACTTATAACTTGAAAACTATTGCATTTACAGAAATTTGTGTAAATACGTTATTCAGCTACTTTTGGGTCAGTTATAACATAGTGAAATTACAGACCTGTAGCTCATGGCACAACTGAGCAATAGCTATTTTTAGGTACTGACTGTTGAGTAAATCAGTTGTAACTTGAAAACTATTGCATTTAGAGTATTTTGTTTCAATATGTTATTCACCTATTATGGGGTTAGCCATAACATAGTAACATTTCAGACCTGTAGCTCATGGCATAGCTGAGTAATAGCTACTTTGAGGTTATCACTGTTGAGTAAATCATTTATAACTTGAAAACTATTGCATTTACAGAAATTTGTGTAAATACATTATTCAGCTACTTTTGGGTCAGCTATAACATAGTGAAACTAGAAATAGGACGCCCTGTTGATAGTAGATGCGAATAGAAACAGGATAGCATAGAAGAACACACATTATCATGTGTAATGTCCACCCCATGAACCTTTTGCCAAAATTGTACAGTAGTCTTACAAGACCCTGTTTCATTTGTAAAATATATCAATGATGCTTAAATATTTCTTAGTGTAGATGTAAATTATTTCAGCTTCATGCCTTTTTGCATTGGTTGGGTCGAAAATTTTGATGAAATCACTCTATCTTGCACGGTTAAGAAGATAGAAGCAAATTCCTGTTTTTCTATTTTTGGCAAAAATTTGAAAATTCAAAATGGCCGCCATTTTTTGGAAAAGGAAAATTTTTTTTAAAATTGGCAAGAGTACATTTGTTAGATACCCTATGGGTCGAAAATTTCGACGAAATCGCTCTATCTCGCACGGTTAAGGAGATAGAAGCAATTTTGTGTTTTGCCATTTTTGGCAAAAATTCGAAAAATCAAAATGGCCGCCATTTTTGGAGAGGGGAAAATTTTTTCAAATTGCAAAGAGTACATTCCTTAGATACTCTGTGGGTCGAAAATTTCGACGAAATCGCTCTATCTCGCACGGTTAAGGAGATAGAAGCAAATTTGTGTTTTGCCATTTTTGGCAAAAATTCGAAAATTCAAAATGGCCGCCATTTTTGGGGAGGGGAAAATTTCTTGAAAATTGCAAAGAGTACATTCCTTAGATACCCTGTGGGTCGAAAACTTCGACGAAATCGCTCTATCTCGCACGGTTAAGGAGATAGAAGCAAATTTGTGTTTTGCCATTTTTGGCAAAAATTCGAAAATTCAAAATGGCCGCCATTTTTGGGGAGGGGAAAATTTTTTTGAAAATTGCAAAGAGTACATTCCTTAGATACCCTGTGGGTCGAAAATTTCGACGAAATCGCTCTATCTCGCAGGTTTAGGAGATATGAGCACATTTGCCTTTTTCAGTATTCAAAATAGCTAATTACTCATTTATTTAATTAATTACTCACTCATCTATGAAGCAATTCCCCCCAAAAGCAATCCCATACAAGCTATTAACCCAATGAACCTCCATACCAAATTTCAGAAAGCTAGGCTTAATAGCATTCCTTAAAATGTCTGGAAACCAAAGAGCTACTCAAAAGTAGCAAAGTAGCTATTACTCAGTTAGCTATAGAGCTATCATCACCAAAAGCAATCCCATACAAGCTATTAACCCAATCAACCTGCATGCCAAATTTGGTAAAGATAGGATAAGAACTGTTGCCTAAAATGTCTGGAAACCAAGTGGGACGCCGGACACCGGACGCCGGAAAAAGCAAAAATAATATGTCCACCCCCCCAGTGGGGTGGACATAATTACAGACCTGTAGCTCATCGCACAAATGAGCAATAGCTATTTTCAGGTACTGATTGTTGAGTAAATCAGTTGTAACTTGAAAAATATTGCATTTGGAGTATTTTGTTAAAATATGTTGTTCACCTACTTTTGGGTCAGCTATAACATAGTGAAATTACAGACTTATAGCTCATGGCAAAGCTGAGCAATAGCTATTTTCAGGTTCTCACTATTGAGTAAATCAGTTGTAACTTGAAAACTATTGTATTTACAGTATCTTGCTTAAATATGTTGTTCACCTACTTTTGGGTCAGCTATAATATAGTAAAAATTCAGACATGTAGCTCACTGCATAGCTGAGTAATAGCTACTTTGAGGTTATCACTGTTGAGTAAATCAGTTGTAACTTGAAAACTATTACATTTAGAGTATTTTGTTTAGATATGTTATTCACATAATTTTTGGTCAGTTATATCATAGTGAAATTGCAGACCTCTATGTCATGGCATAGCTGAGCAATAGCTACTTTCAGGTTCTAACTATTGAGTAAATCATTGTATCAACTGGATAGCCGCAGTGTGTAGAGAGATTTAACCATTACCGCTCTAATGAAAAAAGTATTATAGCTAGCCTTCTCAAGTTTGCAGAATATATTAATAACCATAAAATGTTGCCTGGGAATATTTTTGGCCTCATTTTGAAAAACAAGATGGCCGCCAGGGACATTTATTCGACTTTAAACAAGGACTTTTGTTGGCCCTCTAGAGCAAAGGGTATTATAAGTAGAGATCTCAAATTCGCAGGATATGTTCCTCATTATAAAATCTTGACTGGGAATATTTTTGGGCTCATTTTGAAAATCAAGATGGCCACCACTGGTGTTTCTTTGTCAGTCATGAAAAGAGCTTATATCTCCCTTATTATTGGTCCTAGAGGTTTGGGATGGTAAACCAACCTATAGGAAATCATGGGCTGGGAATCTTTTGGTGTGGTCAGATTTGACCTTTAACCCCTCCTTCAAGGTCAAACGAGGATAGCCAAACTTAAAAGTGCTTATAACTCGCTTATTATTGGTCCTAGAGGTTTGGGATGGTAAACAGATATATAGGAAATCATGGGCTGGGAATCTGTTGATGTTGTCCGATTTGACCTTGGACCCCTTCTTCAAGGTCAAACAAATATAGCGAAACTTAAAAGTGCCTATAATTCGCTTATTATTGGTTCTAGAGGTTTGGGATGGTAAACCATCCTATAGGAAACAAGATGCACTCAGAGAGAGCAAAACGCTCGACTCAATGTGACCAGTCTCACAAGTGTTATAAAGTATAACACACATTCAGGCTTATTGGTATCCAGAATATTAACTAGATCTTTCCTAAAATGTAATCACTCCTTCCCATGGCTAGCCCCTTCCTACTTAAAATTTAACATCAAAATTTATTCATTACTTTTGAAGAAATATCAAATAGAAAGCTAAAATCATTAAAATACATTGAAATGGGATCTATGAAAATTCATGGTTTTTGGTATCCAAAATATGATCCACATCTTTAACAAAAATTAATAGCTTCTTCCTTTGACCAGGTCCTACCCACAAAAATTTTTATAAAGATCTGTTCATTAGTTCTGGAGTAATCTAAACACCAAAAAAAGACAATTGGCAAAAAAGCACACAAAAACATAAACTCCTGGTAGAGGTAAAAATATTGGTTAAAAGCCTGTTCTTGGTGAAAATCACTCAGGGTAAATTTTTTGTGATGGACTGTCAAGAAATTGAAGCAAAAAAAAAAAACAAAAACAAAAAAACAGAAATAAATAAACATGAAGAATACACCACCTCCCTCTTAATTTTCTTTATGTCAATTTCAAGACATAAATTTAATGAGAAGAATATTATTACTTAAAGATAGCAAGTATCACAAGATAGGGTTTGTGACCTCACAATGACAACTGCATTGTGACATCATTAAGTAATGACATCATCAGAAACAAAATATTGATTTTTTTACATATGTGATGAAGAGTAGACATCTCATCTTGGTTAAGTTTTTTTTTGGACAGCAAAAATTTAAATGTTGTGTTTTAATTTTCTAT
The DNA here is from genome assembly GCA_964017235.1 of Sabellastarte sp. h YS-2021. Lineage (NCBI taxonomy): Eukaryota > Metazoa > Annelida > Polychaeta > Sabellida > Sabellidae > Sabellastarte > Sabellastarte sp. h YS-2021. The sequence goes on from OZ024927.1 coordinate 109,459,007, forward strand.
TTCTTTTTAGTAAAACCTTTAAGAGATTCTTTAAAAAGCCTAAAAAAATACTTAAAAAAGAAAAACTATTAAAAAAAAAAAAAAAAATAGTGAGTGGTATTGAACCCCAAACATGGGATTACAAGTTCTTCACTTTACACTCTATATACAAAAGAAAGATCATCGCTGACGGGAGGAATGCACAGCCGGCCTCGGGGCTCACTGTAACAATAAGAGTGCGAATGATTTCAAAATGAAAAGCTGGTTCTCAATCAAAACCAAAGAAACAACTTTATCCAGAAACACGCACCTAGTTCTTCTTTTATTTACACAGTGGGCCCATACTTCCTCATTTTATGACACAGTGGGCCTATACCCCCCTCATTTACTTACACAGTAAGCACCACCTTTGCCATCTACTGTACTAGGACTGTCAAGCCTAATTAAGTTCCTCCTTTCCTTGTACAGTGGGCCTATATCTCCTAATTTATGACATGGTGGGCCTATACCAACTCATTTTCTTACACAGTGGACACCACACTCACCATCTACTGTACACAGATTGTCCAGCCTCAGTTCCTCTATTACTTGCATAGTGGGCCCATACCTCCTCGTTTATGACACAGTGGGCCTATACCCCCTCATTTACTTACACAGTGGGCACCACCCTCACCATCTACTGTACCACCCCCCCCATCTCGTGGACACATACTGTCCACCCTAAGTTCCTCCCTTAGTTGCACAGTGGGCCCATACCTCCTCATTTTATGACACAGTGGACCTATGCCCCCTCATTTACTTACACAGTGGGCACCACCCTCGCCATCTACTGTACACAGACTGTCCAGCCTCATTTCCTCTCTTACTTGCACAGTGGGCCCATACCTCCTCATTTTATTACAAATTGGGCCTATACTCCCTCATTTACTTACACAGTTAGCACCAACCTCGCCATTTAATGAACACACACTGTCCAGCCTCAGTTCGGCTCTTACTTGCACAGTGGGCCCATATCTCCTCATTTTATCACAGTGGGCCTACACCCCTCCTTTACTTACACAGTGGGCACCACCCGCGCCATCTACTGTACACAGACTGCCCAGCCTCATTTCCTCTATTACTTGCACAGTGGACCCATACCTCCTCATTTTATGACACAGTGGGCCTATACCCCCTCATTTACTTACACAGTGGGCACCACCCGCGCCATCTACTGTACACAGATTGCCCAGCCTCATTTCCTCTATTACTTGCACAGTGGGCCCATACCTCCTCATTTTATGACACAGTGGGCCTATACCCCCTCATTTACTAACACAGTGGGCACCGCCCTCGCCATCTACTGTACAGAATGCCCAGCCTCACTTCCTCCCTTACTTGTACTGTGGGCCCATACTTCCTACTTTTATGACACAGTGGGCATATACTCCCCATTTACTTACACAGTGGGCACCATCCTCGACATCTACTGTACACAGACTGTCCAGCCTCAGTTCCTCCCTTACTTGCACAGTGGGCCCATAACTCCTCATTTTATGCAACAGTGGGCGTATACCCCTCATTTTATGCAACAGTGAGCACCACCTTTGCCATCTACTGTATGCAGACTGTCCAGCCTCAGTTCTTCCTTTTCTTGTACAGTGGGCCTATATCTCCTCATTTTTGACAAAGTGGGCCTATACCCACTTATTTTCTTACACAGTGGGCACCACCCTCGGCATCTACTGTACACACACTGTCCAGCCTCATTTCCCCTCTTACTTGCACAGTGGGCCGATACATCCTCATTTTATGACACAGTGGGCCTATACCCCGCATTTTCTTACCCAGTGGGCACCACACTCACTATCTACTGTACCATCCCCCCATCTCATGGACACACACTGTCCAGCCTCAGTTCCTCCCTTAGTTGCAGAGTGAGCCCATATCTCCTCATTTTATGACACAGTAGGCCTATACCCCCCATTGACTTTCACAGTGGGCAGCACACTCGCAATCTTCTGTACACAGATTGTCCTGCCTCACTTCCTCCCTTACTTGTACAGTGGGCCCATACCCCCTCATTTTCTTACAGAGTGGGCCCCACCCTCACTATCTACTGTACCATCCCCCAACTCATGGACACACACTGTCCAGCCTCAGTTCCTCCCTTAGTTGCACAGTGGGCCCATACCTCCTCATTTTATGACACAGTGGGCCTATACCCCCTCATTTACTTACACAGTGAGCACCAACGTCACCATCTAATGAACACATACTGTCCAGTCTCTGTCTGTCTTTTACTTGCACAGTGGGCCCATACCTCCTCATTTCAGGACACATTGGGTCTATACCCCCTTATTTACTTACACAATGGACACCATCCTAGCCATCTACTGGACACAAATTGCCCAGTCTCAGTTCCACCATTACCTACACAATGGGCCCATACCTTCTCATTGTATAACTCATTGACCCCACTTAACCTTGAAACTGGAATCAAAGGTCAAATTAAATTCTTGCAAATTATTAACAGCCTATGATTTGCTATGATTGTTTTCACATTTCCAATAATAAGGAAGGTATGGGACCTTTTCAGTATGATGACCTCACCTGACCTTGAAATAAGGGTAAAAGGTTAAATTCAAGATGTGCTAAAGATTCAAAGGCTACGGTTTAGGTTGTTTTCACACTGGAGCTCTATTGAGACATAAAATACCGGTAGAATCAGATATGCAAGATCAAAGGTCAAATACAGATCACACCATGACATTGCACACCTACAACCCTTGACCAATGTCCCTACCACATATCAACTTCCTACACCTTATGGTTCCTGAGATATAGCCCAAACAAAATTTTATAGGTCAAGGTCACTACGGCAAGGTCAAAGGTAAAATCAAGTTCAGACCATGACATTGCACACCTACACCTCATAACCAATGTTCCTACCAAGTATCAACTTCATACATCTTACGGTTGCCGAGATATAGCACAGACAACTTTTTATAGGTCAAGGTCACTACGGCAAGGTCAAAGGTCAAATCAGGGTCAGACCATGACGTTGCACACCTACACCCCCTAACCAATGTCCCTACCAAGTATCAACTTCCTACACCTTACAGTTTCTGAGATACAGGTCGGACAAGCTTTTTCCCACCGCCCATCCGCCCGCCCATCCAGACACCATGGGTGAATAACAATACCCGGACAGCCCTTAAGGGCTGTGGGGTAAAAATACTGCAGCATCAATGACGGTGGGGTAGGCTGTCTGAAAACAGGGGGTGAAACCAACAAGCTTCCACTTTTCAAGGGACACTTAATAACCACATTACATAATGTCCAAACACAGTGAGGTCACCTTACCACGAAGGAAGGAACTGAAAACTGTGTAAGTAAATGAGGGATATAGGTCTGCTGTGTCATAAAATGAGGAGGTATGGGCCCACTGTGCAAGTAATAGAGGAAATGAGGCTGGGCAGTCTGTGTACAGTAGATGGCGCGGGTGGTGCCCACTCTGTTAGTAAATGAGGGGGTATAGGCCCACTGTGTCATAAAATGAGGAGGTATGGGCCCACTGTGCAAGTAAGGGAGTAAGTGAGGGTGGACAGTCTGTGTACAGTAGATAAATAGGGTGGTGCCCACTATGTAAGTAAATGAAGGAGTATAGGTCCACTTTGTCATAACATGAGGAAGTATGGGCCCACTGTGCAAGTAAGGGAGTAAGTGAGGCTGGACAGTCTGTGTACAGTAGATGACGACGGTGGTGCCCACTATGTAAGTAATTGAAAGGGTATAGGCCCACTGTGTCATAAAATGAGGAGGTATGGGCCCATTGTGTAAGTAAGGGAGGAACTGAGGCTGCACAGTTTGTGTAAAGTAGATGGCGAGGGTTGTACCAACTGTGTAAGTAAATATGGGGGTATAGGCCCACTGTGTCATAATGTGAGGAGGTATGTAAGTAAGGGAGGAACAGAGGTTGGACAGTTTGTGTAGTGCAGATGCCGATGGTGGTGCCCACTGTGTAAGTAGATGATGGGGTACAGGCCCACTGTGACATAAAATCACGGGGTATAGTCCCACTGTGCCATAAAATGAGGAGGAATGGGCCCATTGTGTAAGTAAGGGAGGAACTGAGGCTGCACAGTTTTTGCAAAATAGATGGTGAGGGTGATGCCAACTGTGTAAGTAAATTAGGGGGTATAGGCCCACTGTGACATAAAATGAGGAGGTATGGCCCCATTGTGTAAGTAAGGGAAGAACTGAGGCTGCATATTTTGTGTACAGTAGATGGCGAGGTTGGTACTCACTATGTAAGAAAATGAGGGGGTATAGGCCCACCGTGTCATAAGTGAGGTGGTATGGGCCCACTGTGCAAGTTAGGGAGTAAGTGAGGCTATACAGTTTGTGTACAGTAGATGGCGAGGGTGGTGCCGATTGGGTAAGTAAATGGAGTATAGGCCCGCTGTGTCATAAACTGAGGAGGCATAGGCCCACTATACAAATAAGTCAGGAAGTGAGGTTGGACAGTCTGTGTACAGTAGATGACGAGGGTCCTGCTCACTGTGTAAGTAAATGAGGGGGTACAGGCCCACTGTGTCATAAATTGAGGAGGTACGGACCCACTGTGCAAGTAAGGGAGGAACTGAGGCTGAACAGTCTGTGTCCATTAGATGTCAAGGGTGGTGCCCACTGTGTAAGTAAATGAGGAGGTATAGGCCCACTGTGTCATAAAATGAGGAGGTATGGGCCGACTGTGCAAGTAAGGGAGGAACTGGGGCTGGACAGTCTCTGTGTAGTAGATGGCGAGGGTGCTGCTTACTGTGTAAGTAAATGAGGGGGTATAGGCCCACTATGTAAGAAAATGAGGAGGTATATGGGCCCACTGTGCAAGTAAGAGACGAACTGAGGCTAGACAGTGTGTGTTCATAGTTGGCGAGGTTGGTGCTCACTGTGTAAGTATAGGCCTACTGTGTCCTAAAATGAGGAGGTATGGAACCACTGGAAGTAAGGGGAGAAGTGAGGCTGGATAGTCTGTGTACAGTAGATGGCGAGGGTGGTGCCCACTATATGAGAAAATGAGGGGGTATAGGCCCACTGGTCAAAACATGAGGAGGTATGGAACCACTGTGGAAGTAAGGGAGGAAATGAGGCTATACAGTTTATGTAAAGTAGATGGCGAGGGTGGTACCCAATGGGTAAGTAAATGGAGTATAGGCCCACTGTGTCATAGAATGAGGAGGTATAGGCCCACTGTACAAGTAAGGGAAGAAGTGAGGCTGGACAGTCTGTGTACAGTAGATGGCGAGGGTGGTGTCCACCGTGTAGGAAAACTAGAGGATCGCTCGCAAAAAAAAAAGATAATGTTTTTGCATAGCAAAAACAAAGCGTCCCGAAAAGGCTATAAAGGTGAGTGCTAAAGTATTAAGAAAATGCTTCGTTTCTAGCCTTATACTGTTGTGGCAACCAAAGTCAGCGCAGTCTGCTCTATCTAGCACGGTTTTCAAGATATAAGCATTTTTGTGTTTTGCAAAAAATAAAAAAATTAAAAATGTCCGCTATATTTGGTGAGACAAAAATATTTTGAAAATTGGCATGGCTACTCTGCAGAGATACCCAGCAGGTCCAAAATTTTGTTGATTTCGCTCCATATAGCACGGTTTTCGAGATATAAGCATTTTTGTGTTTTGCAAAAACTTTGAAAATTCAAAATGGCCACCATTTTTGGGGAGACAAAAATTTTTGTCAAGACCACTGCCGCGGTGTGTATCTCCCGCCGAGCATTAAAGCAGAAGAAATAGCTTTTCCGAGATATTCACAATTTTTCATTTTCGTGTGTGAAAGCTCTTCCAAAAGTAGGTGAATGAGTTATTTGAGAAAAATTGGCTATCTGCAATACTATTAAGAGATAATTCACATTTACTCATTTTGAATAGGTGAATAATTATCTATGGGTCTGAAACTTCACCAAGTGAAAGCTCTCCCAAAAGTAGGTGAATGAGTTATTTGAGAAAAATTGGCTATCCGCAATACTTTTAGAGATAATTCGCATTTACTCATTTTGAGTAGGTGAGTAATTAGCTATGGGTCTGAAACTTCACCATGTGAAAGCTCTCCCACAAGTAGATGAATGAGTATTTGATAAAAATTGGGTATCCACAATACTTTTACAGATAATTAGCATTTACTCATTTTGAGTAGGTGAATAAATAGCTATGGGTCTGAAACTTCACAGAGTGAAAGCTCTCCCAAAAGTAGGTGAATGAGTTATTTGAGAAAAATTGGCTATCTGCAATACTTTTAGAGATAATTCGCATTTACTCATTTTGAGTAGGTGAGTAATTAGCTATGGGTCTGAAACTTCACCGAGTGAAAGCTCTCCCAAAAGTAGGTGAATGAGTTATTTGAGAAAAATTGGCTATCTGCAATACTTTTAGAGATAATTCGCATTTACTCATTTTGAGTAGGTGAGTAATTAGCTATGGGTGTGAAACTTCACCAAGTGAAAGCTCTCCCAAAAGTAGGTGAATGAGTTATTTGAGAAAAATTGGCTATCTGCAATACTTTTAGAGATAATTCGCATTTACTCATTTTGAGTAGGTGAGTAATTAGCTATGGGTCTGAAACTTCACCAAGTGAAAGCTCTCCCAAAAGTAGGTGAATGAGTTATTTGAGAAAAATTGGCTATCTGCAATACTTTTAGAGATAATTCGCATTTACTCATTTTGAGTAGGTGAGTAATTAGCTATGGGTGTGAAACTTCACCAAGTGAAAGCTCTCCCAAAAGTAGGTGAATGAGTTATTTGAGAAAAATTGGCTATCTGCAATACTTTTAGAGATAATTCGCATTTACTCATTTTGAGTAGGTGAGTAATTAGCTATGGGTGTGAAACTTCACCAAGTGAAAGCTCTCCCAAAAGTAGGTGAATGAGTTATTTGAGAAAAATTGGCTATCTGCAATACTTTTAGAGATAATTCGCATTTACTCATTTTGAGTAGGTGAGTAATTAGCTATGGGTCTGAAACTTCACCAAGTGAAAGCTCTCCCAAAAGTAGGTGAATGATTAATTTGAGAAAAATTGGCTATCTACAATACTTTTAGAGATAATTCGCATTTACTCATTTTGAGTAGGTGAGTAATTAGCTATGGGTCTGAAACTTCACCAAGTGAAAGCTCTCCCAAAAGTAGGTGAATGATTTATTTGAGAAAAATTGGCTATCTGCAATATTTTTAGAGATAATTCACATTTACTCATTTTGAGTAGGTGAGTAATTAGCTATGGGTCTGAAACTTCACCATGTGAAAGCTCTCCCACAAGTAGATGAATGAGTTATTTGATAAAAATTGGGTATCCGCAATACTTTTACAGATAATTAGCATTTACTCATTTTGAGTAGGTAAATAATTAGCTATGGGTCTGAAACTTCACCATGTGAAAGCTCTCCCAAAAGTAGGTGAATGAGTTATTTGAGAAAAATTGGCTATCTGCAATACTTTTAGAGATAATTCGCATTTACTCATTTTCAGTAGGTGAGTAATTAGCTATGGGTCTGAAACTTCACAGAGTGAAAGCTCTCCCAAAAGTAGGTGAATGAGTTATTTGAGAAAAATTGGCTATCTGCAATACTTTTAGAGATAATTCGCATTTACTCATTTTGAGTAGGTGAGTAATTAGCTATGGGTCTGAAACTTCACCAAGTGAAAGCTCTCCCAAAAGTAGGCGAATGATTAATTTGACAAAAATTGGCTATCTGCAATACTTTTAGAGATAATTCGCATTTACTCATTTTGAGTAGGTGAGTAATTAGCTATGGGTCTGAAACTTCACCAAGTGAAAGCTCTCCCAAAAGTAGGTGAATGAGTTATTTGAGAAAAATTGGCTGTCTGCAATACTTTTAGAGATAATTCGGATTTACTCATTTTGAGTAGGTGAGTAATTAGCTATGGGTGTGAAACTTCACCAAGTGAAAGCTCTCCCAAAAGTAGGTGAATGAGTTATTTGAGAAAAATTGGCTATCTGCAATACTTTTAGAGATAATTCGCATTTACTCATTTTGAGTAGGTGAGTAATTAGCTATGGGTGTGAAACTTCACCAAGTGAAAGCTCTCCCAAAAGTAGGTGAATGAGTTATTTGAGAAAAATTGGCTATCTGCAATACTTTTAGAGATAATTCGCATTTACTCATTTTGAGTAGGTGAGTAATTAGCTATGGGTGTGAAACTTAACCAAGTGAAAGCTCTCCCAAAAGTAGGTGAATGAGTTATTTGAGAAAAATTGGCTATCTGCAATACTTTTAGAGATAATTCGCATTTACTCATTTTCAGTAGGTGAGTAATTAGCTATGGGTGTGAAACTTCACCAAGTGAAAGCTCTCCCAAAAGTAGGTGAATGAGTTATTTGAGAAAAATTGGCTATCTGCAATACTTTTAGAGGTAATTCGCATTTACTCATTTTGAGTAGGTGAGTAATTAGCTATGGGTCTGAAACTTCACCAAGTGAAAGCTCTCCCAAAAGTAGGTGAATGATTAATTTGAGAAAAATTGGCTATCTACAATACTTTTAGAGATAATTCGCATTTACTCATTTTGAGTAGGTGAGTAATTAGCTATGGGTCTGAAACTTCACCAAGTGAAAGCTCTCCCAAAAGTAGGTGAATGATTTATTTGAGAAAAATTGGCTATCTGCAATATTTTTAGAGATAATTCGCATTTACTCATTTTGAGTAGGTGAGTAATTAGCTATGGGTCTGAAACTTCACCATGTGAAAGCTCTCCCACAAGTAGATGAATGAGTTATTTGATAAAAATTGGGTATCCGCAATACTTTTACAGATAATTAGCATTTACTCATTTTGAGTAGGTAAATAATTAGCTATGGGTCTGAAACTTCACCATGTGAAAGCTCTCCCAAAAGTAGGTGAATGAGTTATTTGAGAAAAATTGGCTATCTGCAATACTTTTAGAGATAATTCGCATTTACTCATTTTCAGTAGGTGAGTAATTAGCTATGGGTCTGAAACTTCACAGAGTGAAAGCTCTCCCAAAAGTAGGTGAATGAGTTATTTGAGAAAAATTGGCTATCTGCAATACTTTTAGAGATAATTCGCATTTACTCATTTTGAGTAGGTGAGTAATTAGCTATGGGTCTGAAACTTCACCAAGTGAAAGCTCTCCCAAAAGTAGGCGAATGATTAATTTGACAAAAATTGGCTATCTGCAATACTTTTAGAGATAATTCGCATTTACTCATTTTGAGTAGGTGAGTAATTAGCTATGGGTCTGAAACTTCACCAAGTGAAAGCTCTCCCAAAAGTAGGTGAATGAGTTATTTGAGAAAAATTGGCTGTCTGCAATACTTTTAGAGATAATTCGGATTTACTCATTTTGAGTAGGTGAGTAATTAGCTATGGGTGTGAAACTTCACCAAGTGAAAGCTCTCCCAAAAGTAGGTGAATGAGTTATTTGAGAAAAATTGGCTATCTGCAATACTTTTAGAGATAATTCGCATTTACTCATTTTGAGTAGGTGAGTAATTAGCTATGGGTGTGAAACTTCACCAAGTGAAAGCTCTCCCAAAAGTAGGTGAATGAGTTATTTGAGAAAAATTGGCTATCTGCAATACTTTTAGAGATAATTCGCATTTACTCATTTTGAGTAGGTGAGTAATTAGCTATGGGTGTGAAACTTAACCAAGTGAAAGCTCTCCCAAAAGTAGGTGAATGAGTTATTTGAGAAAAATTGGCTATCTGCAATACTTTTAGAGATAATTCGCATTTACTCATTTTCAGTAGGTGAGTAATTAGCTATGGGTGTGAAACTTCACCAAGTGAAAGCTCTCCCAAAAGTAGGTGAATGAGTTATTTGAGAAAAATTGGCTATCTGCAATACTTTTAGAGGTAATTCGCATTTACTCATTTTGAGTAGGTGAGTAATTAGCTATGGGTCTGAAACTTCACCAAGTGAAAGCTCTCCCAAAAGTAGGTGAATGATTAATTTGAGAAAAATTGGCTATCTACAATACTTTTAGAGATAATTCGCATTTACTCATTTTGAGTAGGTGAGTAATTAGCTATGGGTCTGAAACTTCACCAAGTGAAAGCTCTCCCAAAAGTAGGTGAATGATTTATTTGAGAAAAATTGGCTATCTGCAATATTTTTAGAGATAATTCGCATTTACTCATTTTGAGTAGGTGAGTAATTAGCTATGGGTCTGAAACTTCACCATGTGAAAGCTCTCCCACAAGTAGATGAATGAGTTATTTGATAAAAATTGGGTATCCGCAATACTTTTACAGATAATTAGCATTTACTCATTTTGAGTAGGTAAATAATTAGCTATGGGTCTGAAACTTCACCATGTGAAAGCTCTCCCAAAAGTAGGTGAATGAGTTATTTGAGAAAAATTGGCTATCTGCAATACTTTTAGAGATAATTCGCATTTACTCATTTTCAGTAGGTGAGTAATTAGCTATGGGTCTGAAACTTCACAGAGTGAAAGCTCTCCCAAAAGTAGGTGAATGAGTTATTTGAGAAAAATTGGCTATCTGCAATACTTTTAGAGATAATTCGCATTTACTCATTTTGAGTAGGTGAGTAATTAGCTATGGGTCTGAAACTTCACCAAGTGAAAGCTCTCCCAAAAGTAGGCGAATGATTAATTTGACAAAAATTGGCTATCTGCAATACTTTTAGAGATAATTCGCATTTACTCATTTTGAGTAGGTGAGTAATTAGCTATGGGTCTGAAACTTCACCAAGTGAAAGCTCTCCCAAAAGTAGGTGAATGAGTTATTTGAGAAAAATTGGCTGTCTGCAATACTTTTAGAGATAATTCGCATTTACTCATTTTGAGTAGGTGAGTAAAATGGCCGCCATTTTTGGCAAGACAAAATTTTTTTGAAAATTGGCATGGCTACTCTGCAGATATACCCTGTGGATCAAAAATTTCGTCTAAATCGCTCTATCTTGCAGGGTTTTCGAGATATAAGCATTTTTATGTTTTGCAATTTTTGCGAAAAATTCGAAAATTCAAAATGGCCGCCATTTTTGGCGAGACAAAATTTTTTTCAAAATTGGGATAACTACTCTGCAGAGATACCCTGTGGGTCTCAAATTTCGTCGAAATCGCTCTATCTAGCACGGTTTTCGAGATATAAGCATTTTTGTGTTTTACAATTTTTACGAAAATTTCGAAAATTCAAAATGGCCGCCATTTTTGGCGAGATAAAATTTTTTTGAAAATTGGGAAAAGTACTCTGCAGAGATACCCTGTGGGTCAAAAATTTTGTCGAAATTGCTCTATCTAGCACGGTTTTTGAGATATAAGCATTTTTGTGTTTTGCAATTTTTGCGAAAATTTCGAAAATTCAAAATGGCCGCCATTTTGGACGAGACAAAAATTTTTTGAAAATTGGGAAAACTACTCCGCAGAGATACCCTGTGGGTCAAAAATTTCATCGAAATCGCTCTATCTAGCACGGTTTTCGAGATATAAGCATTTTTGTGTTTTGCAATTTTTACGAAAATTTCGAAAATTCAAAATGGCCGCCATTTTTGGCGAGACAAAAATTTTTTGAAAATTGGGAAAAGTACTCCGCAGAGATACCCTGCGGGTCAAAAATTTTGTCGAAATTGCTCTATCTAGCACGGTTTTTGAGATATAAGCATTTTTGTGTTTTGCAATTTTTGCGAAAATTTCGAAAATTCAAAATGGCCGCCATTTTGGACGAGACAAAAATTTTTTGAAAATTGGGAAAACCACTCCGCAGAGATACCCTGCGGGTCAAAAATTTCGTCGAAATCGCTCTATCTAGCACGGTTTTCGAGATATAAGCATTTTTGTGTTTTCCTTATTTGGAAAATTCGTAATGATTAATTAATCATTAATTACTCGGCCATTTCTTGACCAATCAATGCCAAAATCTAATGATTTCCAGATTTTAATAGAATGAATGTATTTGCCAAGTTTCAGGTGAATTGATAAAATTGCTTTCAAGTTATCATCCGGACAAGCTTCCCCATCGAAAAAAGACATTTTTGGTCATGTGACCTCTCTGATTGGTTGAAATGTCACTGCAGCATATTCAAAAAAATTCCCCAAGGCTACTGCCTAAACCTGCCAAATTTGAAAAGAATCCGCCTAACGGTTACAGAGTTATAAGGAAAACAAAATGCGGAGCCGGCGGAGCCGGCGGAGCCGCCGGAGCCGGCGGAGCCGGCGGAGCCTGAAGCTCTCCCATACACAAACAAGCGTCCCTTGCGGGACGCTTAATGAGGAGGCATGGGCCCACTCTGCAAATAAGTGAGGAACTGAGGCTGGACAGTTTGTGTCCAGTAAATGACGAGGGTGGTGCCCACTGTGTAAGTAAATGAGGGGGTATAGACCTACTGTGTCATAAAATGAGGAGGTATGGGCCCACTGTGCAAGTAAGGCAGGAATTGAGGCTGGACAATCTGTGTACAGTAGATGACAAGATTGGTGCTCACTCTGTAAGTAACTGAGAGGGTATAGGCCCACTCTGTCATAAATGAGTAGGGATGGGCCCACTGTACAAGTAAGGGAGGAACTGAGGCTGGAAAGTCTATGTACAGTAGATGGCGAGAGTGGTACTCACTCTGTAAGTAAATGAGGGGGTATAGGCCCACTGTGTCATAAATGAGGAAGTATGGGCCCACTGTGGAAGTCTGTCTGTCTGTGTACAGTAGATGGCGAGGGTGGTGCTCACTGTGTAATTAAATGAAGGGGTATAAGCCCACTGTGTCATAAAATGGGGAGACAGAATAGATAGTGATAGTTATGCTTGCCATTTAATAATAAATTTATAATTTCATGAAAAACTGTATGCTCATTGAGTGGGTCCCACTGTGCAAAAGGCATGTCCCACTGCAACACTGCACAGTGGGCCCCGAGGCCGGCTGTGTTTGCCTCTCTTCAGCGCTGAACCCCCTTCTCGGCTATATACAGAGGAATTCTTTTTGCACAAAAATTCATGAGGAAGAAATCCTGTCATGATGTCATGATATTGATTTTTCACATGTGTGACCATAACAACACACACATACACACATTAAAAAGCATTGGGGGGAGCAAAGCTGATTGTGTGTGGATTATTGATTGATTAGAGAAGCAGATTTCACTGTAAAATCCCAATTAAAAATAAGAAAACCTCTCTCCTTGCTTTAATTTTCAAACAAATTACACCAAATTTGGAAGAATCCATCTGTACCCCATGAAATACCTACTCACCAAATTTGAGCTCAATTGGTGTTATAGTTTTTGAGTTATAAGGGTGAAACGGTGCACAGACAGACTGACAGACAGACAGACAGAAACAAACTGATCACAATAACCCTCTCCTATCGTCGAGCGTTAATCATGGGCTGGCAATCTTTTGGTGTGGTCAGATTTGACCTTTGGACCCCTCCTTCAAGGTCAAATAAGGACAGCCAAACTTAAAAGTGCTTATAACTCGCTTATTATTGGTCCTAGAGGTTTGGGATGGTAAACCAACCTATAGGAAATCATGGGCTGGGAATATTTTTGTGTGGTTGGATTTGACCTTGGACCCCTTCAAGGTCGTACGAGGATACTGCATTTGCAGTATTTCTTTAAATATGTTTTAACCTACTCTTTACACTTAAACAGTTACCTTGTTACTTTCCTTCATAATACCATTTGCAGGGCACAAATTTTTGGTCCTTTTCTTCTGTCAGGTTCAGAATTTCTTTGAACATGCTGTTCAATTACCATTTACTGTACTTCTGTACAGCACTTTCCCTGATAATTATGCTTTCCTCTCATTATTACCTTCACAAATCAAAAACACTCAGTCAGCTGACACCGGGCACTCTCCTCTTGTTTAAATCCCAGGTCATGTTTTCCTCTTAAAACTCTGTGCCAGCTGACTGTATGTTTTGAGTTTCAGAGTAAAACTGAAAGAAGGAAAGGACACAAAAGTTGTGCCCTGCAAATGGTATACAGAAGTACCAAGTTAATTGTTAAGGGGTAAAATGTAGGTGGAAAACGTAGTTAAACAAAATACTGTAAATGCAATAGTTTTCGAGTTACAATTGATTTACACAACAATGAGAATCTCAAAGTAGCTATTGCTCAGCTATGCAATGAGTAAAAGGTTTTTTTCAAGTACAACTGATTTCCTTAACAGTGAGAACCTCAAAGTAGCTATTGCTCCGCTTTGCAATGACCTACAGGTCTGCAATTTTACTATGTTATAGCCGACACAAAAGTAGGTGAACAACATATTTAAGCAAAATACTCTAAATGCAAAAGCTTTGAAGTTATAACTGATTTACTCAACTGCGATACTCTGATAGTAGCTGTAGCTCAGATATGAAATGAGCTATAGGTCTGCAATTTTACCATGTTATAGCTAACCAAAAAGTAGGTGAATGACAAATTTAAACAAAATACTCCAAATTGGAATAGTTTTTGAGTTACAACTGATTTACTCAACAGTGAAAACCTGAAAATAGCCATTGCTCAGTTATGTAATGAGCTACAGGTCTTCAATTTTACTATGTTATAGCTGACCGAAAATTAGGTGAATAACATATTTAAAGAAAATACTGTAAATGCATTAGTTTTTGAGTTACAACTGATTTACTCAACAGTGATAGCCTCAAAGTAGCTATTACTTGGCTATGCAATTAGCTCCAGGTCTGAAATTTTACTAAATTATAGCTGACCCAAAGTAGCTGAATAATATATTTATACAAAATTCTGTATATGCAATAGTTTTTTTTTAAGTTACAAATAATTTTACTCATCAAGGAAGATACTGAAAAGTCAAAAAGTAGCTATCACTCACTTAGCTATTGGGATAGACACCCAAGTTACTCACTATATTGTAGCTATGGAAAAACATATTTTAACACAATGCTCTAAAAGCAATACTTTTCAAGTTATAATTGATTTAGTGCATGATTTCAAGAATATTGATTCATCAAAAATTATTAAAAAATTCATATAAAAATAATTAAGAAAGATCCAGGCCTGATACTGACGCAAGGGAATCTACTAGTGGCCTAGTACATATGTGCAAGATAAGAGAAAAATCCCTGTAATGGTCAATGAGAAAAGTGTGATCAAGTTTTGAAATTTTCACACTTTTGGTGGGGGTACCTGACTTGTAATGGCTCTGGGGAACAGATGAAAGAACAGATCTGCATGCCTTGAACAATTTTTTATCCTCGACAGTTTCAAGTTCCTACACTTTATGGATATGTTCCACTGGAAAAGACCCAGTAACCAACACGTATGACTCCACAACTCTAGGGTCAGTTGCAAAAGTCGAGGGACGATAACCACAAAAAGCATCCCAAAATGATGGGTCGGTTACATCTTCCCGACAGGACTTGGAACATACCCGCTTGTCTGGATCAAGATCCCGACCTGACTTGGGGTAGGGGTCATTTTCTTCACAAGATGGGAAACTACCAGGACAAGCTGTAAACCCCTAATAGACAAGCTGTAGCAACCCCTGACAAGCTGTAATCACAAACAGACAGGACTGGAGCATTTTCCCGACTCACCCTGACAAGACGGATTAAATCCTGGAGTCAGGATCCAGAGTTGGGATTGAACAAGAACTATATACTCCCCCTCTGGCTCACATTTGTCACTGCAAAGATGCCAGCTACACATCACAGAGACTTCATACATCAGCTTAGGGAACTTTTGGTTTTTATTGAGTTTAATAATTTGATTTGCATCTTGCTGGAAAGACAGCACAGCACCAGCACAGCCTCAGCCCCAGCCTGCCCCCAGGAGAAGAAAGAAAGCACCCAACCCCTGGGTCATCGCCTGGATACTTCAGAGACAAGAAAAGGGATGCTACAGCAACCTCCTGCCAGACCTCATACACACAGACATCCCAGGATACCAGAATTTTGTCAAGATGCCATCTGCCTTTTTGACCTCATAACGGAACGCATTCACCACCGCATCAAGAAGTCAGTCCCCAGTTTCAGGAAGCCACTGGAAGTTGGATTCAAACTGGCTATAATCCTGAGACACCTGGCCACTGGAGAGACCTACACCTCCCTGCAGTACTACTGGTTGGTTGGCTGCACCACCATCTGCAAATTCGTCGCCCAGGTCTGCTGAGCTATCCTTGCTGAATTCCAGGGCGAATATCTGCACTGCCCTTGTAGCACTGATGAACGGAAAAGGGTGGAGGAGAAGTTCAGAACAAGATGGAATGTCCCCCATGCTGTAGGTGCCATAGACGGGAAGCATATCGCCATGAAGAAGCCAAAGAAAACAGGCAGTGACTATTACAACTACAAGGGCTTCTTTTCCCTGATGCTCCTGGCCCTGGTTGACGCAGAATACAGATTCTGATGTGGATAGACTGTGGGTCCAGTGGTTCCTGCTCTGATGCACAGATTTTCAACAGAAGCCTTTTGCAGGAGAAAATTGAGGATGGGACCTTGGGGCTTCCACCACCCGAACCCCTGGGGGAGGGAGGGCCAGACTTACACTACCTTTTGCTGGGTGACGACACCTTTACCTTGATGCCCTGGATGGTCAAACCCTACAGCCGGAGACAACTGACCAGGGAAGAAAGAATAGCAAACTACAGGATATCTAGGGGTAGGAGGGTGGTGGAAAAATCCTTTGGAATTTTAGTGAGCCACTGCAGGGTACTACTGGGTACCATGGTGCAAAGGCCAAGGGTTGTCAGAGACATTGTTTTTACGTGTGTGGTGTTGCACAACATGCTGAGGACAACCAGGGCGGGGCACACAGGGCACTAACCCCCAGGAAATGATGTAGCAGCCCAACAGAATGATCAAGCGGTGTATGTGCCAAATGAGAACTATAGGAATCCTTCGATGGAGGCCAAACAGCAACGAGAACTACTTCAATCACATGGGGACAATGACTGGGGAGGAGGACAGGATCTGAGATGTGTCAACCGACCACCCTGGGGGGCAGAAGCTGGCATCTATCAGTCCTTTTCAGGACTACTATCCGTCCTTTTCAGGACTAACCAATTATTCCAAGAACTTTTATTTGAGCTGGTGTTACTAAACTTACAATTTTTTTTTCAAAACAAATCCTTTTGATTTCCAAAAAGTTTCCAAACTACTTCCAACCAAATCACAAATGCCCTGTTTAAAACACTCAACCAAAGCTTTGTCCACATAAATGGTTAACAGCAGTGTCCACATAAATGGTTAACAGCAGTGGTCCTGAAAAGGACCAATTGAAGGCTTGGCAGATGTTCTACTGTGGCTGCTGTTTGGCGCTGGCTGACTGTGGAGGAAGCAGATGCTGGGCTGCTGGCTGCTGTTGTTGTTGCTCTGAGGCGGTGGTGGTTAGAGGAGAGGCGGCTGGTGCTAGTGTGTCAACTGGTGAAAACGGTTGTGGTGTGTAAATCTGTTGGTAGCTCATTACAGACTGAGGATTTCCGAAGAAGCTTGAAAGTCCTGATATGATGTGTTGGCTTTCTTTGCCTGTAGCTGAGGCAATGGATGGAGGGTTGAAGTGCTTTGTCAGTGTCAAAGTGAATGTAAGTGGTCTTGAAGATCCAGCCTGTTGGTCGTCAAGCATTCTCCTAAGCAGTCTGTTTCAGTGTCACTTCTTTCTGTCCTGGGCCTTTTTGCTGGCTGTCCCTCTTCTTGAGAGTGTGTTTCCTCCGCTCTTGAAGGAGGGACCAAAGGTAAAATCTGATCACATCAAAAGATTCCTAGCCTATGATTTCCTATAGGATGGTTTTACATTACAAACCTCTAGGATCAAGAAAAAGCGATTTATAAGCACTTGAAGACCTTGAAGGAGTCGCCCAGGGTCAAATCTGACTACATCAAACGATTCCTAGCCCATGATTTCTATTGGTTGGTTTCACATTGCAAATCTCTGGGACCAATAATAAGTGAGTTATAAGCACTTTTAGGCTTGGCTATCCTCATTTGACCTTGAAGGAGGAGCCCAAGGTCAAATCCGACCTATAAGTTGGTTTACCATCCCAAACCTCTAGACCAACTAGAAATTGGACACCCTGTTAAGAGTAGCTACAACATATGAAAAGAAACAGGATAGCATAGAAGAACACACATTATCATATGTAATGTCCACCCGTTGAACGTTTTGCAACAATTGTACAGTAGTCTTACAAGACCCTGTTTTATTTGTAAAATATATCAATGATGCTTAAATATTTATTAGTATACATGTAAATTATTGGCATTGGTTCAAAATTTGCTCAAAATCACTCTGTCTCTAAAGGTTTTTGAGATAACCAACATTTTCAATTTCCAATAAAATTGAAGATTGTGGGCAAAATTTGAGAAATTTGAGATTTTTCAGAGGCAATATACCAAAGATCTCTAATATCCAAATGGTCAAAAATTAGCTTCAAATTGCTCTATCCCTTACGGTTTTTGAGATAAATGACATTTTCAATTTCCGCCAAAATTCAAGATGGCGGACAAAATTCTGGAAATTCAACTTTTTTCACAGGCACTATATCTAAGGTCTCTAGTACCCAAAGGTCCAAACATTGCTCGAAATTACTTTTTATCTCTAAGGGTTTTTGAGATAAATGACATTTTCAATTTCCACCAAAATTCAAGATGGCAGCCAAAATTTTGTTCCTAAGATAAACAAGATGCACTCAGAGAGAGCAAAACGCTCGACTCCATATGACCAGCCTCACAAGTGGTGTAAACTTTTTGTATTATTGACCATCTATTGTTTGTGTTTGAAGCTATGTTGGAAGACATTAAAATGAAATGAAAAATATTAATTAATTTTCAGTGAATTTCTCCCCACTGAGGATGCATGCATACTTGAACACACATCCAGACACTGAATAAATATTTTGTGGATATTAAATCAGTTCACAATGGCGTGGCTCATGCTTTAGCTTGACATAATTATAAGTGTTAATTGATAAAATAGGCACAGAGTGTACTAGAAACCACTGAGCACTCGCATCTACCAGAGTTTGAAAATTCATGATTTTTTTGTATCCAAAATATGATCCAGATCTTTCCCGATAAAAACCACTTCTTGGTGAAAATCAGTCAGGGTAAATTTTTTGCGATGGCCTGTCAGGGAATTGAAAGAGATGGAAAAAAAATTAAAAACAGAAATTAATAAAAATATAAAAATCATGATTACACCACCACTCTCTTGATTATCTTTATCAATTTTAAGATATAAAATGAGAAGAAATGTTTTCAACTAAAGACAGCAAATATCACAAGCTAGGTTTGTGACCTCACAATGACAACTGTATTGTGACATCACTAAGTAATGACATCATCAGAAAGCAAATTATTGATTTACGTATGGGAGGAAGAGAAGCAGATTTCTCTGTATAAACCCAATTGAAAATAAGAAAAACTCTATCCTGACTTTAAATTTCACCAAATTTGGAGGGATCTGTCTGTACCCCCAAAAAATATCTGCCCACCAAATTTCAGCTCGATTGATGTTGTAGTTTTTGTGTTATAAGTGCAAAACGGTGCACAGACAGAGACAAACTGATCACAATAACCTCTGTAATCTCTAGCCTTTCTCAGTCTTTTAAACCATATTGCTAATGTTGTTAAAATATGAAGTTATAGAAATAATGAGTTAAATAATTTCTTTTAAACAACTTGTTAATTGAAAATAAAAAGTGTATGACTGAGAGTGTATTGAAATAATATGTAATTTTCCAAATAGCATTTACACTACTTTATTTTTTAATATCATTAAAATAACCACTTGCAGAAAGGCTAACATTTGCACATAGCCCCCCCTCCCCCTCTCTCCACACCACATACACTACAAACTCCCAGTGAGAAAAGCCATGAAACATAGCAACACGCACACATACACATGGCATACACACATAAAAAAGCATTGGGGGAAGCAAAGCTGATTGTGTGTGGATTATTGATTTACGTTCGTGAGGAAGAGAAGCAGATTTCACTGTAAAAGCCCAATTAAAAATAAGAAAAACTCTCTCCTGGCTTTAATTTTCAAACAAATTACACCAAATTTGGTAGAATCCGTCTGTACCCCATGAAATAGCTGCCCACCAAATTTAAGCTCGATTGGTATTATAGTTTTTGAGTTATAAGGGCGAAACGGTGCACAGACAGACAGACAGAAACAAACTGATCACAATAACCCTCTCCTATCGTCGAGCGTTAATGAGTTTTTGCATTTTACGCAGAAATTCAAGATGGCCGAAAATTCAAAATAGCCATTATTTTTAGGGAGAGGAAAATCTTTTTAAAATTGGCAAGGGTAGATTGCCAAGATACCCTGTGGGTCGAAAATTTTGACGAAATCGCTCTATCTCGCACAGTTAAGGAGCAAATTTGTGTTTTTGCATTTTTGGCAAAAATTCGAAAATTCAAAATGGCTGCCATTTTCGGTGAGAGTAAATTTTTTTTTGAAAATTGCAAAGAGTAGTTTGCTAAGATACCCTGGGGGTTGAAAATTTCGATAAAATCGCTGTTTCTCGCACGGTTAAGAAGATAGAAGCAAATCTATGTTTTTGCATTTTTCGCAACAATTCAAAAATTCAAAATGGCCACCATTTTTGGGGAGAGGAAAATTTTTTTGAAAATTGGAAAGTGTATATTTTTTTGGATACCCTGTGGGTCGAAAATTTTGACGAAATCGCACTATCTCGCAGAGTTAAGGAGATAGAAGCAAATCAGTGTTTTTGGATTTTTGGCGAAAATTCGAAAAATTCAAAATGGCCGCCATTTTTGGGGAGAGGAAAATTTTTTGAAAATTGGCAAGAGTATATTTTTTGGATACTCTGTAGGTCGAAAATATCGACGAAATCGCTCTATCTCGCACAGTTAAGGAGATAGAAGCAAATTAGTGTTTTTGCATTTTTGGTGAAAATTCGAAAAATTCAAAATGGCCGACATTTTTGGGGAGAGGAAAATTTTTTGAAAATTGCCAAGAGTACATTGATTATATACCCTGTGGGTCGAAAATTTCAACGAAATCGCTCTATCTCGCACAGTTAGGGATATAGACATATTTATGTTTTTGGCTATGTAGCTATTACTCTATTACTCAGGATGTTAAAGCTATTACCATCAACAATACCAAGCAAGCAATTGACCCTATAAACCTTCACACCAAATTTACAAAGATGAGTTAAATATGTTTCCTTTAAAATACTGAAAAGAGAAATGCAATTCAGAGTAGGCTCAAAGTAGTGAAGCAGCTATTACTCGGATAGCTACAAAGCTATCCTAGAACAAAAGCTATCCTGGCCAAACTATTGACCCAATTATCCTTCACATACATTTTTGTGAAGATAGAAAACATTGTTTCATTAAAATGTCCAGAAAAAAGTCACCTCAAAATAGCATAATAGCCATATAGCAACAGTAGCTATTACTCAGTTAGCTATAAAGGTATGATCACCAAAAGCAATCCCAAGCAAGATACTGATCCAATAATCCTCCATCCCAAATTTTGTGAACTACCGTAAATGACCTATTTAGCGCATCTGCCCTTGTAACCGCACCCTACCTCTTTTTCCCAGCAATATCGTCGGTGACAGTGCACAATATCCACATATTTTTTATATATTGTACGTATTTTTACTTAATAAATTGACATTTTCGTCATGACTTTCGAGTTTGTTTTTATCTACCGCCATATTTACAGGGAGTGGGTATTTTTAGTAGATTATAAATGTCGAAACACCATTATTCTTACCGGATTGACCTATACTTCATCCCGGAAAGTGTTTCATGATGGGTGCGCTAAAAGGGGAATTTTTTCCACCAAATATTGAACAAAAATAGTCTTTCCTTAGCGCACTGTGCGCTAAATAGGTCATTTACAGTCGGTGAAATACCTTTTCCTTTAAAATGCTTAAAATAAAAAGGTTACTCAAAGTAGCTAAGTAGCTATTACTCAGTCAGATATATAGCTATTATCACTAAAAGCAATCCCAAGCAAGCTATTGACCTAACTATTGCTCATACCAAATTTGGTAAAGATATGTCAAATATTTTTCCTTAAAATGGCTGGAAACAAAAGAAGTACACAAAAATAGCTAAGTAGCTATTACTCAGTTAGTCATAGAGCTACTTTCACCAAAAGCAATCTCGTGCAAGCTGTTATCCCAATAAACACCCATACCAAATTTGGTAAAGATAGGATAAATACTTTTCCTTGAAATGACCGGAAACCAAGTGTGACGGACGCCAGACGGCGGAAAAAGCAAAAATAATATGTCCACCCCCCAGTGGGGTGGACATAATATTAAGCGAGTTATAAGCATTTTTAAGTTTGGCTATCCTTGTTTCACCTTGAAGGAGGGATCCAAGGTCAAATCCGTCCACACCAAAGATTGCCAGCCCATGATTTCCTATAAGATGGTTTACCATCCCAAACCTGTACGACCAATAACAACAGTTATAAGCACTTTTAAGTTTGGCTATCCTCGTTTCACCTTGAAGGAGGGGTCCAAGGTTAAATCTGACCACACCAAAATATTCCCAGCCCATGATTTCCTATAGGTTTGTTTACCATCTAAAGCACTTTTCATGGCTAACAAAGAAACACACATGGCGGCCATCTTGTTTTTCAAAATGAGGCCCAAAATTTTCCCAGTCAAGATTTTGTAATGAGGAACATATCCTGCAAATTTGAGATCTCTACCTATAATACCCTTTGCTCCAGAGCCCCAAGAAAAATCCTTGTTGAAAGTCGAAAAATGCCCGTGGCAGCCATCTTGTTTTTAACAAGAGGAGAGTGCCCGTGAACGGGCACTGTGTCAGCTGACTGAATGTTTTTGATTTGTGATGGTGATAATGAGAGGAAAGCATAATTATCAGGGAAAGGGCTGTACAGAAATACAGTAAATGGTAACTGAACAGCATGTTCGAAAGATATTCCGAAGCTGACAGAAAAAAAGGACAAAAAGTTGTGCCCTGCAAATGGTATTATGAAATAAAGTAACAAGGTAATTGTTTAAGTGTAAAAAGTAGGTTAAAAATATTTAAAGAAATACTATAAATGCAATATCCTCGTTCGACCATGAAGAAGGGGTCCAAAGGTCAAATCTGACCATACCAAAAGATTCCCAGCCAAAGAATTTAGGATGGTTTACCATCCCAAACCTCTCGGACCAATAATAAGTGAGTCATAGGCACTTTTTAAGTTTGGCTATCCTTGTTTGACCTTGACGGAGGGGGTCCAAGGTCAAATCCGACCACACAAAAAAATTCCCAGCCCATGATTTCCTGTAGCTTGTTTACCATCCCAAACCTGTAGGACCAATAATAAGCGAGTTCTAAGCAATTGTAAGTTTGGCTATCCTCAATTGACCTTGAAGGAGGGGTCCCAGGTCAAATCTGACCACACCAAAAGAATCCCAGCCCATGATTTCCTATATGTTGGTTTACCATCCCAAACCTCCAAGACCAATAATACGCGAGTTATAAGCACTTTAAGTTTGGCTATCTTCGTTTTACCTGGAAGGAGGGGTCTAAGGTGAAATCTGACCACACCAAAAGATTCCCAGCCCATGATTTTCTATAGGTTGGTTTTCCATTCCAAACCTCTAGGACCAATAATAAGCGAGTTATAAGCACTTTTAAGTTTGGCTATCCTCATTTGACCTTGAAGGAGGGGTCCAAGGTCAAATCCGACCACACCAAAAAATTCCCAGCTCATGATTTTCTATAGGTTGGTTTTCATTCCAAACCTCTAGGACCAATAATAAGCGAGTTATAAGCACTTTTATGTTTGGCTATCCTCATTTGACCTTGAAGGAGGGTTCCAAGGTCAAATCGGACCATATTAACAGATTCCCAGCCCATGATTTCCTACAGGTTGGATACAATGATTTACTCAACAGTGAGAACCTGAAAGAAGCTATTGATCAGCTATGCCATGACTTAGAGGTCTGCAATTTCACTATGTTATAGCTGACCAAAACGTCTGTGAATAACATATTTAACAAAATACTCTAAATGTAATAGTTTTCAAGTTACTACTGATTTACTCAAGAGTGAGAACCTCAAAGTAACTATTACTCAGCTATGCCATGAGCTACATGTCTGAATTTTTGCTCTGTTATAGCTGACCTAAAAGTAGGTGAACAACATATTTAAGCAAAATACTGTAAATGCAATAGTTTTCAAGTTACAACTGATTTACTCAATAGTGAGAACCTGAAAATAGCTATTGCTCCACTATGCCATGAGCTATAGGTCTGTAATTTCACTATGTTATAGCTAACCCAAAAGTAGGTGAACAATATATTTTAACAAAATACTCCAAATGCAATATTTTTCAAGTTATAGCCAATTTACTCAACAGTCAGTGCCTGAGAATAGCTATTGCTCAGTTGTGCCATGAGCTACAGGTCTGTAATTTCACTATGTTATAGCTGACCCAAAAGTAGCTGAATAACATATTTGCACAAATTTCTGTAAAGGCAATAGTTTTCCAATTACAACTGATTTACTCAACAGTGAGAACTTCAAAGTAGCTATTACTCAGCTATGCAATGAGCCACAGGTCTGGAACTTCACTATGTTATAGCTGACCCCAAAATAGGTGAATAACATATTGCAACAAAATACTCTAAATGCAATAGTTTCCAAGTTATAAGTGATTTACTCAACAGTGATAACCTAAAAGTAGCTATTACTCAGCTATGCCAAGAGCTACAGGTCTAAAATTTTACTATGTTATAGCTGACCCAAAAGTAGCTGAATAACATATTTATACTAAATTCTCTAAATGCAATAGTTTTCAAATTATAAGTGATTTGCTCAACATTGAGAACTTCAAAGTAGCTATTACTCAGCTATGCAATGTGTCACAGGTCTGGAACTTCACTATGTTATAGCTAACCCCAAAATAGCTGAATAACATATTGAAACAAAATACTCTAAATGCAATAATTTCCAAGTTATAAGCGATTTACTCAACAGTGATAACCTCAAAGTAGCTATTACTCAGCTATGCCATGAGCTACAGGTCTGAAATTTTACTATGTTATAGCTGACCCAAAAGTAGGTGAACAACATATTTAAGCAAAATACTGTACATGCAATAGTTTTCAAGTTACAACTGATTTACTCAATAGTGATGACCTAAAAGTAGCTATTACTCAGCTATGCCATGAGCTACAGGTCTGAAATTTTACTATGTTATAGCTGACCCAAAAGTAGCTGAATAACGTATTTATACTAAATTCTCTAAATGCAATAGTTTTGCAATTACAACTGATTTACTCAATAGTGAGAACCTCAAAGTAGTCATTACTCAGCTATGCAATGAGCTACAGGTCTGAAATTTTACTATGTTATAGCTGACCCAAAAGTAGCTGAATAACATATTTATACGAAATTCTGTAAATGCAATAGTTTTCCAATTACAACTGATTTACTCAATAGTGAGAACTTTAAAGTAGCTATTACTCAGCTATGCCATGACCTACAGATCTGAAATTTCACTATGTTATAGCTGGCCCAAAAGTAGCTGAATAACATGTTTATACGAAATTCTCTAAATGCAATAGGTTTTAAGTTACAAGTGATTTACTCAATAGTGAGAACTTCAAAGTAGCTATTACTCAGCTATGCAATGAGCCACAGATCTGAAACTTCACTATGTTATAGCTGATCCCAAAATAGGTGAACAACATATTGAAACAAAATACTGTAAATGCAATAGTTTCCAAGTTATAAGCGATTTACTCAACAGTGATAACCTAAAAGTAGCTATTACTCAGCTATGCCATGAGCTACAGGTCTGAAATTTTACTATGTTATAGCTGACCCAAAAGTAGCTGAATAACATATTTATACGAAATTCTGTAAATGCAATAGTTTTCCAATTACAACTGATTTACTCAATAGTGAGAACTTCAAAGTAGCTATTACTCAGCTGTGCCATGACCTACAGATCTGAAATTTCACTATGTTATAGCTGGCCCAAAAGTAGCTGAATAACATATTTATACGAAATTCTCTAAATGCAATAGTTTTGCAATTACAACTGATTTACTCAATAGTGAGAACCTCAAAGTAGTTATTACTCAGCTATGCAATGAGCTACAGGTCTGAAATTTTACTATGTTATAGCTGACCCAAAAGTAGGTGAACAACATATTTAAGCAAAGTACTGTAAATGCAATAGTTTTCAAGTTACAACTGATTTACTCAATAGTGATGACCTAAAAGTAGCTATTACTCAGCTATGCCATGAGCTACAGGTCTGAAATTTTACTATGTTATAGCTGACCCAAAAGTAGCTGAATAACATATTTATACGAAATACTCTAAATGCAATAGTTTTCCAATTACAACTGATTTACTCAATAGTGAGAACTTTAAAGTAGCTATTACTCAGCTATGCCATGACCTACAGATCTGAAATTTCACTATGTTATAGCTGGCCCAAAAGTAGCTGAATAACATGTTTATACGAAATTCTCTAAATGCAATAGGTTTTAAGTTACAAGTGATTTACTCAATAGTGAGAACTTCAAAGTAGCTATTACTCAGCTATGCAATGAGCCACAGATCTGAAACTTCACTATGTTATAGCTGATCCCAAAATAGGTGAACAACATATTGAAACAAAATACTGTAAATGCAATAGTTTCCAAGTTATAAGCGATTTACTCAACAGTGATAACCTAAAAGTAGCTATTACTCAGCTATGCCATGAGCTACAGGTCTGAAATTTTACTATGTTATAGCTGACCCAAAAGTAGCTGAATAACATATTTATACGAAATTCTGTAAATGCAATAGTTTTCCAATTACAACTGATTTACTCAATAGTGAGAACTTCAAAGTAGCTATTACTCAGCTGTGCCATGACCTACAGATCTGAAATTTCACTATGTTATAGCTGGCCCAAAAGTAGCTGAATAACATATTTATACGAAATTCTCTAAATGCAATAGTTTTGCAATTACAACTGATTTACTCAATAGTGAGAACCTCAAAGTAGTTATTACTCAGCTATGCAATGAGCTACAGGTCTGAAATTTTACTATGTTATAGCTGACCCAAAAGTAGGTGAACAACATATTTAAGCAAAGTACTGTAAATGCAATAGTTTTCAAGTTACAACTGATTTACTCAATAGTGATGACCTAAAAGTAGCTATTACTCAGCTATGCCATGAGCTACAGGTCTGAAATTTTACTATGTTATAGCTGACCCAAAAGTAGCTGAATAACATATTTATACGAAATACTCTAAATGCAATAGTTTTCCAATTACAACTGATTTACTCAATAGTGAGAACTTTAAAGTAGCTATTACTCAGCTATGCCATGACCTACAGATCTGAAATTTCACTATGTTATAGCTGGCCCAAAAGTAGCTGAATAACATGTTTATACGAAATTCTCTAAATGCAATAGGTTTTAAGTTACAAGTGATTTACTCAATAGTGAGAACTTCAAAGTAGCTATTACTCAGCTATGCAATGAGCCACAGATCTGAAACTTCACTATGTTATAGCTGATCCCAAAATAGGTGAATAACATATTGAAACAAAATACTGTAAATGCAATAGTTTCCAAGTTATAAGCGATTTACTCAACAGTGATAACCTAAAAGTAGCTATTACTCAGCTATGCCATGAGCTACAGGTCTGAAATTTTACTATGTTATAGCTGACCCAAAAGTAGCTGAATAACATATTTATACGAAATACTCTAAATGCAATAGTTTTGAAGTTATAAGCGATTTACTCAACAGTGATAACCTAAAAGTAGCTATTACTCAGCTATGCCATGAGCTACAGGTCTAAAATTTTACTATGTTATAGCTGACCCAAAAGTAGCTGAATAACATATTTATACGAAATTCTCTAAATGCAATAGTTTTTAAGTTACAAGTGATTTTACTCATGATGGAAGTTACTGAAAAGCCCAAAAGTAGCTATTACTCACTTAGCTATTGAGACAGGCACCCAACTTACTCACCATATTGTAGCTATGAAAAAAGTAGCTGAATAACATATTTTAACAAAATGCTCTAAATGCAACACTTTTCAAGTTATAAATGATTTTGTGCATGATTTCATGAATTTTAATGCATTAAAAATTATTAAAAAAATTTATTAAAAAAAAAGTAAGACAGATCCAGGTCTCATACTCACACAAGAGAATCTACCTCTGGCCTAGTACATATATGCAAGATATGAGAGAAATCCCTGCAATAGTCACTGAGAAAATTGTGATTAAGTGTTGAAATTTTCACACTTTTGGTGGGGGTACCCCCCTTGTAATGTCTCTAGCAAACAGACGAACAGACAGATTTGCATGCCTTGAACAATTTTTCATCCTCGATAGATAAGGTATCTTTTAAAAAAAACAGCACGTCTCTAGGCCTTGTAGTTTTGGAGGAGAAGTTGTTCACGCGGACGCGTACGCCCACGCCGCAGAGTGACGACATAAAAATGAGGCCAAAAATATTCCCAGGCAATATTCCCAGGTTATGAATATATCCTGCAAATTTGAGAAGGCTAGCTATAATATTTTTTTCGTTAGAGCGGTAACGGTGAAATCTCTCTACACACTGCGGCAGCGTCTGCGTAACAAAGCGAAATCCATAGTATCCACCGGAAAGCATCCGGTGGATACTATGGATTTCGCTTTGTACAATGATGCACTGCACAAACCGACTCGCCTTATAAAGTCACACATTTTATCAGCAGACAAGCCATGGGTTGCAAAACTGAAGCCAGCTTGTCCTACACAGTTTTTGGCTTGCTGAGATGTTACCAACCCAACGAATGAAGACTGGGAGACTTCCCGTCTTGACAGAAAGTGTGCAAGTTAGGTCAGTTATGTTTATGACAGGCCGGTTTGCTTTCAGGTACAGTCGGTTAGTGTAGCCGGCCTGTCTGGAGGTGGAGTCCTTGTACTTAACCAGGACAGGACGGGAAGTGTTTCAAGACAAGACGGTAACATTGTAGGACAAGACGCAAAGTGTAACCGACAAGCCGTAGAGATCCACGACAGGACGGTTTCCAGGTGGGTGGAGCCACAGTCCAAATGCAGAGTCGTGGAGTGTCGGTGAAATATCAAACATGTTTGATATGTTGCTGATCCACCGCGACAAGCCGGGAACTTGCAACCGACCCTAACCGACTCTGTACACATTGCTCCCGACCCTCGAAAAAAACATAGTTAACGACAAGTCGGCTCCAGTGGAACACCCCAATTATGGTTTCCGAGATATATGCCAGACAAGATTTTTAAACTCAAAAAGTCACTACGGCACGGTCAAAGGTCAAAGCAAGGTCACACCATGATGTTGCACACCTACACCACCAAACCAATGTCCTTACCAAGTACAGTAGAACCTTGATTTTCCCTGGTATTAAATAATCGATCATTTGAAATTCTAAATGACAAACAGTGATGGTACAGTGTCTTCATGAAAAATTGTCCCCGTATCCACTTATCCCACTACTAGTAACTTAAAGTATCTCAGACTAGCTTCAGAATTTTCTCAACAATTTTTATTTTCAGAGCAGTCATAAACAAGGGACAAATCAGTTAAAAATACTAAATCTTGAGAGAAAAATAGCAACATTCATTTCAATTTGAAAAATTTTGTTGTAATTTTAATTTTTATTAGATAAATACTTACATTTCCTGACCATTGCTATATGTTGGCGCCATCCAACTCACTGGCCAACGTTGAGAAACATTTTAAGATACCTTAAGAGGCCAGTGAGTGAGTGTGAACTAGCATGTCCCCCTAGTGGTCATGTGACCACGCTAGTAAACAACCTTCATTATTTTTGTTGGCCATCCCAGAGTGTGGACGTGTTTTTCTATTTGGATCTTTTTATTAAGTTAATTACATGGATTAAAGAATATTCATTTTGCAACTGATATTGTGACGTCTTCGGGAGTAAACCACTTTCAATTGCCAATGCCAAATAAGCTTTTTTATTATATGTTCAAACTGTTTGCAAACAAGTGCCCTTTTCTCTGATTCTTGTCAAGTCTGCTCATTCTTTCCCTATGAATTGATCTTACAACATCTTGCAGTCTTGGCTTCTTTGGATTGAACTTGTGTATTGCTTACACAAATCACATGATCAGAAGTAATGGTTCCATGAAATGTAAAATCCAAATCACATGATACTGATAACATTGCTTTGTGAAAAACCAATAAACTAAATTAAGAAAGATAAATTACAAGAAATGAGTAATTCCCACCAACATGAGATTATAAAATAAGCCTATAACAAGACCTAATCTGATGGTTGGTAGAAAAGCATTATTTTAAGAAATCACCTCTTGGTTTCTTCTTTTCTTCTGTGGTTTCAACTCTGGCTTGAACATCTGAAATAGTGATGTGTGATATCCATGATTATATTAACTGATACAAATCATTTAATGGAGTAAGTTATTAACATTTTCAAAAGATCCAATGACAAACTATGAATAGAATACAGTGGAAACCATAATTTTTTTTTAATTTTTTTTCTGAACCATAGCTCCATAGTTAACCAACAGAAACATCCCATGAAGACCAACTTTTTTGTTCTAAGTTTCTGTTCTGTAAATTTAAGTTTTCCTAATTGGCAGACATTCTGAACAAGTTCTTAACACTCGCTTGTCAATGTAACCCTTTTCAACCAATAGGTATATCCTGTTCTACTTCTGACCACCCAGTAAGTGTCTCATATTTCAGGTTCTACCAATGTTAATCATTACAACCAATAGCAATATTCTACGCTCCTTTTACTCCTGTCATATGTTTTATGTCAATTTTACCATATACAAACCAGAAACAGAAATATTATATGGTTCCTCATTATTGATCAACAGTCTTTTGCTTCAAATTCTGCAGATTCTTTACCCTTTTTACACTCACCATATACATATTATACTCAATGGGTATATTATATTTATTACTCACTGCAGGTTCTTTTTTAAGATTTTGCAATTGACACCCTTATTACACCAATCAGCTCTCGCTTCCAGGAATCCCTTTCCCCCCCCGTTTTTTTTTCATTCATCTCCGGACTTTCACAAATTGTGGCACAGTGTGATGTGTGTCTGTCTCTTCACTGAAGTCAAGAGGCAATGGGCTACATTAGTACTGGGACGGGTGACCACTTCGGTGCACTACTGCAGTCTCTGATGGCTTTGCAGCTCGCACTAGTAGACCAAAACACCTTTCGGCCTTGTTTTTTTTTCCAGATTTCGCTATTGATACCCTTTATAAACCAATGGGAAATTTTTTTATATTCCCTCTATGCCACCCACCTGCAGTCTCCACTTCCTGCTTCATGCTTTCCTCCTCCAGGCGTTGCTGTTCTTTCTTGGCTTCATGCTCTTTCCGCCGCCTTTCTTTTTCCCGTTTTCTCTCTTCTCTTACTCGTTGTTTGGCTTTTTCCTCTTCTGCTTTTTTCTCTGCCTCTAATGCTACAAGGTTTTAAAAAGAAATGATTTATCATGTTATCACCACAGCAACCACATGTTAAACATGTTAAAATTTAAAGGATGGAAGGAAAAGTATGTCATGAAAAATATTCTCATACAGAAATAATACTGACAGACACATTATTGTAAATATAGTGTTAAATACTAAAGTGTAAGGTACATATTGCAAAAGGATGCACTTGATTATTATAAGGTACTTATTGAGAGGGAAAAATAGTCTTGCTAATTGGAAGGAAATATTACGTCTACGGCTCTGAAAATGTCACAGCATATCACAGGGTTTTTTTTTATTTCCAATTACCTGCAAATACATTCAGAAGCTTTTAAAGCAACTAGATTGGGCCAACTCGGCGCCAACATATCCCCAGACAGGTCATCACTCACGCCACAGGTTTTGATCGGGAATTTTTTAAAACGTAATTACCCATTATTATATGAACTTCAGCACATCAATCTACTCTGTTTATATCTCCCCAAGGAAGATGGTGTATCCCCAGACGCCGAATACATAACTCAAATTATATTTTCAATCTTCCTGCAATGATAACTCTAAACCTATTTTCAAAGTATTTAAATGATTGATGATTGAATGTCCATTCTAAAATAATAATCCCAAAAGAGCATATCTGTTTCTATATTTGTTGACAAATAAAATATTATTTTTAACTCAACTCATCATATTTTTCAATCTTCCTTCAAAGTATTTAAATGATTGATGATTCAATGTCCATTCTAAAATTCATAATCCCAAAAGCGCATATCTGTTTCTATATTTGTTCACAAATAAAATATTATTTAAAAAAAAATTATTTATATTATTATTTTATTATATTATTTTTAGAATTTGCAAATTGTTTTCAGTTATTCATTTCCTCTATACCTATATATGTGGTCCATATATATGCAACCTAAATATGTGACACAATCTCAGTTCTGACTCCCCTTTGTGTTATATGTAATGAAGCCCACCACCTCCCACCCCCACCCCTCTCCCCTTCTCCACACCTCTCTCACTATTACACAAGATCTGCAACCCCATTGAGTTCTTTGTTTCTCATCTGATATCATTAAATACCTTTGTTTATTTAGTGTCACTCAATATAGCTGGAGGTCCCAGAGGTGGGTGGGGGGAATCCGGGTGGGGGATGTGGGTTGAGCATAAATGGTAAACAAACAATCTATATAAAAGGGGTACTCAAATACAAAAAGAATTGAGAATTTTAAGTATGTGATTATCAACTGAAATGAGTTCATAACTGTAGGAGCTGTGCCAAAATTAACTGAGGCAAGTTGAATAAAACTGGGCTAGTTGAGGGTTAAAAATCCCCTAGTTTTACTACATAAGGATATAATTTCATTAATATTGGGACTTCAAGCTCACTTAAAGTGTCCATTTTGTCTACTTCAATATGTTTCACCAGTTTCATTTTAAAAAGTGAAAAACTCAGCAAGCAGAGGTATAACACACAAAAATAAGTTCTTAAAAGACTAAGATAGCCATAACATTATTAATATTCAAAATTTAAATAGACAGGCATTTCCTTTTAAAAATTCAAAGATTTCAGCTCTATAACCCACATAGTTTGACAGTTACTGGGCTTTAAAGTGGCATAATATCCATAAAATGGGTTTCTGTGGGCATTTTACAATTGTTAAAGAGACCTTAGCAATTAAACTACAGATCTGAAACTTTTTGGGCGGACATACATAACAAACAAAAATCATATATAATACAGTTTAAGACTTGTCACACTAAGCATTTCCAAATAACAGGGCAAAATACAGAAAAAATGTCAAAAAAGGCACTTGGGCGAGTGTCTATGGCCCTCATACACAGGTTAAATGTCTACTAAAAACCTTGATTTTCGGCATATGTAAAAAGGACATAATAATGCATTCCCAGATGGGATTTCAGCTCCATCAATCACATAGTTTAACAGTTACAGGGCTTAAAGGTGGTAAAAAGTCCAAATATTGGGTCATTGTGGGCCTTTTAGAGATCTCGATGTGGCTTTCAAATTAAAGCTTCAGACTTAAAATTTGTTACATACTAAGATTACACATAGAATATGTATCTAATAAAGTTTGAAACTTCTCAGACTTACCATTTCCAAGTTACAGAGCAAAATATGTGAAAAATGTCTTAAAAGGGTCACTCAGGTGGGTGTTAAAGGTCCTCATACACAGGTTAAATGTCTACTTGAAGCCTTGATTTTTGGCACATGTAAAAAGAACATAATAATGTATTCCCAGATGAGATTTCAGCTCTATCAGTCACATAGTTTAACAGTCACAGGCCTTAAAATTGGCAAAAAGTCCAAATACTGGGTCTTTATGGGGCCTTCTAGAGACCTAAATGTGGCCTTCAAATTAAAGCTTCAGACTTAAAATTTGTCACATACTAAGATTACACATAGAATATGCATCTAATACAGTTTGAAACTTCTTAGACTTACCATTTCCAAGTTACAGGGAAAAATATGTGAAAAATGTCTAACAAGAGGAGAGTGCCCGTGAACGGGCACTGTGTCAGCTGACTGAATGTTTTTGATTTGTGATGGTGATAATGAGAGGAAAGCATAATTATCAGGGAAAGGGCTGTACAGAAATACAGTAAATGGTAACTGAACACATGTTCGAAAGATATTCCGAAGCTGACAGAAGAAAACGACAAAAAAGTTGTGCCCTGCAAATGGTATTATGAAATAAAGTAACAAGGTAATTGTTCAAGGGTAAAAAGTAGGTTAAAAATATTTAAAGAAATACTATAAATGCAATATCCTCGTTCCACCATGAAGAAGGGGTCCAAAGGTCAAATGTGACCATACCAAAAGATTCCCAGCCAAAGAATTTAGGATGGTTTACCATCCCAAACCTCTCGGACCAATAATAAGTGAGTTATAGGCACTTTTTAAGTTTGGCTCTCCTTGTTTGACCTTGAAGGAGGGGGTCCAAGGTCAAATCCGACCACACAAAAAAATTCCCAGCCCATGATTTCCTGTAGCTTGTTTACCATCCCAAACTTGTAGGACCAATAATAAGCGAGTTCTAAGCAATTGTAAGTTTGGCTATCCTCAACTGCCCTTGAAGGAGGGGTCCCAGGTCAAATCTGACCACACCAAAAGAATCCCAGCCCATGATTTCCTATATGTTGGTTTACCATCCCAAACCTCCAAGACCAATAATACGCGAGTTATAAGCACTTTAAGTATGGCTATCTTCGTTTGACCTGGAAGGAGGGGGTCCAAGGTCAAATCCGACCACACAAAAAAATTCCCAGCCCATGATTTCCTGTAGCTTGTTTATCATCCCAAACTTGTAGGACCAATAATAAGCGAGTTCTAAGCAATTGTAAGTTTGGCTATCCTCAACTGCCCTTGAAGGAGGGGTCCCAGGTCAAATCCGACCACACCAAAAGATTCCCAGCCCATGATTTTCTATAGGTTGGTTTTCCATTCGAAACCTCTAGGACCAATAATAAGTGAGTTATAAGCACTTTTAAGTTTGGCTATCCTCATTTGACCTTGAAGGAGGGGTCCAAGGTGAAATCCGACCACACCAAAAAATTCCCAGCTCATGATTTTCTATAGGTTGGTTTTCATTCCAACCTCTGGGACCAATAATAAGTGAGTTATAAGCACTTTTATGTTTGGCTATCCTCATTTGACCTTGAAGGAGGGTTCCAAGGTCAAATCGGACCATATTAACAGATTCCCAGCCCATGATTTCCTACAGGTTGGATACAATGATTTACTCAACAGTGAGAACCTGAAAGAAGCTATTGCTCAGCTATCCCATGACATAGAGGTCTGCAATTTCACTATGTTATAGCTGACCAAAACGTCTGTGAATAACATATTTAACAAAATACTCTAAATGTAATAATTTTCAAGTTACAACTGATTTACTCAAGAGTGAGAACCTCAAAGTAACTATTACTCAGCTATGCAATGAGCTACATGTCTGAATTTTTGCTCTGTTATAGCTGACCTAAAAGTAGCTGAACAACATATTTAAGCAAAATACTGTAAATGCAATAGTTTTCAAGTTACAACTGATTTACTCAATAGTGAGAACCAGAAAATAGCTATTGCTCCGCTATGCCATGAGCTATAGGTCTGTAATTTCACTATGTTATAGCTAACCCAAAAGTAGGTGAACAATATATTTTAACAAAATACTCCAAATGCAATATTTTTCAAGTTATAGCTGATTTACTCAACAGTCAGTGCCCGAGAACAGCTATTGCTCAGTTGTGCCATGAGCTACAGGTCTGTAATTTCACTATGTTATAGCTGACCCAAAAGTAGCTGAATAACATATTTGCACAAATTTCTGTAAAGGCAATAGTTTTCCAATTACAACTGATTTACTCAACAGTGAGAACTTTAAAGTAGCTATTACTCAGCTATGCAATGAGCCACAGGTCTGGAACTTCACTATGTTATAGCTGACCCCAAAATAGGTGAATAACATATTGAAACAAAATACTCTGAATGCAATAGTTTTCAAGTTATAAGTGATTTACTCAACAGTGATAGCCTAAAAGTAGCTATTACTCAGCTATGCCATGAGCTACAGGTCTGAAATTTTACTATGTTATAGCTGACCCAAAAGTAGCTGAATAACATATTTATACTAAATTCTCTAAATGCAATAGTTTTCAAATTACAAGTGATTTACTCAACATTGAGAACTTCAAAGTAGCTATTACTCAGCTATGCAATGAGTCACGGGTCTGGAACTTCACTATGTTATAGCTGACCCCAAAATAGGTGAATAACATATTGAAACAAAATACTCTAAATGCAATAATTTCCAAGTTATAAGCGATTTACTCAACAGTGATAACCTAAAAGTAGCTATTACTCAGCTATGCCATGAGCTACAGGTCTGAAATTTTACTATGTTATAGCTGACCCAAAAGTAGGTGAACAACATATTTAAGCAAAATACTGTAAATGCAATAGTTTTCAAGTTACAACTGATTTACTCAATAGTGATGACCTAAAAGTAGCTATTACTCAGCTATGCCATGAGCTACAGGTCTGAAATTTCACTATGTTATAGCTGACCCAAAAGTAGGTGAACAACATATTAAAGCAAAATACTGTAAATGCAATAGTTTTCAAGTTACAACTGATTTACTCAATAGTGATGACCTAAAAGTAGCTATTACTCAGCTATGCCATGAGCTACAGGTCTGAAATTTTACTATGTTATAGCTGACCCAAAAGTAGGTGAACAACATATTTAAGCAAAATACTGTAAATGCAATAGTTTTCAAGTTACAACTGATTTACTCAATAGTGATGACCTAAAAGTAGCTATTACTCAGCTATGCCATGAGCTACAGGTCTGTAATTTCACTATGTTATAGCTGACCCAAAAGTAGCTGAATAACATATTTATACGAAATTCTCTAAATGCAATAGTTTTCCAATTACAACTGATTTACTCAATAGTGAGAACTTCAAAGTAGCTATTACTCAGCTATGCAAGGAGCCACAGATCTGAAACTTCACTATGTTATAGCTGATCCCAAAATAGGTGAATAACATATTGAAACAAAATACTCTAAATGCAATAGTTTCCAAGTTATAAGCGATTTACTCAACAGTGATAACCTAAAAGTAGCTATTACTCAGCTATGCAATGAGTCACGGGTCTGGAACTTCACTATGTTATAGCTGACCCCAAAATAGGTGAATAACATATTGAAACAAAATACTCTAAATGCAATAATTTCCAAGTTATAAGCGATTTACTCAACAGTGATAACCTAAAAGTAGCTATTACTCAGCTATGCCATGAGCTACACGTCTGAAATTTTACTATGTTATAGCTGACCCAAAAGTAGGTGAACAACATATTTAAGCAAAATACTGTAAATATAATAGTTTTCAAGTTACAACTGATTTACTCAATAGTGATGACCTAAAAGTAGCTATTACTCAGCTATGCCATGAGCTACAGGTCTGAAATTTTACTATGTTATAGCTGACCCAAAAGTAGGTGAACAACATATTTAAGCAAAATACTGTAAATGCAATAGTTTTCAAGTTACAACTGATTTACTCAATAGTGATGATCTAAAAGTAGCTATTACTCAGCTATGCCATGAGCTACAGGTCTGAAATTTTACTATGTTATAGTTGACCCAAAAGTAGCTGAATAACATATTTATACTAAATTCTCTAAATGCAATAGTTTTCCAACTACAACTGATTTACTCAACAGTGATAACCTAAAAGTAGCTATTACTCAGCTATGCCATGAGCTACACGTCTGAAATTTTACTATGTTATAGCTGACCCAAAAGTAGGTGAACAACATATTTAAGCAAAATACTGTAAATGCAATAGTTTTCAAGTTACAACTGATTTACTCAATAGTGATGACCTAAAAGTAGCTATTACTCAGCTATGCCATGAGCTACAGGTCTGTAATTTCACTATGTTATAGCTGACCCAAAAGTAGCTGAATAACATATTTATACGAAATTCTCTAAATGCAATAGTTTTCCAATTACAACTGATTTACTCAATAGTGAGAACTTCAAAGTAGCTATTACTCAGCTATGCAAGGAGCCACAGATCTGAAACTTCACTATGTTATAGCTGATCCCAAAATAGGTGAATAACATATTGAAACAAAATACTCTAAATGCAATAGTTTCCAAGTTATAAGCGATTTACTCAACAGTGATAACCTAAAAGTAGCTATTACTCAGCTATGCAATGAGTCATGGGTCTGGAACTTCACTATGTTATAGCTGACCCCAAAATAGGTGAATAACATATTGAAACAAAATACTCTAAATGCAATAATTTCCAAGTTATAAGCGATTTACTCAACAGTGATAACCTAAAAGTAGCTATTACTCAGCTATGCCATGAGCTACACGTCTGAAATTTTACTATGTTATAGCTGACCCAAAAGTAGGTGAACAACATATTTAAGCAAAATACTGTAAATGCAATAGTTTTCAAGTTACAACTGATTTACTCAATAGTGATGATCTAAAAGTAGCTATTACTCAGCTATGCCATGAGCTACAGGTCTGAAATTTTACTATGTTATAGCTGACCCAAAAGTAGGTGAACAACATATTTAAGCAAAATACTGTAAATGCAATAGTTTTCAAGTTACAACTGATTTACTCAATAGTGATGATCTAAAAGTAGCTATTACTCAGCTATGCCATGAGCTATAGGTCTGAAATTTTACTATGTTATAGTTGACCCAAAAGTAGCTGAATAACATATTTATACTAAATTCTCTAAATGCAATAGTTTTCCAACTACAACTGATTTACTCAACAGTGATAACCTAAAAGTAGCTATTACTCAGCTATGCCATGAGCTACACGTCTGAAATTTTACTATGTTATAGCTGACCCAAAAGTAGGTGAACAACATATTTAAGCAAAATACTGTAAATGCAATAGTTTTCAAGTTACAACTGATTTACTCAATAGTGATGACCTAAAAGTAGCTATTACTCAGCTATGCCATGAGCTACAGGTCTGTAATTTCACTATGTTATAGCTGACCCAAAAGTAGCTGAATAACATATTTATACGAAATTCTCTAAATGCAATAGTTTTCCAATTACAACTGATTTACTCAATAGTGAGAACTTCAAAGTAGCTATTACTCAGCTATGCAAGGAGCCACAGATCTGAAACTTCACTATGTTATAGCTGATCCCAAAATAGGTGAATAACATATTGAAACAAAATACTCTAAATGCAATAGTTTCCAAGTTATAAGCGATTTACTCAACAGTGATAACCTAAAAGTAGCTATTACTCAGCTATGCAATGAGTCACGGGTCTAGAACTTCACTATGTTATAGCTGACCCCAAAATAGGTGAATAACATATTGAAACAAAATACTCTAAATGCAATAATTTCCAAGTTATAAGCGATTTACTCAACAGTGATAACCTAAAAGTAGCTATTACTCAGCTATGCCATGAGCTACACGTCTGAAATTTTACTATGTTATAGCTGACCCAAAAGTAGGTGAACAACATATTTAAGCAAAATACTGTAAATGCAATAGTTTTCAAGTTACAACTGATTTACTCAATAGTGATGATCTAAAAGTAGCTATTACTCAGCTATGCCATGAGGTACAGGTCTGAAATTTTACTATGTTATAGCTGACCCAAAAGTAGGTGAACAACATATTTAAGCAAAATACTGTAAATGCAATAGTTTTCAAGTTACAACTGATTTACTCAATAATGATGACCTAAAAGTAGCTATTACTCAGCTATGCCATGAGCTACACGTCTGAAATTTTACTATGTTATAGCTGACTCAAAAGTAGGTGAACAACATATTTAAGCAAAATACTGTAAATGCAATAGTTTTCAAGTTACAACTGATTTACTCAATAGTGATGATCTAAAAGTAGCTATTACTCAGCTATGCCATGAGCTACAGGTCTGAAATTTTACTATGTTATAGCTGACCCAAAAGTAGGTGAACAACATATTTAAGCAAAATACTGTAAATGCAATAGTTTTCAAGTTAAAACTGATTTACTCAATAGTGATGACCTAAAAGTAGCTATTACTCAGCTATGCCATGAGCTACAGGTCTGAAATTTTACTATGTTATAGTTGACCCAAAAGTAGCTGAATAACATATTTATACTAAATTCTCTAAATGCAATAATTTTCCAATTACAACTGATTTACTCAATAGTGAGAACCTCAAAGTAGTTATTACTCAGCTATGCAATGAGCTATAGGTCTGAAATTTTACTATGTTATAGCTGACCCAAAAGTAGGTGAACAACATATTTAAGCAAAATACTGTAAATGCAATAGTTTTCAAGTTACAACTGATTTACTCAATAGTGATGACCTAAAAGTAGCTATTACTCAGCTATGCCATGAGCTACAGGTCTGAAATTTTACTATGTTATAGCTGACCCAAAAGTAGGTGAACAACATATTAAAGCAAAATACTGTAAATGCAATAGTTTTCAAGTTACAACTGATTTACTCAATAGTGATGACCTAAAAGTAGCTATTACTCAGCTATGCCATGAGCTACAGGTCTGAAATTTTACTATGTTATAGTTGACCCAAAAGTAGCTGAATAACATATTTATACTAAATTCTCTAAATGCAATAGTTTTCCAATTACAACTGATTTACTCAATAGTGAGAACCTCAAAGTAGTTATTACTCAGCTATGCAATGAGCTACAGGTCTGAAATTTCACTATGTTATAGCTGACCCAAAAGTAGGTGAACAACATATTAAAGCAAAATACTGTAAATGCAATAGTTTTCAAGTTACAACTGATTTACTCAATAGTGATGACCTAAAAGTAGCTATTACTCAGCTATGCCATGAGCTACAGGTCTGTAATTTCACTATGTTATAGCTGACCCAAAAGTAGCTGAATAACATATTTATACGAAATTCTCTAAATGCAATAGTTTTCCAATTACAACTGATTTACTCAATAGTGAGAACTTCAAAGTAGCTATTACTCAGCTATGCAAGGAGCCACAGATCTGAAACTTCACTATGTTATAGCTGATCCCAAAATAGGTGAATAACATATTGAAACAAAATACTCTAAATGCAATAGTTTCCAAGTTATAAGCGATTTACTCAACAGTGATAACCTAAAAGTAGCTATTACTCAGCTATGCAATGAGTCATGGGTCTGGAACTTCACTATGTTATAGCTGACCCCAAAATAGGTGAATAACATATCGAAACAAAATACTCTAAATGCAATAATTTCCAAGTTATAAGCGATTTACTCAACAGTGATAACCTAAAAGTAGCTATTACTCAGCTATGCCATGAGCTACACGTCTGAAATTTTACTATGTTATAGCTGACCCAAAAGTAGGTGAACAACATATTTAAGCAAAATACTGTAAATGCAATAGTTTTCAAGTTACAACTGATTTACTCAATAGTGATGATCTAAAAGTAGCTATTACTCAGCTATGCCATGAGCTACAGGTCTGAAATTTTACTATGTTATAGCTGACCCAAAAGTAGGTGAACAACATATTTAAGCA
Source organism: Sabellastarte sp. h YS-2021 (assembly GCA_964017235.1). NCBI lineage: Eukaryota > Metazoa > Annelida > Polychaeta > Sabellida > Sabellidae > Sabellastarte > Sabellastarte sp. h YS-2021. The sequence continues at coordinate 109,500,482 of OZ024927.1, forward strand.
AAATACTGTAAATGCAATAGTTTTCAAGTTACAACTGATTTACTCAATAGTGATGATCTAAAAGTAGCTATTACTCAGCTATGCCATGAGCTACAGGTCTGAAATTTTACTATGTTATAGTTGACCCAAAAGTAGCTGAATAACATATTTATACTAAATTCTCTAAATGCAATAGTTTTCCAACTACAACTGATTTACTCAACAGTGATAACCTAAAAGTAGCTATTACTCAGCTATGCCATGAGCTACACGTCTGAAATTTTACTATGTTATAGCTGACCCAAAAGTAGGTGAACAACATATTTAAGCAAAATACTGTAAATGCAATAGTTTTCAAGTTACAACTGATTTACTCAATAGTGATGACCTAAAAGTAGCTATTACTCAGCTATGCCATGAGCTACAGGTCTGTAATTTCACTATGTTATAGCTGACCCAAAAGTAGCTGAATAACATATTTATACGAAATTCTCTAAATGCAATAGTTTTCCAATTACAACTGATTTACTCAATAGTGAGAACTTCAAAGTAGCTATTACTCAGCTATGCAAGGAGCCACAGATCTGAAACTTCACTATGTTATAGCTGATCCCAAAATAGGTGAATAACATATTGAAACAAAATACTCTAAATGCAATAGTTTCCAAGTTATAAGCGATTTACTCAACAGTGATAACCTAAAAGTAGCTATTACTCAGCTATGCAATGAGTCACGGGTCTGGAACTTCACTATGTTATAGCTGACCCCAAAATAGGTGAATAACATATTGAAACAAAATACTCTAAATGCAATAATTTCCAAGTTATAAGCGATTTACTCAACAGTGATAACCTAAAAGTAGCTATTACTCAGCTATGCCATGAGCTACACGTCTGAAATTTTACTATGCTATAGCTGACCCAAAAGTAGGTGAACAACATATTTAAGCAAAATACTGTAAATGCAATAGTTTTCAAATTACAACTGATTTACTCAATAGTGATGATCTAAAAGTAGCTATTACTCAGCTATGCCATGAGGTACAGGTCTGAAATTTTACTATGTTATAGCTGACCCAAAAGTAGGTGAACAACATATTTAAGCAAAATACTGTAAATGCAATAGTTTTCAAGTTACAACTGATTTACTCAATAATGATGACCTAAAAGTAGCTATTACTCAGCTATGCAATGAGCTACAGGTCTGAAATTTTACTATGTTATAGCTGACCCAAAAGTAGGTGAACAACATATTTAAGCAAAATACTGTAAATGCAATAGTTTTCAAGTTACAACTGATTTACTCAATAGTGATGATCTAAAAGTAGCTATTACTCAGCTATGCCATGAGCTACAGGTCTGAAATTTTACTATGTTATAGCTGACCCAAAAGTAGGTGAACAACATATTTAAGCAAAATACTGTAAATGCAATAGTTTTCAAGTTAAAACTGATTTACTCAATAGTGATGACCTAAAAGTAGCTATTACTCAGCTATGCCATGAGCTACAGGTCTGAAATTTTACTATGTTATAGTTGACCCAAAAGTAGCTGAATAACATATTTATACTAAATTCTCTAAATGCAATAATTTTCCAATTACAACTGATTTACTCAATAGTGAGAACCTCAAAGTAGTTATTACTCAGCTATGCAATGAGCTACAGGTCTGAAATTTTACTATGTTATAGCTGACCCAAAAGTAGGTGAACAACATATTTAAGCAAAATACTGTAAATGCAATAGTTTTCAAGTTACAACTGATTTACTCAATAGTGATGACCTAAAAGTAGCTATTACTCAGCTATGCCATGAGCTACAGGTCTGAAATTTTACTATGTTATAGCTGACCCAAAAGTAGGTGAACAACATATTAAAGCAAAATACTGTAAATGCAATAGTTTTCAAGTTACAACTGATTTACTCAATAGTGATGACCTAAAAGTAGCTATTACTCAGCTATGCCATGAGCTACAGGTCTGAAATTTTACTATGTTATAGTTGACCCAAAAGTAGCTGAATAACATATTTATACTAAATTCTCTAAATGCAATAGTTTTCCAATTACAACTGATTTACTCAATAGTGAGAACCTCAAAGTAGTTATTACTCAGCTATGCAATGAGCTACAGGTCTGAAATTTCACTATGTTATAGCTGACCCAAAAGTAGGTGAACAACATATTAAAGCAAAATACTGTAAATGCAATAGTTTTCAAGTTACAACTGATTTACTCAATAGTGATGATCTAAAAGTAGCTATTACTCAGCTATGCCATGAGCTACAGGTCTGAAATTTTACTATGTTATAGCTGACCCAAAAGTAGGTGAACAACATATTTAAGCAAAATACTGTAAATGCAATAGTTTTCAAGTTACAACTGATTTACTCAATAATGATGACCTAAAAGTAGCTATTACTCAGCTATGCCATGAGCTACACGTCTGAAATTTTACTATGTTATAGCTGACCCAAAAGTAGGTGAACAACATATTTAAGCAAAATACTGTAAATGCAATAGTTTTCAAGTTACAATTGATTTACTCAATAGTGATGATCTAAAAGTAGCTATTACTCAGCTATGCCATGAGCTACAGGTCTGAAATTTTACTATGTTATAGCTGACCCAAAAGTAGGTGAACAACATATTTAAGCAAAATACTGTAAATGCAATAGTTTTCAAGTTACAACTGATTTACTCAATAGTGATGACCTAAAAGTAGCTATTACTCAGCTATGCCATGAGCTACAGGTCTGAAATTTTACTATGTTATAGTTGACCCAAAAGTAGCTGAATAACATATTTATACTAAATTCTCTAAATGCAATAATTTTCCAATTACAACTGATTTACTCAATAGTGAGAACCTCAAAGTAGTTATTACTCAGCTATGCAATGAGCTACAGGTCTGAAATTTCACTATGCTATAGCTGACCCAAAAGTAGGTGAACAACATATTAAAGCAAAATACTGTAAATGCAATAGTTTTCAAGTTACAACTGATTTACTCAATAGTGATGACCTAAAAGTAGCTATTACTCAGCTATGCCATGAGCTACAGGTCTGAAATTTTACTATGTTATAGCTGACCCAAAAGTAGGTGAACAACATATTTAAGCAAAATACTGTAAATGCAATAGTTTTCAAGTTACAACTGATTTACTCAATAGTGATGACCTAAAAGTAGCTATTACTCAGCTATGCCATGAGCTACAGGTCTGAAATTTTACTATGTTATAGCTGACCCAAAAGTAGCTGAATAACATATTTATACGAAATTCTCTAAATGCAATAGTTTTCCAATTACAACTGATTTACTCAATAGTGAGAACTTCAAAGTAGCTATTACTCAGCTATGCAATGAGCCACAGATCTGAAACTTCACTATGTTATAGCTGATCCCAAAATAGGTGAATAACATATGAAACAAAATACTCTAAATGCAATAGTTTCCAAGTTATAAGCGATTTACTCAACAGTGATAACCTAAAAGTAGCTATTACTCAGCTATGCCATGAGCTACAGGTCTGAAATTTTACTATGTTATAGCAGACCCAAAAGTAGCTGAATAACATATTTATACAAAATTCTCTAAATGCAATAGTTTTGAAGTTATAAGCAATTTACTCAACAGTGATAACCTAAAAGTAGCTATTACTCAGCTATGCCATGAGCTACAGGTCTAAAATTTTACTATGTTATAGCTGACCCAAAAGTAGCTGAATAACATATTTATACGAAATTCTCTAAATGCAATAGTTTTTAAGTTACAAGTGATTCTACTCATGATGGAAGTTACTGAAAAGCCCAAAAGTAGCTATTACTCACTTAGCTATTGAGACAGACACCCAACTTACTCACCATATTGTAGCTATGAAAAAAGTAGCTGAATAACATATTTTAACAAAATGCTCTAGATGCAACAGTTTTCAAGTTATAAATGATTTTGTGCATGATTTCATGAATGTTAATGCATTAAAAATTATTAAAAAAATTTATTAAAAAAAAAGTAAGAGAGATCCAGGTCTCATACTCACACAAGAGAATCTACCTCTGGCCTAGTACATATATGCAAGATATGAGAGAAATCCCTGCAATAGTCACTGAGAAAATTGTGATAAAAAGTTGAAATTTTCACACTTTTGGTGGGGGTACCCCCCTTGTAATGTCTCTAGCAAACAGACGAACAGACAGATTTGCATGCCTTGAACAATTTTTCATCCTCGATAGATAAGGTATCTTTTAAAAAAAACAGCACGTCTCTAGGCCTTGTAGTTTTGGAGGAGAAGTTGTTCACGCGGACGCGTACGCGTACGCGTACGCCCACGCCGCAGAGTGACGACATAATGCCAGCTGACTGACAAGTCAGCTGACATAAAAATGGTCACTTGGGTGGGGATTTATGGTCCTCATACACAGGTTAAATGTCTTCTTAAAGCCTTAATTTTTGGCACATATAAAAATAACATACTAATATCTTTTCAGATAGGATTTGAGCTCTATCAGTCACATAGTTTGACAGTCACAGGGCTTAAAAGTAGCAAAAAGTCCAAATATTGGGTCTTTGGGAGCCTTTTAGAGACCTCAATTTGACCTTCAAAATTAAAGCTTCAGACTTAAAATCTGTTACATACTAAGATTACACACAGAATATATATCTAATACAGTTTGAAACTTCTCAGACTTACCATTTCCAAGTTACAGGGAAAAAGATGTGAAAAATGTCTTATAAGGGTCACTCGGGTGGGTGTTTATGGTCCTGATACACAGGTTAACTGTCTATTAAAGGCCTAAATGTTGGGGCACATATAAGAAAACACATAGATATATTCCCAGATGATATTTAACTTAGATGAGAGACATAGTTTGAAAGCTACAGTGCTTGAAAGTGGCAAAAAGTGCATAAATTGGGTCTCTGTGGGCACTTTTGAGACCTTAAGTCGACCCCTTTGGGTAAACCTACAGCCCTAAAATTTTCTACAGACAAGGATTACATATCAAAGTTATACCTAGCGCAGTTTGAGACTCATCAGAATTATCACTTCCAAATTATAGGGCAAAATATGTGTAAAGTATAGCAAAAAATCCCTAAGTGGGGGTATTTATGGGCCTCAAACACAATTTTCTCCTCAACTTAAAGTCATGATTTTCGGCACATGTACTAAGAACATATTAATGTGTTGTCAGGTAAAATTTCAGCCAGCTGAGCATCATAGTTTGTGACCTACAGGGCTCTAAGTGGCCAAAAGTGCAATTTCTGACCTTAAGGTGGCCATAAGTTCTTTTTTACTGGGAGTTTAAGGTCACCTTAAAATAGGGATCTTCCTTTGGGCACCCTTAACATGTGTACCAAGTTTGAAAAAAAAATATTAATTTCTTTTTGAGTTATCGCGTCCACAAGGAAATTTCTACGGCGGCGGCGGCGGCGGCGCGACGGACCTGAATCTAACCGTTTTTTTTTTACTCTCTGTGTATAGCTGCCAAAAATGATTAGAATCCACCCACTAATGAGGGAGATATTCAAGGGAGATGATAATGCAATGGTGACAGTGGCCAATCTCAACATGAAAACAAATAAGCGCCCTTTTCAAGGAATGCTAAATAAGTTCATGCATAGTCAATGCCACCTGAAAAGGCTGACTGTAGAAAGAAACTGTCCGTCCAAATCTACTTTTTCATCATGTGTTTCAGTTAACATCTGGCAACTCAAATTGTAAATTAAAACTCGCCTCTCTTTATTTCCAACTCTTTTTGAAGTTTTCTTTCCTGTTCTGCCTGAACCTCCTTCATAAACTGAACAACCTGACAAAATATGGCAATATGTGAGGTAATTACTAAAATTAAATGGTAATATGTATTAGTATGTATTGTTAAGTAAAATGTAGTGTAGAAAATGAAGATCAAAAATTAGTAAAAGAAATTAGCATCAGAGATGCCCATCCTCAACAGCCCTGGGAAATAGTTTTTGACACCAGGGGAAAGGCTAGGATTTTAGATGTGGTACACCCTGACTTTTGTGGTTATGTGCAATATTTGTTAGGGATTGGGACTTGTAAATGATGTTCATTCTCAATGCTCCACAAGGCAAAATCTTGTATGAAGACGGTTTGATTTCTGTGAAAGATAAGGATTCCTTATGAGTGTTTTGTGTTACCACTGCAGCCTTCTGTATAGCTGAATGAGTTGGTAGATATTCTTGACATGTTTATAAGTGTAGTTTGGACTTTGAACCTTAAATTTGTTTTGTTCACTGAAAACGAGCACAATTTTTACTTGGAAAGTTGGCGTTTTGTGTATTTTCTTTTAGTATGCATCTGAGATATTTAGAAAATCCAAGATAGACAAATGTTTGAAGATAATTGAATATTATTTGGATTTTAATTATGCATTAAAGTGACTGCCAAAGCAAAGTTGGTAAGAACACTATTTTCCTTTTTGTTATGAAATTTACAATTTTAAGATAAAATATTTTTAATTTGCGTATTTTAAATTCTATTTTGTAAAAGTAGATTTCACAGTGAAGTGAAATTGGATTTAGGCAAAAGGCATAGATTTACCATGTGCATGTAGTTTAATAAATAAGTCTAAGAAGTGATTAGTTTGGTTTTAGATGCACTATTATTTCAGATAATTAGTTTTATTCTTTATTTCTAATGTTTAATTGAGTAATTATTTTACACTGGAATTAAAATATGATATTTGTCACATAAAGTATATCTGTAGAATATTGGTACGTGTGGTATGTATTGTTATATGAAAATGTATGTATACATGTTTGTTTATTAGCATGTCCGGGTTATTGTATTTACAGTTGACGGTCAGAATAAACCCCGATTAGTGAACGACAAGTTTTAAGGCGCAGTTACAGGACTCTATATCTCATTAATGATTCTACTAGCAAAATGGTGCAAATGGGCTTACTGCTTTATACATAAGCTGCACCCCTGGACACTCTGACATACAGAAGCAAAACACTACAAAGGTCAGGAGACTTTCACAACAAAGTGTGGCAGTTATGTAAAGGTCCAAAAAATGTTTAAGTGGAGAAAATAATGTTTAAACGAGAGAAAATGTATGTCAAGATAAAATATTAAAACAAGACAATTCAACAGCAAGACGACAGCATTAATAAGGCAAAAATAATAAGTCCACCCAACCAGGAGGTCTGAAATATTACACCAATGTATTACCCACCTGTTTCGCACATGCTTTGCATTGCTTTTCATCCAAACAATCACCTGCAATGGATTTTATTGGTTCCTCCAGGAGATTGTCTTTTACATCCAACCATTGTAGATTTTTCAAATGGAAAAGGCTTACTGGAAGAGTCTGCAGTTGATTCTGGTAAAGATCTAAATACTGGATGATAAGTAAAGACACTTAGGTTTGGAACTGAAACAGTCCTTTTAATGACAAAAAAAGTTAAAAGTACAAATGAAACGGTATGCCATAGACATAAATTCACAGCATGTTTTGTTAGGATGAATTAAATCCATACAAACTATGGAAACTAAATGACTTTTTACATATCTGTAAAACTGATATTTATACTCTATTACAACAAATGTAGTTTGGAACAGTTCAATGTTGGTCACTACTGTGTTGCTATTAAAACAAGCATTCTGACGCATGCATTTATCTCCCGCCATATAAATTAGATGTACTAAAGATAACATATTTTAACAAGGTGCTCTAAATGTAATACTTTTCAAGTTATAATTGATTTAGTGCATGATTTCATGAATTTTAATGCATTAAAAATTATTTAAAAAATTCATTAAAAAAATTTAGCATGTGAAAGCTCTCCAAAATGTAGGTGAATGAGTTATTTGAGAAATATTGGCTATCTGCAATACTTTTAGTGGTAATAGGCAGTTACTCATTTTGAGTAGGTGAGTAATTAGCTACGGATCTGAAAATTCACTAATTGAAAGCTCTCCAAAATGTATGTGAATGAGTTATTTCAGAAATACTGGCTATCTGAAATACTTGTAGGGCTAATTCGCATTTACTCATTTTGAGTAGGTGAATAATTAACTACGGGTGTGAAACTTCACCAAGTGAAAGCTCTCCCAAAAGTAAGTGAATGAGTTATTTGAGAAAAATTGGCTATCTGCAATACTTTTACAGATAATTCACATTTACTCATTTTGATTAGGTGAGTAATTAGCTACGGGTCTGGAACTTCACCATGTGAAAGCTCTCCCAAAAGTAGATGAACGAGTAATTTGATAAAAATTGGATACCCGCAATACTTTTAGAGATAATTAGCATTTACTCATTTTGAGTAGGTGAATAATTAGCTACGGGTCTGAAACTTCACCAAGTGAAAGCTCTTCCAAAAGTAGGTGAATGAGTTATTTAAGAAAAATTGGATATCCCCAATACTTTTAGGGATAATTCACATTTACTCATTTTGAGTAGGTGAGTAATTAGCTACGGGTCTGGAACTTCACCATGTGAAAGCTCTCCCAAAAGTAGATGAATGAGTTATTTGATAAAAATTGGATATCCGCAATACTTTTAGAGATAATTATCATTTACTCATTTTGAGTAGGTGAATAATTAGCTACGGGTCTGAAACTTCACCATGTGAAAGCTCTCCCAAAAGTAGATGAAGCAGTTATTTGAGAAAAATTATGTCATTATTTTGCCACAAATAAGAAAATAGCTATTACTCACTTATGGCATGCAATAGAACCCCAAACTATATGCATTTACCCTACAGTCACAATTTCAAAGTAGGTATTACTCGGCTATCCAATGTGCAACAGGTCTGAAACTTTACTATGTGATAGGTTATCAAAAACTAGATGAATAACATATTTGAAAATATTTCCCTAACTTTAATACTTTTGAAGATATTTGACATTTACTTATGTTGTTATTTTGCTACAAATAAGAAAATAGCTATTACTCACTTGTGGCATGCAATACAACCCCAAAATATATACCATCTTATAGTTAAGGACAAAGTAGCTGAACAACATATTTGAAGAAAAAGCTGTGACTGCAATAGTTTTGGAGTTACAATGGATTTACTCAACAGTCACAATTTCAAAGTAGCTATTACTTAGCTATGCAATGTGCAACAGGTCTGAAACTTTACTATGTGATAGCTTACAAAAAGGTAGATGAATGACATATTTGAAAAGAATTCCGTAACTTTAATACTTCTGAAGATATTTGACATTTACTTATGTCATTATTTTGCTACTAATAAGAAATAGCTATTACTCACTTATGGCATGCAATAGAACCCCAAACTACATGCCAGCGTATAGCTAAGGACAAAGTAGCTGAACAACATATTTGAAGAAAAAGCTGTAACTGCAATAGTTTTGGAGTTACAATGGATTTACTCAACAATCAGAATTTCAAAGTAGCTATTACTTAGCTATGCAATGTGCAACAGGTCTGAAACTTTACTATGTGATGGCTTACAAAAAAGTAGATGAATGACATATTTGAAAAGAATTCCGTAACTTTAATACTTCTGAAGATATTTGACATTTACTTATGTCATTATTTTGCTACTAATAAGAAAATAGCTATTACTCACTTATGGCATGCAATAGAACCCCAAACTACATGCCAGTTTATAGCTAAGGACAAAGTAGGTGAACAACATATTTTACGAAAATATTGTAACTGCAATAGTTTTGGAGTTACAATGGATTTACTCAACTGTAGAATTTCAAAGTAGCTATTACTCAGCTATCCAATGTGCAACAGATCTGAAACTTTACTATGTGATAGCTTATGAAAAAGTAGATGGATAACATATTTGAAAAGAATTCCCTAACTTTAATACTTTTGAAGATATTTGACATTTACTTCTTCTGTTATTTAGCTACAAATGAGGAAATAGCTATTACTCACTTATGGCAAGCAATAGAACCCCAAACTATGTACCATCTTATAGCTAAGAACAAAGTAGCTGAACAACATATTTTAGGAAAACACTCTAACTGCAATACTTTTTTAGTTACAATAGCTTTACTCAACAGTCAGAATTTCAAAGCAGCTATTACTCAGCTATCCAAGGTGCAACAGGTCTGAAACTTTACTATGTCATAGCTTACCAAAAAGTAGATGGACAACATATTTGAAAAGATTTCCCCAACTTTAATACTTTTGAAGATATTTGACATTTACTTCTTCTGTTATTTAGCTACAAATGAGAAAATAGCTATTACTTACTTATGGCATGCAATAGAACCCCAAACTATGTACCATCTTATAGCTAAGGACAAAGTAGCTGAACAACATATTTTAGGAAAATACTCTAACTGCAATAGTTTTGGAGTTACAATCGCTTTACTCACAAGTCAGAATTTCAAAGTAGCTATTACTCAGCTATCCAAGGCGCAACAGGTCTGAAACTTTAGTATGTGATAGCTTACCAAAAAGAAGATGGACAACATATTTGAAAAGATTTCCCTAACTTCAATACTTTTGAAGATATTTGACATTTACTTCTTCTGTTATTTAGCTACAAATGAGAAAATAGCTATTACTCACTTATGGCATGCAATGGGACCCCAAACTATGTACCATCTTATAGCTAAGGACAAAGTAGCTGAACAACATATTTGAAAAAAAAGTTGTTACTGCAATAGTTTTTGAGTTATGAGCCCTTTACTCAAAGTAGCTAAGATTGCTATTACTCACTTATCTTTAGGCCTAAGTCAATAAAACCAAAAAAAATTTTCAAGGGCATGAAAATTCATTGGGACAATTAATTTACAAAAAATCTGTAGCTGTAGTAGTTTTGGAGAAATCTGCATGACTAACTAACGCACGCACGTATGCACGCACGCATGCACGCACGCACACACAGACATCATTTCATAATCTCCCTCCCGGGCTAAAGCCCGGCGGGAGATAATAAAATGAAGCAAATGTTTCTGTGGATACAATGCAGAAAAATTAGATATTTACTTTCATTATTTATTAACAGAAAGCTCTAGATTTAATCTGTATATTGAATAGAACAACTGTAATAATAAATATATAAAATACCATCTGACCTTTAACTTATTTAAATGACCAATGTTCTGAGGAAGTTCTTTTAGCTGGTTCTTGCTCAAATCTAGTTTCACAAGATGCCTCAAGTTGGTGAAATCATCCTAAAATAAGTACAGACAAATGTACTGAGATGCCATTTATGGAAATAAACTGAAGGGTCCACAAATCATAAGACGTAGATACAGGATATTTTAAGGTTTGAGATGTTAAAATGTTAAACAATTTGTATGTAACATAGCCAACATATCATAAATCTTTGCAAACAAAAATTTCATCCAACTGTTTCTAACAAAGTTGAGCTTTGAATAATTAAGGGTGTTGTACTTACTGGTAGATATTTCAACAGATTACAGGACAGATCCAGGTGAGTTGCTTTCGGCAAAGCAAGCTAAAACAGATAAAGGAGTACAAATGAATTCACTAACAGTATCAGACATGCCGGTACTCCACAGAGTGGGGAAATAGCATTGGACACGATAAGATACAGAAAAGGTGGCTAAGTATAAAGAAACAGACATTGGAAATAATGTAAAGTCGCAGGAGAAATAACACTTAAAAAACAGAAAATGTATGTAAAGATCAAAACGAGACAATTTATAGGTCACATAGTTTCCAAAATATTGACTACAGAAAATCATGAAGAAGAAATCCTGGCATGATATTGATTTACGTATATGACAAAGAGAAACAGATTTCTCAGTATATATTCAATTTAAAATAAGAAAAACTATCTCCTGACTTTAATTTTCACTCAAATTTCACCAAATTTGAAGAAATCTGCCCACCAAATTTGAACTCAATTGATGTTTTAATTTTTGCGTTATAAGAGAAAAAAGGAGTACAGACAGAAAGCCAGAAGGAGAAAAAGACGGAACAAAACTGATTCAATAACCCTCTTCTATCGATAAGCATTAATTAGTGAATATTAGTTAATAGGTTATTAACACAATTTATGTATAGGGAACCTGCACCTTTGCTTGGCCATCAAATTCTTGACTTCCACATTTGCATATTTAACTGATAAATATGTATCATTTTGCTTTTACATGGGATAACAATGCACTGGTGATGATAATTACTATTTAATATAATTGTCATGTTGTGGCTTTCATCAGTAAACATTGATGCCAATAGCATTTAAGATCACCACATAAAATGAAAGTATTTTGCTATAAACATGGCAATAAAGTCCTGTTGGTTTATGATTACATTTGTGATGCTGTGACTTCAAATGAAAACTAAAAACCATGGAATTTTTTTATAGTACCATACAAAAATGTTATTTATATCATTAGAAAGATATGGTTATACAGTGCTTCTACTAGTTTTATTTGTGTAAAATCCATGCAGAAGTGGTGGAGAAATCTAAAATTAAACAATAAAATTTTATATTCACATTCAAAGTATACCATTTAAATGTCAGAAAGAAATAGCTACCACTGTACCTCTGTGTGTAAAGTGATGGTCCTTAGTTTGTATCACACCACAAATAAATTATGAAGTAGTTAATACAAATCCAAAAATTTGATTATCTCTAGCATTAAGTTGGTATTCACAGAGAAGTTAAGCTAATTCTTGGATTAACTTTTGCATTAACTTTAATCTACCCAACAGAATGGATTAACTAATCGGCATCTCGATCTGCACAAAACACTATGGAAAGGCATCGGGATAAACAAAAACATCTGTGACAGAAGAGCCAGGAAGTAGCGAATACTTACTATATTACTATATACTATATATATAAACATATGTTACAGGCAATCTGTGTAACCAGGCATTACACGTAATGACTGAATATTTCAGTCATTTCGCAAAATGCCTAAACAGTTTAGCCATTTCACGAAATGCCTAGGCATTTCACATAATGACTGAAATATAAGGTTCAGTGTTACACAGATTGTCTAAACAAGTATTTGAAATTTCAGGCAATCTGTCTAATCATCTTTTTAAAGTATATTTTTGAAGGAATATGATTATTTCTTGCTATAAGCAATTCAAGATGTAGTTTTAACTGCATGACAATTAATGAAGCTATATTTTGACATATCTCATGCATTTTTGCAAAAGTGAGTAAATAAATAGTTTTACTATATAACCATTAATGATGATACATTTCATACTTATTCTCATTTACTTGTAAGAATAGTACCATGTTCAAATCATTTTTCAGTTCTAAGTACATCCTCTGATGTTATTATATGGGGTGTGGCTTCTTTAATTATATCAAATACTTAAACTTTGGTTTGAGATTTCAAGCAGTCTGTCCGACCATTTTTTTTAAAAAGTTTTATAGATATGTGTTATTTCTTGCTGATAGAACCAATTCAAGTTGTACGTACAACTGTATGACTTTCAATTAAGGTACATGTTGATATCTTTTATACTTTTCTTGTATATTGAACAAATAAACGAGCAGTCTTGCAATGTTATCAATAGGGCTGCGACGGGTGCTAAAAAATGGCACCGAGTACTCGCCCTCTGACAACCGGCCCGAATTCGAGTAACCGCGAGATTTAGTACCCACCATTGGAAGTCTTCCGTAAACAAATAGTCGATTCCGGAAATGAAACTTTTGAAGAAAAACGGAGAAGGGGGTTCAGCGCTGAAGAGAGGCAAACACAGCCGGCCTCGGGGCCCACTGTGCAGTGTTGCAGTGGGACATGCTTTTTGCACAGTGGGACCCGCTCAATGAGCATACAGTTTTTCATGAAATTATAAATTTATTATTAAATGGCAAGCATAACTATCACTATCTATTCTGTCTCCCCATTTTATGACACAGTGGGCTTATACCCCTTCATTTAATTACACAGTGAGCACCACCCTGGCCATCTACTGTACACAGACAGACAGACTTCCACAGTGGGCCCATACTTCCTCATTTATGACACAGTGGGCCTATACCCCCTCATTTACTTACAGAGTAAGTACCACCCTCGCCATATACTGTACATATACTGTCCAGCCTCAGTTCCTCCCTTATTTGCAGAGTGGGCCCATGCCTCCTCATTTTGCTACACAGTGTGCACCACCCAAGCCATCTACTGGACACAAACTGTCCAGCCTCAGTTCCTCCCTTATTTGCACAGTGGGCCTATACCTCCTCATTCTATGACACAGTGGGCCTATACTCCATTTACTTACCCAGTGGGCACCACTCTCGCCATCTACTGTACACAAACTGTATAGCCTCATTTCCCCCCTTACTTCACCAGTGGGCCCATACCACCTCATTTATGACACGGTGGGCCTATACCCCCTCATTTTCTTACATAGTGAGTACCAACCTCGCCATCTACTTTATACAAAATATGCAGCCTCAGTTCCTCCCTTACTTACCCAATGGGACCATACCTGCTCATTTTATGTCACAGTGGGCCTATACCCCCTAATTTACTTACACAGTTGGCATCACCCTCACCATCTATTTTGCAAAAACTGTGCAGCCTCAGTTCCTCCCTTACTTACACAATGGGCCCATACCTCCTCATTTTATGCAACAGTGGGCCTATACCCCCATTTACTTATACAGGGTGCACCACCAAAGCCGTCTACTGTACACAAACTGCCCAGCTTCATTTTCTCCCTTACTTGCACAGTGGTTCCATACCTCCTCATTTTTTGACACAGTGGGCCTATACCCCCCATTTTCTTACACAGTGGGCAAAGGGAAATGAGGCTGGACAGTGTGTGTACAGCAGATTTCGAGGGTGGTGCCCACTGTGTAAGAAAAAGAAGGTGTAGGCCCACTCTGTCATAAAATGAGGAGGTATGGGCCCACTGTGCAAGTAAGGGAGGAACTGAGGCTGGACAGTCTGTGTACAGTACATGGCGCGGGTGGTGCCCACTGTGTAAGTAAATGAGGGGGTATAGGCCCACTGTGTGATAAAATGAGGAGATATGGGCCCACTGTGGCAGTAAGGGAAGAACTGAGGCTGGACAGTCTGTGTACAGTAGATGGCGAGGTTAGTACTCACTGTGTAAGTAAACGAGAGGGTATAGGCCCACTGTGTCCTAAAATGAGGAGGTATGGGCCCACTGTGCTATAAGAGACGAACTTAGGCTGGACAGTCTGTGTACAGTAGATGGCGCGGGTGGTGCCCACTGTGTAAGAAAATGAGGGGGTATAGGCCCACTGTGTCATAAATGAGGAGGTATGGGCCCACTGTGCAAGTAATAGAGGAATTGAGGCTGGACAATCTGTGTACAGTAGATGGTGAGTGTGGTGTCCACTGTGTAAGAAAATGAGTTGGTATAGGCCCACCATAGGCCCACCATAGGCCCACCATATCATAAATTAGGAGATATAGGCCCACTGTACAAGGAAAGGAGGAACTTAATTAGGCTTGACAGTCCTAGTACAGTAGATGGCAAAGGTGGTGCTCACTGTGTAAGTAAATGAGGGGGGTATAGGCCCACTGTGTCATAAAATGAGGAGGTATGGGCCCACTGTGCAAGTAATAGAGGAAATGAGGCTGGACAGTCTGTGTACAGTAGATGGTGCGGGTGGTGCCCACTGTGTAAGTAAATGAGGGGGTATAGGCCCACTGTGTCATAAAATGAAGAGGTATGGGCCCACTGTGTAAATAAAAGAAGAACTAGGTGCGTGTTTCTGGATAAAGTTGTTTCTTTGGTTTTGATTGGGAACCAGCTTTTCATTGTGAAATAATTCGCACTCTTATTGTTACAGTGAGCCCCGAGGCCGGCTATGTATTCCTCCCGTCAGCGATGATCTTTCTTTTGGAAAAACGTCTTCTATTTCACCAGGTATTATAGAATATGGAGTAAATTATACGTTTTTAAGTGAAAACTACAACTTTAATTTATATTATGTGACGGAAATGCTGAAATGCAGTATATTTTACACAAACGTTTCATTACGCGGGCAATAACACAATACCTCGCGAGTTACCGAATTCTTAAAATGGACGAGTACTAGCCAAGATCAACTCGTCTACCGAGGCTCGAGTACTCATTCACAGCCCTAGTTATCAATAATAATTACATATTTCATACCTCTTTTCATTCAGTTGTAAGAAGGGCATCCAATTGTTTTTATTTTTTTTCAAAATGATTAAGTTTTCTTGTCTTGTTATGTGAGGGGCTTCTTTAATTATATGAGACAAATACTGACAACTTTTATGTTAATCCTGTTAGATGAAACAAGCTTAATTGCAATTAGGACTCCCCAACCCTTTTACTACCTAAACACTGAGCTTGTTTGACTTTAGTGAGTATTCTACACAAATGCCCCCCACCCACCCAATGTAAGTTACTAGCAGCTTTGATATATGACAATGACATACTAGTATTTTATGTCAAAACATCAATAGTGCAAGAACCTGAAGAATGATTTTAATTAGTTACAACTCACTTGAGAGCAGTATTTTAGCTTTAAAAAACCAATATAATTTCTTGACAAGATAGATTACCGATACATTACTCAGCAAAACTTTTGAAGAGAATTTTAAAACTGACCTATTCAAGAAATATGAAGCAGATAAGAAAGTTCTGATACCAAACAGCAGCATACTACAATGATTGAGGAGCTGAAATTAGCTGCCAGTCTTAAAGAAGTATAATGTGTAAATGTGAAGGCAGATTTTCTGTTTTCATATTTTAGCACAGTCATGTAAGGTTTCACTGCTGAGTTTAGTCACACAACAATGTATGTGTAATGACATTAACTCTGTTGATGGTGACAGAATATACTGTACATGTCTTGGTCAATTGTGCCACTTTTTTTAAACATGACTTTTAATATTATTTTGTATTTGTATGTTTTATTATGTTTTCTGTATACTTTGTTTGGTAAGTGATAACAAAACCATTTCAATAAATTTGAAAATAGATCTTTTTAATAAAAATACCATTTTCATTATTGTTGTTCATGAATGGACATAAAATATATTCTCTAAGTATGCAACAAGCAAGGATAAAATTGTATATTATCAAAATAATTCATGATAATCATCAAACAAACATGATTGAAAAACTATCTTCAGTAATGCCTAGAGCTCATTTTCAGTCATTACATGAAATGCCTAGGTTACACAGATTTCCTGTAACATATATGCATGTATGTTGTAAAAATTATTATGGAAATAGTGTGATAAATTGTATAAATTAGTTCTGTGAAGAATATGGAATTTATGCGAGAAATTTGAGGCAGTTTTAACATAAATCCTCTATTTTCGCCCAGTTGCAGCTTAACTGGTGTTACAAATTCATCAATAAGACCTCATTTTTCTTTGATATTTCCAAAAATATGTAACTTACAAATATGTTATAATCATCATTGGAAAGGTATTTTAGACAGCTTCTGCTTGATTTATCACATTAAAATCGATGAAGAAATGGAGAAGGAATCATAAGTTAAATTTTTATATATATATATATATTTTAATTTTATGCCCCCATATTTCAGACATTTATTGCATTTTTTAACAGATGGAACTTATTTTACTCATTATTTAAAGAAACTGGTGGATAATAAATAAATCACTCATTAATATATATGTTATGTACAAGTTTTACATTTTTCGTTTTTCTTTACTTGTACAAATAGCTTGTACAAGTTACAACTCGTACAGGTTGACTTGTACAAGTTGCAAGATGTACAAATTTTGGACCTGTACAAGTTGTAACTTGTACAAGCTTCATATTTATCAGTTGAACACTGTATTTTAATAAATTTATACTTTAAAATACATAGAGTCAACATATCTGATCTTCATAAATGACAAATTCACTGTAAATTATACTTCTTAGATGACAAAGCAAACTGTTGGCCTGTATATTTTCATATCTTTATTGACAAATTCTACACATTTAATGCATATCTTATATTATTTAAAAGTTTGAGTCACACTGGCCCAACTGGAGCTTGTATCTGACTTTTGGGTTTGTCTGTGTTGTTAACCTTATAATTTATAATAATAAACGTTTTCAGTCAAAATTTATCCTAGATTTACTTATTCCACAACAAAGGCATAAATTCATTATGTTATGATGATAAAACCACCTCTGGGCCAGTATTCATAAAACTTGCTGAGACCAAATTTTGTCTCAAGTCTCAAGTTTTGGTCTCAAATCTGAGACTGTTTTTGGTCTAAAACTTGTTAACTATTCACAAAATAGTTGAGACCAAATTCAGTCTCAGATTTGGTCTCAAACTTAAGACTGGTACATAGTTGTCTCAAATATTTGGGTAAAAGTCTAAAGCATTATTTTACCTTAACTGAGATTCATGTTTTTACTTTTTATGGTTTAATGTAAAGAAGAAATAATTTACGACATATATAATACTTAGCCTAAACTTTTGTAACAATGGATAGCCCAAACTTTGGTTTCAATAGTACCTTACTTTGACACACTTTTCAACAGTGTTTTCTGACTGCATAGCAACAAAGAAGTAGATCATGTGACATGAAAAATAAAAGACAGTGGACAAAATTTTCAATTTATTTTTTTATGTTAATAGACAGTGTAATTTTTGTTAAGAATTAAAACACACAAAAACTATTGATCTTTTAAAAATGTTGGGATATATTTACAACTTTATGGTTCGTTTACATTGGAAAGACTTGAGACTGGTCTCAGCTTGGTCTCAGCTAAGAACCTGTTTGTGAATACAAAGTTGAGACTTGGTCTCAGCTGAGACCAAATCTCAAAGCTGAGACTATTTTTTGTCTCAGACTTAAGATCTCTTTATGAATGCAGCCCCAGAATTTTAAGACTATGCAAGGATTTTACTTATGAAAAGATTGTGTCAATTACAACTGTGTATATGCTATCATCTGTCCTTTGATGCTTTCCCTTACCCACTTGTGATCTTTAGTTATTGCCTAGAGTAATAGCCCTGATGCTATAGAAGCCACACCAAGACAGTGGATTGCATTTAGAAGATTTCTCTTTTTGATTTATTACTTTTTTACTTTTATCTTTGAAGTCTGATTGTTATTACTAACACTTTTTTGTCAAAGTCTTTTTAAGAGGAAAAAAAGACCCCAGTCCACAGTTCCATAACTCTGATGAGAACAAACCTGGTGTCTTACAAGCACTAATAAGTAAATGCTCACATAGTATTTCACACAAAAATTTTTTTTCTGCACGATTATCAATGTAAATAACTTTACCTTGAGTGTTAAAGTACCAACTTTATATATTAGTAAAAATATATTAATTTTTTTTTTGTATTTTAAGTGTTAAGTGTTTAAGATTTAAGTTTTTCAAGGTTTTCTGTAAATTCAGTGCTAATGTTTTATGGAAGATTTAAAACATATAACGCTCTCATATTAATTTGGATGTTTATACACATAAAATAAAAAATATTTTCAATAAAGTTGTTAATTTAAACAAAATTCTCTTCAAATAAAACTTGTACTACAGTACTGTACAAGTTGGTATTATTTGATGGTGAAATTCTGTACAAGTTGCAACATATTTTATCAGATATTTATACTTCATGAAATATCTGCCTTCCAAATTTGAACACAATATTTTATCTAAAATTATCCAAATTTTTTCAGCAAATACACAACGATTTTCAACTAATTAACATATACAATTGCTGGTGTTCTCAACAATATTCCAAATTTATTTGCTAATACTTTACCAATTATCTCACATAAAATTATCTGAAACAACAATATTTTTTTTAAAACATATGTACTATATACAATTTAAATAATCAATCAAAAATTATCTCCAAAAATAACTGTAGAGATTAAGAAAGTCTATTTTCGCCCACCTTAGAAGAATAAAAACAATATTTTAAAGTATCTTTTACCACCGAAAATAGACCGAGTTTCTGTCCCATCGCGCATTGTTGTTGATATTTCTGATGGTACACAATGGCGAGGGGCAGAGCTCCCATGTACTTGTTTTCTGTGTAAATTTTGAAGGTACATATATGTGCCGTTCACTAATATTTAATGCCTATCCAGCTGCCATGAATACATTTCTACATATTTATGAAATGTAAACTAACTTCACCAACCTTTTCTGCTGCCATAAATGTATGTTAGATTAATGTCTGAAATGTTTTCTAAATATATTTATATTATAATTTTTTCACCTACAACTAATTCAAAGGAACAAGAAAAATTGGCCACTAGAACAGAAATATGTACTTCAAGATTTACACAGAAAACAAGTACATGTGAGCTCTGTCCCTTGCCATTGTGTCCATCAGTATTTCAATAGCAATTGGCGATGTGACAGAAACTCGGTCTACACCGAAAAAAACCCGATGCATATGTATATTTGTTTTTAAACAATTACGCTCAGTGTGTCATGCATGAAAATATATTATTTCCATTTTTATAATGTAAAAATCACTTCCTAGTTCAGATCTAGGTACATTTGTTTATCCCGAAACGGAAGAAGCGATAATTTCTTTACGCATGCGAGATGCTGATTGGCTTATTTTAAAATATCTATGGTGTGGCAAGCCTATTTCTATCGAAAAGTATAAATCTTTCAGAAAACTGAGGGTGGGCGTGAATTGGTCCACCACCACTGGACTATAAATTGTGAGCGATAATACAAGTTTTTGTCCAATTACCAGTTCGTTTACTGGAACTGTCTCAAGACTACTCAAACTAAGATCCAATTCATTTCCATCTAATTTATCTTTCAGGGATTCTTTTGGCATGTCTATTCTTAAATAAATTGGATATCCTTTTTCCAAATTTTGTAAACGTAGACTACGGCAATTGCTAAACTTCACATATTACGGCACATATTTTCGGGCGTGGTTCAGCGAAGACAGAGGAGAGGGCACCATTATACCTGGGTCTAATTGTGCCAGTGGTACAGTGAGACCCGTTTAACAAACGTCAAGTGGCACAGTGAGACCCAGTAAAGAGCAATAATTATTTCATGAAAAATATTTAAGTTCTTCCCTAGTGGTACAGTGGGACCTGCCTCCTCGTTAGTTCCTCCCCAGTGGGACCCACCCCTGCCAAACTTCTTCGCTACATGCAAATTTGTCCCTAGTGGCACAGAGTGACCCACTTCTGCCCTAATTCTTCTCTAATACACAAGTTCTTCCCTAGTGGCACAGTGGGCCTTGCCTCCTCTCTAGTTCCTCCTAGGTGGTACAGTGGGACCCGTCTCCTGTCTATTTCCTCCCTAGTGGTACAGTGGGCTCTGCCTCCTCTCTAGTTCTTCCCTGATGTTACAGTGGGACCCATCCCTGCCAAACTTCTTCCCCACATGCAAATTTATCCCTAGTGGCATGGTGGGCCCCATTCCTGCCCTAATTCTTCTATACTTCATGATTTCTTCCCTAGTGGCACAGCGAGACCCGTCTCCTCTCTAGTTCTTCCCTAGTGGTACAGTGGAACCCAGTCATGCCAAACTACTTCCCCACATGCAAATTCATCCCTGGTGGCACAGTGGGACCAACCTCTGCCACATTTCTTTCCTACTTCACAATTTCTTCCCTAGTGGCACAGTGGGATCTGCCTCCTTTCTAGTTCTCCCGCAGTGGTACAGCAGGATCCATCCCTGCCAAACTTCTTCCTCACATGCAAATTCATCCCTAGTGGCACGGTAGGCCCCACTCCTGCCCAAATGTTTAAATACTTCATGATTTCTTCCCTAGTGGCACAGTGAGACCCGTCTCCTCTCTAGTTCCTCCCTGATGGTATAGTGGGCCTTGCCTCCTCTCTATTTCCCCCCTGGTTGTATAGTGGGACCTGTCTGATCTCTAGTTCCTCCCTGGTGGCACAGTGGAACCCACCTCTGCCATATTTCTTCCCTACTTCATGATTTCTTCCCTATTGGTACAGCGGGACCTGCCTCCTCTCTAGTTCCTCCCTAGTGGTACAGTAGGACCCAGTCCTGCCAAACTACTTGCCTACATGCAAATTCATCCCTGGTGGTACAGTGAGACCCACCTCTGCCCTAATTCTTCCCTACTTCACGATTTCTTCCCTACTGGTACAGTGGGACCTGCCTCCTCTCTATTTTCTCCCTAGTGGTATAATGGGACCTGCCTCCTCTTTAGTTGCTCCCTAGTGGTACAGTGGGACCCAGTCCTGCCCTAGTTCTTCCCTAATTCATGATTTCTTACCTAGTGGCACAGTGGGACTCGCCTCCTATTTAGTTCTTATCTATATTGGTACAGTGGGACCAGCCTCTGCAATAGTTCTTCCAAAGTGGTAAAGAGGGACCTGCTTCCTCTCTAGCTCATCCCTACTGGTAGAGTGGGACCCATCCCTGCAAAACTTCTTCCCTACATGCAAATTCGTCCCTGGTGGTGTAGTGGGACCCACTCCTGCCCTAGTTCTTCACTACTTCACGATTTCTTCCCTAGTGGTACAGTGGGACCCGCCTCCTCTCTAGTTCTTTCCTAGTGGTACAGTGGGACCTGCCTCCTCTCTAGTTCTTCCTAGTGGTACAGCATGGAACCTGAATGTTATCCTCATGTAAAGCTGGATAATGTTTACGAATCTCTTATAAAGCATTCATCTGATCAGATATTTGTAGACTGGTCAAATACTACTGACCCAAAGACTCCTATTGACCCTGTTGCAAATGTGTAATTGCCAGCGTGTAAAACCAAATCCACTGATGGGAACTGTCTAGAGACCATGTCAACTGCCCCTAAGGCTCCTATTGACACTTTTTCTAACATGGAATTGCCAGCTTCAACTGCCCCTAAGGCTACTATCAACCCTGTTTCCAACACTGAATTCCAGGCATGTAAAACCAAGTCCACTGATGGAACCTGTCTACAGATGCGCTCAACTGACCCAAAAGCTACTATTGACAGTCATTTGAAAATGGATTTTGAAGAGTGTGAACCAAACAATTGACTCAAAGATTCCTTGTCTTGTCTGCAACAATGTACCACTAGGGAGGAACTAGAGAGGTGCAGGTCCCACTGTGCCACTAGGGAAGAAATTGTGAAATAGGGAAGAAGTGGGGCAGGAATGGGCATCATTGTGTCACCAGGGACGAATTTGCATGTAGGGAAGAAGTTTGGCAGGGGTGGGTCTTACTGTACCACTTGGGAAGAACTAGCGAGGAGGCGGGTCCCGCTGTACGACTAGGAAAGAACTAGAGAGGACGCGGGTCCCACTGTATCACTAGGGAAGAACTAGAGAGGAGGCGGGTCCTACTGTGCCAATAGGGAAGAACTAGAGAGGAGGCGGGTCCTACTGTGCCACTAGGGAAGAACTAGTGAGGAGGCGTGTCCCACTGTACCACTAGGGAAGAACTAGGGAGGAGGCGGGTCCCACTGTACCACTAGAGAAGAACCAGAGAGCAAGCGAGTCCCACTGTACCACTAGGGAAGAATTAGAGAGGAGGCGGGTCCCACTGTACCACTAGGAAAGAATTAGAGAGGAGGTGGGTCCCACTGTACCACTAGGGGGGAACTAGCAAGGAGGCGGGTCCCACTGTGCCACTACGAAAGAACTAGAGAGGAGGCGGGTCCCACTGTACCACTAGGGAAGAACCAGAGAGGAGGCGGGTCACACTGTACCACTAGAGAAGAATTAGAGAGGAGGTGGGTCCCACTGTACCACTAGGGAAGAACTAGCAAGCAGGCGGGTCACACTGTGCCACTACGAAAGAACTAGACAGGAGGCGGGTCCCACTGTACCACTACAGTAGAACTAGAGAGGAGGCGAGTCCCACTGTACCACTAGGGAAGAACTAGCGAGGAGGCAGGTCCCACTACAACTCTTATTCTTCCTAAATCAAATGAAATTCATAAAATTATATATATATATATATATTTTTTTTTAGGTATTTCTGGAAAGTAACTTTATTGTAGAATAGGTTATCACATCGTACACTGGGAATTCACATTTTCACTTCTCCAATGAAAAAAGTGTCACCCAAAACCACTTATCTATTTATCTTGAGCCACAATTCACAGTGTGACAGATGAAAACTAATCATCAGCTATTATAATGTTCCGATGTGTTCAAAGGGTTGTAAAAGTTCCTTTATAGAAATCTGGTATCAAAGTAAACCTTTTGTTCAAAAACTATTTGAAATATATAGGTTATTTTGAGGGCTCAATCCATAATTTATTAATAATAATGACCAGTGTTGGAAATAGCAACATACAGTCTCTCATTTAACTGCAGATGATACCTAAACCACCTCATTGTGAACATAATTCTAATATTTTCAATATTTTTTATTCACAGTATTTATGGCAATGTTACACCACACTATTTCATAACTACCATCCAATTATTTTCATTTGCATTTCAATTTTATTGCTTTTTGTGTTACAAATGAATAATATGAAACTACATACCAATATTAAAAATGCACAGAAAACAGGGAACACTTTACATTGACATCATCATTAATTCATTTAAGAATCATATGACAGTGCCTATGGCATCAGTACAAGCTAGTAATATATTGCATCGTACAAATAGAATTTTCCATAATAACACATTATAACTTGTATTTTAAAACAAGAAATTGGTAGAATTGTACTATGTAGCCAGCTTTGGGTAAAGATTGCATGAAGAGGATGAAAGATTGTGCTGGACCGACATAAATAGTTGGCTAACTGGCAATATTTTTACAGATCCAGACCATCTTTGAGAAGGACTGATCCATGGATACTCCCCAGCTTGTTGAAAAATATAACCTAGATCTAATGTCCAGATTTTGACAAACACATGCACAGGCAGACAGAGAAGCAAACAGATTAAGTTATCACTTACCAAGTTTTTACTAGATTTCAGCACTCCGCATGAAATTCATTAAGGTATCATTTTGGTAGCCAACTCTTAAACTGCTAGTCATATGCCCATATAAGTTAATGCATTGTGCAAGATGGGTCCTGTCTTGTCTGCTTCCTCTCCTCAAGGAGGAAAACAGGGACTTATATTTATCCACCATTTGGTGGGACAGCAAATGAGCGAAATCATTGTCTGATCTTGTGGAGTGTAAGGTCACTTTACCAAAGAGGTCTTCTTTAGGACTTTTTATATCTACAACCTAGAAACAGAAAAAAAGTATTGCCATGGCAAAATTTGTTGCCAGAAATTGCTAAAAAGCTAATCAGGGATTAAGAATGCAGAGATTCCACAAAAATATTTATGAGTCCAAGAAACAGCAATATTGCCGAAAAACTAATCAGCTCCAATCTGTGCAGGGGTATGGAATGCGAAGAGCCCATAAAATATTTTATATGTCTAAGAACATAAAAAAGGGTTGCCATGGCAACACTTGTTGTCAGGTATTGTCCAAAAGCTAATCAGCTCAAATCCATGTATAGAGGTTTGGAATGCAAAGTACAAACAAAAGGATTTATAAGCCAAAGAAACATAAAAAAGTGCTGCCATGGCAACCATTGTTAGCAAAAAGTGTAAACACTACACCAGCCAGGACTATATATATATATGAGACCAGCCAGGTCACAAATGGGTTCTTATATGGAGTCTGTGTGAGTTCCTTATATGGGCCCCAGCCATTTTTTGCAAACAGTTTTCTGATAGGACCAATATGGTTTATCCATATGGGTCAAAATTTTCCCTACGTGGGGCCTCTGTTGTAAAATAAATAGGTCCCACAGGGGCCCAACTTATTATTTGAACATGGGACCAAGACAGTTTTTGGCAAATGGTTTTGCTACGGCGCCAGTATTGATTGTGTATATGGGTCATATATGTAGGCATGACTAGGGTATTATTTGGTAAAATAGATCAAGATCTTTTATTGATCCTACATATAGGTTCAGATGTATGGATCAGCTCATTTTTAAATGTGCACTACCAACATACAAGGTCTATTTATAATTCAGCTTGCATGTAACAGAAGCTCAAATATGAGTTTGTTGCAACTGTTTTGATCTGTGTGAACAGGCCCCAATTTCCTTCACACTTTGCCCACTATATTCTGTCTAATATTTCACCTGGAAGTATTTTTAATACACTTTAACACAGCCTTCGACAATAATGCAATCTTGATTCAATCTTGATTCACACTATACTATTATATAAACTATTATATTATCCATTTTCCAAAATATAAAATATGCAGGAGACATTCTTTCTAGGAGGTATTTTATCAGGAGGCATTATTCAGGGAGACATTTTTAAAGGAAACTTTAGCCATTTAAAAAAACTCCATATCTTAATTATTCACATTGATGTCCAAACTTGTATTTGTGTCTAGCATATCCTTGTATCCCCCCGAATTTAAACATGCAATTTAAGGTGCTCTAACCTCCAAGCTGAGACCCAACAGAAATATATATCAGGAACTCATTGCTTCAATGATTCACCCAAACCCTTTTCCAGATGACACAAGCTAAAACAGCTACATAGCCTTGTCAAGACACAAATAAAACACAAGTAAAATCCACAGTCAACTGAGCAAAACGTGACTAGAATTGTATAGTATTTAATGCAATATTTTCATGCAGGTTCTGTTAAAGGTTTGTTACATCCACAAGCAAAACATGACTAGAATTGTACAGTATTTTAAATACTGTTTATAAATTGCCAAATTTAAAGTGAATATTATTTTGTATTAAAACTGGGACTTTAAGACCACTTTAATGTCTAGAACTTATCTATGGCCAGCTACATGATCATGATACAAAATTTGAATGAAATCTCTCAAGTTATTTTCAGTAAAATAAAACTTAAACTCAACATAATTCTTTTAAACAGCTTAAGGCCACCTTAAATAAGGCACACCTTGAAAACTAGAAAACTAGCTACAATCACATACTAAATTTGAACTCAATCCTTCAATTTAACCCACTTTTGAGATATACACTCCGGAACCGAAAAACTTAAACTCAATATAAGTATATTACTACTTGGAATTTAAGGACAGTTATGCATCTACATGCCAAATGCTAAATTTAGTCTGTGAAGCCATTTTTGAGATACTTTTGAAAATGAAAGTGTGACGATGACAGTGACACCACAGGAGAGAGATCAAAGCAATCCCTATATGCCACCCAGGATAGATGCTAGTGACACAAAAAGTAACCAGGAAACTGTTTTTGGTTAGGTAGCAATAAAAACTAAAATAGGCGACTGGTTACCATAAAAATATCTGTTTGCACCATATATAAAAGTCTTTGCAAAAAGAAAATGATACATCAATACATTGGGTTATTGTGTTATAATAAAACTACAGCCTTTGATAATACTAGGTCATACATTGTCTTTTTCTTTTGTAATAATAGTCCTACACCTAGTGCTACCTGAAGTAGAAGAGTTAGTAGTTCCTTAGCAGTGACAGCGGTGTCTTTCAGTGCAAAAGACCAACTAGTACACTGTGGTTTCATCTTTATAACATATGCCCTGAATAAGCCTCAGTAATATTATCCATACAATAGTGTAAAAACCACATTAAACTTAAATTAAGAAATCAGTTATAATGAGCTTGTAAAAATTTAGTTTTAACTACAGAAACCAGTTTAGTAAGATGGTCTAAACTGACTGCTTTTTGGGGTTCTTTTAGCTGTCATATATCTATATTTCTGTAATTTTTACTGTTTTTCTCTTATTCTTAAGATCCTCTTGAAAGACCAAAGTTGATGCTATACTGCACTTTTCAAAAACATCACAAAAACAACAATGAAAAAAATGAGAAATAATGTTCTCACATCAGAACTCTTAACTAGGCTCTCAAACAAATGCTGATGCCTTATTGTCAGAATCACTCAACTCTGTCAATCCTAACTGACAAACATGCTCCATCCAACAACAACGCCAAGCATGTCAAGGTATGTCATCACACTTCGCACAAAATAGGGCAGGTCCTGAGTGATGTATTACAGAGACTATACCAGTTAAAATGGGATCATCTATAAATACCCTCATGCTTCAGCTGATAGAGTTTTTAACAGTCAAAATCACAAAAATTTGTTCAATTTCCCTGTATCACATACCCCAACACATATCAGGCCATATTGTCTTACTCATACTTTTTCCACCTTTTGTGTTGTCACAGAGAACCAGGCTGCCTAAATCATTGCAAAATCTCCAAGAAAACCATGCTGCCTTTTACCCCTGGTCCACGTTCCTTGTCCTGGATTATCTGGGTATCCCCATTACACCTATCACATCAGTAATTACATGAAGGGACGTGCCAAAGGTTTTTTTGAAACAGGCCTATATCACTTAAATCCTCCAAAAATCAGCCCCCGACAAAGAAGCATTAAAAAAATTAGAAGTCTGTTTCTGACATGTTTTTTTCAGACAGGCTGGTTATATGCTATTAGTGGGGTAGCACTTGGCTGCTTCAAACCCCTGTCTTACCAAATGATCAGTCAAGGTACATAATATAATTTCTCACTCCCTTCGGAATTGAAATTCCCATGCAGGGTTCTGTTCTTGGGCCGATGCTTTTCTCTTTGTACACAAACCCATGCACTCAATTCTATTACCTAGTCTCATAGCAGGACCAAGTACCACTGTTATGCTGATGACACCTAATTCAGTCCATGCAAATTCTCAAAGATTGCCTCAATGGTGAAAAAAAGAAAATCATGTCATCAAACAAATTAAACTGAAATCCTGACAAAATTGAATTTATATTTTGATAGGCTCAAAAACCACTGTAAACAACTCCTTAAACTATTTTTAACAAATATTCTTGAAAATCAGGTAGTGTCCTCCTCAAAAGTCAAAAATCTTGGCATGGTGTTTGACTCCAAAATGGTTCTGTGTGATCATGTGTTCCAAGCAGGCCTGGGGTCAAGTACATGGAACCAAGTACAAGTAATTTGCCATATAGCAAGTACAAGTACAAGTACTGGTGTCAAGAACCAAGTACAAGTACAAGTACTTTGAGAAATTGCAAGTACAAGTACAAGTACTTTTGGTAGTATGCCTAGAAGTTAGAACGTAATATCAGGATGCTTGCGCTGAAAAATGAAAAATAATACCCATGTTTTATTAATTGGACCACATAAAAAGTATGGTTTAAAGGGAATTCTTAACTAGATTAGGCCAACTCGGCGCCAACATATCCCCAGACAGGTCATCACTCAAGCCACAGGTTTTGATCGGGAATTTTTTATTTAATCCATTTGTTGTATGCCATAAATATTGGGAAAAGTTATATGAACTTCAGCACATCAATCTACTAAGTTTATATCTTCCCAAGGAAGATAGTGTATCCCCAGACGTCGAATACATAACTCAACAGATCATATTTTCAATCTTCCAGCAATGATAACTCTGAACCTATTTTCAAAGTATTTAAATGATTGATGATTGAATGTCCATTCTAAATTAATAATTCCAAAAGAGCATATCTGTTTCTATATTTGTTGACAAATAAAATGTTATTTTTAACTCAACTCATCATACTTTTCAATCTTCCTGCAAAGGGTAACTCTGAACCTATTTTCAAAGTATTTAAATGATTGATGATTGAATGTCCATTCTAAATTCATAATTCCAAAAGCGTATTTCTGTTTCTATATTTGTTCTCAAATTGTAACAAATTTTATTGTAATTTAACTTTTTACAAGTTAAATACTTACCTTATCCTCACAAGTGCTTGTCTGGTTTTGTGGAGCAAAAACATATCGACCGTCAACAATTTTTTAAGGAATATTCTTGTCACGAGAGGTAACCCCTTGTCTGTGCATGTCTGCGCTTGCGCAGTAGTCGTTGTCGACAGACGAATGTCGAGAGTTCTTCATTGTATTTTTGGTCCCCAGAAAACAAATTATGCGGGGAGGTAGGGTGGGTTTATCCTTGTGAGGATAAGGTAAGTATTTAACTTGTAAAAAGTTAAATTACAATAAAATTTGCTACATTTTATTGCGTAAAATAGCCTTACCTTATCCTCACAAGTGCTTGAATAAAACCATAACAGGTGGAGGGTATTTGTTTTGGCCACACTGTTAGATGATTGTCAGACAAGGGGTCACCAAATAAAGCACTGATAAGAGGATAAGATAAGCTTCTATAAGCCACATCTTAGGTTATATATTACTTCTTCAACACAGATAAGTAATTTGCTAACCTCAACAAGAGATCCATGATGTGGTCATCATTCTTGCTGCTGTTGCTGTTGTAGATAATTTTACAACAGATCATATAGCAGTATTAACCATCACCCAGTATTGGCCGGAGATGTCTGCATGACTCCCCAAACAAGATGTCATCATCTGACAATGAGAATATCTGCAAGCAGGCAAACTGAACTGCATAAACTGCAGATATGGGGCCGTATGTAAGTTAAGAAAGACATATGTCAGTGACACAACACTTGTATAACTGGAGAGAACAAATATGCGAGTCATATGAATAACATGTATAAATACACAAAAAATTGACTACATGCTGAGGTGAATCCACAAGATCCAATTTGTTCATGGACTGGTCATGGGATTGCCAAGCTACATCTTCGAGTGGAATGTAGTAAAGAATTGTGGGTCTTCCAATAACAAGAGTTTGATATCTGCTCAGGTAAGACCCCACTCTTGAAAACTAAAGAGCCAGCCATGGATGTAATATGTGTCTCAATGTATGGATTCTAAGAATCAGAATTAAAGGACTGGCAATATAATCATGCATCCAGATTGATCCAGGAAGAGATAGCAGAACTGAAGATATCTCCATCAAGCCTTCCTTAAAAGATATGAGCAAGAGATTCTTCACCTCCTTGAAGTACTTGTACTGTCTTGATAGTAACTAAGTACTGTAAGAGGGCAGAGTATCACAACATCAGTCCAACGTCAGCTCAAGAAAGGTTTGTGAATGACCACTGGTTTGAGCCATCTGGGGCATCAGAAGCCAACTGATTCTTGCTAAAAGGCAGGAGAAGGAGACTTTCCCTTTTCTCCAAGCAGTAGTCCTGTCCAAGAAGGATGTAAGTGCTGTAGGAGGACAACGAATCATGTGTCCAGGCAATTTGAGTTCAGGAATGATCTAGAGCTGAAGTGACCACTGGAGCCAATCTAGACCAATTGAGGCTAATAGGTCCTTGCTGAAAAGGTAGGTAGGAGGGAGAACTGTAAACTCCTTTCTATGAGGCTTGTGTCTGAAGGAGCCAAAGTCCCAGAATACACTTCCAATGCCATTGCAACAGTCTTGCAAGTCAAACTTTTTTAGACTGACCTCCTTTAAAGGTTAATAATGAGCCTTTTGTGAAAACCAACAGAAGCAAAGGCAAATCCCTTGATGCTACACCTCTGTTAGCAGTGGGCTTCTCTCTATAAACACTTGCAATCGGCCTATAAAGATCCAGGCTTTTGCCCAACTCCTGCACAAAAAATGTAAATGATCAGCTATGGCTGCTGCAAAGCCAACAATAGTGACAGGTTTCAGATTTTTGCAAGTAAATGGATCAAAAAATCTGGTATATTTGAGACCATAGGCTCTGAGATGGCCACCTTATTCTGTGGGTACCAGAGCTCAAAATGGCCCATCATGACTCATACATTCCAAGATGAGGGTCCTTGAGATGCCTTAAATCTCTCTACCCCTTGCTCAGAGAATGATGTAAGAGATTCTGAGTGGTGTTAAGGTGCCAAGCATGAAGGTGCCAATGCAACAGATTCAGATGGTATTTCTGACTGAATGGCTGTTTCTGAGACCAGTGAAGTAGCTGTAATGGAGGTTTGGTTGAATGACTCACCAGACCCCAAAGCCAATGCATCATGGGCCACCAAGGGGCCACTACAATTATTTTGCACCTGGTGTTCACTTGTTCAATGACTTTTTGGAATAAGTGGTATAGGACTTCCAAGTCAAGTTAACTAGACATGGCACAAGAGATCTATATAGAGCTCATTACCTGCTAGACTTTAACACATCGGTCCTTCTGGCAAATGCTCTAGTGACTAGTCAGTTGCACTATTGTAATTCCTTGTTTACATCAATCACAGAATTTGATTTCAGGAGACTGAAGCATGGCCAGAACTCACAATACATAGGGTCATTACTTGATCCTCAAGGCTTTCCTACTTCACCTCTACAACAACTTCATTAGCTTCCACGTAAATACAGAATACAGTTCAAAATAGGCCCGATAATATACAAAATTCTGAAACATGGCCAACTAGCATACCTCAGTGAAAAATTAATTCTGTACACTTCTGAAACTAATAAAAATAACTGCCACAATCAACATAAAGATAAAAAATCACACAAATATTTTCAAACTCATTCAGTCGTGTGCACCAACCTTCTAGAACTCTCTTCATTGCCACATAGGAACTTGCCCCTCACATCCTTCAAGAAATATCTTAAGACTCATATTTTTGTTTTCAAGCTTCTGCACTTAGTATTCCTTCTATTTACACCCTGGATTAAAGAACTGGATTAGCTATTGACTATCCCTTTTGTCAATTATTTTGGAATTTTTGTGCACTTGGTGTTTCATCATGGCAAAATATTGTGCCTGCAAATCAGTAGATAAGATTTAATTGGATATTTTATACATTCAGTATTTTGAGATCCATAAAATCATAACCCGTTACACATTTAATGAATTTTAATTTGTAGAATTAAAAGACCTCCTTGAAAGTATTAATTTAAAAAATTTTAAATTTCCAATTTCATACCATTTTTGGGAATAAATATGTTTATATGTAAACATTATTTCATTTACAATTTGTCTAATCTAATCTTTTGTGGGCTGTTATGGTGCTTAATCTCCATCAATTGACAAACTTTAGGGTGCAACTGAACAAAAACAATGTGAAAAATCTTAAGTCCAATGACATTGCCAGGTCATACCAAAGAGGACACAGGGATGACAGCTAGAGAGGCTGTTGTGGATTGGCTTTTGCAAACAGATAGGTTTTGAGCTTTTTCCTGAAGGAGGCAATAGGTGTTGCACTGCGTACATTGTCAGGAGGATCTTTTTGTCCCCTTTTATTTACTTAATATTGGTGAAAATATTTCATAAAATGCCTAGTTTCATTTTTAAATTTTTTGTTTAAGCTTCAATATTTTCTGTACTATTGTTATTGTTAGAAATTGACGTTTGTGTCTTTTAACATAATCAAAACAATGTCTTTATTGTACTTTTAAAGATCTGGTTGTTGAACAGATCTAAACCCTCAACTTTAACCTTTGTATAAGTGATTGTTCACAATTCAATAGCTATGATTATTTGGGGAACATAAATAAGTTTGATTGTTGATCTGACAATTTAACAAGTTATAATAACATTTATGTATAATTTAATGCTGCAAACAAACTGAGCCTTTTTTTGCAGAACATTTGAGTTAAAATAAAGGATTTAGACAATACAAAATTAGAGTATTGAAACTAAGTAAACCAAGTCCTTTATTTTTTTCTTTATAATGTATTTATTTTCACTTGCGTGAGATATATAGAGAATAAATAAAGGGAAATCCCGACAAGCACTGGTTCATGGCATATTTCCAGGCGTCTGGGCCAGTGGATTGGATATTTAATATTACCCACAGTTCTATGTCGTCTTCGTTTCCGAATGGTTCTTGCATATCGATATGATCTCAGCCAATGGAATTCTAAAGTTTTGGTCACATGACATAATTTTTGAATATCCGGGAAGAAAATTAAATTCCGGAAAAAACCTGTCACAAGCGTAAAAGTTTTCTACGGTCGCCATATTGTGTAGATTTTGTGTGAAATTTGTCATTTTAAAAAACAAATTATGCTTTCCATCGATACGATGGATATACCGATATGGGTCCTAGTTGTGGATACAGTGTAGAGGATTAGTTTCGCCGCCTGACTAGGGGGCTTACTTTCAATATAAAGGTATGTAGGTGGAATTTGTGAGCATTGTCCTAATTTCGCTTTGTAATGTATTCCTATTGGGATTGAAGTCGTGTCGATTTCTCTTGACGGTTGTTTTGTGTACAAAGTAATATGTGATTTGAGGCTTCAGTAACACAACCGTAGTCAAACT
Source organism: Sabellastarte sp. h YS-2021 (assembly GCA_964017235.1). Classification (NCBI taxonomy): domain Eukaryota; kingdom Metazoa; phylum Annelida; class Polychaeta; order Sabellida; family Sabellidae; genus Sabellastarte; species Sabellastarte sp. h YS-2021. Next base: position 109,534,371 of record OZ024927.1, read on the forward strand.
TAACATGAAATATATTGAGTAAATTACATTTTACGTGGATATAGTACTAATCCCAGTTGTTATTCTTCCAGATTATCTCTTTTGATATATCACATGTTCACCCAGCAAAATAAACAAGCAGCTATGGCGGAATCAGCTGAAGGTCCTCCGACCAAAAGGCCGAAAATGTCTTCACCCTCTTTGGGGAATGAAAGTGGTGGTAAGTTTCCATCTTTATTTTATCAAGGGTTCATTTTTTTCATATTTTGATAACAGGTTGATGTTTTCGGCAAGTGAAATTTTTTATTTTGTTTGCTTTCATTTTTCTTATCTGTTTAACATGTTTGTAAATGTTATCAAGTAGACAAGTGTACACCATGATTAAGTTACTGACACCTCTACTTTTTAGTTCAGGTTGTGTCACTGCTATTTCATATGCCTGCGATACCATAGATGTGTTGGTATAAGACTGTGTAGTTTTCCATGTCTGTAAAAAGAAACCTTTTCACAATTAAGTGTAATCAACTATATGATGAAATTTACGCCACTGTTATGGGGAATCACAGACAAGTTGGCCCTTGGGGAACTTTCCCCACCCCCGATTTAGACCCTTTCAGGATTTTGCCCCTTTGTAAACTCATTCCCAATTCCGGGAACACCTGTCCTGTACTTATTCCATTTATTTGAGTAGAAGTATTCCTTATCTTTGATAGTTTGTATGAGAAAGTGTCAAACTGCACTAGATTGGAAATTTCACTGGTTATAGTTAGGTGGGTCAGTATCCCTGTTACACGACTACTTTTTCTGAAATACTTATAATCTTATAACTGATATCTCATTCCAAAGAATATAAAATGTGTGCAACAGACAGTTTATCAAAAGACATTACACCTCCTTCAACTTTTGCAGATTGTTTAGCTTTCATAGCAGGATTGTGGAGTGTATTCGGTGTTTACTCTCTTCCGGTTAGCCAGGTGGTTGAAAGGGACAAGAAACTCCGACTTTGATGTTCTTTTAATGAGCCTGATTATGATATAAGTCACTGCTTTGTCATGAAAGAATTGAAACTGTTTTATCAGGACAGGAAATGGATAATTTGCTACTGACTCGTCTGTATATTTTTTTAGGGCGAGAAACTCATCCCAGATGGTCTTCAAATTTGAATTTTCAGTTTGTTTATTTTAGTTCATTTGATTAAAATGACATCTCTTAATACCAGTAACTGGCAATTTGAACAGATACTGATGTTGTTGTAGAATTATCCTGATAATGGTAAATTGGTTAGATTCTGAAAAGGTTGTGCCCAGGTATTGTTCCAATAGAATAGGCCAGCCAATTGGAGGTCCAATAAAAAATACTAAATTCATTAAATTCTGAAAAAGTTGTGCTAAGGTTGTGGTCCAACAGAATAGGCCTGCCAATAGGAAGTCAAATAAATTAAAATGTATGTCACAAAAAATCAGGGATGGGTCGGTACCAGAAATGTGTACATCGGGAGGTTGTCAAAGCAAAACCATACTGATTCCGGGACTCCGCGTTTTAGTACACCCAACCAAACACAACATTGCAATAAAAGTCCCCTAATGCCCAAAATATAAGGTAAATGTGTATAATTGCTTTAGATTTCAGACTTATTCCCAATTTTTAAAGTTTTCCTTCGATTATATGAGTTGACAAGGGATATTAAGGTTATAAAGTGTCGTAAACCAAAACATGGCAGTTCTGCTCAACATATTCACTACTGTAGTGGATAAAAGTCTGCAAAATGCACGAAAATATGGGATAAAAGCTTATAATTTCTTCAGAATTCGGGTATGTTTCTAATATTGTAACCCTTCCTTTTGTTATATGTGCTGACAAGTGAAGTGGCGGTTGTAAAATATCATCACGGTATTTCAGTAAAATGGTCTCGATACTGGGCCTACCGACCCATCCCGACAAAAAATCTTAAAATTTGTAAAGATGTAAGCGAAAGAGAAGTATTTCTTAAGAGTAATTGTATGTAATATTTTAGGTTTGCAACCATTTTGACATTTTATCTGTGGAATATCAAGATAACGTTTGAAAAAGTTTGCTTCAGCATTTCAGAAAAATTATTTTGATACTTCTGCCACTATTTTGGCCCTATTTTCTAAACATTTGATATTTGAAATAGATCGAACAATCCAAATAATTTTATTGTGGTTGTAAAAGTAAATATATTTAATTTTAATTTGCAAAGGTAGTGCTTTTGTAGTTGGTAGTTGATAATATACATGTAAACCAGCTTGATGTAAACAAATAAACAGCTGACTTATTATGACTTGAGAGATAGTAAATTGCAAAATTAATTTACAATGATGTAAGATCATGGAAAAAATGTAATATACCCACTTCCCTCCACTGTTAAAAATACTGCTAATTCTACAGGTTGTGACCATAATCTCACAAGTTTTAGTACTCCCTTGCATTGTATTATATTCACTGAGTTCAGTGAAAAATGTGGTAGCATTTCGAGATTTTTAGAACCAACACAGGATCAGATAGAGCTCAGTATCTGCCAAAAAAAAAAAAAAAAAAAAAAAAAAGTATAATATCCCACTAACTGAAAAAAAAAATCACTGCTAATTTTAAAGTGTTATGATTTGTGGTATCTTGTAAGTGTTAGTACTACTTAATGACATTTTAGGATGTTCTGTGCTTAGTGGAAGTATGGTGTATAATGTGATGACTAGACTTGGCTCGACTTTTTGGATTTTTGAAGTTTCACACATTTACATGCCAACAAAAAGCGAACAGGTTAACTCATTGGATGTGAAAGTTTTTACAGATATCTAAAACCAGTGAAAACTAGTGGTCAGACCGGTTCTGAAAATACAATCCGGTTTCCAGGGTTTTGAAACCAAACAGAATCCAGGATTTCAAAGTGAGCAATGATATGGGGAAAATTAACTGTGAGCATACATGAGCCATTATTTAAAACATCTCCACAAGATACTTTGAAGTTAAAAACTTCATTCGCAATGAACATAAGTAAAAATGTGAGATATATGTGTTTCATGTTGTCTTGATGAAGTATTAACCAGCATAAAACTGAAAATAATGTTTCGATTACTCGTACCAAAATATTCTTTGTGGATTTTGTCATTTCTACATACACAAAATGGTACATGGTATATACTAATTTACCATTCAGATCACTAGCGAAAGAGTTTTAGCAGCATTCTTTTACCATTTGTGATAATGTTGCTATTCTATGGTTTAATATTTGTAATTTATTTTTGTAGATCTCTTAGGAAATGTGTTGGATGAATTGCCAGATGAATTAGAAAATATAATGAGTAATATGACTGCACAGCAAAATCCTACTGCTCAATCTGGGCTAGAAACAATTCAAAAGCATCAACAGCTATCAAACCTCTTGTCATCCACTCCAAATCCTTCAGTTCAAACTGCAGCTAGTGTGCAAAACCAGATGGCGAGAAGTGGTCAAGTTACTGCATCGCCAAACCAAATCATGGGCAGTATTGTCAACTCTTTGGGACACAACACTGTATCGAGGAGTCCAATGCAAAATCAACTTGTATCCCAAAATAAAGGAATGATGCCAAATGCATCTGTGGGACACAATTTACAGAGTGACATGGCTGTTACATCTGGATATAGCAGCATTGGTTCATCAAATATTGCTGTTAATATTCCCGGACAGAATACACTTACACGCCCTCAAGGAGGACAAACTGTCAATCAAGGTGCAATCAATCAAGGTCACATGACAAATGGGCCAATGTCTGGCATTGGTCAACCGCGAAGTGTTGGTCCTGCTGGAGCTCTAAATAATTTCCAGACTTTATCTCAGACTAACACAGTTGGCCGTAACAATATTGGAAATAATATGGGAGTGCAGTCAGTTGGACAGAGTCAAGTTGCAGGACAGCACAATGCTACAGGAACGACTGGATTGTCACAGATACCATCCATGACCCCTTCGATAACCAGAGTATGAATTTTTTATAAGTTTATCCATTTGGGGTATTGCTTTAGGTAATGGTTTCAACTTTTTGTCAAAGACATAGATTAGGAAATGGTACTGTGTTAAAAACAGTTTGATTGTTGAAGTGTTTTGTCAGCTAACAAATTCTGTAATAATAGTTTACCAATAGTAATAGTATTTCATTCACTGTGAAGATATTCTAGTGTATTGATTAGTGCTGGGACGATGTTCGCAAACTTCGGTATTATCGCTCGCTGGCTCATTGCCAATCAATGATCGGTAAAACTTAAGTAAAACCGATATTTGCTAAATCCATTTCTTTGCAGCCTTTTGGTCACAATAAAATGCTAACCTTAATCATATTTTGTAAAAATCTGAAATATCCATCAGTTAAAATCACAAAACTAGCCGTGAATGCAATAAAAATAACATAAATAGAAACACCTTGGGGTTTTCCAACTGTTGTCAAGGTAATAATAAAATCAGCCAATCACAAGTGAGGATACATCAAGCATAGTCTGTTAGTGAGGGAGACGTCTGTGAATGGCTTTTAGATTATATTTTGGTCATATTTGTGGTAATTTGTGTGTATTTTACTTCATGTAATTTAATATTAATATTTTATCTGTCTTTTTAACACTTCGACTCCATAATCGGAAATGTTCGAAGTTTGGTTACAAATGTCCGATACGAACATCGACACGGAAAATCCAAGCGATCTCCCAGCACTAGTATTGATCCTGATGAATATGTGCAGATCTAATTTTGGTGCATGGACTATCACTTGATTTTATTTTTTAGCCACCAAATCCTGGAAATACTGCATCAGCAGAGTTGGAGAAGCGAAAGTTAATTCAGCAACAGCTGGTTTTGTTGCTGCATGCCCACAAATGTCAGCGTAGGGAACAAACTAATGGTGAAGTACGCCAGTGCGCTTTACCACATTGCCGCACCATGAAGAGTGTTTTGACGCATATGACGACTTGTACAGCAGGAAAAGATTGCCTTGGTGAGTGTTTTTATGCAAAGGAGAAAGTTGAACTAGCTTTCAAGTTACTTATGTACCTTGTGTATTATGAATTTGGTAACAGTTATACCTCCTCCAGATACTGTCACAGAAGACGCAATGATTGATTGGGAGCCTTTTTTTCTCAGGTTTACCCCACAGGCTTTGAAAGCATGCTTTCACTCATGGTGTCTGGCTGGGCAGGCGGGTACCAGGAACAGTAATCTTTTTATGGCTATATCTCAGAAACTGTAAGGAAGAATCTGTTGGAAGTTGTCATTGCAAGAGATGTTGCTTTGGCGGTGTAGATGTGCATTATAGTGTGTCATTGATCTGTTAAAATCTCATCTTGGCTATATCTTGGAAACTGAAGATGTAGAAAGTCGCCCCCCCCCCCCCCCCCCCTCAAGGTCAAACGAGGATAGCCAAACTTAACATGCTTATAACTCGCTTATTATTGGTCCTAGAGTTTGCAATGTGAAACCAACTTATAGGAAATCATGGGCTGGGAATCTTCAAATGTTGTCAGATTTGACCTTTGACCCCTCCTTCAAGGTCAAACAAGGATAGCCAAACTTAAAAGGGCTCCCCTCCTTCAAGGCCAAAGGATGGTTCAGTAGCTTTGGTGAGTTGTCTTTCCGGTGGATACAAATTTGCATTGGTTCTCCGATACCCAGGTCTAGTTATTGTTGCCATGTAACACAGGGCCGCATTAAATTATCAGCTGGACAGTTTTGTGAAATTCTTTCACCCTTTTGCAAGTTGTAATAGGGCGTATATCTGAGCTTACAGTCTTATATTCTTTCCCGAAAAAGTTCAGTTGATTATGTCGGAGATTCAATATCCAGCTCAAATCTATTTAGTCTTGTTTTCAGCTTTATTTACTTGAAATCTATTTCAATTTCAGTTTCTCACTGTGCATCATCCAGACAGATTATTGCACATTGGAAAAATTGTACAAGAAATGACTGCCCGGTGTGTCTCCCCTTGAAAACAGCTTCGGACAGAAAAAATAATCCAGGTAATCTCTGATACTTTGCTGCTGATAACCGCGTAAATGCCATCTTCAAAACATAAAAGTATTTGCAACTGTAGAAATATACTGTTTGAAGTAATTCTTGTCACTGTAAAAGTAAGCATATGGATATGTAACATTAATCTTTTTTTTGTAGCACAACCACCAAGTACCACTGCCCAGCCTCAAACTAATGCTGGCGCTCCTCCAACTGCAGCAGAATGGAAAAAGGCATACCAGGCACTAGGTATATTCTCTTTTAATTGTATTATCACAAGGGTGAAATAGGTTTGCTCGAATTTGATAAAATCTGTGTAAGTATAGATAATGAATACAATCTGACATCACTGGCATTGATAGCGAAGTAATGACCAGTGGACTAATCGATGATGGGTAGGATAGCGTTCTAGATCAGTATCTTAATGAAAAATAATCTCGCAATGTAGGAATGTGGAAATAATAATCTCGCAATGTAGGAAAAGCCCCAGTCCATGAAAAATAAATAAGTTAACATTAAGTTAAGCCGTGTTTTGTGTATTGTTTACAGACTCTTCTCACTCTTAAGGTTGCCACGCCTCTTAAGTTTTCACATATCACCCTACCCCCCACCCCCGATTGAAAAAAAAAACTTTATTGGCTGGCAGTCAAGTAAAGGGTGCAATTTAAAATAGGCCTTATCACATGCAGAATTGATTGCGCAGTAGTAACATACTGTCCTCTTACCTCTGAGGTCCGCAGTTCAAACCCCCGGACCTGCTTACCAATGGTCAGCAGTTAACATAACCTTGACCAACTTCTTGGTTTCCTCTGCCCATAAAACTGTGCGTCATGATATGAACTATACAGTTTTGAAAATAATCTAAATCTGGTAATGAGACGTTTAGCTGGCATGAAATATTTGTCATTGTGACATGCCCATGCACTAATTATTTATTTTCTGTTTTACTGCTTGGTAAATGTGTTAGTCATTACGATTGCCTTCTTCACCTTCAGAAACCACTGGTTGTAATTAGGTAGTTGTAATATCATAATGTTGAGCATTAGTATTTAAAAATTTGTGGCTGGGTGGTTATCAAATTGTGTAAATGATCTCTTGGCTGTCATCTAAGTGGAAGTGGCTTCTTAAGCTGGCTGAAGTGGATTTTTAATAAAATTTATTAAATTTTGAGGAACACTGAAAAAAAAGAACATAACTGGCTGCTCTTTTCCAGGTTTGCCTCCTCCCAGCCAGCCTCCAGATATAAGTGACCCAAGAACTGGCACGATTCCAAATGCTGCCCGTGCTGGTGCCACAATCCCACCCAAATCAAATGTACCTGTTGCGCCAGTTTCCAGTGCAGCATCGGTGAATGTTGCTCAAGGACAGGTTGGGAGAATAACAACATCTAACAACCCGCTGGGAAGCCCCAATCCCAGTATACCATCAACTGCAGATGGAAATAACCTCACAGCAAATCCTGTTGTAAAGGCGCAAGTCAAAGAATGGCATAAAAGTGTGACACAAGATCTAAGAAATCATCTTGTTCATAAGCTGTAAGTAAAAAGCTTTTTCCTATCTTGTAATTGCTGATAGGTAAGTACCAGATTATTGAGATTTCCTTGGATTTTTATTCAAGTATCATTTGATAAGGATCAATATTAATAGGTTTGAATTGCTTGTAAACTTTATACAACTGACTTGCCTCTGTTCAAGTTTGTATATTAAAATGTAAATATTTGCAGTTACAAAATTTCATGGTTACAAACTTTCATTGCTTTATTAAGTAAAATCCAAGTGTAAAATGCAAAGCGTTACATAGTGAAAGCTCTCATTCATGCACATAATAAAATCTTTGTGTCAGAGGTTATGTTTTGTGATGAATTTTCTTAGTAGCAGAAGAAAATGTATGGTGTTATGTAACAAGGCATCATCAGTTTCATGAGTTTAAATAGAAGTTAGATATCAAAATGTTTGTCAAATACTTTGGTCAGATATTATGGATTTTGCTGTTTGTGTTTAGTGGTTGTTTAACATCATTGGAAAATATTTATTTTCAGAGTCCAGGCAATATTTCCTACACCTGATCCTGCAGCTTTGAGGGATAGACGAATGCACAACTTGGTCCAGTATGCTAAAAAAGTGGAAGCAGACATGTATGAAACTGCAAATTCCCGTGTATGTATTCAAGAAAAAATAATAAAGTAGAAATGTATTTTTATCAAATGTTCAAGTTATGTACTATGTTATGTTTCTGTAAAGAATTTCTTTGCAGTTGTTACTGATTTTAGTGGCTGATCTAAGCTAATTTTATTGGTCACTGGAAGCATGTATTCTTATTTTGGTTAAAAAATCAGCATCCTGATTAATTTTGTGCAAGTGTTTGATGAAGATGCTTTCATTTCTAACTGTATGATTTACAGAAAAAAAATCTCATAAGAGGAGTAAAAAAATTGTTTGAATGAAACTTGGAAGTAAATAAGAATTATAAATATTAATAAACCACAGTTGAAGTAAAAATACTTGAAAAATTAAGAACCATGGATTGGTAAATATGTAAAAGTAAGGCTACTTTAAAATTATACTCCGGTCTTTAAACTTAAGGTAACAAATGCTATATAAACTTAAAGCAAAATGTATGTCCTTTTTAGGAGGAATATTATCATCTACTAGCAGAGAAAATCTACAAAATTCAAAAAGAATTGGAAGAGAAACGACTGCGGCGTATAAGAGAACAGGGGGCATCAGGATCACAGGCTACAAGTCTACCTGGGATTCAGCCTCAAATCAGAGGAAGTACTGGTAAAAATACATTCAGCATTTCTTCAGAAAATTAAATTTTTTTTTTTTTTTTTGATTGAAAGAAATATTCAAATAGAAAATCGGGTGTGGTTACTGATTATTCACTTCATTCAATTATAAGGAGGGATCGTTGTAGTTAGTAGCGAGACTCTTATTCTCTAGTTTGGTGTTTGAATGTCATGCGAGGTAGGAAAGCAAATTCACATTTTTATTGCCCTGAGCACAGGTATGTAAGATTTCCATGAAGCTCAAAGGACAAAAATATGATGGCATAAGGAGGAAATCTAGAGAAATAAATAAATGCCAATAAGATGGGGTTACTTAAAGGTTGTAGTATTGTATTAAAAAAAAATAATGAGCTACTCAATCTAAATAAAGTATTTGTTAGCTTTTGGGGACTCCCCATTACTGATGTATGTATTTTGTGCAGCTCCAGGAGGACAGCATGCTAGTGGGCCGGTACCAGGTGATCCATATTCACTACCTCCTGTTACTCCTATGGTTCCAAATAGAATGCCTGGAATGCCACCCAGACAGCCCAATTCACAGCAGTCCTTAAATCAGGTAAATGTGGTGATTAAAAGTGATTATTGCCCACTAACTGTTTTGTAGTTATATAAGTAACCCTTGCTAATAGATTGTAACCATGCCTAAAATAAATGTGCATATTTTTATGTCAGCTGACTTGTCAGTCAGCTGACATTATGTCGTCACTCTGCGGCGTGGGCGTACGCGTCCGCGTGAACAACTTCTCCTCCAAAACTACAAGGCCTAGAGACGTGCTGTTTTTTTTAAAAGATACCTTATCTATCGAGGATGAAAAATTGTTCAAGGCATGCAAATCTGTCTGTTCGTCTGTTTGCTTGAGACATTACAAGGGGGGTACCCCCACCAAAAGTGTGAAAATTTCAACACTTAATCACAATTTTCTCAGTGACTATTGCAGGGATTTCTCTCATATCTTGCATATATGTACTAGGCCACAGGTAGATTCTCTTGTGTGAGTATGAGACCTGGATCTGTCTTACTTTTTTTTTAATAAATTTTTTTAATAATTTTTAATGCATTAAAATTCATGAAATCATGCACAAAATCATTTATAACTTGAAAAGTGTTGCATTTAGAGCATTTTGTTAAAATATGTTATTCAGCTACTTTTTTCATAGCTACAATATGGTGAGTAAGTTGGGTGCCTGTCTGAATAGCTAAGTGAGTAATAGCTACTTTTGGGCTTTTCAGTAACTTCCATCATGAGTAAAATCACTTGTAACTTAAAAACTATTGCATTTAGAGAATTTCGTATAAATATGTTATTCAGCTACTTTTGGGCCAGCTATAACATAGTGAAATTTCAGATCTGTAGGTCATGGCATAGCTGAGTAATAGCTACTTTGAATTTCTCACTATTGAGTAAATCAGTTGTAATTGGAAAACTATTGCATTTAGAGAATTTCGTATAAATATGTTATTCAGCTACTTTTGGGTCAGCTATAACATAGTAAAATTTCAGACCTGTAGCTCATGGCATAGCTGAGTAATAGCTACTTTTAGGTCATCACTATTGAGTAAATCAGTTGTAACTTGAAAACTATTGCATTTACAGTATTTTGCTTAAATATGTTGTTCACCTACTTTTGGGTCAGCTATAACATAGTAAAATTTCAGACCTGTAGCTCATTGCATAGCTGAGTAATAACTACTTTGAGGTTCTCACTATTGAGTAAATCAGTTGTAATTGCAAAACTATTGCATTTAGAGAATTTAGTATAAATATGTTATTCAGCTACTTTTGGGTCAGCTATAACATAGTAAAATTCAGACCTGTAGCTCATGGCATAGCTGAGTAATAGCTACTTTTAGGTTATCACTGTTGAGTAAATCACTTATAACTTGGAAACTATTGCATTTAGAGTATTTTGTTTCAATATGTTATTCACCTATTTTGGGGTCAGCTATAACATAGTGAAGTTCCAGACCTGTGGCTCATTGCATAGCTGAGTAATAGCTACTTTGAAGTTCTTACTGTTGAGTAAATCAGTTGTAATTGGAAAACTATTGCCTTTACAGAAATTTGTGCAAATATGTTATTCAGCTACTTTTGGGTCAGCTATAACATAGTGAAATTACAGACCTGTAGCTCATGGCACAACTGAGCAATAGCTATTCTCAGGCACTGACTGTTGAGTAAATCGGCTATAACTTGAAAAATATTGCATTTGGAGTATTTTGTTAAAATATATTGTTCACCTACCTTTGGGTTAGCTATAACATAGTGAAATTACAGACCTATAGCTCATGGCATAGCGGAGCAATAGCTATTTTCAGGTTCTCACTATTGAGTAAATCAGTTGTAACTTGAAAACTATTGCATTTATAGTATTTTGCTTAAATATGTTGTTCACCTACTTTTAGGTCAGCTATAACAGAGCAAAAATTCAGACTTGTAGCTCATTGCATAGCTGAGTAATAGTTACTTTGAGGTTCTCACTCTTGAGTAAATCAGTTGTAACTTGAAAACTATTACATTTAGAGTATTTTGTTAAATATGTTATTCACAGACGTTTTGGTCAGCTATAACATAGTGAAATTGCAGACCTCTATGTCATGGCATAGCTGAGCAATAGCTTCTTTCACGTTCTCACTGTTGAGTAAATCATTGTATCCAACCTGTAGGAAATCATGGGCTGGGAATCTGTTAATATGGTCCGATTTGACCTTGGAACCCTCCTTCAAGGTCAAATGAGGATAGCCAAACATAAAAGTGCTTATAACTCGCTTATTATTGGTCCTAGAGGTTTGGAATGAAAACCAACCTATAGAAAATCATGAGCTGGGAATTTTTTGGTGTGGTCGGATTTCACCTTGGACCCCTCCTTCAAGGTCAAATGAGGATAGCCAAACTTAAAAGTGCTTATAACTCGCTTATTATTGGTCCTAGAAGTTTGGAATGGAAAACCAACCTATAGAAAATCATGGGCTGGGAATCTTTTGGTGTGGTCGGATTTCACCTTAGACCCCTCCTTCCAAGTCAAACGAAGATAGCCAAACTTAAAGTGCTTATAACTCGCGTATTATTGGTCTTGGAGGTTTGGGATGGTAAACCAACATATAGGAAATCATGGGCTGGGATTCTTTTGGTGTGGTCAGATTTGACCTGGGACCCCTCCTTCAAGGTCAATTGAGGATAGCCAAACTTACAATTGCTTAGAACTCGCTTATTATTGGTCCTACAGGTTTGGGATGGTAAACAAGCTACAGGAAATCATGGGCTGGGAATTTTTTTGTGTGGTCGGATTTGACCTTGGACCCCTCCGTCAAGGTCAAACAAGGATAGCCAAACTTAAAAAGTGCCTATGACTCACTTATTATTGGTCCGAGAGGTTTGGGATGGTAAACCATCCTAAATTCTTTGGCTGGGAATCTTTTGGTATGGTCAGATTTGACCTTTGGACCCCTTCTTCATGGTCGAACGAGGATATTGCATTTATAGTATTTCTCTAAATATTTTTAATCTACTTTTTACACTTAAACAATTACCTTGTTACTTTATTTCATAATACCATTTGCAGGGCACAACTTTTTTGTCCTTTTCTTCTGTCAGCTTCGGAATATCTTTCGAACATGCTGTTCAGTTACCATTTACTGTATTTCTGTACAGCCCTTTCCCTGATAATTATGCTTTCCTCTCATTATCACCATCACAAATCAAAAACATTCAGTCAGCTGACACAGTGCCCGTTCACGGGCACTCTCCTCTTGTTGTAATTTTATTAGTCCAAATTGGATATTTATCATCATGCTTGTACCAAGTTCATATTCACTCTATTTTTAGTTGGTTGGCGATACTAGAGCAAATGTTGGGGCAGCACAAGAAAGATTACAAAATGCCCTTAAAAATAGAGAAATGCAGGTTTGTTTGATTGTAAGGCATGAAACTCAGCAGACTGTCTTTGCTCTTGTGTTTGCTATTAAAGAAAAGAAAGGCAAGATTTAATTATTACGCGAAAGAGTTCATTTTCTGCCTGCATAACTTGTTACAAACATGGTTTTTTTTTTTTTGATGTTGAGGTTTTTTCAGATTTCAGATGCCCACAGCAAGATTTTCTTCACCTGTTCTAATTCTTTTTACTAAGTTGCTTTCGATTGTCTAATCTAAACCCTATTAATTTTAATCTAAAACATTTATTTTAACACTGAAATTACACAAAGTTGAAGCCATCTTGCAGTGTGTGTGTTTGTCCAAAAATTAGCGTAAACAATGTATTTTTTCTGGTGATGTCTAAAACTAGAAAGTTTATACCTTTTGCCTTTTTTGATGTTTTCTTATCATTATCAATGCTTAAGTTACTTGGTCAAAATCATTGCTACCTTTGTGGAGAACAAATGTTCCTAAATACATTGCAAACACAAACTGTTGAGTTTTAGCCAGATACTACTATTATATACTGTTAACAGATAATTAAACCTGATTGGCTTCAGCTTTTGTATTGACATATTTTGTAGAAATAGAGAATTCAAAATGTCAGAGGGAACTTGTTGGGTGTAAAAAAAAAAAAAAAAAAAAAAAAAATATGATTTTGAAGTTCTAAACCAGTTGAAACAAAGTCAAAATTATTATATCCCCAGACGAAAGTCGGGGATATATTGGATTCAGGTCCGTCGCGCCGCCGCCGCCGGCCGTAGAAATTTCCTTGTGTACGCGATAACTCGAAAACGGATTAATATTTTTTTTTCAAACTTGGTACACATGTTAAGGATGCCCAAAGGAAGATCCCTATTTTAATGTGACCTTAAACTCCCAATAATAAAGAACTTATGGCCACCTTAAGGTCAGAAATTGCACTTTTGGCCACTTAGAGCCCTCTAGGTCACAAACTGTGAGGCTTATCTGCCTCAAATTTTACCTGAGAACACAAATCAAGACTTTAAGTTGAGGAGAAAATTGTGTTTGAGGCCCATAAAGACCCCACTTGGGAATTTTTTCCTACATTTTTCACATATTTTGCCCTATAATTTGGAAGTGGTCATTCTGATGAGTCTCAAACAGCAGTAGGTATAACTTTTACATGTAATCCTTGTCTGTGAAAAATTTAAAGGCTGTAGGTTTACCTTTAAGGTCGACTTAAGGTCTCAAAATTGCCCACAGAGACCCAATTTTTGCCACTTTCAAGCACTGTAGCTTTCAAATTATGTCTCATCTAATTGAAATATCATCTGGGAATTCATCAGTATGTATTTTTTATATGTGCCCCAAAATTTAGGTCTTTAATAGCCATGTAACCTGTATATGAGGACCATAAACACCCACCCGAATTACCCTTTTAAAACATTTTTCACATATTTTGCTCTGTAACTTGGAAATGGTAAGTCTGAGAAGTTTCACTGTATTACATATAAATTCTATGTGTAATCTTTGTATGTGACAGATTTTAAGTCTGAAGCTTCATTATGAAGGTTACATTGAGGTCTCTAAAAAGGCCCACAAAGACCCCATATTTGGAATTTTTGCCACCTTTAAGCCCTGTGACTTTTAAACTATGTGACTGATAGAGCTGAAATCCCATCTGGGAATATATTATTATGTTCTTTTTACATGTGCCAAAAGTAAAGGCTTTAAAGACACTTTTAACCTGAGTATGAGGACCATAAACACCCACCCGAGTGACCCTTCTAAGACATTTTTCACATATTTTGCCCTGTAATTTGGAAATGGTAAGTCTGAGAAGTTTCAAACTGTATAAGATATAAATTCTATGTGTAATCTTTGTATGTGACAGATTTTAAGTCTGAAGCTTTAATTTGAAGGTCACATTGAGGCCTCTAAAAGGCCCACAGAGACCCAATATTTGGACTTTTTGCCACTTTTAAGCCCTGTGACTTTTAAACTATGACTGATAGAGCTGAAATCCCATCTGGAAATACATTATTATGTTCTTTTTACATGTGCCAAAAATAAAGACTTTAAAGACACATTTAACCTGTGTATAAGGACCAAGACTTTAAGTTGAGGAGAAAATTGTGTTTGAGGCCCATAAAGACCCCACTTAGGAATTTTCCTATATTTTTAACTTATTTTGCCCTATAATTTGGAAGTGGTAATTCTGATGAGTCTCAAACTGCACTAGATGTAACTCATTTATGTAATCCTTGTCTGTGAAAAATTTAAAGGCTGTAAGTTTACCTGTTAGGCCGACTTAAGATCTCAAAATTGCCCACAGAGACCCAATTTATGGACTTTTTGCCATCTTCAAGCACTGTAGCTTTCAAACTATGTCTCTCATCTAAGTGAAATATCATCTGAGAATATATCAATATGTTTTTCTTGTATGTACTCCAAAATTTAGGCCTTTAATAGACATTGCTTATTTATATATTTGATTTTATTTTAGTGATAAGATTAACTGAGCTTTTTGTATTTGATTACCCCTTTTATATTATAAGTGTTTGTTTACCATTTGTGCTGCAGCACTCCATCTCTTTGTAGTCCCACCCCCCATCCCGCACCCACCTCTGGGACCTCCAGCTATTGAGTGACACTAAATAAACAAAGGTATACAGATCTTCTGTAATAGTGAGAGAGGTGTGGAGAAGGGGAGAGAGGTGGGCTGGGGTGGGAGGTGGTGTTTGCTTCATTATCTAATTATCTAAGACAAAGGGAGTCAGAACTGAGATAGTGTCACATATTTAGGTTGCATATATATATGGACCACATATATAGGAATTGAGGAAATGAATAACTGAAAAACAATGCAAATTCTAAAAATAATATAATAAAATAATAATATAAATAATATATGATTTTTAAATAATATTTTATTTGTGAACAAATATAGAAACAGAGATACGCTTTTGGAATTATGAATTTAGAATGGACATTCAATCATCAATCATTTAAATACTTTGAAAATAGGTTCAGAGTTACCCTTTGCAGGAAGATTGAAAAGTATGATGAGTTGAGTTAAAAATAATATTTTATTTGTCAACAAATATAGAAACAGATATGCTCTTTTGAGATTATTAATTTAGAATGGACATTCAATCATCAATCATTTAAATACTTTGAAAATAGGTTCAGAGTTACCCTTTGCAGGAAGATTGAAAAGTATGATGAGTTGAGTTAAAAATAATATTTTATTTGTCAACAAATATAGAAACAGATATGCTCGTTTGAGATTATTAATTTAGAATGGACATTCAATCATCAATCATTTAAATACTTTGAAAATAGGTTCAGAGTTATCATTGCAGGAAGATTGAAAATATGATCTGTTGAGTTATGTATTCGACGTCTGGGGATACACCATCTTCCTTGGGAAGATATAAACTTAGTAGATTGATGTGCTGAAGTTCATATAACTTTTCCCAATATTTATGGCATACAACAAATGGATTAAATAAAAAATTCCCGATCAAAACCTGTGGCGTGAGTGATGACCTGTCGGGGGATATGTTGGCGCCGAGTTGGCCCAATGTAGTTTTTTAGTCGAATCTTTGATTCGAGTTATGTACTGAGTTGCGGCCACGATTTTAAATTGGCCGTTTAAACCCTTAAATATCAAATTCTGCATAATATTTCTTCACATATCTGTACATTAAGGTGTATATTATACACTCTGCCATTTTGAAGATTTTTAATGCTTTTATTCAGTTATATTTTATAAAGTAAAAAGCTTGTCTAGTACTTCGTCTGGCTTTCTGTAAGGTCCCGGATGTCCTAGAAACTATTGTCTTTGCTATTGTGATGGTCTACTCGAACGAGTCTTTTTTAACGGTTTCGTCTGCAAGTTTCTAGAGGTGAAACCCCAATTAATTTATTCCTCTGCAGGGTTCATCACGCAGTCACTGTTAATGTAAAATTGCTATCTGCCCATCTACCTGTACTCAATTATTTGTCAAACAAATAAACCGCAAAGAAATTTATGAATGAACTGACGTCTCGGTAGTACTATACATTTTTCGTTTAGCCAATCAAAATCGAGGACACCTCTGGCAGAGACAATGAAAATATTCAAACTCCGTAGTTCTACATTCAACCACTCGAAGGCACTTTTGTATGTCCTAGAAGTTATCGCGTGATTTCATTTTTCTGTCAATCCGTTTCTTATTTTGGAAGAAGTTGTCTTCCAAATTGTTTTACAGTATATTTACAAAATAAAGGAGTTCGCTAATCTTATTTCCTGACAATATTTTATAAAATGGACGTTTCGACAAAGATGAGATACTTTAAGCTACATAACTCAAGACGATAGCACCCAAGTCATTAATATTCATGAGAAGATATGAGGTCACGGATTTCCCCTGGTATTTCCTGACAATATTCTATAAAATGGACGTTTCGACAAAGATCAAATACTTCCCTATTTTCGCTCATTGTGGCTATTCGTAATATTGTAGAAACAACACTCCAATATTTTACAAATAAATACAATTTGCTTCTGTAAAATATCCATATACAGTACTATATATCCACGCTTCAAAATTGAAATAGATCTATCCGATATGTCTTCTCATTTCAAAATCAAATTTCAAACTGCAAGTCCGTGAACAGGAAATTTATATGCTGGTAGTTTTCATCTTAAACCAGCCTTGTAAAATATTGTCAGGAAATCCCCACAAAGAACTGCCGTGACTGCGCATATTTGCTCATTAATATTAATGAGGCAAGTCCGTTGACAGGAAATATGCTGGTGGTTTTCATCTTAAACCAGCTTTGTAAAACCGCGCATCTACAGACCCTTTATATTTTACTGTCACCGCACCTCACTCTGTCTTCTCGCAATTTAAAACAAATAAAATATGAAATGCTGGTAGTTGTACACCCACAGAGTGATGAAAACGTGAGGCTGCACCTCACTTTGTCTTCTCGCAATATTTAAAACAAATAAAATATCAAATGCTGGTAGTTGTACACCCACAGAGTGATGAAAACATGAGGCTACAATGGGGTTTCTAACAATATTTTACAAAGATATGATCCAGCAATATTTTACTGTCACCGCACCTCACTCTGCCTTCTCGCAATTTAAAACAAATAAAATATCAAATGCTGGTAGTTGTACACCCACAGAGTGATGAAAATGTGAGGCTACAATGGGGTTTCTAATAATATTTTACAAATATACAATCCAGTAATATTTTACTGTCACCGCACCTCACTCTGTCTTCTCGCAATTTAAAACAAATAAAATATCAATTGCTGGTAGTTGTACACCCACAGAGTGATGAAAATGTGAGGCTACGATGGGATTTCTTCAATATTTTACAAAGATATGATCCAGCAATATTTTATTGTACAAATATTTTTACCGCACCCAATCTCGCGACACAAATCTGAAAACTTCCGTGAAAGCGGTTTCCAAATGCGAGCGATAATACAGAGTTTACAGATTTCAACACCCAGTCCTGTCCTAAGATTCGACTATGTGGTTGGGTGAAAGCCAGCCACTGGACTCTTGTTACAATTGTGTATTTAGATAATGTGTGTGGCCCCCTTTTTATTTGTTGAAACTTGCTTAGTTTTGGTGGGGAATTTGTTTTAGTTGAGTCTTGCCTTCAAAGTGTTTATAATGCAGTACATTTTGGCAACAGTTGTCGATTGTGTTTATCAACTAATCACTTGGCTCTCATCTCTAGCACTTTGCAGGTTTGAATCCAGCTCATAACATTCCAGGCCCACTCGATGTTTATCTCACTGACCAAGATAAGACATAAATTCTAACTGTAACCTTAAATACCATACTTTCATGTACTTAATTCTGACAGATTCTCGAGAGACAGCAGATTTTGGACAAGAAGCGACAGGATGAAATAAACCAGTTGCAGCAGCACCTGGCTAACTCCATCCCCCCAAGTGTTCAGCAGCACGCCTTACAGTCTTCACAAACCCAGCAGTCTGTTCCTCAAACAAATACCATCAGTTCCAGTTCCCTGCCGCAGACTCTCGACAGTCTGCTTTCAGGCCCTGATATGATGCCCACTACAGGGACACAGCCTGGTGGTCAGCAGCCACAACAGCAGGACAGTAAAGTCGACCTGAAGAACATCAAACTAGAGGACATGGCAGACATCAAGCCAACAATCAGTGATCTGAAGGATGGAGTGGTGGCAGAGACTGTGGAGATAAAGACAGAACCAAAGCAGGATCCAGAGATCAAAACAGAACCTATACAGGAGATTAAAACTGAACCGGTGGAGCAAGTTGCAACAAATGTATCGTCGGGCAAAGATGCATCCTCACAAGACAGTGTCAGTGTGAAGCAAGAACCAAAAACTGAAAGTGGTGCGTGTGACTCCAACTCTGAGCAACCCCCAAGTGTAAAAACCGAAAGTCAAAATTCCCAGTCATCTTCTCCAGCTTCCACGCCTCAGCCCAAACCCAGAGTCAAGAAGGGTGGGTATATTTGGGAATTAAATTTTGTGTATGCAACCATTTATTATCTAGGTTTAGTTTATCAATTTTACTTAAGCAATCACACATGTAAAATTGATAAGAGTTTTGTATTGTTGAAAGCCACTGAGTCACATTGTATAAAAATTTCAAGGGCATTTCTGACATCTCTGAAACTTTAGTTACTGATTTCGCAGAATCTCAGATCTTACCAGATCACTTGAGTGGATTAATTAATATGGACTTAGAATTAAAAAAATAACATGGTTATTTTATTTCGATATATTTTGTTTTGTCTCCTGCATTTTCTGTTGCTTAGAGCTTGGTAATTACCGATTTGGTGGCCATCTTAAATTTCTGCGAAAAACGGCATTTCGCATTTACCTTGGAAATGGCGTGAGATAAGAGAAGTTTGGGTGAAATGTTTGCCGCCCCCCCCCAGGTTTTATGCAGAGTCATCTGGCACTTTGTGCCAGAAAATCGTTTTCCCACTATTTAACAGCAATCTTGAAATTATACATAGAATGCATAAATGCACTTATCTCAGAAACGGTGCTAGAACGTGATTTTGACGAAATTTGGCCTGCAGGGTGTACACAGAGTCATCCGGCACTTTTGCCAAAAATCGTTTTCTCACCGTATTTGTGGCCATCTTTAATTTCTGTGTAAAACGCAAAAGCACAGTTGTCTCAGAAGGGGTGCGAGATAGTAATTTTGATGAAATTTTTGCCTGCAGAGTCCTCACATACCCCAAAAATATGGTTTTGCTGCCATATTTGGCAGTCACCTTGAACTTAGGCACAAATGCAAAAAAAAGCACAAAAAAACACAACTATCTCGGAAATGGTAGATCGATTTCAACAATTTTTTGGGCCCACAGCATTTCAAGAAAGCACTTCACTGCCCATTGTCATTTTTGTAGACTGGTTGAATTTTTGCATAAATTAAAAAAAAACAAAAAAACAACAACTTAAACCAAAACAAAATATTCATTTCAGTAAAATCATTAATGCTCATTAGGATACTTTGTTTTTGCTATGCTTTGTTTTTCTCTTGCAAAGCAATACTCTAGTTTGACTTGGTTCAAAAATCAAGTATGGATATTTCCATTATGATATAAAGAATAGATTCTACCTTTACCGTGGTATACAGCTGGTAAAGAATAATCTGTTGTAATTCTGTCTTTGTAAAATAGGAGAGAAGCATTTATATTGTTCATATTTGATGAATCCTCTAATGCACGTTAATTCAGAAGCTATAGACTATCTGTACATTAGATATTTTTCAGTATTAAGATATGTATAGCACAATGTTCTTTCTGCTTTCTGACTGAAAGAACTGTTGCATCAGAATTAATTTGATTTTGAATGTTAAATTTCAGTGTGGAATCGAGATGAGCTAAGAGCAGCATTAATGCCAACTTTGGAAAAATTGTACAAACAAGAGCCAGACTCCATTCCCTTTAGACATCCAGTTGATCCTGTTTCCTTGCAAATTCCAGTGAGTATTTATCTTGGTCACAGATTTATAATTCATTTTTATTGTGTTAATGCATCCTTCCTATCAGATAACACTGCCAGTCTCGCCAAACGTTAGGAAAAAACCCAAGGTCTCGCTAGATGGAGCAATTAACTTCTTGTTTGGCCCAGGGGTATTAAACAATGGGAATTAAGAGAAATTGTAAGTTCCTGCTAAAAAAGCACCCAGTTTCTGATAAACCCATTTCACCGGTTCTGTGACACTCCCGGCTGCTCCTAAGGACCAGAACTCAAGGGAGAAAACTAAGCACAAGAAAGACCAACATGATGGAAACAGAAGCTTTAGTAGTTGTAAAGCAACACCAGATGCGGTTCCCTATTTCAGTCAAGAAGGTGAAACCGCATACCAAACAGGATAGCCTGGTCAAGGACACTTCTCTAGCTAAGCATTCATCACCAACTTGTCAAGCTTTGTCCGCCAGTACTACCCAGACTTCAGCTGCTGTGTTATCTGAATCACGGCACTCCACTGGTACTGCCTGGTCAGTTTCCTAAGCTGCCTCTACCGACTGTTCACCAGGCCACAGCGATCCTCAAGGTAGATCTGTATTGTGTGATGAACCATTATTTTCCACAGGCCAAGCTTCTGATATGAAGTCTCAGTCCAGTGAGGAGGGAGAATTGTCGCCTGCATCAGCTGAAAATCTTGAACTTGGTGGAGGAATGTCTTCTAGAGAGACAGTGAGGTTTGTACGTAGATTCTGCGAAGGACTGGGAATGGTCCATAATAATGGAAGGTTAAACATCCAAAGCCTACCTGGAAGATTTCAGTTACTCTTCATCCGGATGACTGGTTGTGTAACAAGATTGAAAAACTGAACTTAGAAGTTACAGAGGGCTATCCCTCCAGGTCACAGGTGTCCAGTGGCTTGAAGATGGACCAGTTTATTAGGTTGCCAGAATCTCAAAGTAAATGATACAACATGCACTGGCAGGGGTCTGACTCTCCACCCTGTCCTGGCACGACCATCTTTGCTTGGGGGAATAAAGAGGCAAAGCTCAATGCCAAGTATTCATATGTGGCTAAGTCAGGTGGTCTGTCTTCATCTGGCCCCTCATCCCGCCCAATTTCACAGGATACCCTCTGGAGATGGGTAACTTGTGCAAAAGACGATTCCTACATTGGTAAGCAGGGAGCTGGTTTTAGTCGATGCACCACTGAAGTTCTGCGACGTATTTTTGATAGCATTTCTATACGTCAGGATGAACTTGGGAACGTAAAATCATCAGCCAAGGCTTCTGAAGCTGTTTGTGATCTTAAGAACTTGGCTCAATTCCACCAGATCATTGCTTTTTGGCACATCTCTCCAACACCTGGCTGACATTATTTTTGTGCATCTGGGTAATCTGGTGCTTCTCAGAAGGGACTCCAATCTTGATCATCTCGGCCAGTATGTAGCCTGATAACCTCAACAAACTACATCCGGCAAACTGGTTTAGCCAGGGTTTGTTTCCAAATGCAACTTTGTGAGAGGCAGAAGAAGAGATCAATAGCACCAGGCTCCAGGAGCATCTTGGATTGCTCATGTATCAGTGCCAAGTGTTGTGACTCGTATACTTTTTGCTGATTTAAAAGGGAAGCCACAGAAGAAGGTGCAAGACTTGTAGTGTACAAGAACATCTGCGAGGCAGACTGGAGAAGTTTTGGACAATTTGGTCCTGGTAAGTCTTCTTTGTCCTGATGAAACAGGTTATTTCTTGTTCTGAAGCCGAACTACAAATGGAAGCCCATCTTGGATCCGAGTGCCCTGAACTTGTATCTCCAAATGGGAGCCTTCAGGATAAAAACCTCAGACACATTAAGACTCTCCCTTCAGCAAGTACTTCAGTGATGCTGTTTTCACATTCCAATAAGCCTAAGGTCGAGGAAATATGTGAGATTTAATCTGAAAGTTCAGACCTAAAGTTCACAACCCTTCCCTTTGGCCTGGCAACAGCTCCCATGGAGTTCACAAAGGTTGTAAAAGGAAGTGATACACATGGCTCAAGCCAAGGGTTTTAGCATCCAACAGTGCCTAGATGATTGGTTGCTCAAAGCCCTGTCTCCGGAAACCTGCCAACATACCAGACCGTTTTAGCCCTTTGCCAAGATCTTAGCTGGGTAGTGAACTTGACCAAGTTGTAACTGATTCCCCAACAAATGTTCAACTTTGTAGGATATTGGTTCGACCTCTCCAAATATCTGAAACCCTCCCAAGAGAGGTGGCATGCCCTGACTCAGAAATGTGGACAAGGAAACTTTCTTAGTCGGGCAGTTCATGTCCCTGATAGGTCTTTTGACAGCCACAGAAAACCAGGTTTATTTCGGGACGTCTTCATATGAGGCCAATTTAGTGGCACCTGAAGAATCAACGGCATATCCCAGAAGCCTGAGATAAGGCTTTTTTGTGCTCTCCGCAGGAGACTGCTCTTATACATAAACCAACCTCAGGCAAATAGTGCTGAGCACCAGGCACATTCCAGGTTGCTTGAATGTGATAGCAAACTGTCCAGGCACCCTACAGGTGATTCAGACAGAGTGGTCTTTGCTCCAAGAGGTGGTCAGCCACTTGTGTGCAAGGTGGCACCCTCTTCAGGTGGATCTCTTTGCCACCAGATTCAACCACAAGCTTCCAAATTTGTATCCCTTGTTTCAGATCACAATCTTGGAGAGTGGATGCGTTGGGCCTTCACTTGGATGAGCTGGATGTTGGGCTTTTCCCCAAGTGGCGATTCTGGGCCAGGTGGTCTCTAAGGTGTTGTTGGACCACAGGTATTACAATATGAATTTGATCCGGTTTTGCCAAATACTCAATGGTTCTGGCATCCAGTTGCCCAGACGGTGCAAATCACATTGTCTCTACCCGGGTTAGACAACCTTCTGACACAACTGTTCCATGTGTCCACACATGGACCCCCAGAACCGTAACCAGAAATGGGTTTAACAGGGGTGGCAAGTCGTCAGAGGTGCTGAGCCAGAAGCCTCGACATTAGTAAAGGTGAAAACTAGAACAGACTCCTGGTCAGTTTTCATTGGGATGGCTCATTAAGGGTGCAGGGGTATTCCCAGTTGGAATCTGTCCCTAGTTCTTCATCCATTGACTAAGCCTGCTTTTGAACCTCTCAGAGAGAAACTTCTCGTAAGCATCTGACGTTCGAATCTGTCTTCCTCCTGTCACTAAGTTCTGGCAAGTGAAGGAGTAAAATTCATGCTTGGCTCCACAGAAACATTAGACACCAGGAGAATTGGTCCAATGTCTCCTCATATTCTTCACCCAGCTTCTTCTCAAAGAATCAGCTGGCCAGGGATGGACCAGATTGTGTAGCTCCAGTGATCATTCCAGCTTTGGCTCCTACATTTGATACATGTAAGTCCCTTGAGGATAGGACACTGCTCAGAGCATTGGGTTATTACATGAACAAGACCATGGACCTCCGGGATTGCAAGGATTAGATCTTTGTCTCGTTCAAGAAGAGCTTTGCTAAGGATATATTTCTGGCAAGTATTTCTTCTTAGATCAGACAGTTCTTTTGTGCTATCAGCTTTCAAATGAGGATGAAGCTGCATCAGGTCCGGGCCCATGATGTTAAAGGTAGTAATGGTATTGTTTATCGATATTGAAATATTTATCAATTCATTCACAAGTATACTGATATCGATAATGCAGGGTACAATATCAATATTGGAATATAGGATTTAATAGATGAAATTAAGCTGTTTTCCATTGAAATAAAGTACAAAATTTAAAGAATATATTAGTTATTATATCATTTTTGTCAACTTTCACTTACCGCTAAAGCGGAAACGCCATATTTGTTTACGTTTCGAGAAACTACTAAAACTTGCGAGAAAGTTCAGAAGGTCCGTCTCCGAAAACATCAATGACCCGATATTTCAATATCGATCGATACACAAAGCAAAAATATAGTTTGATATCGATATAGATATTATTATTCGATACCAACACTAGTTAAAGCCTTAGTAGCTTCCAAGGCCTTCCATGGAGCAGTCTCCTTGGAACAAATCAACAAAGTGGCAGACTAGAGAAGGCCTTCTTTCCTGGTCACCTTCCTTATGAATGAATTCTGTTTCTTTCTCCCTTCTTTCTACACTAGGGTCAAGTGGTAAAAAAAAGTGGGATGGGGACACGTGGGCCAGCACCAGCTGAACATGTAGGCCTTGTACCCTAAAACAATATTTAGTAACCAGAGTTCTTAGATAGGTCCTTTTGTGAGCTACTCTCTATCCACTGGGTAGTTATTCTGCATATGTGCACTAGGTAAGATGTATTAACAAAGAAAATGGAAAAAATTTATAAGTAAATTAAATTTTTGTAAGTCAATACCTTACCTAGTGGACAAGGGGATTCCCACCCAACCTCCCCTGCAATATACAGCTCAACAGAGGATATACTAATGGTAGTAAATAAAAAGAGGAAGTATGTTGCTCCATCCAGTGAGAGCTTGGGGTGACACAGCCACCTGGACAATGAACAGGACACAACTGGTCCAGGCCAGAGCCCAGCTCGGGATGTTTTTTTTTCAAATGTTTGGTTAGACCGGCAGCATGACAGTCAAATGCTTTTGTCTACTAGGTAAGGTATTAATTTATAATAATTTAGTTTACTTATTAAATGTTTCAATTTATTGTAATACGTAAAACTTAGGTTGTTTTATGCTTGTCAAGTTGTTGTTACATGATCAAGTTTTGACAAAAAGTATTATTGTTTGTAGTTCTGCAGTACTGAGAAGCTTCATTTATCTGACCATACTGTGGGGGTATGAGTGTCTTTGGAAAAGAGAAGGCCTGTAAATAGAACATATATAGAACTGTAAAACCAGATGGAAATAAAGGTTTGGGATAGTGGAAATGTGTTTGTACAGTCAAATATGATGGTAGATGGTAGAATGGAGATGTAACTGTATTTATTTAGATCTATGTTTGCCTATGAAATATACTTTGTTTGGTGTTGGTTATTTGTAGGATTATTATGATATTATAAAGAAGCCTATGGATTTGTCGACAATACGAAAGAAACTAGACACTGGTCAGTACAATGACCCATGGGAGTATGTGGATGATGTGTGGCTGATGTTTGACAATGCTTGGCTGTACAATAGGAAAAACTCAAGAGTCTATAAATATTGCTCAAAGGTATGTTAATTCACTTAGAATGTTATCTATTCTTCATTGCCTGGTGGTTAGGGCATTAGACTTTGGAGTGGTTGAATCTGCATTTGGGGCATTCAGGTAGTATCCTTTGATAAGGTGTTGACAAATGTGTTGTTTTCTCAGGAGCACATATGGATACCAATTCCAGCTGTGGAGATAGAATGGTGACAAGCTGGCATCCTGTTTAGGGGAAACCGTTGCTTCATAAGAGCTAGAATTAAGCACCTGTTATATGGGATACTAGTCCTGGAAAATGGCGAACTTGAAAGAAAATTAAGGTGCAAAATCTTAAGGCTTTTCACACATTGTCAATCCCTTGAAATTGTTATTAAGTACATGTTTAACAAGAAATGCTGCTGTTCTTAATGTTTTGATTTGTATCTCACATTTGTTACATAGTTTTGTTCATGTCTAAATACTCCTGTAAATTTGTAAGAACACCTTTAGGAAGGAAACTGCACATTTAAAATCTTAATCATGCTGCTGAAATAACTTGCTTTTCAGCTGGGTGAGGTGTTTGAGGCAGAAATAGATGGTGTGATGCGTTCCCTTGGCTTTTGCTGTGGCAGGAAATATGTCTTTCATCCTCAAGTATTGTGTTGTTATGGGAAGCAGCTCTGTACAATTCCAAGAGATGCTGTCTACTTTAGTTACCAAAATAGGTAATGCATATTGAGCCATTGTTTTCTAAGTGTGTTTATATAAGCCTTTCAGCTGAAATAGATTCTAAATTAATATCAAATATTTGATTGGTAAAGTACTATTCATTCAATCAATTTGTTTAAAAGTAATCTGTTCATTTGCACCATTTTGCTTGGTGGGTTGATCTTCTATTGATCTGTTTTTTTGTGCAGTTATACCTGAACTGCTTTTGTATATTGTATTGTAACCTCTGTGTCCAATCGTAATTTGATATTCAAAAAGAATAAAGCACTAGTCGATTTGCATATTCCAAACACATGTGCATCCTAACATGTATTGTTCAGTCTTTTTGGCAGGCAGTTCACTCTTGATAGTGTTGCCTAAACTATACATTGCATTAATTTAAAGTTAAATCAGCCGACATTCTGGCATCACTCTGTGGTGTCTGTGTTTGCGTCCGCGACTTCAAAACTACAAGGCCCAGAGACGGGCAGTTTCTTTTAAAAGATACCTTATCTATTGAGGATGAAAATTGTACAAGGCATGGAGATCTGTTTGTTTCCTAGACAGGCAGGGATTTCTCTCTTATCTGTTTGTTTCGTAGACAGGCAGGGATTTCTCTCTTATCTTGCACATAAGTACTATGCCAAAAGCAGATTCCCTTATGCGAGTATCGGGCCTGGATCTTTCTTAATTATTTTTTAATGATTTTTTAAAAATGTTAATGCATTAAATTCTAGAAATAGTGCACTAAATCACTTACAACTGAAAAGTATTGCATTGAGAGCATTCTATAAAAGCATGTTGTTAAGCTACTTTTTTATTGCGGCCATTTTGAATTTTCAAATTTTTCGCAAAAATTGCAAAACATAAAAATGCTTATATCTCGAAAACCCTGCTAGATAGAGCGATTTCGACGAAATTTTTGACCCACAGGGTATCTCTGCAGAGTAGCCATGCCAATTTTCAAAAAAAAAAATTTCTCGCAAAAAGGCGGCCATTTTGAATTTTTCGCAAAATTGCAAAACATAAAAATGCTTATATCTCGAAAACCGTGCTAGATTATCTCTGCAGAGTAGCCATACCAATTTTCAAAAAAATTTGGTCTTGCCAAAAATGGCGGCCATTTTTAATTTTCGAATTTTTGTGCAAAAATTGCAACACACAAAAATCCTAATATCTCGAAAACCGTGCTACATAGAGCGATTTTGACGAAATTTTTGATCTTCAGGGTATCTCTGCAGAGCAGCTATCCCAAAGAGCTTTCACTCTGAAGTTTCAGACCCGTAGCTAATTATTCACCTACTCAAAATGAGTAAATGCTAATTATCTCTGAAACTATTGTGGATACCCAATTTTTCTCAAATAACTCATTCATCTACTTTTGGGAGAGATTTCACATGGTGAAGTTTCAGACCCATAGATAATTACTCACCTACTCAAAATGAGTAAATGCGAATTATCTCTTAAAAGTATTGCAGATAGCCAATTTTTCTCAAATAACTCATTCACCTACTTTTGGAAGAGCTTTCACATGGTGAAGTTTCAGACCCATAGCTAATTACTCACCTACTCAAAATGAGTAAATGCTAATTATCTCTAAAAGTATTGCAGATAGCCAATTTTTCTCAAATAACCCATTCACCTACTTTTGGGAGAGCTTTCACTTGATGAAGTTTTCAGACCCATAGCTAATTACTCACCTACTTAAAATGAGTAAATGCGAATTATCTCTAAAAGTATTGCAGATAGCCAATTTTTCTCAAATAACTCATTCACCTACTTTTGGGAGAGCTTTCACTTGAAGTTTCAGACCCATAGCTAATTATTCACCTACTCAAAATGAGTAAATGTGAATTATCTCTAAAAGTATTGCGGTACCCAATTTTTATCAAATAACTCATTCATCTACTTTTGGGAGAACTTTCACTTGATGAAGTTCCAGACCTGTAGGTAATTACTCACCTACTCAAAAGGAGTAAATGTGAATTATCTCTTAATAGTATTGCAGATAGCCAATTTTTCTCAAATAACTCATTCACCTACTTTTGGAAGAGCTTTCACACATGAAAATGATAAATTGTGAATATCTCGGAAAAGCTATTTCTTGTCCTTTAATGCTCGGCGGGAGATACACACCGCGGCAGTGGTCTTGTCAAAAATTTTTGTCTCCCCAAAAATGGTGGCTCCCCAAGTTTTTGCAAAACACAAAAATGCTTATATCTCGAAAACCGTACTAGATGGAGCGAACTCAACAAAATTTTTGAACTGCTGGGTATCTCGGCAGAGTAGCCATGCCAATTTTCAAAATATTTTTGTCTCGCCAAATATAGCAGACATTTTGAATTTTCGAATTTTTTGCAAAACACAAAAATGCTTATATCTTGAAAACCGTGCTAGATAGAGCAGACTGCGCTGACTTTGGTTGCCACAACAGTATAAGGCTAGAAACGAAGCATTTTCTTAATACTTTAGCACTCACCTTTATATCCTTTTCGGGACGCTTTGTTTTTGCTATGCAAAAACAGTATCTTTTTTTTTTGCGAGCGATCCTCTAGTTGGTCCTAGAGGTTTGCAATGTGAAACCAACCTATAGGAAATTATGTGCTGCGAATCTTCTGATGTGGTCAGATTTGACCTTGGACCCCTTTTTCAAGGTCAAATGAGGATAGCCAAACTTAAAAGTGCTCATAACTCGCTTATTATTGGTTCTAGAGGTTTGGTATGGTAAACCAACACATAGGAAATCTTGGGCTGGGAATCTACTGGTGTGGTCAGATTTGACCTTGGGCCCTTCCTTCAAGGTCAGACGAGGATAGCCAAACTTAAAAGTGCTTATAACTCGCTTATTATTGGTCCTAAAGGTTTGGGATGGTAAACCAACTTATAGGAAATCATGGGCTGGGAATCTTGTGTGGTCAGATTTGACCTTGGGCCCCTCCTTCAAGGTCAAACGAGGATAGGCAAACTTAAAAGTGCTTATAACTCGCTTATTATTGGTCCTACAGGTTTGGGATGGCAAACCAACCTATAGAAATCATGGGCTGGGAATCTTGTGGTGTGGTCGGATTTGACCTTGGGCCCCTACTTCAAGGTCAAACGAGGATAGCAGAACTTAAAAGTGCTTATAACTTACTTATTATTGGTCCTAGAGGTTTGGGATGGTAAACCAACCTATAGGAAATCATGAGCTGGGAATCTTGTGGTGTGTTCGGATTTGACCTTGGGCCCCTCCTTCAAGTTCAAACGATGGTTCACTAGCTTTGGTGAGTTGTCTTTCTGGTGGATACAAATTTGCATTGGTTCTCTGATGTGTGGGTCTAGTTCTGATTGCCCCGGGGTGGCCCAACATCCCTGGATTTTGGGATCTAGTGGCCTTGTCCAGCCAAATCCCACTGAGCCTGCCCAATCTGCCCAACCTATTGACACAGCCCTTTGATTAGATTCCTCACAGAAATCTGACAAACTTAAACCTGCATACATGGCTCGCAGAGCCTCAGCAATCAAGGAGCCTCAATTCTAGCTGCCACTGCCTCAGAGAAGCCCTGCTCCTTAAAGAGGATCAACAGGATCTGTCTATGAGGCAAAGTGGGCCATTTTTACAAAGTGGTGCGTCACTAATCAGGTGGACTTCAGGGCACCCCCTGTGAAGTCAGTTGCTGACTTCCTTATGTACCTGTTTCAGGACAGGAAGTTACAGCCAAACACCATTGATGGTTACAGGTCAGCCATTGCTGCTAAACTGGGAAACTCAGCCATTAATATTAGCATGGATGAAAATCTCACACGTCTCCTGGAAAGGGAAAGTCGGAAAGGGAGGGAGGTGAACTGGAACACCTGCGATCTGTGGCAAAACCTTAGGTATTTCCTTGAGTTTGGATGGATGGGGATGTGCAGGTAAACGTCCGACAGATCTATCGATGATACCCATTCCCCTGGAATCAGGGAGGTCCTGATGGACTCTGGAGTTTCCATTTTGAACTTTTCTAGTGTAGAAAAGTGTTGAGCCTGCTTAGGTCTATGACCGGCCTCGACCTTTGGTGAGGCTTGGGGACTAGAAACAGGTGACTGTAAAACCCGAGAGATTTTACATTTTCCATTTCGATTGCGTTCTTTGACAGAAGAGACTGGATACAAGTGGCCAGAGCTTGGTCTTTTTGACGGGCCTTGTATTCTGACATAATCAGAGGAAATCTGACCAGACTTGGTTTTGAGAGGAGTTGCCCCCATAGGGGCGTTTCCTGTAGGAGCCTCTTGTTGTTCGAACTACGAAAGGGCTTATAGGGTCCGAAACCCTGAGAGTCTCTAGAGGTGCCTTTTTTAAGGAGGAAGACTTCTCCCTCCTTTACAAGTTGAGACTTGAACAAGGAGGAATGCCAAAGGGCGAATTCCTGAGTTCTTGGCGTCTCTTTCCCCTAGATGTGGTTGTAAAAGGGTCATTTCAGCTTCGCGCCTTGGCAAGCCAGTGTTACCCATGGTATATAACTCCCTCTGGAGTATATGGGCCCAAGGATTTGCTGAGGCAAGTGAGAGCCCTGTGTTGAATAAGAACAGTCTTATTCCATAAGTCTAAGTATTCACAGGCTTGTTCATGAAAATATCTCTTTGTGATCAAAGAAATTTATGTATTGTTTAAAGACTAATTCTCATTTATTTATTTTAATTTATCCATCCTAACTTATAATACCTTTAACAGTTCTCTAGCACAATGACTGAAATTTTCTCATAACTCATAATGTAGGATCACACTCTGCTTGATCCATGAGGAGATAGTGGCAGATGAGATGTCTTTGTCGAAACCTTTCTTGAAGGACACAAAGACCAACTCTTTATTCTGCCTGAGGTCTGAGCTCCTGTCCAAATAGTAGTGCAATGCTCTGACCGGACAGAGGGACGCATCAGACTTGAGGGGCCTATCCAAAGTTGGGGCCAGGGCTGGTATAACCACTGGGGCCACACTGTCTGGACCCTCTTTGGCCAGCTGATTCTTGGAAAGAAAGCTGGGTGATGGATACAGGGACACCTTTGACCAGTCAGATTGGTGTCTGATATTTCTGTTTTGCCAACCATGAATCTCACTTTTATGCTTGCCCGACCCAAGGGCCAAGAGGAAAACTGTCTTGAAGGTTAAATGCTTCAAAGAGGCCTCTTTAATTGGTTCAAATGGAGCCTTTGTCAACTGGAGCAAAACCAGGGAGAGGTTCCAAGAGGGGATTCCCTTCCGGCCTTTGGGTCTGTCTCTGTGGAAACTATCCAGTGGACACACAAGACCCTCCCACCGACCCCGCTATCAGCTTTCTAGGGGTCTAATAGGTTTAGACAACGAAAAAGATGCTATTACGTCAAGCTGTCTAGACAGGAAGGAAGTACGATGCGCCACCTGGCAAATGCACAGTACTGGGACCGGCCGGCCGGTGGAAACACAGGACGTCTTTTTCTGACGTTTGGCAGGCCGGTCTGCACTGACCGGATTAGCAATTGGCCATTGGATAGGGTATTATTAACTTATAAAATTTAATTTACTTATTAAATTTGCATTTTATTGCGTTAATACATCCTATCCAATGGACAATTGCTAATCCAGGTGGCGTGTCGAACTTCCTTCCTGTCTAGACAGCGTGACGTCATAGCATCTTTTTCGTTTGGCGCGTGACTGTGCACAAGGATATTTTCTTCTCGCCAGTTTTTTCATCTTATCTGCTTATATTTGTGGATATTGGTTGTTATTTGTATTTCTATCATGTCAGAACATAAACTAGCTTCACCAGGACAAAAGAGGGGTGCATGCGGCCATGCTATGGCCAGTTTCGACGGTCATCAGTTTTGTGCCCGCTGTAGGGATAAGAATAAAGGCAAAGACACCGTGTGTGGAGAAGAAGGACTCTTCTGAGTGTGTTCATTGCAATGCCTTAACCCCAGAACAAAAGGTTCAGTTAGCCACCCCATCTTATAAGATCAAGAAAGAGAAGCGGGATGCCAAGAAGCTGGAATCTGACAATGTGGTTAAAGACTCTGAGTCCCTAGTGGACCCGTCTTTAGTTTCAGTAATTGGACCAGTAGACGGAACTTCACCTCCTAAGTCCCCGTCTCTCCCACCAGAAAAGAACTTGAAGAAAGAAAAACCAAAGAAATCTACTGCCTGCTCTGCGGACGGTAAGATCACTGAACTGGATCTCAAGTGGTCCGAAAGATTTAACCGCCTAGAAGCGTTACTGCTTTCTAAATCTTTCCCACCTTCATTTTCTTCTGACATTAAAGTTCCGCCATCTCACTCACCCCCTTCCAATGTGGGCAAGGATGTGGAACCCTTCTTTCAACCATCTAGTTCAGGACTTCACGTAGAGCGCACCAGCCCAGACAGCCCTGTTGGGAAACAGTTGTCGGTTGGTAAGCTTGTGACTTTGGATTCTCCTAAGCGCACTGGTCCAGACAATAAGGAGGCTGAAAAGCTCCAGTCGACCGGTAAGCTTGTCACTGACTCTTCAACACGAGGTAATGGTTCCTCAAAGCGCACTGGCCCAGACTCAAAGGCAGCTTCTCAGCACCTGTCGGCCGGTAAGCCTTCTCATACAGCTTCAAGACACACGGGTTCAGACAACCCTCTCACAGGTCTACAGTCAACCGACAAATCTTCTTCTGACCGACCCCTTCAGTCTCTCAACCGACCTCAGCCTTCTTCCCTGTCGGGTACTGTATCACCGACCCTTCAAAAGTCTGCTAAGCAGGACAGTGTATCTAGTGACTATTCCGCTTCGGACAGTGAATATTCCGACCCAGCCCGGGTTGAACTCTTTGTGGAAGAAGATGACCTATCCGACAACCCTGACATGGAGGTAGAACAAACTATTTCAGAGGAACAGACGTACCGTGAAACTATGCGTGGAATACGTGCCTATATGGGTTGGTCGCATGTGCCGGATGTGGATAGCTCCAATCCTTCTGATGACAATCCCTTCGCCGGCCCCAAAACTCCAGCACCCAGCAAAGTCTCCGTACAAATGCCAACCGAAGAATGGTTATGCAAGAAACTTTCTAAGTTAAATGTGAGCTTGGTGGAGGGTTACCCCTCTAGAACTTCAGATGCCGGCGGACTTTCCATGGACCAATTCTTAAGGCCGGCTAAGTCTCAGGCAAAATGGTACGGGATTTGCCCTACACAGAAATCTGATTCACAGGATATTTCCGGCTGGAATACTTCTGCTTCCAAGTTGAACAGCAGTTATACCAGAATTGCAAGGAGGACCGGTATGACTTCAACCCCGCCTGCTTCACGTCATCTCTCTCAGGATACACTAAGGAGATGGGAACAAACTGCCCGGGAAGCAACTGTCATATGTAACCAGACTGCCAGTTTTAATCGGTGTATGTTCCGGGTACAACAGGTTTTGACCTCTCAGTTGAAGTCGGTCCGACTTGAGAGTAAAGGGACGAGCTCGACAAAGTCCTCAGAAGCCCCAGAGGAACTCCAACATTTGATTGAATTTAACTCTAGTATCACACAATCAGCAGCAAAAGCCATGGAACATCTGACCGATTTTGTGTTTGTCACCATGGGTAATCTTACCCGTATCAGACGTGATGCATACCTGTCCCATTTGAAGAATGGTATTAAACATGACACCTTGGCAGCCTTACGTTCATCTCCTCTTCAACTCTCAACGTTGTTCCCCGACCCTGTGCTTAAGAAGGCCGAGGAAGAAATTGCGTATTATGATTCCAAGAATCAGTCTCAGTCTACAGGCAACTGAAAAGGCCGTTTTCACCCATATGAAAGGCCGGAGAAAAAAGGGGAAGGTCGGTCAGAGGTCGGTCCCGACAGACAGGCTTGGAAGAATATAGGAAGGAAACAACAACGACGTGGCAGAGGGAGGAACTTTTCCTCACGACCAGCCAAGGGCCAACAGTCGTATAAATGACAATCAATGTTTAGACGTGTACCATGTATGGCTGTTGGCCCGGAGCAGATCAAGACAGACTTTAATGCAAAGACATGTAAACTTTCCTGTTGTTTCTCATGTAGTTTCTGCAACCGGGCCACCACAAAAGAAAGGCCTAAGTCCCGGTTTGTCAGATGTAATTTTCAAAAAGTGTCAATTAAAGTATGTCAAAAGTGCTTCTTCTGTCATTCCATTGTCTTGTGTAACTCCTGCAATAAATGTCACACATGTTGTACCAAATCAAACTGTAGGGGCCAGACTTCAGAAATTTTGGCAAATTTGGCTGGATCTGGGTGCCGGTCCAAAAGTAGTACAGATCTTGAAAGAGGGTTACACCCTCCCCTTCTGCACCAGACCGAATCTTTCCCGGTTCCCCACTGTCGTAAGTTTGTACGTCAATCCCCACAGGAACAGCTACCTGTTGGAGGCATTGCAGCAGCTTATAGACAAAAACGCTGTAGAACTAGTTCAAAATCAAACATCTCTAGGTTTTTTCAACCGGCTCTTCCTGGTGCCAAAACCCAACAACAAATGGAGGCCGATATTAGGTCTAAGCAATCTCAATACCTTTCTAAAAGTGGACAAATTCAAGATGGAGACACCAGAAACCATCAGAACATCCCTCCGGCAAGGGGAGTGGGTAACCTCGGTAGACTTCAAAGATGCCTACTTCCACATACCAATACAGGAACAATCCAGGAAATATCTGAGATTTCATGTCCAGGGTCGGACATACCAGTTCAGGGCCCTCCCATTTGGTCTGTCCACAGCACCCATGGAGTTCACTGTGGTAGCAAAAGAAGTAAAATTGATGGCAACTCGCAAGGGTATAAGGATCCACCAGTACCTCGACGACTGGTTGGTCAGAGCCACATCCCATCGTACTTGTCTCCAACATACACAGACCCTAGTCAAGATTTGCCAGGACCTAGGCTGGCTGGTGAATGTAGAGAAATCAGAACTGGAACCCAAACAGGTATTCGACTTCGTCGGTTACCAGTTCGACCTCAGGTCCGGCCGGGTCCGACCGACACCGGACCGGTGGCAGAGCCTTCAAGAGAAAATAAAGACACTCTTATCACTACCGGCCTGTCCGGTCCGGCAGCTTATGTCCCTGATAGGCCTACTAACAGCCACCGAAAAACAGGTTCACCTTGGCCGGTTACACATGAGACCCATACAGTGGCACCTCAAAAACAATTGGAGAATACCCGAATCTTTAGAAAAGGTTATCCCTCTACCCACGTCCTTGCACCCCCACCTACAATGGTGGCTGGTGGAAGACAATGTGCTCCAAGGACAAGCCTTACACCCTTTACAACACGCTCTGCAGATATTTACAGACGCATCAAAAGAAGGGTGGGGCGCTCACTTAAACGAGCGCACTGCAAGAGGCCTCTGGTCGGTGCCGGAAAGCAAACTGCACATAAATTATCTGGAACTGAAAGCAGTATTCCTAGCCTTAAAAGAATTCCACGATCTTTGTATAGGAAAGATAGTTCTAGTGGCAACCGACAACACCACAGTAGTGGCATATATAAACAAGGAAGGAGGCATGAGGTCAGGCCCTCTATGTGCCCTACTGTGGAGAATCTTGACCTGGTGTTCCCAGAGACAAGTGACTCTAAAAGCCCGCCACATTCCAGGTCATCTCAATGTGAAGCGGACAAGTTATCCAGGCTGGGTCAGACCATCCAAAACAGAGTGGTCCCTCCTCCCCGAGATCTTTCAGAGGATATGCAACAAATGGCACCAGCCTCAAATAGATCTCTTTGCAACGAGATTCAACCACAAGTTACCTCAGTTTGTATCTCCAGTACCGGACCCCCGGGCTATAGCAGTGGATGCACTCACCCTACCATGGGAGGACCTGGATGCCTATGCCTTCCCACCTACAGCCATCCTGGGCAAAGTGGTGGAGAAACTACTGGGCTCCCCTTGTCAGAAACTCATTCTGATCGCTCCGGGGTGGCCCAACATGCCCTGGTTTTGGGACTTGGTAGTTCTGTCCAGCCAGATTCCTCTCAGCCTACCAAACCTGCCCAATCTGTTGACGCAGCCCTTCAATCAGATCCCTCACACGAACCTGTCAAATCTAAATCTCCATGCTTGGCTCCTAGAGCCACAGCAATCAAAGAACAAGGCTTCTCTGAGGCAGTGGCAGCAAGAATTGAGGCTCCTCAAAGAAGATCTACCAGATCAGTCTATGAGGCAAAGTGGGCTGTTTTTACAAAGTGGTGCATCTCTCATCAGGTGGACTTCAGGTCACCCCCTTTGAAATCAGTCGCTGATTTCTTGATGCACCTTTTTGAGGACAGGAAGTTACAGCCGAGTACCATTGATGATTACAGGTCTGCCATTGCTGACAAACTAGGAAATACTATGTTAGATATCAGCAAGGACAATAATCTCACTCGTCTCTTGGAGAGTTTCCACAGAGATAGACCCAAAGGCCGTAGAGGTATACCCTCCTGGAACCTTTCCCTGGTATTGCACCAGCTGACGAAGGCTCCCTTTGAGCCTCTTAAAGGGGCATCCTTGAAGCATCTTACTTTCAAGACTGCCTTTTTGTTGGCCCTAGGTTCCGGCAAAAGAAGGAGTGAGATCCATGCTTGGCAGCATAAGAACATCAGGCACCAGTCGGACTGGTCTAAGGTTTCCCTGTTTCCATCTCCCAGCTTTCTTTCCAAGAACCAGCTGGCCAAAGAGGGTCCGAATAGTGTAGCCCCTGTGGTCATACCAGCCCTGGCTCCTACTCTGGATAAGTCCCTCAAGTCTGACAGATCCCTGTGTCCTATCAGAGCCTTGCGCTACTATTTGGACAGGACTTCAGACATTAGGCATGGTAAAGAGTTAGTCTTTGTCTCTTTCAAGAAAGGTTTCGATAAAGACATTACACCGGCCACTATCTCCTCATGGATCAAACAAACTGTGATCCTATGCTATGAGCTCTCTGATCACCAAGATCACACCTTGCATCAAGTTAAGGCCCATGATGTCAGGGCCTTTGCTGCTTCGAAGGCCTTTCAGTCTGGAATGTCCTTGGAACAGATCTTGTCAGCCTGCCACTGGAAATCCCATAATACCTTCACTCAGTTTTATCTGAAGGATGTGGCTTGGGCTGACTCAGAGCTCTACCATCTAGGTCCTGTTGTGGCGGCTCAACAAATCCACCAACAAACCAGTGCATAGAGGAGATCTGTATATATGTTAATAGTTTTACACCCTTTTGCCTATAGTTAAGAAGCAACAAAAAAAAAACAAAAAAAAAAAAACAAAAAACAATAAATGGAAGTGCTTCCTTCGGGAGTGTTATTCTATGGACTGAACTCATCCCTCTCTTCCCCTACCTCAGAGCAGGTCTGTTTAAAAAAGGGGAGGGGGGGGGGCGAGGTCGACTGACGGTTCAACACTTGTAACCGGATGATGATATTCGACCATAGCCTTAAGGGTTACCGACCTCAGGTCTTTCCCGGCTTAAAGGAATTTTTTCATTATTTTAGTATGAGTTCAACCTAGTCCCTAGTAACTTACCCGCCTGCCAAGCGGTAGTTATTCAGCAATTGTCCATTGGATAGGATGTATTAACGCAATAAAATTGCAAATTTAATAAGTAAATTAAATTTTTATAAGTTAATACCCTATCCAATGGACACACAAGACCCTCCCACCGACCCCGCTATCAGCTTACTAGGGGTTTAGTAGGTTTAGACAACGAAAAAGATGCTATGACATCACGCTGTCTAGACAGGAAGGAAGTACGACACGCCACCTAGCGAGTGCACAGTACTGGGCCGGCCTAGCCGGTGGAGACACAGGACGTCTTTTTCTGACGTTTGGCGGGCCGGTCCGCGCCGACCGGATAAGCAATTGTCCATTGGATAGGGTATTAACTTATAAAAATTTAATTTACTTATTAAATTTGCAAATTTCCATAGCTACAATGAGATTAACTTGCTGGCCTATCTCAATAGTTAAGTTAGTAGTTGCTGTTTTCAGAGTTTTCAGTACTTGCCATGATGAGTAAAATCAAATTTGTGTCCTTTTCTATTTTCACTTGTAATTTGAAGCTCAAAATACAAAGTCAACTGACACAGACCCTGTTCACAGGCACTGAATGCTCGTTCTATATTTTCCCAGTATGTTTTGTGGATGTTGTATTTAGATACATACAGGTGGTGGAAGGTTATATGTTTTGCTTTTTAAATCTTTCTAGTTTTATTTTTAGTGGTATAGTTATACAGATATTATGAGATATATTGTATAAACAACTACTGTGCTGCATCCTGTGATTTGTTACTGCGTACACTGTATGTGCTTGTGCAACACTTCTCCATTCATACTCTTGTACATTGGTCTACAATTTCTTTTAGACTTTTTACTTTTGTGTGTGTAGCGTACTTTTATTTGATAGAAGTTTCTTCTGGCAGTTTCACCTTTACGTTTGGATGTACTACTTATATTTATTTGAGAAGCTTTATGAAGATTCTCAGCTTTTATTGTTTGTAATTACAAGGGGGATGTTAACCTCAGGGTTTTAGTAAACAATGTGTTATAAATAGATCTGTTTTGTCTGTAACACTGCCACATGTGCTAATATCCATGCTGTATCTAACTTTGCAAGTTATATTGTGTTTGTCATTTTGCCTGTGTGTCTTTGTTACTTTTCTATATATCCAGTGCTAATGTGTGCTTATTTTGTTCCTGTTCTTTTTATTATGCTGTTGCGTCGCACCCCTAAATGTTGTCCTGTGCCGTTCATATACAAAGCTCCAGACTCAATCAGAATCTTCTCAATGTGAATGACAGATACACCTTCTGTGACAAGTGCTTTAATGAGATCAAAGGGGATGAAGTAGAGCTGACTGAAGACACCACACAGCCCCCAATGTGAGTACAGTATTCTTAAACCTTGTTACAGTGACACTAAACAAATCTTCCAGCATCTTGGGAAACCTGTATAGTACCATAGTTTTGTGGTCTGAAGATTATGGGTTAAATATATTTACACATATACCAGTTTAATGTTGGGTGGCAAAGGCGATATCTAAGTCTTTTTTATTGCACAAAAAAAGGATAAAAATAAATTAAGTTTAACAAAATGATATCCCTTTGCGTTTTTAATTTGGTCAGATGTTCTTTGAAGGATTGGAAAATTATTCAGCCTAAAATTTTCCATAATATACCTGTATTAATACGTCCTGTGTAAACTGTATTGTGAACTGAAATTTTTGTGAAAAATGTCTTGTCCTTGTTGGGTATGTTACCAGATGCTTAGATTTGTTTTGAACATGCTAATTTCATTGTTCCCATTTTTCAGATTTTTGATATGGGATAAATTTTCTTACTGTGGGACTATGACCTAGTGGGTATTACACTCCTGGGAACACAGGGTATGGGTTCCATTCCAAGTTCAGGCAGATATAAAGTACTAGTGTTGTGAATGATAAACCAGTATGCGGTTTTTCATTCGTTTGTGGCAAAATAACGAAATTCGCAAAGAATATTTGGGAACTGGTTATTGAAAACGTCCTCATTTTAGGCTTTCTAATGGGTCATACTTCATCAAAACAACAAAAAATATACATAATTTGGGAAATATGTCACATTTTTACTTTATATTGAGCAAAAATCATATTTACGTACCTAATAATTTCTCGAGAAAGCAATTTCCAGTTTTAAGTTCTGCCTCATGTACACCGTGCGAATAATTTTACTGCACACTAGCAAGCATACGAAATACTGGATTTCGTTCGTTTCAAAGCCCCGGTAACCGGTTTTGATTTCTGGAAACAGTCCCACCACTATAAAGTACCTTGAATGATTTGTGACAGCTCACTTAGCCCTTTTGAGTCCTGATATTTTGTAGTAACCGTAGTTTTAATTTTCATTTCAGCCGAATTAAAAAGGAGGAATTTGTGAAAGAGAAAAATGACAAATTAGATTATGAACCGTAAGTATTCTATATTGTTAGTGTATTTTTGAAAGACTTTTTGTGGTCCTTTTAAACAGTAGCATTATGTGTACAATATAGTCAGTAACCACTCTTTTTAGTAAACACCCAAAAGAAGAAATTAATCTTTTTCTCTGTGTTAACAGTTTCGGATATTTCTGTCTTTTGACGAATGTAGAAAGGTTTCTTTTGTAATCCTGTTTTGGCGTATTTTTTGTGTGATAAAATGGCCGGAATAGTTCAACATGTGCAAATTCTTTGTGTAATACAACCACAAGTTTATCATTAAACAAGATTGAATTTTTCTTGATAGATTTGTCGAGTGTCTAGATTGTGGAAGGAAGCAGCATCAAATTTGCATGTTGCACATGGATTCCATTTGGCCACAAGGATTTGTGTGTGAGAATTGCTTGAAAGCAAAGGGAGCTAAGAGGAAAGACAACCGCTACACTGGAAAGAGTAAGTATTTTGGTGGATATGAGAATTACCTAGTAGACTTTGGTTACATCAGTGGTATTTAATGGAGTTATTGTAGCCATATTTTAGTCTCAAGACTGTCTAGTTAAAAGTTTTAGTGATCTTGGGATTGCAAATGAACAGAAAAATTGAGTTCATATGCTTGAAAGTTAAATATAGTAGTAAAACTTCCTAAATGAAGTATAAAAAAAATATCTGGAATTAATAGGTCAAATATATATGTGTGAAGTACAATGGGAACTCAGTGGCCTTTTAATAACTAGATTCATCAGCTGATCATGGTGCGGATGTCTGTTAAGAATCCAAGCTTTCTTGTATGCCTGGCAGTTGGTGATGTCCTATTCGTTTAAGATGTTAAACAAATGACAATACTCAACTATTTCCTTTGTGTTGTATAGGGTTGCCGAGTACCAAGCTTGGGACGTATCTAGAGAATCGTATCAATTCTTTCCTGAAGAAAAAAGATGCAGGGGCAGGAGAGGTGACCATTAGAGTGCTATCCAGTTCTGACAAGAATGTGGAAGTCAAACCTGGCATGAAAACCAGGTGAGTTGAACTTGCCACACTAAAGTGTTGTGGCATTTAAAAGTGTATTATGTCCACCCCCCTGGGGGGTGGATATATTATTTTTGCTTTTTTCGCCGTCCGATGTCCGATGTCCGTTGTCCGATGTCCGATGTCCGGCGTCCGGCGTCCGATGTCCGGCGTCACGCATGGTTTCCGCTCATTTAAAGGAAAAGTATTAGAGCTATTGTCACCAAATTTGGTATGCAGGCTTATTGGGTCAGTAGCTTGCTTGGGATTGCTTTTGGCTGTTGTACCTCTTTTGCTTACTGAGTAATACTTAAGTACAGCTATTTTCAGTACCCATTGGTTTCCGTGCATTTAAGCCAAAATAATTAAAGATATTTTACTACAATTTTGAATACAAGATTGTTATGTCCATAGCTCGCTTGGTATTGCATTTGGGACTGATAGCTTTGTCAGTACATGAGTAATAGCCATTTAGGTACTTCATTGTGTATTTTCAGTACTACTTTTGAGTAATTTGCTTCTATCTCCTTAACCGTGCGAGATAGAGCGATTTCGGCAAAATTTTCGACCCGCAGGGTATCTGAGCAACGTACTCTTTGCAATTTTCAAAAAATTTTCCCCTCCCCAAAAATGGCGGCCATTTTGAATTTTCGAATTTTTGCCAAAAATGGCAAAACACAAATTTGCTTCTATCTCCTTAACCGTGCGAGATAGAGCGATTTCGTCGAAATTTTCGACCCACAGGGTATCTAAGGAATGTAATATTTGCAATTTTCCAAAAATTTTCCCCTCCCCAAAAATGGCGGCCATTTTGAATTTTCGAATTTTTGCCAAAAATGGCAAAACACAAATTTGCTTCTATCTCCTTAACCGTGCGAGATAGAGCGATTTCGTCGAAATTTTCGACCCACAGGGTATCTAAGGAATGTAATATTTGCAATTTTCAAAAAAATTTCCCCTCCCCAAAAATGGCGGCCATTTTGAATTTTCGAATTTTTGCCAAAAATGGCAAAACACAAATTTGCTTCTATCTCCTTAACCGTGCGAGATAGAGCGATTTCGGCAAAATTTTCGATCCACAGGGGATCTAAGGAATGCAATCTTTGCAATTTTCCAAAAATTTTCCCCTCCCCAAAAATGGCGGCCATTTTGAATTTTCGAATTTTTGCCAAAAATGGCAAAACAC
Source organism: Sabellastarte sp. h YS-2021 (assembly GCA_964017235.1). Classification (NCBI taxonomy): domain Eukaryota; kingdom Metazoa; phylum Annelida; class Polychaeta; order Sabellida; family Sabellidae; genus Sabellastarte; species Sabellastarte sp. h YS-2021. Next base: position 109,576,929 of record OZ024927.1, read on the forward strand.
TAATTTGCTTCTATCTCCTTAACCGTGCGAGATAGAGCGATTTCGGCAAAATTTTCGACACACAGGGTATCTAAACAATGCAATCTTTGCAATTTTCAAAATATTTTCCCCTCCCCAAAAATGGCGGCCATTTTGAATTTTTGCCAAAAATGGCAAAACACAAATTTGCTTCTATCTCCTTAACCGTGCGAGATAGAGCGATTTCGTCGAAATTTTCGACCCACAGGGTATCTAAGGAATGTAATATTTGCAATTTTCAAAAAATTTTCCCCTCCCCAAAAATGGCGGCCATTTTGAATTTTCGAATTTTTGCCAAAAATGGCAAAACACAAATTTGCTTCTATCTCCTTAACCGTGCGAGATAGAGCGATTTCGTCGAAATTTTCGACCCACAGGGTATCTAAGGAATGCAATCTTTGCAATTTTCCAAAAATTTTCCCCTCCCCAAAAATGGCGGCCATTTTGAATTTTCGAATTTTTGCCAAAAATGGCAAAACACAAATTTGCTTCTATCTCCTTAACCGTGCGAGATAGAGCGATTTCGTCGAAATTTTCGACCCACAGGGTATCTAAGGAATGTAATATTTGCAATTTTCAAAAAAATTTCCCCCTCCCCAAAAATGGCGGCCATTTTGAATTTTCGAATTTTTGCCAAAAATGGCAAAACACAAATTTGCTTCTATCTCCTTAACCGTGCGAGATAGAGCGATTTCGGCAAAATTTTCGACACACAGGGTATCTAACCAATGCAATCTTTGCAATTTTCAAAATATTTTCCCCTCCCCAAAAATGGCGGCCATTTTGAATTTTTGCCAAAAATGGCAAAACACAAATTTGCTTCTATCTCCTTAACCGTGCGAGATAGAGCGATTTCGTCGAAATTTTCGACCCACAGGGTATCTAAGGAATGTAATATTTGCAATTTTCAAAAAAATTTCCCCTCCCCAAAAATGGCGGCCATTTTGAATTTTCGAATTTTTGCCAAAAATGGCAAAACACAAATTTGCTTCTATCTCCTTAACCGTGCGAGATAGAGCGATTTCGGCAAAATTTTCGACCCACAGGGGATCTAAGGAATGCAATCTTTGCAATTTTCCAAAAATTTTCCCCTCCCCAAAAATGGCGGCCATTTTGAATTTTCGAATTTTTGCCAAAAATGGCAAAACACAAATTTGCTTCTATCTCCTTAACCGTGCGAGATAGAGCGATTTCGTCGAAATTTTCGACCCACAGGGTATCTAAGGAATGTAATATTTGCAATTTTCAAAAAAATTTCCCCTCCCCAAAAATGGCGGCCATTTTGAATTTTCGAATTTTTGCCAAAAATGGCAAAACACAAATTTGCTTCTATCTCCTTAACCGTGCGAGATAGAGCGATTTCGGCAAAATTTTCGACCCACAGGGGATCTAAGGAATGCAATCTTTGCAATTTTCCAAAAATTTTCCCCTCCCCAAAAATGGCGGCCATTTTGAATTTTCGAATTTTTGCCAAAAATGGCAAAACACTAATTTGCTTCTATCTCCTTAACCGTGCGAGATAGAGCGATTTCGGCAAAATTTTAGACGCACAGGGTATCTAAGCAATGCAATCTTTGCAATTTTCAAAATATTTTCCCCTCCCCAAAAATGGCGGCCATTTTGAATTTTCGAATTTTTGCCAAAAATGGCAAAACACAAATTTGCTTCTATCTCCTTAACTGTGCGAGATAGAGCGATTTCGTCGAAATTTTCGACCCACAGGGTATCTAAGGAATGCAATCTTTGCAATTTTCAAAAAATTTTCCCCTCCCCAAAAATGGCGGCCATTTTGAATTTTCGAATTTTTGCCAAAAATGGCAAAACACTAATTTGCTTCTATCTCCTTAACCGTGCGAGATAGAGCGATTTCGGCAAAATTTTAGACGCACAGGGTATCTAAGCAATGCAATCTTTGCAATTTTCAAAATATTTTCCCCTCCCCAAAAATGGCGGCCATTTTGAATTTTCGAATTTTTGCCAAAAATGGCAAAACACAAATTTGCTTCTATCTCCTTAACTGTGCGAGATAGAGCGATTTCGTCGAAATTTTCGACCCACAGGGTATCTAAGGAATGCAATCTTTGCAATTTTCCAAAAATTTTCCCCTCCCCAAAAATGGCGGCCATTTTGAATTTTCGAATTTTTGCCAAAAATGGCAAAACACAAATTTGCTTCTATCTCCTTAACCGTGCGAGATAGAGCGATTTCATCGAAATTTTCGACCCACAGGGTATCTAAGGAATGTAATATTTGCAATTTTCAAAAAAATTTCCCCTCCCCAAAAATGGCGGCCATTTTGAATTTTCGAATTTTTGCCAAAAATGGCAAAACACAAATTTGCTTCTATCTCCTTAACCGTGCGAGATAGAGCGATTTCGGCAAAATTTTCGACACACAGGGTATCTAACCAATGCAATCTTTGCAATTTTCAAAATATTTTCCCCTCCCCAAAAATGGCGGCCATTTTGAATTTTTGCCAAAAATGGCAAAACACAAATTTGCTTCTATCTCCTTAACCGTGCGAGATAGAGCGATTTCGTCGAAATTTTCGACCCACAGGGTATCTAAGGAATGTAATATTTGCAATTTTCAAAAAATTTTCCCCTCCCCAAAAATGGCGGCCATTTTGAATTTTCGAATTTTTGCCAAAAATGGCAAAACACAAATTTGCTTCTATCTCCTTAACCGTGCGAGATAGAGCGATTTCGTCGAAATTTTCGACCCACAGGGTATCTAAGGAATGCAATCTTTGCAATTTTCCAAAAATTTTCCCCTCCCCAAAAATGGCGGCCATTTTGAATTTTCGAATTTTTGCCAAAAATGGCAAAACACAAATTTGCTTCTATCTCCTTAACCGTGCGAGATAGAGCGATTTCGTCGAAATTTTCGACCCACAGGGTATCTAAGGAATGTAATATTTGCAATTTTCAAAAAAATTTCCCCTCCCCAAAAATGGCGGCCATTTTGAATTTTCGAATTTTTGCCAAAAATGGCAAAACACAAATTTGCTTCTATCTCCTTAACCGTGCGAGATAGAGCGATTTCGGCAAAATTTTCGACCCACAGGGGATCTAAGGAATGCAATCTTTGCAATTTTCCAAAAATTTTCCCCTCCCCAAAAATGGCGGCCATTTTGAATTTTCGAATTTTTGCCAAAAATGGCAAAACACTAATTTGCTTCTATCTCCTTAACCGTGCGAGATAGAGCGATTTCGGCAAAATTTTCGACGCACAGGGTATCTAAGCAATGCAATCTTTGCAATTTTCAAAATATTTTCCCCTCCCCAAAAATGGCGGCCATTTTGAATTTTCGAATTTTTGCCAAAAATGGCAAAACACAAATTTGCTTCTATCTCCTTAACCGTGCGAGATAGAGCGATTTCGTCAAAGTTTCGACCCACAGGGTATCTAAGGAATGTAATCTTTGCAATTTTCAAAAAATTTTCCCCTCCCCAAAAATGGCGGCCATTTTGAATTTTCGAATTTTTGCCAAAAATTGCAAAACACAAATTTGCTTCTATCTCCTTAACCGTGCGAGATAGAGCGATTTCGTCGAAATTTTCGACCCACAGGGTATCTAAGGAATGCAATCTTTGCAATTTTCCAAAAATTTTCCCCTCCCCAAAAATGGCGGCCATTTTGAATTTTCGAATTTTTGCCAAAAATGGCAAAACACAAATTTGCTTCTATCTCCTTAACCGTGCGAGATAGAGCGATTTCATCGAAATTTTCGACCCACAGGGTATCTAAGGAATGTAATATTTGCAATTTTCAAAAAATTTTCCCCTCCCCAAAAATGGCGGCCATTTTGAATTTTCGAATTTTTGCCAAAAATGGCAAAACACAAATTTGGTTCTATCTCCTTAACCGTGCGAGATAGAGCGATTTCGTCGAAATTTTCGACCCACAGGGTATCTAAGGAATGCAATCTTTGCAATTTTCCAAAAATCTTCCCCTCCCCAAAAATGGCGGCCATTTTGAATTTTCGAATTTTTGCCAAAAATGGTAAAACACAAATTTGCTTCTATCTCCTTAACCGTGCCAGATAGAGTGATTTCGTCAAAATTTTCGACCCACAGGGTATCTGAGCATTGTACTCTTGGTAATTTCTAAAAAATTTTCCCCTCCCCTAAAATGGCGGCCATTTTGAATTTTCAAATTTTTGCCAAAAATGGCAAAACACAAATTTGCTTCTATCTCCTTAACCATGCGAGATAGAGCGATTTCGTCGAAATTTTCAACCCACAGGGTATCTAAGGAATGTAATCTTTGCAATTTTCAAAAAATTTTCCCCTCCCCAAAAATGGCAGCCATTTTGAATTTTCGAATTTTTGCCCAAAATGGAAAAACACAAACTGGCCTTAACCGTGCAAAATAGAGTTATTTTGTTGAAATTTTCGACCCATAGGGTATCTAAGAAATGTACTCTTGGCAATTTTCAAAAAAATTTCCTTTTCCCAATAATGGCGGCCATTTTGAATTTTCAAATTTTTGCCAAAAATAGAAAAACAGGAATTGGCTTCTATCTTCTTAACCGTGCAAGATAGAGTGATTTCGTCAAAATTTTCAACCCAACCAATGCAAAAAGGCATGAAGCTGAAATAAATTACATCTACACTATCAAATATTTAAGCATCATTGATATATTTTACAAATGAAACAGGGTCTTGTAAGACTACTGTACAATTTGGGCAAAAGGTTCATGGGTGGACATTACACATGATAATGTGTGTTCTTCTATGCTATCCTGTTTCTATTCGCATCTACTATCAACAGGGCGGCCTATTTCTAGTTGATGTTAGTGCCACCCATTTCATCTCCTTTTAGGCATAAGTCATTATTGTAAATGCAGTTTGACTATCAATAGCTGAAAAACCTGTAAATTGATAAGTTGTCAGAAATTATTTTTTTTTTTTGTAAAATACACAAATCTATGTTATGTATCTGCTGCAAATTGTCCATTATGTTGTTTTAAAGGTATGTGGACACAGGCGAAATGAGGAACAACTTTCCATATCGTGCCAAAGCAATGTTTGCATTTGAGGAAATTGATGGAGTTGATGTGTGCTTCTTTGGCATGCATGTTCAAGAGTATGGATCTGATGCTCCTGCACCAAATACCAGGTAGGCAGTTTGCAGGACTTTACCAAGGAAAAGTTGGATGGCCTCAATGCCAGAAAATTCTGGAATGAAAATGCAATATTGAGTTACCTGATGCTTAATAAGTTTGCACAAACAGCCAGCTATTTCCATCTTGCATAGTTCTAAGTGACCAAGTGGTTAACGCATTAATCGCTTGGCCCTTGCTTTTTGGCCATGTGTTTCAATCAAGCTAATGCAAAGCTGTGGGAAGCACTAACGGCCTATACTGATATGGCCCTAGCTATTGAAAGGATGTTAAAACCCAGGTTTGAATGTCAATCTATCTTGCAGTGGATTTTAATCTAGAAAATGGTTGCACATTTGAAAATATTGAATCTTGTCACAGTATATGTCATGAGCCTGATTGTTTATCAGGTAATTTGTGGACATTAATTTTGAGGAGTATTCTTGTAGGTTTTTTTGTATAAGTTTATAAAACCCTGAAAATATTCATTTACTAATGTCTTCCACATCTTTATAGATTCTAGTACATTCTTTATATTTATCCTTTCAGACGGGTCTACATAGCATATTTAGACAGTGTACATTTCTTTCAACCAAGAGATTTCAGAACTGCAGTATATCATGAGATGTTGATTGGCTACATGGATTATGTCAAATCCTTAGGGTAAGTTGCCACATGGATTACGTCAAATCCTTATCGCAAGTATTTCTGTTACAGTTTACAGTAAACGTTTATGTTTATCTCCCAATACAAGTGTGCATGTGGGTTACATATGTGAAATTTACTGAATGTGCACGCGTTATGATCTGGTTTTTTTTAAATCTATTGAAGTTAACTAATAACAAGGTCATTTGCAAAGGATCTGCTACAATGTGTTATAAACAACTACTTAAGTTAAAGTATTGAACTACATTGAATAATTGATTGTCTGCAAAAGTGACTTTTCTTTTTGAATTGCACCTTGTGAGGTTTCTTTTTTACTTGCACTTTCAGGTTCTTGCTATGTTAATGACTTGGCTTGCACAAAATTGCATCGAAGAATGGTGACACTTGGACATTATTCTTTTTGGTCACATTAAAACTTGAGCTGAAAAATTGTAACCCTTTTATTTGCAGCTACTGCCATGCCCATATCTGGGCTTGCCCACCAAGTGAAGGAGATGACTACATCTTCCACTGCCATCCTGTAGAACAGAAGATTCCCAAACCCAAGAGATTACAGGAGTGGTACAGGAAAATGCTGGACAAGGCCATTATAGAGAGAGTTGTCATAGACTACAAGGTAACTCTGCAGAAATTTCTTGCATCATGGGTCCACTTGTAGCTTGTGATTGTGAATTGAAAAACTTTTGTTTCAATTTTGAAATGTTAATGTTTCGCTGATACGAAGCATCAAAATGTGCTAATATTTATACAGGATCAGTATTGACTAAATTTGGTCCTGTCTTCAATAGAAATAAAGTCCTATCCATGGTTGGAAATAATCTACAGCACTTCCTTTAAAGTTCAGTAAAAAGTAAGGGCGTTAAAATTCTTTGCTCTATTCACAGAAACCATGCAAATCATATTGTCCAGCTACTGTTATTACCCCACAGACATGTAAGGGCTGTGCTGGTATTGATTTGACCTATGGTGTCCTGATATGTGGGCTGGCGGTGGGAAAAAGTTTGTCCAGGTTGTATCCTAGAAACCATAAGGTGTAGGAAGTTAAAACTTGGAAGGGACATATGTTGGGAGGTGTAGGTGTGAAGCATCATGGTGTGGCCTTGATTTAACCTTTGAACGTGATAGGGCTGCAACGATTCTTCGGTTACTCAGAAACGAAATGATTCAGTACAATACTCGAGGCAAGAAAAGTGAACCGGGTCTTCGAAAACAACTGAACATAGACATAAAATCTACTACAAAATTCTATTTTTTCTTTAAATATATGAATATTTTACTAATGTAAGGCATTTCCATTTCAGCATTTTATATTTTAAGTATTTGCAAACTCTAATTCTTTGTGTAACAACGTTTTATAAGACGGCATTTTATTATAACGTATTTCAAAGACTCCTCAAATCTCGCAATATAAAGATGGTTAAAGTTTCTTATATATGTTGCATTATAAATGGGTCTTTTTCCCAAAATTCAATAAATTATCAACATTCTTTCCTGTTGTGTGGTTTGTAACCATTTTATAAGGCGTGATATGTCAAAATATGAAGCAGTTTATTTCGTGGGTGATAATTAAGCGATTAACCGAGTCCGAGTCGATTCTTCTAAAACGAGGAATCGAGGCGCATTTTTGGGCTCGCTTGCAGCCCTAGAACGTGATGTACTTGACCTATAAAATCTTGTTTTGACGTCTGACCTACGCAATAGTGACCTTGAACTTAAAAATCTTGTCTGGGCTATATCTCAGAAACCGCAAGGTGTAGGAGGTTGATATTTGTTAGGGACATTGGTTAGAAGGTGTAGATGAGCAGTGATCTTGATTTAATCTTGTTGTAGTTACCTTGACCTTTAAAATTTTGTCTGGGCCATATCCCAGAAATCAGAAACTGTAAAAAGAGGAAGTTGTAGAAAGGTGATTCTTAGATGGGTCATTGGTTGGGGAGTGCAGGTATTGTTAGTTATGGTGTGATCTTTAACCTTGGCTCTGCTGAAGTGTGGATCAAAGATGTTCACGTGCCATAACTGAGACATATTTGTCTTGTGACAAACATATATGGATTGCTGTTATTTTATGTACATGTACTTCACTAAATTGTGCTATTTTTATTATGTCCACCCCACTATTATTTTTGCTTTTTCTGGCATCCGGACGCTTGGTTTCTGCTCATTTGAAGGAAAAGTATTTATCCTATCTTTACCAAATTTGGTATGGGTGTTTATTGGCTTAATAGCTTGTGTGGGATTGCTTTTGGTGAAGATAGCTCTATAGCTAACTGAGTAATAGCTATTTGGCCACTTTTGTGTACTTCTTTTGTTTCCGGGCATTTTAAGGAAAAATATTTGACATATCTTTACCAACTTTAGTATGAGCATCACTTAGGTCGATAGCTTGATTGGGATTGCTTTTAGTGATAATAGTTATATATCTGACCGAGTAATAGCTACTTAGCTACTTTGCCAAAAATGGCAAAACACAAATTTGCTTCTATCTCCTTAACCGTGCGAGATAGAGCGATTTCGTCGAAATTTCGACCCACTGGGTATCTGAGCAACGTACTCTTGGAATTTTCAAAAAAATTTCCCCTCCCCAAAAAGGGCGGCCATTTTGAATTTTCCAATTTTTGCCAAAAATGGAAAAACACAAATTTGCTTCTATCTCCTTAACCGTGCAAAATAGAGCGATTTCGTTGAAATTTTCGACCCACAGGGTATCTGAGCAACGTACTCCTGGCAATTTTCAAAAAATTTTCCTCTCCCCAAAAATGGCAGCCATTTTAAATTTTCCAATTTTTGCCAAAAATGGCAAAACACAAATTTGCTTCTATCTCCTTAACCGTGCGAGATAGAGCGATTTCGTCGAAATTTTCGACTCACAGGGTATCTAACCAATGTACTATTGGCAATTTTCAAAAAATTTTCCTCTTCCCAAAAATGGCGGCCATTTTGAATTTTCAAATTTTTGCCTAAAATGGAAAAACACAAATTTGGTTCTATCTTCTTAACCGTGCGAGATAGGGCGATTTCGTCGAAATTTTCGATCCACCGGGTATCTAAGAAATGTATTTTTGGCAATATTCCAAAAATTTTACTGTCCCCAAAAATGGCGGCCATTTGAATTTTCGAACTTTTGCCAAAAATGGAAAAACACAAATTTGCTTCTATCTTAACCGTGCGAGATAGAGCGATTTCGTTGAAATTTTCGATCCACAGGGTATCTAAGAAATGTATTTTTGGCAATTTTCCAAAAATTTTACTGTCCCCAAAAATGGCGGCCATTTGAATTTTCGAACTTTTGCCAAAAATGGAAAAACACAAATTTGCTTCTATCTTCTTAACCGTTGGGTTGGGCCCTGTTATTCCATCAAACTGAAAAATGTCAAATTTCTCAAATTTCGCCCTCCATAGACAGAGTGATTTTGAGCAAATTTTGAACCAATGCAAAAAGGCATGAAGCTGAAATAATGTATAGTAATAAATATTTAAGCATCATTGATATATTTTACAAATGAAACAGGGTCTTGTAAGACTACTGTACAATTTTGGCAAAAGGTTCATGGGGTGGACATTACACATGATAATGTGTGTTCTATGCTATCCTGTTTCTATTCATATGTCGCAGCTACTATCAACAGGGCGTCCTATTTCTAGTTGGTAAATGAATAAATTTTACAGCTTCATATATTAACATTTTCTCTTGTTTTCTGTCTATTAACATTATTTGAAACTTTACATAACCGTCATCGTTTGCTGTGAAAGTCTCCTGATCTTTGTACTGTTTCACTTCTTCTGTATCTTGTGGTGTCGAAAACTACATCACCGGGCTGTGGGGTACGGTATCTCTGATGCTATTTTCTTTTCACTAAACAGGACATCCTGAAGGACGCCATTGAGAACAGCCTAACGAGTCCTGCACAGCTGCCATACTTTGAGGGAGACTTCTGGCCGGGCGTGCTGGAGGAGAGCATCAAGGAGCTGGAACAGGAAGAGGAAGAGGAGAAGAAGAAGAAAGAGGAGGCAGCTGCCATGGTAGACACTGAGGAGATTGGGGAGGACTCCAATGATGGAATAGACCTACCAATGGCTGCAGTAAGTTTTACCTTTTGAAGACATTGTCACTTGGCTTAAATACTCCCAAGAATGGGATTGACATGTCCGTGAAAACCATAGTCTAAACCGAACCTCCAGCAATTAAACTTCACCAGAGCATTCACAGTAGCTTTGTGAGGTCCTCAGTAGCCTATTTAACAAGTTTTGCATTCAATCACAGGCTGACATCTCTGTGTGGGCTGGACTCCTACAAGTGGCAAATACTAAGGACCTGTCCCTATATGACCCTGGCTATTTAACGGGATGTAAAACCCCAACTTTGAACTTCACAGTAGCCTTGTAGTTTATAAGTTTGGAAAATGATCACTTTACCTTGATTATACTAATGATGTGGTGCTGAGTGTAATAATCAATCTGTGACATGGTAAATTTATGGAACACTTACAATGTGTATACTGGTTTTGTCTGAGATTTAGAACTTGTAAAATGATGACAGAGAATGATGAAAATGATTGGGGATTAACAAGGGATACACAAAGAGGTTACCACAAACTTCAAAAGAATTTCTATTCACAAATATTTGCCATCAAATATTACCACCTTACTTGGGCATTAGATGTGACTGACTTTGTAGGTGGTTATAAAAGAAATTCATAACTAAAGTGATGACAAAATTTGATGATTCTTTAGTTTCCATTTACTTGTTGAAGAATACTGCTGACAAGAAGAAAAGCCAGAATGGTCAGAAGAAGAAACAGAAGAGTAAGAGTGGGGCAGTGAGAAAAAACAATAAGAAGTCTAGTCTACCATATGGGGGCAGTGATCTCTCGGCAAAACTCTTCTCCACCATGGAGAAGCACAAAGAGGTAACCATCACTTGTAATTTTTGTCATTTTAGTCTGACACCGAATTGTGTCATGGGTTTTACATTCATTCCATTGCTCTGTGTGGCATTTATCTAAATGAGCCCATTATAAAAGAAAGAAGAATTTTTAGATTCCTTAATACCTGTAAAGGTTTATAAATAAACTTTTTATTGCGTTAATACATCCTATCCAATGGACAATTGCTAACTCCGGTCGGCGAGACCGGCCCGCCAAACGTCAGAAAAAGACGTCCTGTGTCTCCACCGGCCAGCCGGTCCTTACTCTGTGCACTCGCTAGGTGGCGTGTCGTACTTCCTTCCTGTCTAGACAGAGTGACGTCATAGCATCTTTTTCGTTTGGCGCATGCTCTGCTGCACGGAATTTTTTTGTGGAATCTTAATTTCAAGGATTTTGTGATTTATTGTCTTGAGTTGTTGTCACAACTTTGCTATATTGTTTCTAACGGTCCATAGACTATAATGTCCTCTCCTAGCCAGCGACGGGGTATTTGTGGCCATATGATGGCAGGGTTTGATCCGCATAAGGTCTGCGCGCGTTGCCGCGACAAGAAGAAAGGACAAGACCCATGCGTAGAGCACCCTAACGAGGATTGTCTTTTATGCAATGCCTTAACCCCTGCACAGAAGGAACAACTTTCAACACCATCTTACAAATTAAAAAAGGAGAGAAAGGACTCTAAAGTTTCTGCTACCCCCACCAAGGACTCTGCTGATACCACCCTTATTGATCCGGACTTAGTGACGGTAGTAGGCGTGGTAGACGATCAGACATCAGCTCAGACAAGTGAGCCGGTGGAGAGGAAAAAGAAATCAGAAACTAATAAATCTGCACCCAAGCCGGCCAAGATGGACAAGTCGGCCAAGGCATCATCTAGTAAGGTACCGACCACCTCTACCAGTCAGTCCTCATCTGCTGATGACCGGATTACCGACCTGGACAGACAGTGGTCGGACAGGTTCAACCGCCTGGAGGCATTACTCTTAGCAAGAACACTAGAGAAGCCCCAGGAGCCGGTTTTTGAGACAGTCAAAGTAACACCTGCACATACACCGGCTGCTACTGCTATTAGAGAAGAGCCCTTCTTGAAGCCGGCCTCTCATAGCCAGATTACTGCCAATATACCAACCGCCGACCTTCCTCAACAAGAAAAGTCACTTGGCAAGGCGTCTTCATCTGCCTCTGCTCCGGCACAGACAGTAGTTACAGACCCTTTTAACCCTAAGAAGGACACTGAGTCATCTAGTGATTCAGACAGTGATTCCCTCTCTTCGGACCAGCCTATGATAGAACTTTTGCCGGAAGAGGGTGAGCTTTCAGACGACGTAGAACGCAACTCTGAGCATGACCAGTCATTGTCCGAGGAACAGTCCTACCGGGAGACAATGCGGGGCATACGCTCCTATATGAACTGGACTCATATTCCTGATGTCGACTCGGGTACTTCTACATCTGAAGACAATCCCTTTGCGGGACCCAAAGTACAGCCTTCCGGGAAAGTATCAGTTCAACTACCGACCGACGAATGGTTATGCCGGAAAATGGCTCGTTTGAATATCACCCTTGCTCAAGGCTATCCCACCCGAAGTGCTGAATCCGGAGGGCTACTGAGAGACCAGTTTATTAAGCCTCCGAAGTCGCAGCAAAAATGGTACGGGGCACACTCTCAAAGGAAGGACACAGATATGAAGGACTCAGATAGCCCGGTCACGTCATGGCACACCGGCTCTTCCAAGTTAAATAGTACGTACTTACGGATAGCCCGAAGAGCCAGTATTGCTACCTCCCCCCCTATGTCTAGGGCGGTGACACAGGAGAATTTGAGGAAATGGGAGAAATCCGCACGGGAATCTACCCTCATCTGCAACCACGCTGCTGGGTTTAACCGTTGCTTGGTTAAAATACAGGACAATATGAACTCCCAACTAAAAGCAATTAAAACAGAGTCAAAAGGGAAGTCTGGCCAGAAAACCTCTGCTGCAGTAGACGAACTTCAGTTCCTCCTTGATTTCAACGCCGGAGTATGTCAGGCGATGGCCAAGGCAGTTGAACATTTAACAGAGTTTGTTTTTGTGAGTGTGGCAAATACGACCCTGTTGAGAAGGGATTCGTACCTAGAGTACCTCAAAGCCGGAGTAAAAGCCGACACGCTAAATGCCTTACGTTCAGCTCCTCTGCAGTTAGAAACTTTATTCCCAGACTCTGTGGTGAAACGAGCGGAAGAGGACATCGCAGACTCAGAGAAAGGACGTTCCGGATCTAGCTACAAGGGTCGGAGGTTCCACCCTTACGAACGTCAGGAAACAAAGCCACAGGGACAGAGTGCACAGCCTCAAGGGCTACCAGCATGGAAAAGCCTGTCACGCTCTCAGAGAAGGAGACTGAAAGGACAGAAGCAACAGTACTCCTCCCACCATGCCAAGGGTCAGCAGCAGCGTAAATGACAATTACTGTGTTGTAAACCCCAGTTGTCTGCTGCTGACCGGGAACCAGGTTTCAAAGACAATAGACAATTTTTCCAATGTAAAATCCAGTGTTGTTTATCATGTTCATTCTGCGCCCGGGCAATCACAAAAGAAAGACGTAAGTCCCGGGCGTCCAGATTGTCAAGACAAGAAAGACACATTAAAATTTGTGAAAAGTGCTTTTTCTGTCATTCCACTGTCTTATGTCAAACCTGTTGTCAATGCCCCCAATGTTGTCACAAATCTGCCTGTAGGGGCCAGACTGCAAAATTTTTGGCAAACTTGGTTGGATCTGGGTGCCGGACCGAAAGTGGTACAAATATTGAGAGAGGGTTACGCCCTCCCCTTTCGGATCCGGCCAAAATTGACAAGGTCTCCGATAGTCATAAGCTGTTATGGCAATCCTCGCAGGAACAGCTACCTGTTAGAGGCATTACATCAGCTTATGGCCAAAAACGCCATAGAACTGGTAAACAAACAAAAGTCATTAGGTTTCTTCAACCGACTCTTCTTGGTCCCCAAACCGGAAAACAAGTGGAGACCTATCCTAGACCTGAGCAATCTAAACCAGTTTCTCAAGGTGGAGAAATTCAAAATGGAGACACCGGAAACCATCAGGACCTCCCTCCAGCAAGGGGAGTGGGTGACCTCAATAGACTTCAAGGACGCCTACTTCCACATACCAATACAGGAACAATCCAGGAAATATCTGAGATTTCATGTCCAGGGACGAACCTACCAATTCAAGGCTCTTCCTTTCGGACTTTCAACAGCACCCTTGGAGTTCACTGTAATAGCAAAGGAGGTGAAATTGATGGCCCTAAAGCAGGGTATAAGAATCCACCAGTACCTAGACGACTGGTTGGTGAGAGCTTCCTCCCAACCGATCTGTCTTCATCACACACAGAAACTAATGCAGATATGCCAGGAACTAGGCTGGCTGGTGAACATAGAAAAATCCGAATTGGACCCCAAACAAGTCTTCAATTTTGTAGGCTACCAATTCGACCTTCAAGCCGGCCGGGTCAGACCCACTCCGGACCGGTGGCAGAGTCTACAGGACAAGGTACTACACCTTCTTTCCAGACCGGTTTGTTCAGCCCGGGACTTCATGTCCCTAGTAGGCTTGCTGACAGCCACAGAAAAGCAGGTCCACTTGGGTCGGTTACACATGAGGCCAATTCAGTGGCATCTAAAGAACAATTGGAGGATACCAGAATCGTTAGAAAAGACAATTCCTCTTCCGAGATCCCTACACCCACACTTGCAGTGGTGGCTGAGAGAAGAAAACGTTCTCACAGGTCAGCCTTTACACCCAGCAAAACACGCCTTACAAATCTTTACCGACGCGTCAAAAGAAGGCTGGGGCGCTCACTTAAACGAGCGTACTGCAAGAGGTGTATGGTCCATCCCGGAAAGCAAACTGCATATAAACTATCTGGAACTCAAAGCCGTCTTCCTAGCCTTAAAGCAATTCCAGGACCTCTGTTCGGACAAGACAGTCCTGGTGGCCACAGACAACACCACTGTGGTAGCCTACATAAACAAGGAAGGAGGCATGAGATCAGGTCAACTATGCGCCCTCCTCTGGAGGATCCTGACCTGGTGCACCCGGAACGGGGTGACTCTGAGATCCCGCCATATTCCAGGCCGATTGAACGTAGTGGCAGACAAGCTATCCAGGCTAGGGCAGATTATTCAAACAGAATGGTCACTACTCCCCCACGTGTTCAACCTGATATGCAGCAGGTGGCATCGACCTCAAATGGATCTGTTCGCCACCAGATTCAACACCAAACTCCCTGTGTTTGTGTCACCGGTTCCAGATCCGATGGCCACTGCAGTGGACGCACTGAGTCTGTCATGGGAGGATCTGGACGCTTATGCCTTCCCACCAGCAGCCATCTTGGGCAAAGTGGTGGAGAAGCTTCTGGACTGCCCTTGCAAAAGGATGATTCTTATTGCCCCAGGGTGGCCGAACATGACTTGGTTTTGGGACCTGGTGGACATGTCCAGTCAAATTCCACTGAGTTTGCCTCACTTACCCAACCTCTTGTCTCAGCCGTTCAGCCAAACACCGCACAGGAGTCTCACAAACCTGAATCTCCATGCCTGGCTCCTAGAGCCACTGCAATCAAAAAACAAGGCTTCTCTGAGGCAGTGGCGGCAAGAATTGAAGCTCCTCAGAGGGGCTCCACCAGATCAGTCTATGAGGCAAAATGGACCATTTTTACAAAATGGTGCATCACTAATAAGGTGGACTTCAGGGCACCCCCTGTAAAATCAGTTGCTGACTTCCTTATGTACCTCTTTGAGGACAGGAAACTTCAGCCAAGTACCATTGATGGTTACAGATCTGCCATTGCTGACAAGTTAGGGAATTCGCCCAACAATTTCAGCAAAGACGAAAATCTCACTCGTCTCCTGGACAGTTTCCATAGAGACAGGCCCAAAGGCAGGAGAGGTATCCCCTCTTGGAATCTTTCGCTGGTTTTACATCAGCTCACTAAACCCCCCTTTGAGCCACTTAAGGACGCTACCTTGAAGCACTTGACATTCAAGACAGTCTTCCTTCTAGCCCTGGGGTCAGGCAAGCGTAGGAGTGAGATACATGCTTGGCAAAACAAAAACATCAGACACCAATCAGATTGGTCGAAGGTGTCACTGTATCCATCTCCCAGCTTTCTCTCCAAGAATCAGCTGGCCAAAGAGGGTCCGGATAGTGTTGCCCCGGTGGTTATTCCAGCCCTGGCACCAACCTTGGATAAATCCCTCAAATCGGATCGGTCACTATGTCCGGTTAGAGCACTCCGCTACTATTTAGACCGGACCTCAGATATCAGGCAGAACAAGGAATTAGTTTTCGTCTCCTTCAAGAAAGGTTTCGACAAAGATATTTCTCCTGCCACCATCTCCTCATGGATCAAGCAAACAGTGATCCTATGTTATGAGCTCTCGGATCAAGAGGCACACACCTTACACCAGGTCAAAGCTCATGATGTTAGAGCCTTTGCCGCCTCAAAAGCTTTCCAGTCAGGAATTTCCCTGGAACAGATCTTATCAGCCTGCCACTGGAAATCACATAACACCTTCACCCAGTTTTACTTGAAGGATGTGGCTTGGGCTGACTCAGAGCTTTTCCATCTGGGTCCGGTTGTGGCTGCTCAGCAGATCCACCGATAGACCATTAAATAGAGAAGATTTGTACATATGTACATAGTACACATATAGTTTTAAAAAAAAAAAAAAAAAAAACTGGGACGTATTTCCTTCGGGAGGTCTTTATTTGTTATGGGACTGAACTCATCCCTCTCTTCCCCTACTTCAGAGCAGGTCTGTAACAAGGGGGGGGGGGGGGGGGGCGCAACAAGGTCGTTCTGACGGTTCCATCTGAATAACCGTATGATGATATTCGACCATACCCTTAAGGGTAGTGGGCACATTGCTACCCGGTATTAAGGGAGTTGTGTTTTTCCTTAGCAGGAGTTCAATTTCTAGTCCCTAGTAACTTACCCGCCGACCAAGCGGTAGTTATTCAGCAATTGTCCATTGGATAGGATGTATTAACGCAATAAAATTGCAAATTTAATAAATAAATTAAATTTTTATAAGTTAATACCCTATCCAATGGACATGCAAGACCCTCCCACCGACCCCGCTTTTTAACTTACTAGGGGTCTTATTATGTTTAGACAACGAAAAAGATGCTATGACGTCACTCTGTCTAGACAGGAAGGAAGTACGACACGCCACCTAGCGAGTGCACAGAGTAAGGACCGGCTGGCCGGTGGAGACACAGGACGTCTTTTTCTGACGTTTGGCGGGCCGGTCTCGCCGACCGGAGTTAGCAATTGTCCATTGGATAGGGTATTAACTTATAAAAATTTAATTTATTTATTAAATTTGCAATTTAATATTGTAAGTTAAGCTGAATCTGGCATTTATTTGGAATAAATATTGCAAGAAATTTTCCAAAAACTACCGACATAATCGTATATTTGCATGGTTACACTCTTTTATGCAATAAATTACTTTTGAAACCAGATGGTTATAGTACAGTATATAACTCTCTTCACATGACTGAAATCTGTGATACATGATCGATTTACAGATTACCTCACTGAACATTCATTGAATAAAGTAATTAAACAAGAGCTAAGGGTAACTTATAAAGGAGTATTTGTTTAAATCCTTATTTTTATAGCGAAATACTCTTACCATTTCCTAACAGTAGCTATTTGTTGGAGCCATCCAACCCAATGACCAACGCAGAGATGCATATTTAAGGTTATATTGCAACCTTAATCAGGCCTCTGGGTTACAGTAGTCCGTCCTCCGGCCAAATAGGTCACATGATCACAATATTTACTTCATTATTTTTGTTGGCCATCAACAACTTATAAAGGAGTATTTGTTTAAATCCTTATATTTGCAAAGATGTCTGTCACTATCGCATGTATGATTCTATTTTGCAGGTGTTTTTTGTGATACGGTTGCATTCTGCTCAGGCGGCAGCCTCCCTGCCTCCAATTCAGGACCCTGATCCATTAATATCCAGTGAACTGATGGATGGTCGAGATGCTTTCCTCACAATGGCTCGGGAAAGACATTATGAATTCTCTTCTTTGCGACGTTGTAAATATTCTACCATGGCCATGTTGTATGAATTGCACAATCAGGCCAGGGATAACTTTGTGTACAGTTGTAACAATTGTCAAAACAATGTGGAGACCCGCTACCACTGTGGTACCTGTGATGTAAGTAGCTTGGTAACATTACCTAGTAATTCATGCCGTGTATACTCTATTTTAAATGTCATATTTCAGAATGTGATAAATTCATGAATGCTCAAATTTTGCTGTTCATACGTCAGAGTAAAATTGTATTGCCACAAATTTCACAAAAGTCCTGAATATTTCAGGGATTTGGTCAGTAATTTTCAGTAAACTTTACTGTAACAGATACACCTACCCAGAATTGAATTCTTCACTTCAATCTTCTGTGTAACATTTTTTTTTTTTTTTCAACTTTTGCTTTTACCTATAATCTTGACTGAGGTAATATTGAGGTTAAAATTTATTTCATGGCATTAAAAATTCTGAGGATAAAATTTTTCAGCTTGCAGGTTTGATAGTAAATAACTAAATAGAATTCTATTTTTAAAACCTTTGTCCAGTTACAAACATGATATTTGTATCCATCGGAGGCATCCGGTGTATACTTTGGTTTAGCGTTTGCTACGCCGCCGCCATACGTAGAGAGATTTTCGGCGTTAACTACACCAGCTAGGTTCACCAAATTTGCAGGATATCTTCATTGTTGGGTAAGCTTCTCTGGGATTGAAATTAGCCTCATTCTGAAAAACAAGATGGCTGCGGGCATTTCTTTGAAAATTATCTACATTTTTCTACTGGCCGTTTCTCATAGGTAGAAGGTTGAATCTCTTTATATAGATTACATTGATATGTATGTTACAGGCAATCTGTGTAACCAGGCATTACACGTAATGACTGAACATTTCAGTCATTTCGCGAAATGCCTAAACAGTTTAACCATTTCGCGAAATGCCTAGGCTTTTCATGTAATGACTGAAAATGAGCTCTAGGCATTACGCGTAATGCCTGAACATAGTTTTTCAATCATGTTTGATGATTATCATGAATTATTTTGACAATATATAATTTTATCCTTGCTTGTTGTATACTTAGAGAATATATTTATGTCCATTCATGAACAACAATAATGAAAATGGTATTTTGATTAAAAATTGACCCAAGATATGTACAGTATATTCTATTACCATCAACAGAGTTAATATCATTACATATACATTGTTGTGTGACTTAACTCAGCAGTGAAACCTTACATGACTGTGCTAAAATATGAAAACAGAAAATCTGCCTTCACATTTACACATTATACTTCTTTAAAACTGGCAGCTAATTTCAGCTCCTCAATCATTGTAGTATGCTGCTGTTTGGTATCAGAACTTTCTTATCAGCTTTTTTTCTTGAATAGGTCAGTTTTAAAATTCTGTTCAAAAGTTTTGCTGAGTAATTTGTCCGTAATCTATCTTGTAAAGAAATGATATCAGTTATTTAAAGCTAAAATACTGATCTCAAGTGAGTTGTAACTAATTAAAATCATTCTTCAGGTTCTTGCACTATTGTTGTTTTGACATAAAATACTAGTATGTCATTGTCATATATCAAAGCTGCTAGCACCTTACATTGGGAGGGGGGGGGGGGGGGGCATTCGTGCAGAATACTCACTAATGTCAAACAAGCTAAGTGTTTAGGTGCTAAAAAGGTTGAGGAGTCCTAATTGCAGTTGAGCTTTTTCCATCTAATAGGATTAACATAAAAGTTGTCAGTATTGTCTCATATAATTAAAGAAGCCCCTCACATAACCAGACAAGAAAACGTAATCTTTTGAAAAAAAATAAAAACAATTGGATGCCCTTCTTACAACTGAATGAAAAGAGGTATGAAAAATATGATTATTATTGATAACATTGCAAAACTGCTCATTTATTTATTCAATATACAAGAAAAGTATAAAAGATATCAACATGTACCTTAATTGAAAGTCATACAGTTAAAAGTACAACTTGAATTGCTTCTATCAGCAAGAAATAACACATATCTATAAAATTTAAAAAAATGGTCGGACAGACTGCTTGAAATCTCAAACCAAAGTTTAAGTATTTGATATAATTAAAGAAGCCACACCCCATATAATAACATCAGAGGATGTACTTAGAACTGAAAAATGATTTGAACATGGTACTATTCTTAGAAGTAAATGAGAATAAGTATGAAATGTATCATCATTAATGGTTATATGATAAAACTATTTATTTACTCACTTTTGCAAAAATGCATGAGATATGTCAAAACATAGCTTCATTAATTGTCATGCAGTTAAAACTACATCTTGAATTGCTTATAGCAAGAAATAATCCTATTCCTTCAAAAATATCTTTAAAAAGATGATTACACAGATTGCCTGAAATTTCAAATACTTGTTTAGGCAATCTGTGTAACACTGAACCTTATATTTCAGTCATTACGTGAAATGCCTAGGCATTTCGCGAAATGGCTAAACAGTTTAGGCATTTCGCGAAATGACTGAAATATTCAGTCATTACGCGTAATGCCTGGTTACACAGATTGCCTGTAACATGTATAACAGATATACATGTCCTCTACAACCTTGCAGACATTTTACCTTGAAGCTCGTAATTCAAGGTCATCCCCGGAGTGCCAAAGTACCCCACATAGCGGACTTTAAAAGTGCCTATGTCTCCCTTATTATTGGTCCTAGAGGTTTGCAATGTGAAACCAACTTATAGAAAATCATGTGCTGCGATACTTCTGATGTTGTCAAATTTGACCTCGGACCCCTCCAAAGTCAAATGAGGATAGCCAAACTTAAAAGTGCTTATGACTCGCTTATTGTTAGTCCTAGAGGTTTGGTATGGTAAACCAGCCTATAGGAAATCATGGGCTGGGAATCTTTTGGTGTGGTCAGATTTGACCTTGGGCCCCTTGTTTAAGGCCAAACAAGGATAGCCAAACTAAAAGTGCTTATTGGTTGTAGAGGTTTGGGATGGTAAACCAACCTATAGTAAATCATGGGCTGGGAATATTTTGGTGTGGTGAGATTTGACCTTAGGCCCCTTGTTCAAGGTCAAATGAGGATAGCCAAACTTAAAAGTGCTTATAAGTCACTTATTATTGGTCGTGGAGGTTGGGGATGGTAAACCAACCCATAGGAAATCATGGACTGGGAATCTTCTGGTGTGGTCGGATTTGACCTTGTGCCCCTCCTTCAAGGTCAAATGAGGATAGCCAAAGTTAAAAGTGCTTATAACTCACTCATTATTGGTCCTACAGGTTTGCAATGTGAAACCAACTAATAGAAAATCATGGGCTGGGAATCTTTTGATGTGGTTAGATTTAACCTTGGACCCCTCCTTCAAGGTCAAATGAAGATAGCCAAACTTAAAAGTGGTTATAACTCGCTTATTATTGGTCCTAGAGGTTTGGGATGGTAAAGCAACCTCTAGTTAATCATCCAACCTCTAGTTAATCAAGGGCTGGGTATCTTTTGATGTTGTCAGATTTGACTTGGACCCCTCCTTCAAGGTCAAACGAGGACGGCCAAACCTAAAAGTGCTTATAACTTGCTTATTATTGATCCTAGAGGTTTGCAATGTGAAACTAACTCATAGGAAATCTTGGGCTGGGAATCTTCAGATGTTAGATTTGACCTTTGGCCCCCTCCTTCAACGTCAAAACGATGGTTCACTGGCTTTGGTGAGTTGTCTTTCTGGTGGATACAAATTTGCATCGGTTCTGCGATGCGTAGGTCTAGTTTTTAATGTACGGGTGACCTTTAAAGTTGTTCCTTTATTTCAGGACTACGATCTATGTGTTCCATGTTACAAGAAAATTGGGCATGAACATAAAATGGATAAACTTGGGTTTGATTTTGGTGATGAGGATAGCAATGATGTCAAGCAACAAGATCCCCAGCAAGCCCGGAAACTGTCAATACAAAGGTGTATTACCTCATTACTCCATGCGTGTCAATGCAGGGATGCAAACTGTCGCTTGCCTGCATGTCAGAAAATGAAACGTATTGTGTCTCATACCAAAGGATGTAAACGGAAAACAAATGGTGGTTGCCCTATTTGTAAACAGTTGATAGCTCTTTGTTGTTACCATGCCAAGTACTGCCAGGAGGGTAAGTGTCCAGTGCCTTTCTGTTTAAGTATTAAGAACAGACTCAAACAACAGCAGGTGCAACAGAGGATGCAACAGGCGCAGTTGTTGCGGAGAAGAATAGCATTAATGACGGGGAACCGGAGTATGACTCAGGCCACCTCGAACCACTCCTCTCAGTCACAGAGTCAACAGTCTTCTAGTTCCACAAACATATCTCAGTCATCGTACCCATCGGCTGCCGGTGGTGGGGGCAAGCCCACATCTATGCCTCCTCCTCAGGCTGCCCTGCAGGCCGCCCAGCAGGCTCAAATAATGGCTCAGAGGCAGGCTGGCACCAACATGGCACCAAACTACAGTCAACCCAACAGTATGACCCAGCCTTTGAACCAGGCTCGTCCTCCCCACCAGACTCAAAACCAAGTGGGTCCTCAGCAGCAGAACCAGATGCAACAGATGGGCTCTACGCCACAGATGAACACTATAAACACTGCCAACAACCAAGTAGGACTGCCCTCAATAGAGAGGAACAACTGGAATACCTTTACTCAGGGACAGCCCCAAATACAGGCTCACTCCCAGCACATGGGCCAGAATATGCAGACAATGAACAATATGCAGCCCAACCACACCATGAACCAAGTAGGGAACCCAGTGAACCCACAACCTCAGAGACCTGGCGGGAACCAGGGTACACAGGCTGCTCTCCAGCAACTTCTTCAGACCCTGCGGTCGCCCAACTCTCCGCAGCAACAACAGCAGGTGCTCGCCATACTTAAAAGTAACCCCACACTCATGGCAGCCTTCATCAAGCAGGTATGTTGTGAGTTCAGTGATATCCACTGATCAAACTTTATCCCTTTTAGCTGCAATTATGTAGATTTTTGTAAAGCTTATGGGTAATATTAAACTCATTAATTATGTCCACCCCATGGACATATTATTTTTGCTTTTTCCGGCATCCAGCGTCCGCAGTCTGTCATGCTTGGTTTCCAGTCATTACAAGGAAAAGTATTTATCCTATGTTTACCAAATTTGGTATTGATGTTTATTGGGTTAATAGCTTGCATGGGATTGCTTTTGGTGAAGATAGCTGTATAGCTAACTGAGTAATAGCTACTTTGCTACTTTTGTGTACTTCTTTTGTTTCTGGGCATTTAAAGGAAAAATATTTGACATATCTTCACCAAATTTGGTATGAGCAATAGTTAGGTCAATAGCTTGCTTGGGATTGCTTTTAGTGATAATAGCTATATAAGTGACTGAGTAATAGCTACTTAGCTACTTTTAGTAGCTTTTTTATTTTAAGCATTTTAAAGGAAATGTATTTCACTTATGTTCAGGAAAAGTATTTATTCTATCTTTACCAAATTTGGTATGGGTGTTATTGGGTTAATAGCTTGCATGGGATTGCTTTTGGTGAAGATAGCTCTATAGCTAACTGAGTAATAGCTACTTAGCTACTTTTGTATACTTCTTTTGTTTCTGGGCATTTTAAGGAAAAATATTTGACATAGCTTTACCAAATTTGGTATGAGCAATAGTTAGGTCGATAGCTTGCTTGGGATTGCTTTTAGTGATAATAGCTATATAACTGACTGAGTAATAGCTACTTAGCTACTTTTAGTAGCTTTTTTATTTTAAGCATTTTAAAGGAAAAGTATTTCACTTATGTTCACAAAATTTGGGATGTAGGATTATTGGATCAGTAGCTTGCTTGGGATTGCTTTTGGTGATAATACCTTTATAGCTAACTGAGTAATAGCTACTGTGCTATGTATCTACTATGCTATTTTGAATTGACTTTTTCTGGACATTTTAATAAAACAATGTTTTCTATCTTCACAAAAATTTATGTGAAGGATAATTGTGTCAATAGTTTAGCCAGGATAGCTTTTCGTCGATGATAGCTTTGTAGCTATCTGAGTAATAGCTGCTTTGCTACTTTGAGTCTACTCTGAATTGCATTTCTGTTTTCACTCTTTTAAAGGAAACACAGGGTTCGCGATTACGCCGTCCGAGTATATTAAATACGCGGTATTTCAGATTTGGACGCAAATTTCGGTTGTCAGTGCGTCCATCGGGACGCGATTTTTATGAAGGAAATATTTCTGCTTTAGAAGCGAATTTCGGTGGCAGGAAGCGTAGATATGCAAGCAATATATATAACACTGAAAATAAGCTTTATATTTTAAAATTTTTTTTCCTGGCAAGTTGTTTACGTCCACCATTGTAAAGCGAGATATTTCGTACACTAGCATATCTACTCAAAACGTTATATATCGAAAAAAAGCCTGATCTCTGCACGGAAACAGTCGAAACGACAAGCCAGAACGGTGAATTTCGTGGGAGACAAACTATTCTAACAAATCTCGGAAACTCCTGTTATTTAACCCCGGAAAGTTGCCCGGAAAATAAAAGCTGTAAAATTCGAAAATATTTACAGGAGATGTAACAAAAAAACTATATCTCTGGGACTACCCAATGAATTTTTGTCAGACAAAAAGCAAGGAAAACTACAAATTTTTATCTTTTAAACAGTATCAATGCCATATTTGTAGCTTAAATAAAATAATCATACAAAATAAATTTCAATCTAATTGCACTAAAATGAAGTTTGTTGATTGGGATTCAGCTTTTTAAAATATTTTAAACATTTATTTATGTACAGATGCATATTATTTATCAGTATAAAGGAAATTGGATGGTGCTTCTATATATTTAAATGTACCCGAATTACAGGAGAAAAATTATTACTTGCACTCAATTTTCATACAGTGGTATTTTTGATGAGCCATAAGGTACAAGGTACCCGGCATTTCATAACACTAACGCAAACACTGGACTCAGGAAAAAATGATTGGGACTCCATTTTTCGGAGGACATGTAGTCCATTGGACTCCATATTTTAGAGGTACTTCGCTAACCCTGAAACATATTTAACTCATCTTTGTAAAATTTGGTGTGAAGGTTTATAGCGTCAATTGCTGGCTTGGTATTGTTGTTGGTGGTAATAGCTTTAACCTGAGTAATAGCTACATAGCAAAAAACATAAATATGTGTATCTCCTAAACCATGCGAGATAGAGTGATTTCGTCGAAATTTTCGACCCACAGGGTATCTTCAAATTTTTGCCAAAAATGGAAAAACACAAATTTGGTTCGATCTCCTTAACTGTGCGAGATAGAGTGATTTCGTCGAAATTTTGGACCCACAGGGTATCTAAGAAATGTACTTTTGGAATTTTCAAAAAAAATTTCCTCTCCCCAAAAATGGCGGCCATTTTGAATTTTTGCCAAAAATGGAAAAACACAAATTTGCTTCGATCTCCTTAACCGTGCGAGATAGAGCGATTTCGTCTAAATTTTCAACCCACAAGGTATCTAAGCAATGTACGCTTGGCAATTTTCAAAAAAAATTTCCTCTCCCCAAAAATGGCGGCCATTTTGAATTTTCAAATTTTTGCCAAAAATGGAAAAGCACAAATTTGCTTCTATCTCCTTAACCGTGCAACATGGAGCGATTTCGTCAAAATTTTCGACCCACAGGGTATCTAAGCAATGTATGCTTGGCAATTTTCAAAAAAAAATTCCCCTCCCCAAAAATGGCGGCCATTTTGAATTTTCAAATTTTTGCCAAAAATGGAAAAGCACAAATTTGCTTCTATCTCCTTAACCGTGCAACATGGAGCAATTTCGTCAAAATTTTCGACCCACAGGGTATCTAAGCAATGTACGCTTGGCAATTTTCAAAAAATTTTCCTCTCCAAAAATGGCGGCCATTTTGAATTTTCAAATTTTTGCCAAAAATGGAAAAGCACAAATTTGGTTCTATCTCCTTAACCGTGCAACATGGAGCAATTTCGTCAAAATTTTTGACCCACAGGGTATCTAAGCAATGTCCTACTGGCAATTTTCAAAACATTTTCCTCTCCCCAAAAATGGCGGCCATTTTGAATTTTCAAATTTTTACCTAAAAATGGAAAAGCACAAATTTGGTTCTATCTGCTTAACCGTGCGAGATAGAGCGATTTCGTCGAAATTTTCGACCCACAGGGTATCTAAGACGTGTACTATTGGCAATTTTCAAAAAATTTTCCTCTCCCCAAAATGGCGGCCATTTTGAATTTTCGAATTTTTGCCAAAAATGGAAAAACACAAATTTGGTTCTATCTCCTTAGGTGTACGAGATAGAGCGATTTCGTTAAAATTTTCGACCCACAGGGTATCTAAGCAATGTACTTTTGGCAATTTTCAAAAAAATTTCCTCTCCCCAAAAATGGCGGCCATTTTGATTTTTCAAATTTTTGCCAAAAATGGAAAAATACATATTTCCTTCTGTCTCCTTAACCGTGCCAGATAGAGCAATTTCGTCGAAATTTTCCACCCACAGGATATCTCAGCAATCTACTCTTGCCAATTTTGTCCAAGTTTTAGAGCAAAACTCGTGCTTCCCTTTGGGTGGACATTACGCATGCCCATGCATCCTATTTCTAGTTTTCAAATTGTTTTCCACTGCTATAGTATCATGCAAGTCTTGATACTTGATTATTTTCAGAGCTGTAGAAGTGTTTTCTATTAAAACCCTAGTTTAGTGTACAAGTACCTCACCACTGGCCACCCTAAGTATTTTGCTCCATATCTCTCCCTGTACAAATCTGCCGTGAACACAAGACTCTCAAACCCCAAAAATATGTTCCTCCAGGTTCCTCATTATTGTTCTTCCATCCATAAGTCAAAGGTCCACTTCAACAACAGTTTCTCGTATGATGCCCCAAAGTTATGGAATTATCTTCCACATGATATACACAGTGCTCCAAATCTCTCATGGTTCAAAAGTCGACTAAAAACCTACTTATTTCAGAAATCATTTCTAACTACCAAACACCAGATTGTCTCCATGGGTGCGACTTGGAATATGTCCAACATCTTGATGATTTATGCCTAATGAACTGGATGGTGTGCCTTAGAATCCGTAGATATGGAGATTAAGCACTTGGACAGCTGATTGATTGATGCCTTGTTGGTTCATGTCATAATAAGAGACTCTGTGGGACAATTTTTTATACATTTTATAGAATACAGATGCAATTAGTACAATTTTCCGGGCGTTGATTTATATGGGTTAACATTGCTTTCAGCATGTTGTATAAATCCTGTTGCAATGGGTTGGTGGGAAAATGGAGAAAAGTAGTGACACCAGTAGCTCAGAATTTTGAACTGTAAACCATTTGGTGTTGGGCAGAATCTATTAACTCAGGTCCAGTGTATTTTGTTCAAACCTAGCACCTCAGCAGTAGGAAGTATTTTTATTGCCCTGTACACACACTGTTCTCCCATTTACCTCACAATGTTATAGTTCTTTAAGACAAGTGTTTGTTTTGCCTAATAAATTGCCCCTTTTTTTTATATATTATAGCGTCAGCAGGCTCAGCAGACACGTCCTCAGGGGAGCGGAATGCCAGGTCAACCAATGATGCAGCCACAGCAACCAGCCAACTGGCCACGCCAGCAGCTGTTAAGGGGGCAGATGCACCAGCAGAACCAGCAGATGCAGAACATGCAGCAGCAGTTTCAGCAAACCCAGCTCCAACAGCCCCAGCTCCAGCAGCCCCCACCAGGCTATCCATCCGACCAGAGAACCCGCATGAACTTCCCGGGCCAACAGCAGCAACCACAACAACAGGGAAGCTTCAGTGGCAATATGATGCAGCAGTTCTCTCAGTCCCAGGTGATGCAGGCTCAGCTGAAGCAACATATGGTGGGTGGCCAACCACTGTCTCCTCAGCAGCAGCAACAAATGATGGCCAATCCTCAGCAGCCAGGTAACCAGGCGGTGCTTAATCAAGTGCGTTCTCCTCCCACCTCTCTCTCCACTACTGTCAGGTCCCCACAACCCATTCCAAGCCCCAGGCAACCCAACCCGGTCCTCTCACCCCTAGGCCAGACCGCCTCTCCACACACCGGCATGACCGGCCCCCCGCAACCCCACGGAGTTCCCAATGATAACCACCTCAACACCGACCAGGTTATGCTCTCTCAGAGGCAGAACTCCCTCGCTAATCAAGACATGACATCTGTGATGGGACATAATGAAGGTGATGTCACACCTCTAACACCTCAAGACCAGTTATCTCGGTTTGTAGATAATTTGTAGCACCCGTTGATATTTTAGGAAACTTTGTATATAAATGTGTTTCTTATAAGAAAATTGTTGCCTAGTTGGATTGTAAATAGAAAAAAGACAGTATCCAAAGGTTTATCTGTGTTATGTGAACAAAAGAAAGCATGTAGTATTTTAAAGTTAGCATATTTTATGACATCATTCAGTTGTGTTGTTCATATGATGTATTATGTATTTGATATGTTAGCAAAGTTTCTATTAAGTTTCTGATATTGAAACTTTATAAAATGTTTAATTATCCTTGAAAAAAGCATTTAAACAATAAAATATATTTATATAAAATAGTCTTAATTTATTTAATGTAAATCAGTTTTCAAATTGTTTTCCAACATTTGTAAAAATAAAGATTATCATATAAACTAGGAATCTTTTTGACTTGATATGGTTTGTACATTAAGGACAATGAAGATGTTTGAGAATTTCATGATAGCCACCAAAGTTTTGAATCTTTGAACTATTTTTGCAACAACGCAGTGATTAGGCAAAAGGTCGGTCACTTTCTCACATTGCTTCAGTCATATATTCAATTAAATTGAATTCCTCAAGTTCCTTGCTTTCAGTGCTGTCATATTTGAAAAGTACTCCTACAATGCTTTACGTGAATAGGTAGTTAAGCTTATTCAGTGAACTAGTTAAGCGTCCCTTGAATAGGGGACACTTACTGTTTTCACCCCCTGTTTTCAGTCAGCCGCCGAATTATCGTCTCCCTTGAATATCTCCCTTGATATTAGGCCTATAGGCCTATCCAAATGATATTTGTCAGTTTTTTACCCCACAGCCCTTAAGGGCTGTTGGGGTATTGTTTTCACTCATGGTGTCCGGATGGACGTGCGGGCGGCGGGAAATAGTTTGTCCGGGCTGTATCTCAGAAACCGTAAGGTGTAGGAAGTTGATACTTGGTAGGGACATTGGTTAGGGGGTGTAGCTGTGCAACGTCATGGTCTGACCTTGATTTGACCTTGCCGTAGTGACCTTGAGTTTGAAAATCTTGTCCGGGCTATATCTCGGATACTGTAAGGTGTAGGAAGTTGATACTTGGTAGGGACATTGGTTAGGGGGTGTAGTTGTGCAACGTCATGGTCTGACCTTGATTTGACCTTGCCGTAGTGACCTTGAGTTTGAAAATCTTGTCCGGGCTATATCTCGGATACTGTAAGGTGTAGGAAGTTGATACTTGGTAGGGACATTGGTTAGGGGGTGTAGTTGTGCAACGTCATGGTCTGACCTTGATTTGACCTTGCCGTAGTGACCTTGAGTTTGAAAATCTTGTCCGGGCTATATCTCGGATACTGTAAGGTGTAGGAAGTTGATACTTGGTAGGGACATTGGTTAGGGGGTGTAGTTGTGCAACGTCATAGTCTGACCTTGATTTGACCTTTGACCTTGCTGTAGTGACCTTGACCTATAAAATCTTGTCCGGGCTACATCTCGGAAACCGTAAGGTGTAGGAAGTTGATACTTGGTAGGGATATTGGTTAGGGGGTGTAGGTGTGCAACGTCATGGTCTGACCTTGATTTGACCTTGCCGTAGTGACCTTGACCTGTAAAATGTTGTCCGGGCTATATCTCGGAAACTGTAAGGCTTGGGAAGTTGATATTTGGTAGGGACATTGGTTAGGGGGTGTAGGTGTGCAACGTCATGGTGTGACCTTGATTTGACCTTGCCGTAGTGACCTTGACCTGTAAAATGTTGTCCGGGCTATATCTCGGAAACTGTAAGGCTTGGGAAGTTGATATTTGGTAGGGACATTGGTTAGGGGGTGTAGGTGTGCAACGTCATGGTGTGACCTTGATTTGACCTTTGACCTTGCCGTAGTGACCTTGACCTATAAAATCTTGTCCGGGCTATATCTCGGAAACCGTAAGGTGTAGGAAGTTGATACTTGGTAGGGATATTGGTTAGGGGTGTAGGTGTGCAACGTCATGGTCTGACCTTGATTTGACCTTTAACCTTGCCGTAGTGACCTTGACCTATAAAATATTGTCCGGGCTTTATCTCGGAAACTGTTAGGTGCAGGCAGTTGATATTTGGTAGAGACATTGGCTAGGGGGTGTAGGTGTGCAGCATCATGGTGTGACCTTGATTTGACCTTTGACCTTGCCATAGTGACCTTGACCTTTAAAATCTTGTTGCACCTTTGGGTCTGTCTTTTGATGCAGATTAAGCAAAAGTCGTATTAGAATTTATTAAGAATTTTACTTTCATAACTTCCCATTGTAAGAGATAGAATTTCATCAAGTGAGCCGCAGATTTTGCTCCAACACCACACATAAGCATTCATTAAATGTATTACCACTTCTGTATGCATGGTAATATTCAAACCATCTAAACCATAATTCGGAAATGCAGATGTATATAAAGAGTGTTGAATTTTAGTTTACTGATTAATGCTGTCATCTTGTCATTGAATTATGTTGTTTTAATACTTCATCTTTATACGCATTATCTTTCTTTTAAACATTATTTCTCCATTTAAACATTGTTTGGACCTTTATATAACTGACAGTGCTCTGAAAGTATCCTGAAGTTTGTACTGGTACAGTACTTCTATATCTCATGGTGTTGAAAATATTTCCCAAGGCTGTGGGGTACGGGCATCTCTGATGCTATTTTCTTCTATAGGCGTGGGAAAATTTTTTGATGTGCATAAATTTGACCTTTAACCTGTATCAAGGTCACATGATCAAATATTCAAAAAGAAAATTTACTTCCTTTTCACCTGACATAAGAATCTAAGCGCCAGTCTATATTGGGATCAATCAGGCCATAATTGACTAATTGACGGGCGATCGATTATCGGTTGATGAAATATTTGCCAAGATTAAGCCTTGAACTCGCTTATTATTGGTCCTAGAGGTTTGGGATGGTAAACCAACATATAGGAAATCATGGGCTGGGAATCTTTTGGTGTGGTCAGATTTGACCTTTGGCCCATTCTTCAAGGTCAAACCCAGATAGCCAAACTTAAAAGTGCTTATAACTCACTTATTATTGGTCCTAGAGGTTTGGGACGGTAAACCAACCTATAGGAAATCATGGGCTGGGAATCTTTTGGTGTGGTCAGATTTGACCTTTGGCCCCTTCTTCAAGGTCAAACCCAGATAGCCAAACTTAAAAGTGCTTATAACTCACTTATTATTGGTCCTAGAGGTTTGGGACGGTAAACCAACCTATAGGAAATCATGGGCTGGGAATCTTTTGGTGTGGTCGGATTTGACCTTGGGCCTCTCCTTCAAGGTCAAACAAGGACAGGCAAACTTAAAAGTGCTTATAGCTTGCTTATGATCTCCCGCCGGGCTTTAGCCTGGGAGATTATGAAATGATGCCTGTGTGTGCGTGCGTTAGTCGCGCAGATTTCTCCAAAACTACTAAAGCTATAGATTTTTTTGTAAATTGTCCCAATAAATTTTCACGCCCTTGAAAATTTTTAGGTTTTATGGACTTGGGCCTAAAGATAAGTGAGTAATAGCAATCTTAGCTACTTGGAGTAAAGGGCTCATAACTCAAAAACTATTGCAGTTACAGCTTTTTTATGTCAGCTGACTTGTCAGTCAGCTTGACATTATGTCGTCACTCTGCGGCGTGGGCGTACGCGTCCGCGTGAACAACTTCTCCTCCAAAACTACAAGGCCTAGAGACGTGCTGTTTTTTTTAAAAGATACCTTATCTATCGAGGATGAAAAATTGTTCAAGGCATGCAAATCTGTCGGTTCGTCTGTTTGCTAGAGACATTACAAGGGGGGTACCCCCACCAAAAGTGTGAAAATTTCAACACTTAATCACAATTTTCTCAGTGACTATTGCAGGGATTTCTCTCATATCTTGCATATATGTACTAGGCCACAGGTAGATTCTCTTGTGTGAGTATGAGACCTGGATCTGTCTTACTTTTTTTTTAATAAATTTTTTTAATAATTTTTAATGCATTAAAATTCATGAAATCATGCACAAAATCATTTATAACTTGAAAAGTGTTGCATTTAGAGCATTTTGTTAAAATATGTTATTCAGCTATTTTTTTCATAGCTACAATATGGTGAGTAAGTTGGGTGCCTGTCTCAATAGCTAAGCGAGTAATAGCTACTTTTGGGCTTTTCAGTAACTTCCATCATGAGTAAAATCACTTGTAACTTAAAAACTATTGCATTTAGAGAATTTCGTATAAATATGTTATTCAGCTACTTTTGGGTCAGCTATAACATAGTAAAATTTTAGACCTGTAGCTCATGGCATAGCTGAGTAATAGCTACTTTTAGGTTATCACTGTTGAGTAAATCGCTTATAACTTCAAAACTATTGCATTTAGAGAATTTCGTATAAATATGTTATTCAGCTACTTTTGGGTCAGCTATAACATAGTAAAATTTTAGACCTGTAGCTCATGGCATAGCTGAGTAATAGCTACTTTTAGGTTATCACTGTTGAGTAAATCGCTTATAACTTCAAAACTATTGCATTTAGAGAATTTCGTATAAATATGTTATTCAGCTACTTTTGGGTCAGCTATAACATAGTAAAATTTCAGACCTGTAGCTCATGGCATAGCTGAGTAATAGGTACTTTTAGGTTATCACTGTTGAGTAAATCGCTTATAACTTGGAAACTATTGCATTTACAGTATTTTGTTTCATATGTTATTCACCTATTTTGGGATCAGCTATAACATAGTGAAGTTTCAGATCTGTGGCTCATTGCATAGCTGAGTAATAGCTACTTTGAAGTTCTCACTATTGAGTAAATCACTTGTAACTTAAAACCTATTGCATTTAGAGAATTTCGTATAAATATGTTATTCAGCTACTTTTGGGCCAGCTATAACATAGTGAAATTTCAGATCTGTAGGTCATGGCATAGCTGAGTAATAGCTACTTTGAAGTTCTCACTATTGAGTAAATCAGTTGTAATTGGAAAACTATTGCATTTAGAGAATTTCGTATAAATATGTTATTCAGCTACTTTTGGGCCAGCTATAACATAGTAAAATTTCAGACCTGTAGCTCATGGCATAGCTGAGTAATAGCTACTTTTAGGTCATCAGTATTGAGTAAATCAGTTGTAACTTGAAAACTATTGCATTTACAGTATTTTGCTTAAATATGTTGTTCACCTACTTTTGGGTCAGCTATAACATAGTAAAATTTCAGACCTGTAGCTCATTGCATAGCTGAGTAATAAGTACTTTGAGGTTCTCAATGTTGAGTAAATCAGTTGTAATTGCAAAACTATTGCATTTAGAGAATTTTGTATAAATATGTTATTCAGCTACTTTTGGGCCAGCTCTAACATAGTGAAATTTCAGATCTGTAGGTCATGGCATAGCTGAGTAATAGCTACTTTGAAGTTCTCACTATTGAGTAAATCAGTTGTAATTGGAAAACTATTGCATTTAGAGAATTTCGTATAAATATGTTATTCAGCTACTTTTGGGTCAGCTATAACATAGTAAAATTTCAGACCTGTAGCTCATGGCATAGCTGAGTAATAGCTACTTTTAGGTCATCACTATTGAGTAAATCAGTTGTAACTTCAAAACTATTGCATTTACAGTATGTTGCTTAAATATGTTGTTCACCTACTTTTGGGTCAGCTATAACATAGTAAAATTTCAGACCTGTAGCTCATTGCATAGCTGAGTAATAACTACTTTGAGGTTCTCACTATTGAGTAAACCAGTTGTAATTGCAAAACTATTGCATTTAGAGAATTTAGTATAAATATGTTATTCAGCTACTTTTGGGTCAGCTATAACATAGTAAAATTTCAGACCTGTAGCTCATGGCATAGCTGAGTAATAGCTACTTTTAGGTCATCACTATTGAGTAAATCAGTTGGAACTTGAAAACTATTGCATGTACAGTATTTTGCTTAAATATGTTGTTCACCTACTTTTGGGTCAGCTATAACATAGTAAAATTTCAGACCTGTAGCTCATGGCATAGCTGAGTAATAGCTACTTTGAGGTTATCACTGTTGAGTAAATCGCTTATAACTTCGAAATTATTGCATTTAGAGTATTTTGTTTCAATATGTTATTCACCTATTTTGGGGTCAGCTATAACATAGTGAAGTTCCAGACCTGTGACTCATTGCATAGCTGAGTAATAGCTACTTTGAAGTTCTCACTATTGAGTAAATCACTTGTAACTTAAAACCTATTGCATTTAGAGAATTTCGTATAAATATGTTATTCAGCTACTTTTGGGCCAGCTATAACATAGTGAAATTTCAGATCTGTAGGTCATGGCATAGCTGAGTAATAGCTACTTTGAAGTTCTCACTATTGAGTAAATCAGTTGTAATTGGAAAACTATTGCATTTAGAGAATTTCGTATAAATATGTTATTCAGCTACTTTTGGGCCAGCTATAACATAGTAAAATTTCAGACCTGTAGCTCATGGCATAGCTGAGTAATAGCTACTTTTAGGTCATCAGTATTGAGTAAATCAGTTGTAACTTGAAAACTATTGCATTTACAGTATTTTGCTTAAATATGTTGTTCACCTACTTTTGGGTCAGCTATAACATAGTAAAATTTCAGACCTGTAGCTCATTGCATAGCTGAGTAATAAGTACTTTGAGGTTCTCAATGTTGAGTAAATCAGTTGTAATTGCAAAACTATTGCATTTAGAGAATTTTGTATAAATATGTTATTCAGCTACTTTTGGGCCAGCTCTAACATAGTGAAATTTCAGATCTGTAGGTCATGGCATAGCTGAGTAATAGCTACTTTGAAGTTCTCACTATTGAGTAAATCAGTTGTAATTGGAAAACTATTGCATTTAGAGAATTTCGTATAAATATGTTATTCAGCTACTTTTGGGTCAGCTATAACATAGTAAAATTTCAGACCTGTAGCTCATGGCATAGCTGAGTAATAGCTACTTTTAGGTCATCACTATTGAGTAAATCAGTTGTAACTTCAAAACTATTGCATTTACAGTATGTTGCTTAAATATGTTGTTCACCTACTTTTGGGTCAGCTATAACATAGTAAAATTTCAGACCTGTAGCTCATTGCATAGCTGAGTAATAACTACTTTGAGGTTCTCACTATTGAGTAAACCAGTTGTAATTGCAAAACTATTGCATTTAGAGAATTTAGTATAAATATGTTATTCAGCTACTTTTGGGTCAGCTATAACATAGTAAAATTTCAGACCTGTAGCTCATGGCATAGCTGAGTAATAGCTACTTTTAGGTCATCACTATTGAGTAAATCAGTTGGAACTTGAAAACTATTGCATGTACAGTATTTTGCTTAAATATGTTGTTCACCTACTTTTGGGTCAGCTATAACATAGTAAAATTTCAGACCTGTAGCTCATGGCATAGCTGAGTAATAGCTACTTTGAGGTTATCACTGTTGAGTAAATCGCTTATAACTTCGAAATTATTGCATTTAGAGTATTTTGTTTCAATATGTTATTCACCTATTTTGGGGTCAGCTATAACATAGTGAAGTTCCAGACCTGTGACTCATTGCATAGCTGAGTAATAGCTACTTTGAAGTTCTCAATGTTGAGTAAATCACTTATAATTTGAAAACTATTGCATTTAGAGAATTTAGTATAAATATGTTATTCAGCTACTTTTGGGTCAGCTATAACATAGTAAAATTTCAGACCTGTAGCTCATGGCATAGCTGAGTAATAGCTACTTTTAGGTTATCACTGTTGAGTAAATCACTTATAACTTGGAAACTATTGCATTTAGAGTATTTTGTTTCAATATGTTATTCACCTATTTTGGGGTCAGCTATAACATAGTGAAGTTCCAGACCTGTAGCTCATTGCATAGCTGAGTAATAGCTACTTTGAAGTTCTCACTGTTGAGTAAATCAGTTGTAATTGGAAAACTATTGCCTTTACAGAAATTTGTGCAAATATGTTATTCAGCTACTTTTGGGTCAGCTATAACATAGTGAAATTACAGACCTGTAGCTCCTGGCACAACTGAGCAATAGCTATTCTCAGGCACTGACTGTTGAGTAAATCGGCTATAACTTGAAAAATATTGCTTTTATTACGCTACAATAGCTTACCATGTGGGACTTAATGCTGATCTCGGGTTGCCACACCCGGGGCCAACGTCTTAGGAAAAAAGATCGTTCTTGTTAGCCACCGGATATACTGGTAGTTGTCGTCACGTGATAACTTCTGACCAATCGTCCTACTTTCTTGTTGGCCATGATTGACTGGTAGCAGTTTGTAAATATACAGACATTTTCATTTATTTCTCAGACTTTACTTATTGTTGGAGGCTAATATTTGCATATTTCTTGTAATATATATCATAGATCATTCTGTAAAATTTTAATTTTCACAGGATAAGTATTTTGTTTTCTGTCGCGTGTTTTGAGTTTTCCTCGGTTCAGGCAAGTACATTGTACGTCTTTTATTGCGTATAAAATGTCATCACATCAAGCAAATAAAGACAAACCGAGAGCGCAGAAATGCCGCCATTTCTGCTTTAGTTTTGATACACATAATTTCTGCCCTACCTGTAGGGAGGCTGGCAAGGGAGATGACCCCTGTGTCACCTTTGAAACCCCTTGTGAAATTTGCACGTCTTTCACAGATGAGCAACTACAGAAAATCCAAAACCGGAAACGGTATTTGAAAAAGCAGAAAGCGACAACTAGTTCCAAAGATGAACTAGATCTTTTGGGTGAAGGCGACGGGGACTCCTTCACTGGGTCCAATGCAGACCTCGAGTGTGCTGCTGATAGCCTTTTTACCTCACTCCCCCGTCCACAACCTCTTGCCTTCAGTTCCCTGTCCTTGAAAACGCCAGCCAAGACTATTCCACCCACCCCTGGTACGGCTTTGCAAAATAAAATCCAGAAAAACATTGAGAAATCACTCGGTGATTCCTTAAATATACATTTACAGCAGCAAATGGGTACCTTCCAGGCATCCATGTTGGAAGCTTTTCAGTCACTCCGAGAGGAGTTGGCTGCAAAACAGAAAGTCGAGGTAGAGTCCTCTCTTCTTGCTTCAAAACCTGGCTTGTCCAGTAGTACTGCTGCCCCTCTGGATTTGCCCCCTCCGAGATCTGGTACTAACATCCCAAGCGAGGATATGGATGTGGACTTCGGTCCAGCACTTCCTCCGCGTTTAGTATCTACTCAACCTTCCTCGGATCAGTACGTTGCCCCCTCTGAAGGTCATCCCGAAGAGGTCTCGTACTCTCACAAAAAGCAAAGCCATAGGCAGCCAGTTGACCCGAGCTCTGCCTCGGACCAACTAAATGAGGATTCCGATGAACCTCGGATCCCTTCGTCTAGATCCAAAAAACACTCTGACAAGAGCAAACATAAATCAAGATCTAGATACGTGTCATTTACCTCAGAGGAGGAGCACTCCCCTGAAACCAGACACAGGTCTTCTAAGCCCTCTAGGGCTCAGCCCTCAGGAGTAGCTTCTGATCAAGACCTCCCACAACATGATCCAGACCCCCCTTATTATAGGGAAGTAGCTTTGTCTGACATGCCCTCACAATACTCTGAAGAAGTGGACACCTTCAGGCGTATTTTGTCTCTCCCTGACCCCAGGGAATCTATGCCCAGGTCGTCCACCTCAGTGTTGGGTCTGGATGATGAAAAAGGCCGTCAAGAGCTCAGACTTAGAGGTCCCTCCTCTATTCTTCCACTTAGCTCAGTTATCAAGGACGCCTTTGATAAATTCCAACATGACTTTAAGGCTGCCAACTTATCTGAGGGAAAATATGTCAGGCCTCCTCCCTCAACTTCAAAGTGGTACAAGGTGGGACAACCAACTTTTCAGGACAAAATTCAGGAGTTGAATACGGACTTTGCTAAGATCTGTATTACTCCTAGACCTTCTGGGCCCCCAGTAGCCAGAGTTCCCCTGCCAGTTCTCAAGGAGCTAGAACTTCAGGCTAGA
This sequence comes from Sabellastarte sp. h YS-2021, assembly GCA_964017235.1. Taxonomy (NCBI): domain Eukaryota; kingdom Metazoa; phylum Annelida; class Polychaeta; order Sabellida; family Sabellidae; genus Sabellastarte; species Sabellastarte sp. h YS-2021. The sequence continues at coordinate 109,614,930 of OZ024927.1, forward strand.
CAAAACATCTCTACCCTCAACTTCACCGCTGCATTTGCCAAAACCTCCTCTTCTTGCAATGCTTCATTGGAAAAATGCCAACATAGCATCAAGTCTACGGTCAAGAAGATAAAGTCTCAGATTCAGAAAGGTGCCAATCCTGAGAAAGCGGCAAAGCGCGGATATGAGGAAGTAGCTGACTACTTAGATTTTTGGAACAAGACAGTACTTGTTCAACACAGGGCCCTCACTTGTCTCAGCAAATCTCTAGCCCATATTTTGCAGAGGGAATTATACTCTATGGCTAATACCGGCTTGCTCAGGCGCGAAGCCGAAATGACTCTATTACATCCACAATTAGGAGAAACGAGACGTCAAGAACTCAGGAACTCGTCCTTTTGGGGCCCTTCCTTGTTCGAGTCTCAATTAGTGAAGGAAGGTGAGGACTTCCTTCTCAAAAAAGGCACCTCAAAAGATTCTCAGGGTTTTGCACCCTACCAGAATAAGCCCTTTCGTGGTCCCCACAAGAAAAGAGGCTCCTACAGGAAACGCCCCTATGGGGGCAATACCTCTCAAAGCAGTAACCAGTCCTTTCCCTCGGGAAGAGGAAAATCCAACTTCAGAGGCTTCAGGGGTCGTTTTCGACCCCACAATAGAGGAAGGGGGCGTGGAAACCCCCCTCCCCAATGACTCCTCCAAAGCCTCACTCAGTCCACCAGTAGGAGGTCGCCTCCGTTCTTTCAGGAGAGACTGGCTCACAAACAAATGTTCTCAAAACGTGTTAAACATTATCACCAATGGCTACGTTCTGCCATTCCGTTCAAAGCCAAACTTGATCAGATTTCCTCTGATTCTGTCAGAGTACAAGGCCCAACAAAAAGACCAAGCCTTGGCTACTTGTATCCAGTCTCTCCTGTCAAAGAACGCTATCGAAAGGGTAGACAATGTAAAATCTCTCGGGTTTTACAGTCGCCTGTTCCTAGTACCCAAGCCTCACCAAAGGTGGAGGCCAGTCATAGACTTAAGCAGGCTCAACACTTTTCTACACGTAGAAAAGTTCAAAATGGAAACTCCAGAGTCCATCAGGACCTCCCTGATTCCAGGGGAGTGGGTAGCGTCGATAGACCTGTCAGACGCCTACCTGCATATCCCCATCCACCCAAGGTCAAGGAAATACCTAAGGTTTTGCTACAAGGCTCAGGTGTTCCAGTTCACCTCCCTCCCGTTCGGACTAGCCACAGCCCCCCAGGTCTTTACCATGATCGTAAAGGAGGTGAAACTAATGGCCCTCTCAAGAGGACTCAGAATTCACCAATACCTGGACGACTGGCTGATCAGGTCCCAGTCTCAGGAGGAAGCCCAAGTGAACACTCAGGCAGTAGTAGAACTGACTCAGTCCTTGGGGTGGATAATAAATCAGGAAAAATCAGAACTGAAACCTACACAGGTGTTCTCGTTCGTGGGCTACGAATACCACCTAGATTCAGCCCTTGTAAAACCCACTCAAGAGAGATGGCTCAAACTTCAGGATTTGATCCTACAACTCAAGTCAAAACGTGTTTTGACTGCAAGATGTTTGATGTCTCTAATTGGGTTGCTAGCCTCAACGGAGAAAATGGTCCCGGAGGGACGCCTTCACATGAGGCCCTTTCAGTTTCACCTCAAGGAGCACTGGAGATATCCTCAGTCGCTGGACAACCTCCTTCCCTGGACAGAAGCCATTGCAGCCCACCTAGATTGGTGGCAAAATCCCTCCAATGTGATGAAAGGTGCAGACCTTCATCCCAAAGACCACAGTATCCAACTCTTTACCGACGCCTCAAACGAAGGTTGGGGCGCTCACTTAGACCAAAATTCTACAAAGGGTCTGTGGTCAGATCGGGAAAAAAGGCTTCACATAAATGTCCTAGAATTGAAGGCGGTCTCCCTGGCCCTTCGAGACTTCAAGGACCAGTGCCAGAATCAAACAGTGTTGGTTGCGACGGACAACTCAACAGTGGTAGCCTACATCAACAAACAAGGAGGAACACACTCGGCAGAGATGTGTGCTCTCCTGTGGAAGATCATGACCTGGTGCCATCACTATCACATAACATTGAAAGCCAGGCACATTCCAGGGTGCCTGAATGTGATGGCCGACCTGCTATCCAGGTCCAACCAAGTGCAGTCAACCGAATGGTCTCTGCACCCACAGGTCTTCAAACAGATCTGCCAGAAGTGGTTCACACCTCATGTAGACTTATTTGCCACTCACCTGAACCACAAACTCCCTCTATACGTGTCTCCTATCCCAGACCCAAGGGCCTGGGACATAGATGCTCTGAATATAAACTGGACCAACCTCACAGCATATGCGTACCCTCCTACGGCTCTCCTTCACAAGGTGATCCAAAAGATCAGGCAATCCCAGTGCCTGATCATCGTAATAGCCCCAGGCTGGCCAGGGATGCCCTGGTTTTGGGACCTAGTGCAGCTCTCAACAGAGATCCCACTGCAACTCCCAGTGTCAACAACCCTACTCAAACAGTCCCACAAGCTGGTGTTCCACAACAACCCCCAGCACCTGAACCTCCACGCCTGGTGTCTAGGAGCGGACAACTCCAAGAACAAGGCTTCTCTGTGGAGGTGGCAGAGAGAATTGCTGCCCCTCAGCGGTCATCAACAAGGACCATCTACAAGTCAAAGTGGGCCCTATTTGAAAAATGGTGCAGAGAAAATTCGGTGGATTTCTCCACTCCATCTGTGAAACAAATCTCAGATTTCTTCATGTACCTGTACCAAGACCTAAACAGGCGCCCCTCGACCATTGATGGTTACAGGACTGCAATCGTTGACACTTTGGGCCCAACGGCCCAACATATTGCACACAATGCAGACCTTCATAGGTTACTCTCCAGTTTTCACAGGGATCGTCCTAAAAGTTCCAGAAACTTACCCAAGTGGAACCTTTCTGTTGTCCTTAACGAGCTCACCAAAGCACCTTTTGAGCCCATGAAAGACACAGACCTCAAACATCTCACTTTAAAAACTGCTTTCTTGCTAGCCTTGGCCTCCGGCAAGCGCCGCAGCGAAATCCATGCCTGGGTCGCTAACAAAGTATCTAATCTAGGCCAATGGGAAAAGGTTGCCTTGTTCCCTTCTTCTGACTTCATAGCCAAAAACCAACTAGCAAGAGAAGGTTCTCAGAGTGTGTCTCCGGTGACTATCCCTGCTCTGACTACCATTGTAGATAGACAGTTTAAAGAAGACAGGACCCTGTGTCCCGTTTGGGCCCTGAGGTTTTATTTGGACCGAACTAAAGACCTCAGAGGGTCTCGTTCTCTCCTTTTCATCTCCTTTAAGAAAGGACATACCTCAGACATCAGACCCGCTACACTCTCTTCATGGTTGAAACAAACCATTTTACTTTGTTACAAACAAGCAGATCAACAAGCCTTGAACTTGGTCCAAGTCAAAGCGCATGACATCCGGGCCTTCGCGGCCTCTAAGGCCTTTTACGGTGGGGTATCGGTGGACCAAATCATGCAAGCCTGTCACTGGAAAGTTCACAACACATTTACAAATTTTTACCTAAAGGACCTTACTTGGTCGGACACCGACAACAATTTGTACCTGGGACCCGTAGTGGCTGCACAACAAGTCCTAGATCCTTCCCCTCAGACCAGTTGTCCTCGGAAAGAAAAAGGGGGGGGGGGGGGGGGGGGGGGGGGCACATCCTCTACAACCAAGTCTTCAGGAGTCTTTCCCAGGATCTAGGTATTCCTTTACCTTCAAGATGTTACGGGTAAGGTCATTTTATCCTTTAATTATCAAGTAATTTCTATTAAGGACTTATTTAGTTGTCATTAATCTCATTTTCAGGTTGTAAAAAAAAAAATTTTATGAGATGCCCAACCACTGGGTTGGTCAGTCATACGTGAATGGCCCTTTTGGACCCTCAGACCTCGGAGTGAGCACTGCTGCACTTCCGTCCTACAATAAAACATCTAGACAGTTTTAGCACTGTCTCTCATTTTCTTAGGTTTTTGGCTCGTTACAGGCCCGGCCTTCGGGATCGGGGCACTGTAAATGGGACTCAGACTGGTATTTCTGGCACTATTCTATACGTTTAATTCAAAATCTTAGAAAAAATGACATTCCTTCCAGTCTCAGCTGTAATCCCGCCACCGGGCGGTTGAATTCAGCATTAAGTCCCACATGGTAAGCTATTGTAGCGTAATAAAATTGGAAATTTTAATTACTTAAATGTAGCTTTTATAAGCTACAAGCTTACCATGTGGGACTTAGAAGAGTCCCACCCTGCCTCCCCGCTGTTTACAGCTGAGGGGTAGGTTTAAAAAATTTCAACGAGAAAGTAGGACGATTGGTCAGAAGTTATCACGTGACGACGACTACCAGTATATCCAGTGGCTAACAAGAACGATCTTTTTTTCTAAGACGTTGGCCCCGGGTGTGGCAACCCGAGATCAGCATTAAGTCCCACATGGTAAGCTTGTAGCTTATAAAAGCTACATTTAAGTAATTAAAATTTCCAAATTTGGAGTATTTTGTTAAAATATATTTTCACCTACTTTTGGGTTAGCTATAACATAGTGAAATTACAGACCTATAGCTCATGGCATAGCGGAGCAATAGCTATTTTCAGGTTCTCACTATTGAGTAAATCAGTTGTAACTTGAAAACTATTGCATTTACAGTATTTTGCTTAAATATGTTATTCACCTACTTTTAGGTCAGCTATAACAGTGCAAAAATTCAGACTTGTAGCTCATTGCATAGCTGAGTAATAGTTACTTTGAGGTTCTCACTCTCGAGTAAATCAGTTGTAACTTGAAAACTATTACATTTAGAGTATTTTGTTAAATATGTTATTCACAGACGTTTTGGTCAGCTATAACATAGTGAAATTGCAGACCTCTATGTCATGGCATAGCTGAGCAATAGCTTCTTTCAGGTTCTCACTGTTGAGTAAATCATTGTATCCAACCTGTAGGAAATCATGGGCTGGGAATCTGTTAATATGGTCCGATTTGACCTTGGAACCCTCCTTCAAGGTCAAATGAGGATAGCCAAACATAAAAGTGCTTATAACTCGCTTATTATTGGTCCTAGAGGTTTGGAATGAAAACCAACCTATAGAAAATCATAGCTGGGAATTTTTTGGTGTGGTCGGATTTCACCTTGGACCCCTCCTTCAAGGTCAAATGAGGATAGCCAAACTTAAAAGTGCTTATAACTCGCTTATTATTGGTGCTAGAGGTTTGGAATGGAAAACCAACCTATAGAAAATCATGGGCTGGGAATCTTTTGGTCTGGTCGGATTTCACCTTAGACCCCTCCTTCCAAGTCAAATGAAGATAGCCAAACTTAAAGTGCTTATAACTCGTGTATTATTGGTCTTGGAGGTTTGGGATGGTAAACCAACATATAGGAAATCATGGGCTGGGATTCTTTTGGTGTGGTCAGATTTGACCTGGGACCCCTCCTTCAAGGTCAATTGAGGATAGCCAAACTTACAATTGCTTAGAACTCGCTTATTATTGGTCCTACAGGTTTGGGATGGTAAACAAGCTACAGGAAATCATGGGCTGGGAATTTTTTTGTGTGGTCGGATTTGACCTTGGACCCCTCCGTCAAGGTCAAACAAGGATAGCCAAACTTAAAAAGTGCCTATGACTCACTTATTATTGGTCCGAGAGGTTTGGGATGGTAAACCATCCTAAATTCTTTGGCTGGGAATCTTTTGGTATGGTCAGATTTGACCTTTGGACCCCTTCTTCATGGTCGAACGAAGATATTGCATTTATAGTATTTCTCTAAATATTTTTAACCTACTTTTTACACTTAAACAATTACCTTGTTACTTTATTTCATAATACCATTTGCAGGGCACAACTTTTTTGTCCTTTTCTTCTGTCAGCTTCGGAATATCTTTCGAACATGCTGTTCAGTTACCATTTACTGTATTTCTGTACAGCCCTTTCCCTGATAATTATGCTTTCCTCTCATTATCACCATCACAAATCAAAAACATTCAGTCAGCTGACACAGTGCCCGTTCACGGGCACTCTCCTCTTGTCTTCAAATATGTTGTTCAGCTACTTTGTCCTTGGCTATAAGATGGTACATAGTTTGGGGTTCTATTGCATGCCATAAGTGAGTAGTAGCTATTTCCTTATTTGTAGCAAAATAATGACATAAGTAAATGTCAAATATCTTCAAAAGTATTAAAATTAGGGAATTCTTTTCAAGTATGTTATTCATCTGCTTTTTGATAAGCTATCACATAGTAAACTTTCAGACCTGTTGCACATTGGATAGCTGAGTAATAGCTACTTTGAAATTGTGAGTGTTGAGTAAATCCATTGCAACTCAAAAACTACTGCAGTTACAGTATTTTCCTAAAATAATTTGTTCAGCTACTTTTTCCTTAACTATAAGATGGCATATCGTTTGGGGTTCTATTGCATGCCATAAGTGAGTAATAGCTATTTCCTTATTTGTAGCAAAATAATGACATAAGTAAATGTCAAATATCTTCAAAAGTATTAAAATTAGGGAATTCTTTTCAAGTATGTTATTCATCTGCTTTTTGATAAGCTATCCCATAGTAAAGTTTCAGACCTGTTGCACATTGGATAGCTGAGTAATAGCTACTTTGAAATTGTGAGTGTTGAGTAAATCCATTGCAACTCAAAAACTACTGCAGTTACAGTATTTTCCTAAAATAATTTGTTCAGCTACTTTTTCCTTAACTATAAGATGGCATATCGTTTGGGGTTCCATTGCATGTCGTAAGTGAGCAATAGCTATTTTATTTCGTTAATACATCCTATCCAATGGACAATTGGCTAAACCGGTCAGCGCAGACCGGCCCGCCAAACGTCAGAAAAAGACGTCCTGTGTTTCCACCGGCTGGCCGGTCCGTAGTACTGTGCACTCCCCAGATGGCGCCTCGTACTTCCGTCCTGTCTAGACAACCTGACGTCATAGCATCTTTTTCGTTTGGCGTGTGTACTGTGCAGACTAGTGGTGGGATCGCCAGCTTAAATGAAAGATCGAGCATCACTTGTTAGAAGCGAGTTGAACTCGAGTCAAACTCGAGTAATTTTCGGGATAAAGTATTTCGTTTGTTAGCGAAAATATTTTACATAACCGTACATGAGGCAAAACTTTGAACTGGAAATGGTCTTTCGCGATATAATTTAAGTTAAATCTTCATTGATTTAAGCAAGAATAAAGTAAAAATACAATATATTTTTGAAAATTTCAGATATTTCTATTGTTTTGGTGAAATGTCAGCCTTAGACGGTGAAAATATATACGTGTTCAAAAACTCGAGTTTGACTTGCGCAAATCGATGCGACCCCCAATTATCGCCCATCGAGTTGTAACTCGAGTTTCCGTCAACTCGTCCCAGCACTAGTGCAGACGTGTTTTCAACTTCTCCAGATATTTTAAGGAAAAGTGTGCATTATGACGGATTTTCAACCTTATATGTGGATATGTTCAGTGTAGAAGTGTTACCTACTGATCAAGCACGGATATACATTTAGAAATCTGCTAGAAACGCTCCCTAGCTGACTCAATTTAATGTTGATGATAGGGCAGTTATGACGCGAAATATAAAGGCAGCCATTTTACTAGTTTCCTCCCATTCAACCATTGGGTTGTTAGGGGCAGATTGACAATATTGAGGAATTATGTACATACTACTTACAGGTATTTTTATCCGTGTCTTTTGTTTGAATGTGCCTTCTGTAACCTTCCAGCTACAGTCACCATAGAAACGTCTTTTCTAGTACTACAATAGAAATCACGGGAAACTTCAGTCTACGTAGTTTTGAACACTGTTAATGGAAGGAATTCCCCAGGCAAGAGATGCATTCTTCAGATTTCTTCAGAGCGCACTGGTACCGACTTCTCTGCTGTATAGCATCAGTCACACCAGCCTAGCTCGAGTATTCAGTGTTTTTATGTCAGCTGACTTGTCAGTCAGCTGACATTATGTCGTCACTCTGCGGCGTGGGCGTCCGCGTGAACAACTTCTCCTCCAAAACTACAAGGCCTAGAGACGTGCTGTTTTTTTTAAAAGATACCTTATCTATCAAGGATGAAAAATTGTTCAAGGCATGCAAATCTGTCTGTTCGTCTGTTTGCTAGAGACATTACAAGGGGGGTACCCCCACCAAAAGTGGGAAAATTTCAACACTTAATCGCAATTTGCTCAGTGACTATTGCAGGGATTTCTCTCATATCTTGCATATATGTACTAGGCCAGAGGTAGATTCTCTTGTGTGAGTATGAGACCTGGATCTGTCTTACTTTTTTTTTAATAAATTTTTTAAATAATTTTTAATGCATTAAAATTCATGAAATCATGCACAAAATCATTTATAACTTGAAAACTGTTGCATCTAGAGCATTTTGTTAAAATATGTTATTCAGCTACTTTTTTCATAGCTACAATATGGTGAGTAAGTTGGGTGCCTGTCTCAATAGCTAAGTGAGTAATAGCTACTTTTGGGCTTTTCAGTAACTTCCATCATGAGTAGAATCACTTGTAACTTAAAAACTATTGCATTTAGAGAATTTCGTATAAATATGTTATTCAGCTACTTTTGGGTCAGCTATAACATAGTAAAATTTTAGACCTGTAGCTCATGGCATAGCTGAGTAATAGCTACTTTTAGGTTATCACTGTTGAGTAAATCGGTTGTAATTTGAAAACTATTGCATTTAGAGAATTTCGTATAAATATGTTATTCAGCTACTTTTGGGTCAGCTATAACATAGTAAAATTTCAGACCTGTAGCTCATGGCATAGCTGAGTAATAGCTACTTTTAGGTTATCACTGTTGAGTAAATCGCTTATAACTTGGAAACTATTGCATTTAGAGTATTTTGTTTCATATGTTATTCACCTATTTTGGGATCAGCTATAACATAGTGAAGTTTCAGATCTGTGGCTCATTGCATAGCTGAGTAATAGCTACTTTGAAGTTCTCACTATTGAGTAAATCGGTTGTAATTGGAAAACTATTGCATTTAGAGAATTTTGTATAAATATGTTATTCAGCTACTTTTGGGTCAGCTATAACATAGTAAAATTTCAGACCTGTAGCTCATGGCATAGCTGAGTAATAGCTACTTTTAGGTTATCACTGTTGAGTAAATCACTTATAACTTGAAAAGTGTTGCATTTAGAGCATTTTGTTAAAATATGTTATTCAGCTACTTTTTTCATAGCTACAATATGGTAAGTTGGGTGTCTGTCTCAATAGCTAAGTGAGTAATAGCTACTTTTGGGCTTTTCAGTAACTTCCATCATGAGTAAAATCACTTGTAACTTAAAAACTATTGCATTTAGAGAATTTCGTATAAATATGTTATTCAGCTACTTTTGGGCCAGCTATAACATAGTAAAATTTCAGACCTGTAGCTCATGGCATAGCTGAGTAATAGCTACTTTTAGGTTATCACTGTTGAGTAAATCACTTATAACTTGAAAACTATTGCATTTAGAGTATTTTGTTTCATATGTTATTCACCTATTTTGGGGTCAGCTATAACATAGTGAAGTTTCAGACCTGTGGCTCATTTCATAGCTGAGTAATAGCTACTTTGAAGTTCTCACTGTAGAGTAAATCAGTTGTAATTGGAAAACTATTGCATTTAGAGAATTTCGTATAAATATGTTATTCAGCTACTTTTGGGTCAGCTATAACATAGTAAAATTTCAGACCTGTAGCTCATGGCATAGCTGAGTAATAGCTACTTTTAGGTCATCACTATTGAGTAAATCAGTTGTAACTTGAAAACTATTGCATTTACAGTATTTTGCTTAAATATGTTGTTCACCTACTTTTGGGTCAGCTATAACATAGTAAAATTTCAGACCTGTAGCTCATTGCATAGCTGAGTAATAACTACTTTGAGGTTCTCACTATTGAGTAAATCAGTTGTAATTGCAAAACTATTGCATTTAAAGAATTTAGTATAAATATGTTATTCAGCTACTTTTGGGTCAGCTATAACATAGTAAAATTTCAGACCTGTAGCTCATGGCATAGCTGAGTAATAGCTACTTTTAGGTTATCACTGTTGAGTAAATCGCTTATAACTTGGAAACTATTGCATTTAGAGTATTTTGTTTCATATGTTATTCACCTATTTTGGGATCAGCTATAACATAGTGAAGTTTCAGATCTGTGGCTCATTGCATAGCTGAGTAATAGCTACTTTGAAGTTCTCACTATTGAGTAAATCGGTTGTAATTGGAAAACTATTGCATTTAGAGAATTTTGTATAAATATGTTATTCAGCTACTTTTGGGTCAGCTATAACATAGTAAAATTTCAGACCTGTAGCTCATGGCATAGCTGAGTAATAGCTACTTTTAGGTTATCACTGTTGAGTAAATCACTTATAACTTGAAAAGTGTTGCATTTAGAGCATTTTGTTAAAATATGTTATTCAGCTACTTTTTTCATAGCTACAATATGGTAAGTTGGGTGTCTGTCTCAATAGCTAAGTGAGTAATAGCTACTTTTGGGCTTTTCAGTAACTTCCATCATGAGTAAAATCACTTGTAACTTAAAAACTATTGCATTTAGAGAATTTCGTATAAATATGTTATTCAGCTACTTTTGGGCCAGCTATAACATAGTAAAATTTCAGACCTGTAGCTCATGGCATAGCTGAGTAATAGCTACTTTTAGGTTATCACTGTTGAGTAAATCACTTATAACTTGAAAACTATTGCATTTAGAGTATTTTGTTTCATATGTTATTCACCTATTTTGGGGTCAGCTATAACATAGTGAAGTTTCAGACCTGTGGCTCATTTCATAGCTGAGTAATAGCTACTTTGAAGTTCTCACTGTAGAGTAAATCAGTTGTAATTGGAAAACTATTGCATTTAGAGAATTTCGTATAAATATGTTATTCAGCTACTTTTGGGTCAGCTATAACATAGTAAAATTTCAGACCTGTAGCTCATGGCATAGCTGAGTAATAGCTACTTTTAGGTCATCACTATTGAGTAAATCAGTTGTAACTTGAAAACTATTGCATTTACAGTATTTTGCTTAAATATGTTGTTCACCTACTTTTGGGTCAGCTATAACATAGTAAAATTTCAGACCTGTAGCTCATTGCATAGCTGAGTAATAACTACTTTGAGGTTCTCACTATTGAGTAAATCAGTTGTAATTGCAAAACTATTGCATTTAAAGAATTTAGTATAAATATGTTATTCAGCTACTTTTGGGTCAGCTATAACATAGTAAAATTTCAGACCTGTAGCTCATGGCATAGCTGAGTAATAGCTACTTTTAGGTCATCACTATTGAGTAAATCAGTTGTAACTTGAAAACTATTGCATTTACAGTGTTTTGCTTAAATATGTTGTTCACCTACTTTTGGGTCAGCTATAACATAGTAAAATTTCAGACCTGTAGCTCATGGCATAGCTGAGTAATAGCTACTTTTAGGTTATCACTGTTGAGTAAATCGCTTATAACTTCGAAATTATTGCATTTAGAGTATTTTGTTTCAATATGTTATTCACCTATTTTGGGGTCAGCTATAACATAGTGAAGTTCCAGACCTGTGACTCATTGCATAGCTGAATAATAGCTACTTTGAAGTTCTCAATGTTGAGTAAATCACTTGTAATTATGTCCACCCCCCTGGGGGGTGGATATATTATTTTTGCTTTTTTCGCCGTCCGATGTCCGGCGTCCGGCGTCCGATGTCCGGCGTCACGCATGGTTTCCGCTCATTTAAAGGAAAAGTATTAGAGCTATTGTCACCAAATTTGGTATGCAGGCTTATTGGGTCAGTAGCTTGCTTGGGATTGCTTTTGGCTGTTGTACCTCTTTTGCTTACTGAGTAATACTTAAGTACAGCTATTTTCAGTACCCATTGGTTTCCGTGCATTTAAGCCAAAATAATTAAAGATATTTTACTACAATTTTGAATACAAGATTGTTATGTCCATAGCTCGCTTGGTATTGCATTTGGGACTGATAGCTTTGTCAGTACATGAGTAATAGCCATTTAGGTACTTCATTGTGTATTTTCAGTACTACTTTTGAGTAATTTGCTAATATCTCAGAAACCGTAAGAGATAGAGCGATTTCGTCGAAATTTTCGACCCACAGGGTATCTAAGGAATGCAATCTTTGCAATTTTCCAAAAAATTTTCCCCTCCCCAAAAATGGCGGCCATTTTGAATTTTCGAATTTTTGCCAAAAATGGCAAAACACAAATTTGCTTCTATCTCCTTAACCGTGCGAGATAGAGCGATTTCGTCGAAATTTTCGACCCACAGGGTATCTAAGGAATGCAATCTTTGCAATTTTCAAAAAATTTTCCCCTCCCCAAAAATGGCGGCCATTTTGAATTTTCGAATTTTTGCCAAAAATGGCAAAACACTAATTTGCTTCTATCTCCTTAACCGTGCGAGATAGAGTGATTTCGTCGAAATTTTCGACCCACCAGGGTATCTAAGGAATGCAATCTTTGCAATTTTCCAAAAATTTTCCCCTCCCCAAAAATGGCGGCCATTTTGAATTTTCGCCAAAAATGGCAAAACACAAATTTGCTTCTATCTCCTTAACCGTGCCAGATAGAGCGATTTCGTCAAAATTTTCGACCCACTGGGTATCTGAGCATTGTACTCTTGGTAATTTTTAAAAAATTTTCCCCTCCCCAAAAATGGCGGCCATTTTGAATTTTCGAATTTTTGCCAAAAATGGCAAAACACTAATTTGCTTCTATCTCCTTAACCGTGCGAGATAGAGCGATTTCGTCGAAATTTTCGACCCACAGGGTATCTAAGGAATGTAATATTTGCAATTTTCAAAAAATTTTCCCCTCCCCAAAAATGGCGGCCATTTTGAATTTTCGAATTTTTGCCAAAAATGGCAAAACACCAATTTGCTTCTATCTCCTTAACCGTGCCAGATAGAGCGATTTCGTCAAAATTTTCGACCCACAGGGTATCTGAGCATTGTGCTCTTGGTAATTTTTCCAAAAATTTTCCCCTCCCCAAAAATGGCGGCCATTTTGAATTTTCGAATTTTTGCCAAAAATGGCAAAACACTAATTTGCTTCTATCTCCTTAACCGTGCGAGATAGAGCGATTTCGTCGAAATTTTCGACCCACAGGGTATCTAAGGAATGTAATCTTTGCAATTTTCCAAAAATTTTCCCCTCCCCAAAAATGGCGGCCATTTTGAATTTTCGAATTTTTGCCAAAAATGGCAAAACACAAATTTCCTTCTATCTCCTTAACCGTGCGAGATGGACCTTTCCACGGTGTCAATCAAAATACCGCAAATCGGCATATATCCTGTTTACTACAATGGCAACAACCAATCATTTCCTCCGATTTTCATCGGCGCCATTTTGAATCACAAAAACGTGGTCATTTTTAGGGACATATTTGTAAATATTATTGCTTTCTGACAATGGAACAAAAAGAAACCACAGTGTAATTTCATGAAAAAGTTATATCATCAATCCTACCTACTTTAAAATGTCTGCAATGCATACATATATTCCCAAGCTGCCATTGTTTACATATTACTGCAATGCACGAGGATTTGTTTTGATCAATAAAGTGTTTATTTATTTATTTTATAATTTTTGTCATAATGAAACAAATATATTTTATTGTATTATTTCTTATTTTATACTCCATCCAATAATTTAAAATACGTGTTATTTCTCGTATATCTTAAAATACTCAATGTTTACGTTTGATTTCCCGCCATTTTCGCCATTTGTTTGTCAGACAAGGCCTGACATGGAGATAACTAAAATACCGTAAACCAGGAAGTGGGCGTGGCCTATGGAACGGTCCATAGAGCGATTTCGTCGAAATTTTCGACCCACAGGGTATCTAAGGAATGCAATCTTTGCAATTTTCCAAAAATTTTCCCCTCCCCCAAAATGGCGGCCATTTTGAATTTTCGAATTTTTGCCAAAAATGGCAAAACACAAATTTCCTTCTATCTCCTTAACCGTGCCAGATAGAGTGATTTCGTCAAAATTTTCGACCCACAGGGTATCTGAGCATTGTACTCTTGGTAATTTTTAAAAAATTTTCCCCTCCCCAAAAATGGCGGCCATTTTGAATTTTCGAATTTTTGCCAAAAATGGCAAAACACTAATTTGCTTCTATCTCCTTAACCGTGCGAGATAGAGTGATTTCGTCGAAATTTTCGACCCACAGGGTATCTAAGGAATGCAATCTTTGCAATTTTCAAAAAATTTTCCCCTCCCCAAAAATGGCGGCCATTTTGAATTTTCGAATTTTTGCCAAAAATGGCAAAACACAAATTTGCTTCTATCTCCTTAACCGTGCCAGATAGAGCGATTTCGTCAAAATTTTCGACCCACAGGGTATCTGAGCATTGTGCTCTTGGTAATTTTAACAAAATTTTCCCCTCCCCAAAAATGGCGGCCATTTTGAATTTTCGAATTTTTGCCAAAAATGGCAAAACACTAATTTGTTCTATCTCCTTAACCGTGCGAGATAGAGCGATTTCGTCGAAATTTTCGACCCACAGGGTATCTAAGGAATGTAATCTTTGCAATTTTCCAAAAATTTTCCCCTCCCCAAAAATGGCGGCCATTTTGAATTTTCGAATTTTTGCCAAAAATGGCAAAACACAAATTTCCTTCTATCTCCTTAACCGTGCGAGATAGAGCGATTTCGTCGAAATTTTCGACCCACAGGGTATCTAAGGAATGCAATCTTTGCAATTTTCCAAAAATTTTCCCCTCCCCCAAAATGGCGGCCATTTTGAATTTTCGAATTTTTGCCAAAAATGGCAAAACACAAATTTGCTTCTATCTCCATAACCGTGCCAGATAGAGCGATTTCGTCAAAATTTTCGACCCACAGGGTATCTGAGCATTGTGCTCTTGGTAATTTTAACAAAATTTTCCCCTCCCCAAAAATGGCGGCCATTTTGAATTTTCGAATTTTTGCCAAAAATGGCAAAACACTAATTTGCTTCTATCTCCTTAACCGTGCCAGATAGAGCGATTTCGTCAAAATTTTCGACCCACTGGGTATCTGAGCATTGTACTCTTGGTAATTTTTAAAAAATTTTCCCCTCCCCAAAAATGGCGGCCATTTTGAATTTTCGAATTTTTGCCAAAAATGGCAAAACACTAATTTGCTTCTATCTCCTTAACCGTGCGAGATAGAGCGATTTCGTCGAAATTTTCGACCCACAGGGTATCTAAGGAATGCAATCTTTGCAATTTTCAAAAAATTTTCCCCTCCCCAAAAATGGCGGCCATTTTGAATTTTCGAATTTTTGCCAAAAATGGCAAAACACCAATTTGCTTCTATCTCCTTAACCGTGCCAGATAGAGCGATTTCGTCAAAATTTTCGACCCACAGGGTATCTGAGCATTGTGCTCTTGGTAATTTTTCCAAAAATTTTCCCCTCCCCAAAAATGGCGGCCATTTTGAATTTTCGAATTTTTGCCAAAAATGGCAAAACACTAATTTGCTTCTATCTCCTTAACCGTGCCAGATAGAGCGATTTCGTCGAAATTTTCGACCCACAGGGTATCTAAGGAATGTAATCTTTGCAATTTTCCAAAAATTTTCCCCTCCCCAAAAATGGCGGCCATTTTGAATTTTCGAATTTTTGCCAAAAATGGCAAAACACAAATTTCCTTCTATCTCCTTAACCGTGCCAGATAGAGTGATTTCGTCAAAATTTTCGACCCACAGGGTATCTGAGCATTGTACTCTTGGTAATTTTTAAAAAATTTTCCCCTCCCCAAAAATGGCGGCCATTTTGAATTTTCGAATTTTTGCCAAAAATGGCAAAACACTAATTTGCTTCTATCTCCTTAACCGTGCGAGATAGAGTGATTTCGTCGAAATTTTCGACCCACAGGGTATCTAAGGAATGCAATCTTTGCAATTTTCCAAAAATTTTCCCCTCCCCAAAAATGGCGGCCATTTTGAATTTTCGAATTTTTCCCAAAAATGGCAAAACACAAATTTGCTTCTATCTCCTTAACCGTGCGAGATAGAGCGATTTCGTCGAAATTTTCGACCCACAGGGTATCTAAGGAATGCAATCTTTGCAATTTTCCAAAAAATTTTCCCCTCCCCAAATATGGCGGCCATTTTGAATTTTCGAATTTTTGCCAAAAATGGCAAAACACAAATTTGCTTCTATCTCCTTAACCGTGCGAGATAGAGCGATTTCGTCGAAATTTTCGACCCACAGGGTATCTAAGGAATGCAATCTTTGCAATTTTCAAAAAATTTTCCCCTCCCCAAAAATGGCGGCCATTTTGAATTTTCGAATTTTTGCCAAAAATGGCAAAACACTAATTTGCTTCTATCTCCTTAACCGTGCGAGATAGAGTGATTTCGTCGAAATTTTCGACCCACCAGGGTATCTAAGGAATGCAATCTTTGCAATTTTCCAAAAATTTTCCCCTCCCCAAAAATGGCGGCCATTTTGAATTTTCGCCAAAAATGGCAAAACACAAATTTGCTTCTATCTCCTTAACCGTGCCAGATAGAGCGATTTCGTCAAAATTTTCGACCCACTGGGTATCTGAGCATTGTACTCTTGGTAATTTTTAAAAAATTTTCCCCTCCCCAAAAATGGCGGCCATTTTGAATTTTCGAATTTTTGCCAAAAATGGCAAAACACTAATTTGCTTCTATCTCCTTAACCGTGCGAGATAGAGCGATTTCGTCGAAATTTTCGACCCACAGGGTATCTAAGGAATGTAATATTTGCAATTTTCAAAAAATTTTCCCCTCCCCAAAAATGGCGGCCATTTTGAATTTTCGAATTTTTGCCAAAAATGGCAAAACACAAATTTGCTTCTATCTCCTTAACCGTGCCAGATAGAGCGATTTCGTCAAAATTTTCGACCCACAGGGTATCTGAGCATTGTGCTCTTGGTAATTTTAACAAAATTTTCCCCTCCCCAAAAATGGCGGCCATTTTGAATTTTCGAATTTTTGCCAAAAATGGCAAAACACAAATTTGCTTCTATCTCCATAACCGTGCCAGATAGAGCGATTTCGTCAAAATTTTCGACCCACAGGGTATCTGAGCATTGTGCTCTTGGTAAAATTTTCCCCTCCCCAAAAATGGCGGCCATTTTGAATTTTCGAATTTTTGCCAAAAATGGCAAAACAGTAATTTGCTTCTATCTCCTTAACCGTGCGAGATAGAGCGATTTCGTCGAAATTTTCGACCCACAGGGTATCTAAGGAATGCAATCTTTGCAATTTTCAAAAAATTTTCCCCTCCCCAAAAATGGCGGCCATTTTGAATTTTCGAATTTTTGCCAAAAATGGCAAAACACCAATTTGCTTCTATCTCCTTAACCGTGCCAGATAGAGCGATTTCGTCAAAATTTTCGACCCACAGGGTATCTGAGCATTGTGCTCTTGGTAATTTTTCCAAAAATTTTCCCCTCCCCAAAAATGGCGGCCATTTTGAATTTTCGAATTTTTGCCAAAAATGGCAAAACACTAATTTGCTTCTATCTCCTTAACCGTGCGAGATAGAGCGATTTCGTCGAAATTTTCGACCCACAGGGTATCTAAGGAATGTAATCTTTGCAATTTTCCAAAAATTTTCCCCTCCCCAAAAATGGCGGCCATTTTGAATTTTCGAATTTTTGCCAAAAATGGCAAAACACAAATTTCCTTCTATCTCCTTAACCGTGCCAGATAGAGTGATTTCGTCAAAATTTTCGACCCACAGGGTATCTGAGCATTGTACTCTTGGTAATTTTTAAAAAATTTTCCCCTCCCCAAAAATGGCGGCCAATTTGAATTTTCGAATTTTTGCCAAAAATGGCAAAACACTAATTTGCTTCTATCTCCTTAACCGTGCGAGATAGAGTGATTTCGTCGAAATTTTCGACCCACAGGGTATCTAAGGAATGCAATCTTTGCAATTTTCCCAAAATTTTCCCCTCCCCAAAAATGGCGGCCATTTTGAATTTTCGAATTTTTCCCAAAAATGGCAAAACACAAATTTGCTTCTATCTCCTTAACCGTGCGAGATAGAGCGATTTCGTCGAAATTTTCGACCCACAGGGTATCTAAGGAATGCAATCTTTGCAATTTTCCAAAAAATTTTCCCCTCCCCAAAAATGGCGGCCATTTTGAATTTTCGAATTTTTGCCAAAAATGGCAAAACACAAATTTGCTTCTATCTCCTTAACCGTGCGAGATAGAGCGATTTAGTCGAAATTTTCGACCCACAGGGTATCTAAGGAATGCAATCTTTGCAATTTTCAAAAAATTTTCCCCTCCCCAAAAATGGCGGCCATTTTGAATTTTCGAATTTTTGCCAAAAATGGCAAAACACTAATTTGCTTCTATCTCCTTAACCGTGCGAGATAGAGTGATTTCGTCGAAATTTTCGACCCACCAGGGTATCTAAGGAATGCAATCTTTGCAATTTTCCAAAAATTTTCCCCTCCCCAAAAATGGCGGCCATTTTGAATTTTCGCCAAAAATGGCAAAACACAAATTTGCTTCTATCTCCTTAACCGTGCCAGATAGAGCGATTTCGTCAAAATTTTCGACCCACTGGGTATCTGAGCATTGTACTCTTGGTAATTTTTAAAAAATTTTCCCCTCCCCAAAAATGGCGGCCATTTTGAATTTTCGAATTTTTGCCAAAAATGGCAAAACACTAATTTGCTTCTATCTCCTTAACCGTGCGAGATAGAGCGATTTCGTCGAAATTTTCGACCCACAGGGTATCTAAGGAATGCAATCTTTGCAATTTTCAAAAAATTTTCCCCTCCCCAAAAATGGCGGCCATTTTGAATTTTCGAATTTTTGCCAAAAATGGCAAAACACCAATTTGCTTCTATCTCCTTAACCGTGCCAGATAGAGCGATTTCGTCAAAATTTTCGACCCACAGGGTATCTGAGCATTGTGCTCTTGGTAATTTTTCCAAAAATTTTCCCCTCCCCAAAAATGGCGGCCATTTTGAATTTTCGAATTTTTGCCAAAAATGGCAAAACACCAATTTGCTTCTATCTCCTTAACCGTGCCAGATAGAGCGATTTCGTCAAAATTTTCGACCCACAGGGTATCTGAGCATTGTGCTCTTGGTAATTTTTCCAAAAATTTTCCCCTCCCCAAAAATGGCGGCCATTTTGAATTTTCGAATTTTTGCCAAAAATGGCAAAACACAAATTTGCTTCTATCTCCTTAACCGTGCCAGATAGAGCGATTTCGTCAAAATTTTCGACCCACAGGGTATCTGAGCATTGTGCTCTTGGTAATTTTAACAAAATTTTCCCCTCCCCAAAAATGGCGGCCATTTTGAATTTTCGAATTTTTGCCAAAAATGGCAAAACACTAATTTGCTTCTATCTCCTTAACCGTGCGAGATAGAGCGATTTCGTCGAAATTTTCGACCCACAGGGTATCTAAGGAATGTAATCTTTGCAATTTTCCAAAAATTTTCCCCTCCCCAAAACACAAATTTCCTTCTATCTCCTTAACCGTGCGAGATAGAGCGATTTCGTCGAAATTTTCGACCCACAGGGTATCTAAGGAATGCAATCTTTGCAATTTTCCAAAAATTTTCCCCTCCCCCAAAATGGCGGCCATTTTGAATTTTCGAATTTTTGCCAAAAATGGCAAAACACAAATTTGCTTCTATCTCCATAACCGTGCCAGATAGAGCGATTTCGTCAAAATTTTCGACCCACAGGGTATCTGAGCATTGTGCTCTTGGTAATTTTAACAAAATTTTCCCCTCCCCAAAAATGGCGGCCATTTTGAATTTTCGAATTTTTGCCAAAAATGGCAAAACACTAATTTGCTTCTATCTCCTTAACCGTGCCAGATAGAGCGATTTCGTCAAAATTTTCGACCCACTGGGTATCTGAGCATTGTACTCTTGGTAATTTTTAAAAAATTTTCCCCTCCCCAAAAATGGCGGCCATTTTGAATTTTCGAATTTTTGCCAAAAATGGCAAAACACTAATTTGCTTCTATCTCCTTAACCGTGCGAGATAGAGCGATTTCGTCGAAATTTTCGACCCACAGGGTATCTAAGGAATGCAATCTTTGCAATTTTCAAAAAATTTTCCCCTCCCCAAAAATGGCGGCCATTTTGAATTTTCGAATTTTTGCCAAAAATGGCAAAACACCAATTTGCTTCTATCTCCTTAACCGTGCCAGATAGAGCGATTTCGTCAAAATTTTCGACCCACAGGGTATCTGAGCATTGTGCTCTTGGTAATTTTTCCAAAAATTTTCCCCTCCCCAAAAATGGCGGCCATTTTGAATTTTCGAATTTTTGCCAAAAATGGCAAAACACTAATTTGCTTCTATCTCCTTAACCGTGCCAGATAGAGCGATTTCGTCGAAATTTTCGACCCACAGGGTATCTAAGGAATGTAATCTTTGCAATTTTCCAAAAATTTTCCCCTCCCCAAAAATGGCGGCCATTTTGAATTTTCGAATTTTTGCCAAAAATGGCAAAACACAAATTTCCTTCTATCTCCTTAACCGTGCCAGATAGAGTGATTTCGTCAAAATTTTCGACCCACAGGGTATCTGAGCATTGTACTCTTGGTAATTTTTAAAAAATTTTCCCCTCCCCAAAAATGGCGGCCATTTTGAATTTTCGAATTTTTGCCAAAAATGGCAAAACACTAATTTGCTTCTATCTCCTTAACCGTGCGAGATAGAGTGATTTCGTCGAAATTTTCGACCCACAGGGTATCTAAGGAATGCAATCTTTGCAATTTTCCAAAAATTTTCCCCTCCCCAAAAATGGCGGCCATTTTGAATTTTCGAATTTTTCCCAAAAATGGCAAAACACAAATTTGCTTCTATCTCCTTAACCGTGCGAGATAGAGCGATTTCGTCGAAATTTTCGACCCACAGGGTATCTAAGGAATGCAATCTTTGCAATTTTCCAAAAAATTTTCCCCTCCCCAAAAATGGCGGCCATTTTGAATTTTCGAATTTTTGCCAAAAATGGCAAAACACAAATTTGCTTCTATCTCCTTAACCGTGCGAGATAGAGCGATTTCGTCGAAATTTTCGACCCACAGGGTATCTAAGGAATGCAATCTTTGCAATTTTCAAAAAATTTTCCCCTCCCCAAAAATGGCGGCCATTTTGAATTTTCGAATTTTTGCCAAAAATGGCAAAACACTAATTTGCTTCTATCTCCTTAACCGTGCGAGATAGAGTGATTTCGTCGAAATTTTCGACCCACCAGGGTATCTAAGGAATGCAATCTTTGCAATTTTCCAAAAATTTTCCCCTCCCCAAAAATGGCGGCCATTTTGAATTTTCGCCAAAAATGGCAAAACACAAATTTGCTTCTATCTCCTTAACCGTGCCAGATAGAGCGATTTCGTCAAAATTTTCGACCCACTGGGTATCTGAGCATTGTACTCTTGGTAATTTTTAAAAAATTTTCCCCTCCCCAAAAATGGCGGCCATTTTGAATTTTCGAATTTTTGCCAAAAATGGCAAAACACTAATTTGCTTCTATCTCCTTAACCGTGCGAGATAGAGCGATTTCGTCGAAATTTTCGACCCACAGGGTATCTAAGGAATGTAATATTTGCAATTTTCAAAAAATTTTCCCCTCCCCAAAAATGGCGGCCATTTTGAATTTTCGAATTTTTGCCAAAAATGGCAAAACACAAATTTGCTTCTATCTCCTTAACCGTGCCAGATAGAGCGATTTCGTCAAAATTTTCGACCCACAGGGTATCTGAGCATTGTGCTCTTGGTAATTTTAACAAAATTTTCCCCTCCCCAAAAATGGCGGCCATTTTGAATTTTCGAATTTTTGCCAAAAATGGCAAAACACAAATTTGCTTCTATCTCCATAACCGTGCCAGATAGAGCGATTTCGTCAAAATTTTCGACCCACAGGGTATCTGAGCATTGTGCTCTTGGTAAAATTTTCCCCTCCCCAAAAATGGCGGCCATTTTGAATTTTCGAATTTTTGCCAAAAATGGCAAAACAGTAATTTGCTTCTATCTCCTTAACCGTGCGAGATAGAGCGATTTCGTCGAAATTTTCGACCCACAGGGTATCTAAGGAATGCAATCTTTGCAATTTTCAAAAAATTTTCCCCTCCCCAAAAATGGCGGCCATTTTGAATTTTCGAATTTTTGCCAAAAATGGCAAAACACCAATTTGCTTCTATCTCCTTAACCGTGCCAGATAGAGCGATTTCGTCAAAATTTTCGACCCACAGGGTATCTGAGCATTGTGCTCTTGGTAATTTTTCCAAAAATTTTCCCCTCCCCAAAAATGGCGGCCATTTTGAATTTTCGAATTTTTGCCAAAAATGGCAAAACACTAATTTGCTTCTATCTCCTTAACCGTGCGAGATAGAGCGATTTCGTCGAAATTTTCGACCCACAGGGTATCTAAGGAATGTAATCTTTGCAATTTTCCAAAAATTTTCCCCTCCCCAAAAATGGCGGCCATTTTGAATTTTCGAATTTTTGCCAAAAATGGCAAAACACAAATTTCCTTCTATCTCCTTAACCGTGCCAGATAGAGTGATTTCGTCAAAATTTTCGACCCACAGGGTATCTGAGCATTGTACTCTTGGTAATTTTTAAAAAATTTTCCCCTCCCCAAAAATGGCGGCCAATTTGAATTTTCGAATTTTTGCCAAAAATGGCAAAACACTAATTTGCTTCTATCTCCTTAACCGTGCGAGATAGAGTGATTTCGTCGAAATTTTCGACCCACAGGGTATCTAAGGAATGCAATCTTTGCAATTTTCCCAAAATTTTCCCCTCCCCAAAAATGGCGGCCATTTTGAATTTTCGAATTTTTCCCAAAAATGGCAAAACACAAATTTGCTTCTATCTCCTTAACCGTGCGAGATAGAGCGATTTCGTCGAAATTTTCGACCCACAGGGTATCTAAGGAATGCAATCTTTGCAATTTTCCAAAAAATTTTCCCCTCCCCAAAAATGGCGGCCATTTTGAATTTTCGAATTTTTGCCAAAAATGGCAAAACACAAATTTGCTTCTATCTCCTTAACCGTGCGAGATAGAGCGATTTAGTCGAAATTTTCGACCCACAGGGTATCTAAGGAATGCAATCTTTGCAATTTTCAAAAAATTTTCCCCTCCCCAAAAATGGCGGCCATTTTGAATTTTCGAATTTTTGCCAAAAATGGCAAAACACTAATTTGCTTCTATCTCCTTAACCGTGCGAGATAGAGTGATTTCGTCGAAATTTTCGACCCACCAGGGTATCTAAGGAATGCAATCTTTGCAATTTTCCAAAAATTTTCCCCTCCCCAAAAATGGCGGCCATTTTGAATTTTCGCCAAAAATGGCAAAACACAAATTTGCTTCTATCTCCTTAACCGTGCCAGATAGAGCGATTTCGTCAAAATTTTCGACCCACTGGGTATCTGAGCATTGTACTCTTGGTAATTTTTAAAAAATTTTCCCCTCCCCAAAAATGGCGGCCATTTTGAATTTTCGAATTTTTGCCAAAAATGGCAAAACACTAATTTGCTTCTATCTCCTTAACCGTGCGAGATAGAGCGATTTCGTCGAAATTTTCGACCCACAGGGTATCTAAGGAATGCAATCTTTGCAATTTTCAAAAAATTTTCCCCTCCCCAAAAATGGCGGCCATTTTGAATTTTCGAATTTTTGCCAAAAATGGCAAAACACCAATTTGCTTCTATCTCCTTAACCGTGCCAGATAGAGCGATTTCGTCAAAATTTTCGACCCACAGGGTATCTGAGCATTGTGCTCTTGGTAATTTTTCCAAAAATTTTCCCCTCCCCAAAAATGGCGGCCATTTTGAATTTTCGAATTTTTGCCAAAAATGGCAAAACACCAATTTGCTTCTATCTCCTTAACCGTGCCAGATAGAGCGATTTCGTCAAAATTTTCGACCCACAGGGTATCTGAGCATTGTGCTCTTGGTAATTTTTCCAAAAATTTTCCCCTCCCCAAAAATGGCGGCCATTTTGAATTTTCGAATTTTTGCCAAAAATGGCAAAACACTAATTTGCTTCTATCTCCTTAACCGTGCGAGATAGAGCGATTTCGTCGAAATTTTCGACCCACAGGGTATCTAAGGAATGTAATCTTTGCAATTTTCCAAAAATTTTCCCCTCCCCAAAAATGGCGGCCATTTTGAATTTTCGAATTTTTGCCAAAAATGGCAAAACACAAATTTCCTTCTATCTCCTTAACCGTGCGAGATAGAGCGATTTCGTCGAAATTTTCGACCCACAGGGTATCTAAGGAATGCAATCTTTGCAATTTTCCAAAAATTTTCCCCTCCCCCAAAATGGCGGCCATTTTGAATTTTCGAATTTTTGCCAAAAATGGCAAAACACAAATTTCCTTCTATCTCCTTAACCGTGCCAGATAGAGTGATTTCGTCAAAATTTTCGACCCACAGGGTATCTGAGCATTGTACTCTTGGTAATTTTTAAAAAATTTTCCCCTCCCCAAAAATGGCGGCCATTTTGAATTTTCGAATTTTTGCCAAAAATGGCAAAACACTAATTTGCTTCTATCTCCTTAACCGTGCGAGATAGAGTGATTTCGTCGAAATTTTCGACCCACAGGGTATCTAAGGAATGCAATCTTTGCAATTTTCCAAAAATTTTCCCCTCCCCAAAAATGGCGGCCATTTTGAATTTTCGAATTTTTGCCAAAAATGGCAAAACACAAATTTGCTTCTATCTCCTTAACCGTGCCAGATAGAGCGATTTCGTCAAAATTTTCGACCCACTGGGTATCTGAGCATTGTACTCTTGGTAATTTTTAAAAAATTTTCCCCTCCCCAAAAATGGCGGCCATTTTGAATTTTCGAATTTTTGCCAAAAATGGCAAAACACTAAGTTGCTTCTATCTCCTTAACCGTGCGAGATAGAGCGATTTCGTGGAAATTTTCGACCCACAGGGTATCTGAGCATTGTGCTCTTGGTAATTTTAACAAAATTTTCCCCTCCCCAAAAATGGCGGCCATTTTGAATTTTCGAATTTTTGCCAAAAATGGCAAAACACAAATTTGCTTCTATCTCCATAACCGTGCCAGATAGAGCGATTTCGTCAAAATTTTCGACCCACAGGGTATCTGAGCATTGTGCTCTTGGTAAAATTTTCCCCTCCCCAAAAATGGCGGCCATTTTGAATTTTCGAATTTTTGCCAAAAATGGCAAAACACAAATTTGCTTCTATCTCCTTAACCGTGCGAGATAGAGCGATTTCGTCAAAATTTTCGACCCACAGGGTATCTAAGGAATGCAATCTTTGCAATTTTCAAAAAATTTTCCCCTCCCCAAAAATGGCGGCCATTTTGAATTTTCGAATTTTTGCCAAAAATGGCAAAACACCAATTTGCTTCTATCTCCTTAACCGTGCCAGATAGAGCGATTTCGTCAAAATTTTCGACCCACTGGGTATCTGAGCATTGTACTCTTGGTAATTTTTAAAAAATTTTCCCCTCCCCAAAAATGGCGGCCATTTTGAATTTTCGAATTTTTGCCAAAAATGGCAAAACACTAATTTGCTTCTATCTCCTTAACCGTGCGAGATAGAGCGATTTCGTCGAAATTTTCGACCCACAGGGTATCTAAGGAATGCAATCTTTGCAATTTTCAAAAAATTTTCCCCTCCCCAAAAATGGCGGCCATTTTGAATTTTCGAATTTTTGCCAAAAATGGCAAAACACCAATTTGCTTCTATCTCCTTAACCGTGCCAGATAGAGCGATTTCGTCAAAATTTTCGACCCACAGGGTATCTGAGCATTGTGCTCTTGGTAATTTTTCCAAAAATTTTCCCCTCCCCAAAAATGGCGGCCATTTTGAATTTTCGAATTTTTGCCAAAAATGGCAAAACACCAATTTGCTTCTATCTCCTTAACCGTGCCAGATAGAGCGATTTCGTCAAAATTTTCGACCCACAGGGTATCTGAGCATTGTGCTCTTGGTAATTTTTCCAAAAATTTTCCCCTCCCCAAAAATGGCGGCCATTTTGAATTTTCGAATTTTTGCCAAAAATGGCAAAACACTAATTTGCTTCTATCTCCTTAACCGTGCGAGATAGAGCGATTTCGTCGAAATTTTCGACCCACAGGGTATCTAAGGAATGTAATCTTTGCAATTTTCCAAAAATTTTCCCCTCCCCAAAAATGGCGGCCATTTTGAATTTTCGAATTTTTGCCAAAAATGGCAAAACACAAATTTCCTTCTATCTCCTTAACCGTGCGAGATAGAGCGATTTCGTCGAAATTTTCGACCCACAGGGTATCTAAGGAATGCAATCTTTGCAATTTTCCAAAAATTTTCCCCTCCCCCAAAATGGCGGCCATTTTGAATTTTCGAATTTTTGCCAAAAATGGCAAAACACAAATTTCCTTCTATCTCCTTAACCGTGCCAGATAGAGTGATTTCGTCAAAATTTTCGACCCACAGGGTATCTGAGCATTGTACTCTTGGTAATTTTTAAAAAATTTTCCCCTCCCCAAAAATGGCGGCCATTTTGAATTTTCGAATTTTTGCCAAAAATGGCAAAACACTAATTTGCTTCTATCTCCTTAACCGTGCGAGATAGAGTGATTTCGTCGAAATTTTCGACCCACAGGGTATCTAAGGAATGCAATCTTTGCAATTTTCCAAAAATTTTCCCCTCCCCAAAAATGGCGGCCATTTTGAATTTTCGAATTTTTGCCAAAAATGGCAAAACACAAATTTGCTTCTATCTCCTTAACCGTGCCAGATAGAGCGATTTCGTCAAAATTTTCGACCCACTGGGTATCTGAGCATTGTACTCTTGGTAATTTTTAAAAAATTTTCCCCTCCCCAAAAATGGCGGCCATTTTGAATTTTCGAATTTTTGCCAAAAATGGCAAAACACTAATTTGCTTCTATCTCCTTAACCGTGCGAGATAGAGCGATTTCGTCGAAATTTTCGACCCACAGGGTATCTAAGGAATGCAATCTTTGCAATTTTCAAAAAATTTTCCCCTCCCCAAAAATGGCGGCCATTTTGAATTTTCGAATTTTTGCCAAAAATGGCAAAACACCAATTTGCTTCTATCTCCTTAACCGTGCCAGATAGAGCGATTTCGTCAAAATTTTCGACCCACAGGGTATCTGAGCATTGTACTCTTGGTAATTTTTAAAAAATTTTCCCCTCCCCAAAAATGGCGGCCATTTTGAATTTTCGAATTTTTGCCAAAAATGGCAAAACACTAATTTGCTTCTATCTCCTTAACCGTGCGAGATAGAGTGATTTCGTCGAAATTTTCGACCCACAGGGTATCTAAGGAATGCAATCTTTGCAATTTTCCAAAAATTTTCCCCTCCCCAAAAATGGCGGCCATTTTGAATTTTCGAATTTTTCCCAAAAATGGCAAAACACAAATTTGCTTCTATCTCCTTAACCGTGCGAGATAGAGCGATTTCGTCGAAATTTTCGACCCACAGGGTATCTAAGGAATGCAATCTTTGCAATTTTCAAAAAATTTTCCCCTCCCCAAAAATGGCGGCCATTTTGAATTTTCGAATTTTTGCCAAAAATGGCAAAACACTAATTTGCTTCTATCTCCTTAACCGTGCGAGATAGAGTGATTTCGTCGAAATTTTCGACCCACCAGGGTATCTAAGGAATGCAATCTTTGCAATTTTCCAAAAATTTTCCCCTCCCCAAAAATGGCGGCCATTTTGAATTTTCGCCAAAAATGGCAAAACACAAATTTGCTTCTATCTCCTTAACCGTGCCAGATAGAGCGATTTCGTCAAAATTTTCGACCCACAGGGTATCTGAGCATTGTGCTCTTGGTAATTTTTCCAAAAATTTTCCCCTCCCCAAAAATGGCGGCCATTTTGAATTTTCGAATTTTTGCCAAAAATGGCAAAACACTAATTTGCTTCTATCTCCTTAACCGTGCGAGATAGAGCGATTTCGTCGAAATTTTCGACCCACAGGGTATCTAAGGAATGTAATCTTTGCAATTTTCCAAAAATTTTCCCCTCCCCAAAAATGGCGGCCATTTTGAATTTTCGAATTTTTGCCAAAAATGGCAAAACACAAATTTCCTTCTATCTCCTTAACCGTGCCAGATAGAGTGATTTCGTCAAAATTTTCGACCCACAGGGTATCTGAGCATTGTACTCTTGGTAATTTTTAAAAAATTTTCCCCTCCCCAAAAATGGCGGCCAATTTGAATTTTCGAATTTTTGCCAAAAATGGCAAAACACTAATTTGCTTCTATCTCCTTAACCGTGCGAGATAGAGTGATTTCGTCGAAATTTTCGACCCACAGGGTATCTAAGGAATGCAATCTTTGCAATTTTCCCAAAATTTTCCCCTCCCCAAAAATGGCGGCCATTTTGAATTTTCGAATTTTTCCCAAAAATGGCAAAACACAAATTTGCTTCTATCTCCTTAACCGTGCGAGATAGAGCGATTTCGTCGAAATTTTCGACCCACAGGGTATCTAAGGAATGCAATCTTTGCAATTTTCCAAAAAATTTTCCCCTCCCCAAAAATGGCGGCCATTTTGAATTTTCGAATTTTTGCCAAAAATGGCAAAACACAAATTTGCTTCTATCTCCTTAACCGTGCGAGATAGAGCGATTTAGTCGAAATTTTCGACCCACAGGGTATCTAAGGAATGCAATCTTTGCAATTTTCAAAAAATTTTCCCCTCCCCAAAAATGGCGGCCATTTTGAATTTTCGAATTTTTGCCAAAAATGGCAAAACACTAATTTGCTTCTATCTCCTTAACCGTGCGAGATAGAGTGATTTCGTCGAAATTTTCGACCCACCAGGGTATCTAAGGAATGCAATCTTTGCAATTTTCCAAAAATTTTCCCCTCCCCAAAAATGGCGGCCATTTTGAATTTTCGCCAAAAATGGCAAAACACAAATTTGCTTCTATCTCCTTAACCGTGCCAGATAGAGCGATTTCGTCAAAATTTTCGACCCACTGGGTATCTGAGCATTGTACTCTTGGTAATTTTTAAAAAATTTTCCCCTCCCCAAAAATGGCGGCCATTTTGAATTTTCGAATTTTTGCCAAAAATGGCAAAACACTAATTTGCTTCTATCTCCTTAACCGTGCGAGATAGAGCGATTTCGTCGAAATTTTCGACCCACAGGGTATCTAAGGAATGCAATCTTTGCAATTTTCAAAAAATTTTCCCCTCCCCAAAAATGGCGGCCATTTTGAATTTTCGAATTTTTGCCAAAAATGGCAAAACACCAATTTGCTTCTATCTCCTTAACCGTGCCAGATAGAGCGATTTCGTCAAAATTTTCGACCCACAGGGTATCTGAGCATTGTGCTCTTGGTAATTTTTCCAAAAATTTTCCCCTCCCCAAAAATGGCGGCCATTTTGAATTTTCGAATTTTTGCCAAAAATGGCAAAACACCAATTTGCTTCTATCTCCTTAACCGTGCCAGATAGAGCGATTTCGTCAAAATTTTCGACCCACAGGGTATCTGAGCATTGTGCTCTTGGTAATTTTTCCAAAAATTTTCCCCTCCCCAAAAATGGCGGCCATTTTGAATTTTCGAATTTTTGCCAAAAATGGCAAAACACTAATTTGCTTCTATCTCCTTAACCGTGCGAGATAGAGCGATTTCGTCGAAATTTTCGACCCACAGGGTATCTAAGGAATGTAATCTTTGCAATTTTCCAAAAATTTTCCCCTCCCCAAAAATGGCGGCCATTTTGAATTTTCGAATTTTTGCCAAAAATGGCAAAACACAAATTTCCTTCTATCTCCTTAACCGTGCGAGATAGAGCGATTTCGTCGAAATTTTCGACCCACAGGGTATCTAAGGAATGCAATCTTTGCAATTTTCCAAAAATTTTCCCCTCCCCCAAAATGGCGGCCATTTTGAATTTTCGAATTTTTGCCAAAAATGGCAAAACACAAATTTCCTTCTATCTCCTTAACCGTGCCAGATAGAGTGATTTCGTCAAAATTTTCGACCCACAGGGTATCTGAGCATTGTACTCTTGGTAATTTTTAAAAAATTTTCCCCTCCCCAAAAATGGCGGCCATTTTGAATTTTCGAATTTTTGCCAAAAATGGCAAAACACTAATTTGCTTCTATCTCCTTAACCGTGCGAGATAGAGTGATTTCGTCGAAATTTTCGACCCACAGGGTATCTAAGGAATGCAATCTTTGCAATTTTCCAAAAATTTTCCCCTCCCCAAAAATGGCGGCCATTTTGAATTTTCGAATTTTTGCCAAAAATGGCAAAACACAAATTTGCTTCTATCTCCTTAACCGTGCCAGATAGAGCGATTTCGTCAAAATTTTCGACCCACTGGGTATCTGAGCATTGTACTCTTGGTAATTTTTAAAAAATTTTCCCCTCCCCAAAAATGGCGGCCATTTTGAATTTTCGAATTTTTGCCAAAAATGGCAAAACACTAAGTTGCTTCTATCTCCTTAACCGTGCGAGATAGAGCGATTTCGTGGAAATTTTCGACCCACAGGGTATCTGAGCATTGTGCTCTTGGTAATTTTAACAAAATTTTCCCCTCCCCAAAAATGGCGGCCATTTTGAATTTTCGAATTTTTGCCAAAAATGGCAAAACACAAATTTGCTTCTATCTCCATAACCGTGCCAGATAGAGCGATTTCGTCAAAATTTTCGACCCACAGGGTATCTGAGCATTGTGCTCTTGGTAAAATTTTCCCCTCCCCAAAAATGGCGGCCATTTTGAATTTTCGAATTTTTGCCAAAAATGGCAAAACACAAATTTGCTTCTATCTCCTTAACCGTGCGAGATAGAGCGATTTCGTCAAAATTTTCGACCCACAGGGTATCTAAGGAATGCAATCTTTGCAATTTTCAAAAAATTTTCCCCTCCCCAAAAATGGCGGCCATTTTGAATTTTCGAATTTTTGCCAAAAATGGCAAAACACCAATTTGCTTCTATCTCCTTAACCGTGCCAGATAGAGCGATTTCGTCAAAATTTTCGACCCACTGGGTATCTGAGCATTGTACTCTTGGTAATTTTTAAAAAATTTTCCCCTCCCCAAAAATGGCGGCCATTTTGAATTTTCGAATTTTTGCCAAAAATGGCAAAACACTAATTTGCTTCTATCTCCTTAACCGTGCGAGATAGAGCGATTTCGTCGAAATTTTCGACCCACAGGGTATCTAAGGAATGCAATCTTTGCAATTTTCAAAAAATTTTCCCCTCCCCAAAAATGGCGGCCATTTTGAATTTTCGAATTTTTGCCAAAAATGGCAAAACACCAATTTGCTTCTATCTCCTTAACCGTGCCAGATAGAGCGATTTCGTCAAAATTTTCGACCCACAGGGTATCTGAGCATTGTGCTCTTGGTAATTTTTCCAAAAATTTTCCCCTCCCCAAAAATGGCGGCCATTTTGAATTTTCGAATTTTTGCCAAAAATGGCAAAACACCAATTTGCTTCTATCTCCTTAACCGTGCCAGATAGAGCGATTTCGTCAAAATTTTCGACCCACAGGGTATCTGAGCATTGTGCTCTTGGTAATTTTTCCAAAAATTTTCCCCTCCCCAAAAATGGCGGCCATTTTGAATTTTCGAATTTTTGCCAAAAATGGCAAAACACTAATTTGCTTCTATCTCCTTAACCGTGCGAGATAGAGCGATTTCGTCGAAATTTTCGACCCACAGGGTATCTAAGGAATGTAATCTTTGCAATTTTCCAAAAATTTTCCCCTCCCCAAAAATGGCGGCCATTTTGAATTTTCGAATTTTTGCCAAAAATGGCAAAACACAAATTTCCTTCTATCTCCTTAACCGTGCGAGATAGAGCGATTTCGTCGAAATTTTCGACCCACAGGGTATCTAAGGAATGCAATCTTTGCAATTTTCCAAAAATTTTCCCCTCCCCCAAAATGGCGGCCATTTTGAATTTTCGAATTTTTGCCAAAAATGGCAAAACACAAATTTCCTTCTATCTCCTTAACCGTGCCAGATAGAGTGATTTCGTCAAAATTTTCGACCCACAGGGTATCTGAGCATTGTACTCTTGGTAATTTTTAAAAAATTTTCCCCTCCCCAAAAATGGCGGCCATTTTGAATTTTCGAATTTTTGCCAAAAATGGCAAAACACTAATTTGCTTCTATCTCCTTAACCGTGCGAGATAGAGTGATTTCGTCGAAATTTTCGACCCACAGGGTATCTAAGGAATGCAATCTTTGCAATTTTCCAAAAATTTTCCCCTCCCCAAAAATGGCGGCCATTTTGAATTTTCGAATTTTTGCCAAAAATGGCAAAACACAAATTTGCTTCTATCTCCTTAACCGTGCCAGATAGAGCGATTTCGTCAAAATTTTCGACCCACTGGGTATCTGAGCATTGTACTCTTGGTAATTTTTAAAAAATTTTCCCCTCCCCAAAAATGGCGGCCATTTTGAATTTTCGAATTTTTGCCAAAAATGGCAAAACACTAATTTGCTTCTATCTCCTTAACCGTGCGAGATAGAGCGATTTCGTCGAAATTTTCGACCCACAGGGTATCTAAGGAATGCAATCTTTGCAATTTTCAAAAAATTTTCCCCTCCCCAAAAATGGCGGCCATTTTGAATTTTCGAATTTTTGCCAAAAATGGCAAAACACCAATTTGCTTCTATCTCCTTAACCGTGCCAGATAGAGCGATTTCGTCAAAATTTTCGACCCACAGGGTATCTGAGCATTGTACTCTTGGTAATTTTTAAAAAATTTTCCCCTCCCCAAAAATGGCGGCCATTTTGAATTTTCGAATTTTTGCCAAAAATGGCAAAACACTAATTTGCTTCTATCTCCTTAACCGTGCGAGATAGAGTGATTTCGTCGAAATTTTCGACCCACAGGGTATCTAAGGAATGCAATCTTTGCAATTTTCCAAAAATTTTCCCCTCCCCAAAAATGGCGGCCATTTTGAATTTTCGAATTTTTCCCAAAAATGGCAAAACACAAATTTGCTTCTATCTCCTTAACCGTGCGAGATAGAGCGATTTCGTCGAAATTTTCGACCCACAGGGTATCTAAGGAATGCAATCTTTGCAATTTTCAAAAAATTTTCCCCTCCCCAAAAATGGCGGCCATTTTGAATTTTCGAATTTTTGCCAAAAATGGCAAAACACTAATTTGCTTCTATCTCCTTAACCGTGCGAGATAGAGTGATTTCGTCGAAATTTTCGACCCACCAGGGTATCTAAGGAATGCAATCTTTGCAATTTTCCAAAAATTTTCCCCTCCCCAAAAATGGCGGCCATTTTGAATTTTCGCCAAAAATGGCAAAACACAAATTTGCTTCTATCTCCTTAACCGTGCCAGATAGAGCGATTTCGTCAAAATTTTCGACCCACTGGGTATCTGAGCATTGTACTCTTGGTAATTTTTAAAAAATTTTCCCCTCCCCAAAAATGGCGGCCATTTTGAATTTTCGAATTTTTGCCAAAAATGGCAAAACACTAATTTGCTTCTATCTCCTTAACCGTGCGAGATAGAGCGATTTCGTCGAAATTTTCGACCCACAGGGTATCTAAGGAATGTAATATTTGCAATTTTCAAAAAATTTTCCCCTCCCCAAAAATGGCGGCCATTTTGAATTTTCGAATTTTTGCCAAAAATGGCAAAACACAAATTTGCTTCTATCTCCATAACCGTGCCAGATAGAGCGATTTCGTCAAAATTTTCGACCCACAGGGTATCTGAGCATTGTGCTCTTGGTAAAATTTTCCCCTCCCCAAAAATGGCGGCCATTTTGAATTTTCGAATTTTTGCCAAAAATGGCAAAACACTAATTTGCTTCTATCTCCTTAACCGTGCGAGATAGAGCGATTTCGTCGAAATTTTCGACCCACAGGGTATCTAAGGAATGCAATCTTTGCAATTTTCAAAAAATTTTCCCCTCCCCAAAAATGGCGGCCATTTTGAATTTTCGAATTTTTGCCAAAAATGGCAAAACACCAATTTGCTTCTATCTCCTTAACCGTGCCAGATAGAGCGATTTCGTCAAAATTTTCGACCCACAGGGTATCTGAGCATTGTGCTCTTGGTAATTTTTCCAAAAATTTTCCCCTCCCCAAAAATGGCGGCCATTTTGAATTTTCGAATTTTTGCCAAAAATGGCAAAACACTAATTTGCTTCTATCTCCTTAACCGTGCGAGATAGAGCGATTTCGTCGAAATTTTCGACCCACAGGGTATCTAAGGAATGTAATCTTTGCAATTTTCCAAAATTTTTCCCCTCCCCAAAAATGGCGGCCATTTTGAATTTTCGAATTTTTGCCAAAAATGGCAAAACACAAATTTCCTTCTATCTCCTTAACCGTGCCAGATAGAGTGATTTCGTCAAAATTTTCGACCCACAGGGTATCTGAGCATTGTACTCTTGGTAATTTTTAAAAAATTTTCCCCTCCCCAAAAATGGCGGCCATTTTGAATTTTCGAATTTTTGCCAAAAATGGCAAAACACTAATTTGCTTCTATCTCCTTAACCGTGCGAGATAGAGTGATTTCGTCGAAATTTTCGACCCACAGGGTATCTAAGGAATGCAATCTTTGCAATTTTCCCAAAATTTTCCCCTCCCCAAAAATGGCGGCCATTTTGAATTTTCGAATTTTTGCCAAAAATGGCAAAACACTAATTTGCTTCTATCTCCTTAACCGTGCGAGATAGAGTGATTTCGTCGAAATTTTCGACCCACAGGGTATCTAAGGAATGCAATCTTTGCAATTTTCCAAAAATTTTCCCCTCCCCAAAAATGGCGGCCATTTTGAATTTTCGAATTTTTCCCAAAAATGGCAAAACACAAATTTGCTTCTATCTCCTTAACCGTGCGAGATAGAGCGATTTCGTCGAAATTTTCGACCCACAGGGTATCTAAGGAATGCAATCTTTGCAATTTTCCCAAAATTTTCCCCTCCCCAAAAATGGCGGCCATTTTGAATTTTCGAATTTTTGCCAAAAATGGCAAAACACTAATTTGCTTCTATCTCCTTAACCGTGCGAGATAGAGTGATTTCGTCGAAATTTTCGACCCACCAGGGTATCTAAGGAATGCAATCTTTGCAATTTTCCAAAAATTTTCCCCTCCCCAAAAATGGCGGCCATTTTGAATTTTCGCCAAAAATGGCAAAACACAAATTTGCTTCTATCTCCTTAACCGTGCCAGATAGAGCGATTTCGTCAAAATTTTCGACCCACTGGGTATCTGAGCATTGTACTCTTGGTAATTTTTAAAAAATTTTCCCCTCCCCAAAAATGGCGGCCATTTTGAATTTTCGAATTTTTGCCAAAAATGGCAAAACACTAATTTGCTTCTATCTCCTTAACCGTGCGAGATAGAGCGATTTCGTCGAAATTTTCGACCCACAGGGTATCTAAGGAATGTAATATTTGCAATTTTCAAAAAATTTTCCCCTCCCCAAAAATGGCGGCCATTTTGAATTTTCGAATTTTTGCCAAAAATGGCAAAACACAAATTTGCTTCTATCTCCATAACCGTGCCAGATAGAGCGATTTCGTCAAAATTTTCGACCCACAGGGTATCTGAGCATTGTGCTCTTGGTAAAATTTTCCCCTCCCCAAAAATGGCGGCCATTTTGAATTTTCGAATTTTTGCCAAAAATGGCAAAACACTAATTTGCTTCTATCTCCTTAACCGTGCGAGATAGAGCGATTTCGTCGAAATTTTCGACCCACAGGGTATCTAAGGAATGCAATCTTTGCAATTTTCAAAAAATTTTCCCCTCCCCAAAAATGGCGGCCATTTTGAATTTTCGAATTTTTGCCAAAAATGGCAAAACACCAATTTGCTTCTATCTCCTTAACCGTGCCAGATAGAGCGATTTCGTCAAAATTTTCGACCCACAGGGTATCTGAGCATTGTGCTCTTGGTAATTTTTCCAAAAATTTTCCCCTCCCCAAAAATGGCGGCCATTTTGAATTTTCGAATTTTTGCCAAAAATGGCAAAACACTAATTTGCTTCTATCTCCTTAACCGTGCGAGATAGAGCGATTTCGTCGAAATTTTCGACCCACAGGGTATCTAAGGAATGTAATCTTTGCAATTTTCCAAAATTTTTCCCCTCCCCAAAAATGGCGGCCATTTTGAATTTTCGAATTTTTGCCAAAAATGGCAAAACACAAATTTCCTTCTATCTCCTTAACCGTGCCAGATAGAGTGATTTCGTCAAAATTTTCGACCCACAGGGTATCTGAGCATTGTACTCTTGGTAATTTTTAAAAAATTTTCCCCTCCCCAAAAATGGCGGCCATTTTGAATTTTCGAATTTTTGCCAAAAATGGCAAAACACTAATTTGCTTCTATCTCCTTAACCGTGCGAGATAGAGTGATTTCGTCGAAATTTTCGACCCACAGGGTATCTAAGGAATGCAATCTTTGCAATTTTCCCAAAATTTTCCCCTCCCCAAAAATGGCGGCCATTTTGAATTTTCGAATTTTTCCCAAAAATGGCAAAACACAAATTTGCTTCTATCTCCTTAACCGTGCGAGATAGAGCGATTTCGTCGAAATTTTCGACCCACAGGGTATCTAAGGAATGCAATCTTTGCAATTTTCCAAAAAATTTTCCCCTCCCCAAAAATGGCGGCCATTTTGAATTTTCGAATTTTTGCCAAAAATGGCAAAACACAAATTTGCTTCTATCTCCTTAACCGTGCGAGATAGAGCGATTTCGTCGAAATTTTCGACCCACAGGGTATCTAAGGAATGCAATCTTTGCAATTTTCAAAAAATTTTCCCCTCCCCAAAAATGGCGGCCATTTTGAATTTTCGAATTTTTGCCAAAAATGGCAAAACACTAATTTGCTTCTATCTCCTTAACCGTGCGAGATAGAGTGATTTCGTCGAAATTTTCGACCCACCAGGGTATCTAAGGAATGCAATCTTTGCAATTTTCCAAAAATTTTCCCCTCCCCAAAAATGGCGGCCATTTTGAATTTTCGCCAAAAATGGCAAAACACAAATTTGCTTCTATCTCCTTAACCGTGCCAGATAGAGCGATTTCGTCAAAATTTTCGACCCACTGGGTATCTGAGCATTGTACTCTTGGTAATTTTTAAAAAATTTTCCCCTCCCCAAAAATGGCGGCCATTTTGAATTTTCGAATTTTTGCCAAAAATGGCAAAACACTAATTTGCTTCTATCTCCTTAACCGTGCGAGATAGAGCGATTTCGTCGAAATTTTCGACCCACAGGGTATCTAAGGAATGTAATATTTGCAATTTTCAAAAAATTTTCCCCTCCCCAAAAATGGCGGCCATTTTGAATTTTCGAATTTTTGCCAAAAATGGCAAAACACAAATTTGCTTCTATCTCCTTAACCGTGCCAGATAGAGCGATTTCGTCAAAATTTTCGACCCACAGGGTATCTGAGCATTGTGCTCTTGGTAATTTTAACAAAATTTTCCCCTCCCCAAAAATGGCGGCCATTTTGAATTTTCGAATTTTTGCCAAAAATGGCAAAACACAAATTTGCTTCTATCTCCATAACCGTGCCAGATAGAGCGATTTCGTCAAAATTTTCGACCCACAGGGTATCTGAGCATTGTGCTCTTGGTAAAATTTTCCCCTCCCCAAAAATGGCGGCCATTTTGAATTTTCGAATTTTTGCCAAAAATGGCAAACACAAATTTGCTTCTATCTCCTTAACCGTGCGAGATAGAGCGATTTCGTCGAAATTTTCGACCCACAGGGTATCTAAGGAATGCAATCTTTGCAATTTTCAAAAAA
The DNA here is from genome assembly GCA_964017235.1 of Sabellastarte sp. h YS-2021. Classification (NCBI taxonomy): domain Eukaryota; kingdom Metazoa; phylum Annelida; class Polychaeta; order Sabellida; family Sabellidae; genus Sabellastarte; species Sabellastarte sp. h YS-2021. Next base: position 109,652,701 of record OZ024927.1, read on the forward strand.
TTTTCCCCTCCCCAAAAATGGCGGCCATTTTGAATTTTCGAATTTTTGCCAAAAATGGCAAAACACCAATTTGCTTCTATCTCCTTAACCGTGCCAGATAGAGCGATTTCGTCAAAATTTTCGACCCACTGGGTATCTGAGCATTGTACTCTTGGTAATTTTTAAAAAATTTTCCCCTCCCCAAAAATGGCGGCCATTTTGAATTTTCGAATTTTTGCCAAAAATGGCAAAACACTAATTTGCTTCTATCTCCTTAACCGTGCGAGATAGAGCGATTTCGTCGAAATTTTCGACCCACAGGGTATCTAAGGAATGCAATCTTTGCAATTTTCAAAAAATTTTCCCCTCCCCAAAAATGGCGGCCATTTTGAATTTTCGAATTTTTGCCAAAAATGGCAAAACACCAATTTGCTTCTATCTCCTTAACCGTGCCAGATAGAGCGATTTCGTCAAAATTTTCGACCCACAGGGTATCTGAGCATTGTGCTCTTGGTAATTTTTCCAAAAATTTTCCCCTCCCCAAAAATGGCGGCCATTTTCGAATTTTTGCCAAAAATGGCAAAACACCAATTTGCTTCTATCTCCTTAACCGTGCCAGATAGAGCGATTTCGTCAAAATTTTCGACCCACAGGGTATCTGAGCATTGTGCTCTTGGTAATTTTTCCAAAAATTTTCCCCTCCCCAAAAATGGCGGCCATTTTGAATTTTCGAATTTTTGCCAAAAATGGCAAAACACTAATTTGCTTCTATCTCCTTAACCGTGCGAGATAGAGCGATTTCGTCGAAATTTTCGACCCACAGGGTATCTAAGGAATGTAATCTTTGCAATTTTCCAAAAATTTTCCCCTCCCCAAAAATGGCGGCCATTTTGAATTTTCGAATTTTTGCCAAAAATGGCAAAACACAAATTTCCTTCTATCTCCTTAACCGTGCGAGATAGAGCGATTTCGTCGAAATTTTCGACCCACAGGGTATCTAAGGAATGCAATCTTTGCAATTTTCCAAAAATTTTCCCCTCCCCCAAAATGGCGGCCATTTTGAATTTTCGAATTTTTGCCAAAAATGACAAAACACAAATTTCCTTCTATCTCCTTAACCGTGCCAGATAGAGTGATTTCGTCAAAATTTTCGACCCACAGGGTATCTGAGCATTGTACTCTTGGTAATTTTTAAAAAATTTTCCCCTCCCCAAAAATGGCGGCCATTTTGAATTTTCGAATTTTTGCCAAAAATGGCAAAACACTAATTTGCTTCTATCTCCTTAACCGTGCGAGATAGAGTGATTTCGTCGAAATTTTCGACCCACAGGGTATCTAAGGAATGCAATCTTTGCAATTTTCCAAAAATTTTCCCCTCCCCAAAAATGGCGGCCATTTTGAATTTTCGAATTTCTCCCAAAAATGGCAAAACACAAATTTGCTTCCATCTCCTTAACCGTGCGAGATAGAGCGATTTCGTCAAAATTTTCGACCCACAGGGTATCTGAGCATTGTGCTCTTGGTAAAATTTTCCCCTCCCCAAAAATGGCGGCCATTTTGAATTTTCGAATTTTTGCCAAAAATGGCAAAACACAAATTTGCTTCTATCTCCTTAACCGTGCGAGATAGAGCGATTTCGTCGAAATTTTCGACCCACAGGGTATCTAAGGAATGCAATCTTTGCAATTTTCAAAAAATTTTCCCCTCCCCAAAAATGGCGGCCATTTTGAATTTTCGAATTTTTGCCAAAAATGGCAAAACACCAATTTGCTTCTATCTCCTTAACCGTGCCAGATAGAGCGATTTCGTCAAAATTTTCGACCCACTGGGTATCTGAGCATTGTACTCTTGGTAATTTTTAAAAAATTTTCCCCTCCCCAAAAATGGCGGCCATTTTGAATTTTCGAATTTTTGCCAAAAATGGCAAAACACTAATTTGCTTCTATCTCCTTAACCGTGCGAGATAGAGCGATTTCGTCGAAATTTTCGACCCACAGGGTATCTAAGGAATGCAATCTTTGCAATTTTCAAAAAATTTTCCCCTCCCCAAAAATGGCGGCCATTTTGAATTTTCGAATTTTTGCCAAAAATGGCAAAACACCAATTTGCTTCTATCTCCTTAACCGTGCCAGATAGAGCGATTTCGTCAAAATTTTCGACCCACAGGGTATCTGAGCATTGTGCTCTTGGTAATTTTTCCAAAAATTTTCCCCTCCCCAAAAATGGCGGCCATTTTGAATTTTCGAATTTTTGCCAAAAATGGCAAAACACCAATTTGCTTCTATCTCCTTAACCGTGCCAGATAGAGCGATTTCGTCAAAATTTTCGACCCACAGGGTATCTGAGCATTGTGCTCTTGGTAATTTTTCCAAAAATTTTCCCCTCCCCAAAAATGGCGGCCATTTTGAATTTTCGAATTTTTGCCAAAAATGGCAAAACACAAATTTCCTTCTATCTCCTTAACCGTGCCAGATAGAGCGATTTCGTCGAAATTTTCGACCCACAGGGTATCTAAGGAATGTAATCTTTGCAATTTTCCAAAAATTTTCCCCTCCCCAAAAATGGCGGCCATTTTGAATTTTCGAATTTTTGCCAAAAATGGCAAAACACAAATTTCCTTCTATCTCCTTAACCGTGCCAGATAGAGTGATTTCGTCAAAATTTTCGACCCACAGGGTATCTGAGCATTGTACTCTTGGTAATTTTTAAAAAATTTTCCCCTCCCCAAAAATGGCGGCCATTTTGAATTTTCGAATTTTTGCCAAAAATGGCAAAACACTAATTTGCTTCTATCTCCTTAACCGTGCAAGATAGAGTGATTTCGTCGAAATTTTCGACCCACAGGGTATCTAAGGAATGCAATCTTTGCAATTTTCCAAAAATTTTCCCCTCCCCAAAAATGGCGGCCATTTTGAATTTTCGAATTTTTCCCAAAAATGGCAAAACACAAATTTGCTTCTATCTCCTTAACCGTGCGAGATAGAGCGATTTCGTCGAAATTTTCGACCCACAGGGTATCTAAGGAATGCAATCTTTGCAATTTTCCAAAAAATTTTCCCCTCCCCAAAAATGGCGGCCATTTTGAATTTTCGAATTTTTGCCAAAAATGGCAAAACACAAATTTGCTTCTATCTCCTTAACCGTGCGAGATAGAGCGATTTCGTCAAAATTTTCGACCCACAGGTATTTCAGCATTGTATTCTTGGCAATTTAAAAAAAAATTTCCCGTCCCCTAAAATGGCGGCCATTTTGAATTTTCAAATTTTTGTCAAAAATGGCAAAACACAAATTTGCTTCTATCTCCTTAACCATGCGAGATAGAGCGATTTCGTCGAAATTTTCAACCCACGGGGTATCTAAGGAATGTAATCTTTGCAATTTTCAAAAAATTTTCCCCTCCCCAAAAATGGCAGCCATTTTGAATTTTCGAATTTTTGCCCAAAATGGAAAAACACAAACTGGCCTTAACCGTGCCAAATAGAGTTATTTCGTTGAAATTTTCGACCCATAGGGTATCTAGAAAATGTACTCTTGGCAATTTTCAAAAAAATTTCCTTTTCCCAAAAATGGCGGCCATTTTGAATTTTCAAATTTTTGCCAAAAATAGAAAAACAGGAATTTGCTTCTATCTTCTTAACCATGCCAGATAGAGTGATTTCGTCAAAATTTTCAACCCAACCAATGCAAAAAGGCATGAAGCTGAAATAATTTACATCTACACTAACAAATATTTAAGCATCATTGATATATTTTACAAATGAAACAGGGTCTTGTAAGACTACTGTACAATTTGGGCAAAAGGTTCATGGGTGGACATTACACATGATAATGTGTGTTCTTCTATGCTATCCTGTTTCTATTCGCATCTACTATCAACAGGGCGGCCGATTTCTAGTTTGAAAACTATTGCATTTAGAGAATTTAGTATAAATATGTTATTCAGCTACTTTTGGGTCAGCTATAACATAGTAAAATTTCAGACCTGTAGCTCATGGCATAGCTGAGTAATAGCTACTTTTAGGTTATCACTGTTGAGTAAATCACTTATAACTTAAAAACTATTGCATTTAGAGTATTTTGTTGCAATATGTTATTCACCTATTTTGGGGTCAGCTATAACATAGTGAAGTTCCAGACCTGTGGCTCATTGCATAGCTGAGTAATAGCTACTTTGAAGTTCTCACTGTTGAGTAAATTAGTTGTAATTGGAAAACTATTGCCTTTACAGAAATTTGTGCAAATATGTTATTCAGCTACTTTTGGGTCAGCTATAACATAGTGAAATTACAGACCTGTAGCTCATGGCACAGCTGAGCAATAGCTATTCTCAGCCACTGACTGTTGAGTAAATCAGCTATAACTTGAAAAATATTGCATTTGGAGTATTTTGTTAAAATACATTGTTCACCTACTTTTGGGTTAGCTATAACATAGTGAAATTACAGACCTATAGCTCATGGCATAGTGGAGCAATAGCTATTTTCAGGTTCTCACTATTGAGTAAATCAGTTGTAACTTGAAAACTATTGCATTTACAGTATTTTGCTTAATTATGTTGTTCACCTACTTTTAGGTCAGCTATAACAGTGCAAAAATTCAGACATGTAGCTCATTGCATAGCTGAGTAATAGTTACTTTGAGGTTCTCACTCTTGAGTAAATCAGTTGTAACTTGAAAATTATTACATTTAGAGTATTTTGTTTAAATATGTTATTCACATAATTTTTGGTCAGCTATAACATTGTGAAATTGCAGACCTCTATGTCATGGCATAGCTGAGCAATAGCTTCTTTCAGGTTCTCACTGTTGAGTAAATCATTGTATCCAACCTGTAGGAAATCATGGGCTGGGAATCTATTAATATGGTCCGATTTGACCTTGGAACCCTCCTTCAATGTCAAATGAGGATAGCCAAACATAAAAGTGCTTATAACTCGCTTATTATTGGTCCTAGAGGTTGGAATGAAAACCAACCTATAGAAAATCATGAGCTGGGAATTTTTTGGTGTGGTCGGATTTCACCTTGGACCCCTCCTTCAAGGTCAAATGAGGATAGCCAAACTTAAAAGTGCTTATAACTCACTTATTATTGGTCCTAGAGGTTTCGAATGGAAAACCAACCTATAGAATATCATGGGCTGGGAATCTTTTGGTGTGGTCGGATTTGACCTTAGACCCCTCCTTCCAGGTCAAATGAAGATAGCCAAACTTAAAGTGCTTATAACTCGCGTATTATTGGTCTTGGAGGTTTGGGATGGTAAACCAACATATAGGAAATCATGGGCTGGGATTCTTTTGGTGTAGTCAGATTTGACCTGGGACCCCTCCTTCAAGGTCAATTGAGGATAGCCAAACTTACAATTGCTTAGAACTCGCTTATTATTGGTCCTACAAGTTTGGGATGGTAAACAAGCTACAGGAAATCATGGGCTTGGAATTTTTTTGTGTGGTCGGATTTGACCTTGGACCCCCTCCTTCAAGGTCAAACAAGGATAGCCAAACTTAAAAAGTGCCTATGACTCACTTATTATTGGTCCGAGAGGTTTGGGATGGTAAACCATCCTAAATTCTTTGGCTGGGAATCTTTTGGTATGGTCAGATTTGACCTTTGGACCCCTTCTTCATGGTCGAACGAGGATATTGCATTTATAGTATTTCTTTAAATATTTTTAACCTACTTTTTACACTTAAACAATTACCTTGTTACTTTATTTCATAATACCATTTGCAGGGCACAACTTTTTTGTCCTTTTCTTCTGTCAGCTTCGGAATATCTTTCGAACATGCTGTTCAGTTACCATTTACTGTATTTCTGTACAGCCCTTTCACTGATAATTATGTTTTCCTCTCATTATCACCATCACATATCAGTCCCTCCCTTGCAGACCCGGCTTTGTTGTCGGTAGTGGGGGTTGTGGATGGCCAGTTCACTGGTTTTATCACGAAAGAAAGAAGGAATTATGTCCACCCCACTGGGGGGTGGACATATTATTTTTTGCTTTTTCCGCCGTCTGCCGTCCGCCGTCCCACTTGGTTTCCAGACATTTTAGGCAACAGTTCTTATCCTATCTTTACCAAATTTGGCATGCAGGTTTATTGGGTTAATAGCTTGTATGGGATTGCTTTTGCTGATGATAGCTCTATAGCTAACTGAGTAATAGCTACTTTGCTACTTTTGAGTAGTTCTTTGGTTTCCAGACATTTTAAGGAATGCTAGCTTTCTGAAATTTGGTATGGAGGTTCATTGGGTTAATAGCTTGTATGGGATTGCTTTTGGGGGGAATTGCTTCATAGATGAGTAATTATATCCCCAGACGAAAGTCGGGGATATATTGGATTCAGGTCCGTCGCGCCGCCGTAGAAATTTCGCGATAACTCAAAAACGGATTAATATTATTTTTTCAAACTTGGTACACATGTTAAGGATGCCCAAAGGAAGATCCTTATTTTAAGGTGACCTTAAACTCCCAGTAATAAAGAACTTATGGCCACCTTAAGGTCAGAAATTGCACTTTTGGCCACTTAGTGCCCTCTAGGTCACAAACTATGAGGCTTGTCTGCCTCAAATTTTACCTGAGAACACATTAATATATTCTTAGTACATGTGCCGAAAATCAAGACTTTAAGTTGAGGAGAAAATTGTCTTTGAGGCCCATAAAGACCCCACTTAGGACTTTTTTCCTATATTTTTAACTTATTTTGCCCTATAATTTGGAAGTGGTAATTCTGATGAGTCTCAAACTGCACTAGATGTAACTCTTATATGTAATCCTTGTCTGTGAAAAATTTAAAGGCTGTAGGTTTACCTGTTAGGCCGACTTAAGATCTCAAAATTGCCCACAGAGACCCAATTTATGGACTTTTTGACATCTTCAAGCACTGTAGCTTTCAAACTATGTCTCTCATCTAAGTGAAATATCATCTGAGAATATATCAATATGTTTTTCTTGTATGTACTCCAAAATTTAGGCCTTTAATATACATTTAACCCATGTATGAGGACCATAAACACCCACCCGAGTGACCCTTTTAAGACATTTTTCACATATTTTGCTCTGTAACTTGGAAATGGTAAGTCTGAGAAGTTTCAAACTGTATTAGATATATATTCTATGTGTAATGTTAGTATGTAACAGATTTTAAGTCTGAAGCTTTAATTTGAAGGTCAAATTGAGGTCTCTGACGGGCTCCCAAAGACCCAATATATGGACTTTTTGCCACCTTTAAGCCCTGTGACTGTAAACTATGTTATTGATGGAGCTGAAATCCCATCTGGGAATGCATTATTATGTCCTTTTTACATGTGCCGAAAATCAAGGCTTTAAGTAGACATTTAACCTGTGTTTGAGGACCATAAATCCCCACCCGAGTGACCCTTTTTAGACATTTTTCACATATTTTGCCCTGTAACTTGGAAATGGTAAGTCTGAGAAGTTTCAAACTGTATTAGATACATATTCTATGTGTAATCTTAGTATGTGACAAATTTTAAGTCTGAAGCTTTAATTTGAAGGCCACATTGAGGTCTCTAAAAGGCCCCATAGAGACCCACTATTTGGACTTTTTGCCAGTTTTAAGGCCCATGACGGTTAAACTATGTGACTGATAGAGATGAAATCTCATCTGGGAATACATTATTATGTTCTTTTTACATGTGCCAAAAATCAAGGCTTCAAGTAGACATTTAAACTGTGTATGATGACCATTAACACCCACCCGACTGACCGTTTTAAGACATTTTTCACATATTTTGCTCTGTAACTTGGAAATGGTGAGTCTGAGAAGTTTCAAACTTTATTATTAGATACATATTCTATGTGTAGTCTTAGTATGTAGCAGATTTTAAGTCTGATGCTTTAATTTGAAAACCACATCGAGATCTCTAAAAGGCCCACAGAGACCCAATATTTGGACTTTTTGCCACCTTTAAGCCCTGTGACTGTTAAACTATGTGATTGATTGAGCTGAAATCCCATCTGGGAATGCATTATTATGTCCTTTTCAAATGTGCCGAAAATCAAGGCTTTTAGTAGACATTTAACCTGTGTATGAGGGCCATAGACACTTGCCCTAGTGACCTTTTTTGACATTTTTTTCTGTATTTTGCCCTGTTATTTGGAAATGCTTAGTGTGACAAGTCTTAAACTGTATTATATATAATTTTTGTTTGTTGTGTATGTCCCCCAAAAAGTTTCAGTTCTGTAGTTTAATTGCTAAGGTCTCTTTAACAATTGTAAAATGCCCACAGAGACCCAATTTATGGATATTATGCCACTTTAAAGCCCTGTAACTGTCAAACTATGTGGCTCATAGAGCTGAAATCTTTGAATTTTTCAAAGGAAGTGCCTGTCTATTTAAATTTTGAATATTAATAATGTTATGGCTATCTTAGGCTTTTAAGAACTTATTTTTGTGTTATTTTTTTTAACTTTTTAATATGAAACTGGTTAAACATATTCAAGTAGGCAAAATGGACACTGTTATTTTCTGGTGAGCTTTAAGTCCCAAATATTAATGAAATTATAGCCTTCTGTAGTAAAAATAGGGGATTTTAACCCTCAACTAACCCAGTTTTATTCAACTTGCCTTAATTTTGACACAGCTCCTACAGTTACGAACTCATTTCAATTGATAATCACATACTTAAAATGCTCAATTCTGAATTATTATTATAAACCTGTTCTTGTCGTTTGATAATTTATATTTAATTCTGGAGGTATATAATCTTCCTGTTGGACATTCCTTATTCATATATTTGATTTTATCTTAGTGATAAGATTAACTGAGCTTTTTGTATTTGATTACCCCTTTTATATTATAAGTGTTTGTTTACCATTTGTGCTGCAGCACTCCATCTCTTTGTAGTCCCACCCCCCATCCCCCGCCCACCTCTGGGACCTCCAGTTATTGAGTGACACTAAATAAACAAAGGTATACAGATCTTCTGTAATAGTGAGAGAGGTGTGGAGAGGGGGAGAGAGGTGGGGTGGGGGTGGGAGGTGGTGTTTGCTTCATTATCTAATTATCTAAGACAAAGGGAGTCAGAACTGAGATTGTGTCACATATTTAGGTTGCATATATATGGACCACATATATAGGAATTGAGGAAATGAATAACTGAAAAACAATGCAAATTCTAAAAATAATATAATAAAATAATAATATAAATAATATATGATTTTTAAATAATACTTTATTTGTGAACAAATATAGAAACAGAGATACGCTTTTGGAATTATGAATTTAGAATGGACATTCAATCATCAATCATTTAAATACTTTGAAAATAGGTTCAGAGTTACCCTTTGCAGGAAGATTGAAAAGTATGATGAGTTGAGTTAAAAATAATATTTTATTTGTCAACAAATATAGAAACAGATATGCTCTTTTGAGATTATTAATTTAGAATGGACATTCAATCATCAATCATTTAAATACTTTGAAAATAGGTTCAGAGTTATCATTGCAGGAAGATTGAAAATATGATCTGTTGAGTTATGTATTCGACATCTGGGGATACACCATCTTCCTTGGGAAGATATAAACTTAGTAGATTGATGTGCTGAAGTTCATATAACTTTTCCCAATATTTATGGCATACAACAAATGGATTAAATAAAAAATTCACGATCAAAACCTGTGGTGTGAGTGATGACCTGTCTGGGGATATGTTGGCGCCGAGTTGGCCCAATCTAGTTAATTAAATAAATGAGTAATTGGCTATTTTGAATACTGAAAAAGGCAAATGTGCTCATATCTCCTAAACCGTGCGAGATAGAGCGATTTCGTCGAAATTTTCGACCCACAGGGTATCTAAGGAATGTACTCTTTGCAATTTTCAAAAAATTTTCCCCTCCCCAAAAATGGCGGCCATTTTGAATTTTCGAATTTTTGCCAAAAATGGCAAAACACAAATTTGCTTCTATCTCCTTAACCGTGCGAGATAGAGCAATTTCGTCGAAATTTTCGATCCACGGGTATCTAAGAAATGTACTCTTTGCAATTTTCAAAAAATTTTCCCCTCCCCACATATGGCGGCCATTTTGAATTTTCGAATTTTTGCCCAAAATGGAAAAACACAAACTGGCCTTAACCGTGCAAAATAGAGTTATTTCGTTGAAATTTTCGACCCATAGGGTTTTAAGAACTTATTTTTGTGTTATTTTTTTTAACTTTTTAATATGAAACTGGTTAAACATATTCAAGTAGGCAAAATGGACACTGTTATTTTCTGGTGAGCTTTAAGTCCCAAATATTAATGAAATTATAGCCTTATGTAGTAAAAATAGGGGATTTTAACCCTCAACTAACCCAGTTTTATTCAACTTGCCTTAATTTTGACACAGCTCCTACAGTTACGAACTCATTTCAATTGATAATCACATACTTAAAATGCTCAATTCTGAATTATTATTATAAACCTGTTCTTGTCGTTTGATAATTTATATTTAATTCTGGAGGTATATAATCTTCCTGTTGGACATTCCTTATTCATATATTTGATTTTATCTTAGTGATAAGATTAACTGAGCTTTTTGTATTTGATTACCCCTTTTATATTATAAGTGTTTGTTTACCATTTGTGCTGCAGCACTCCATCTCTTTGTAGTCCCACCCCCCATCCCCCGCCCACCTCTGGGACCTCCAGTTATTGAGTGACACTAAATAAACAAAGGTATACAGATCTTCTGTAATAGTGAGAGAGGTGTGGAGAGGGGGAGAGAGGTGGGGTGGGGGTGGGAGGTGGTGTTTGCTTCATTATCTAATTATCTAAGACAAAGGGAGTCAGAACTGAGATTGTGTCACATATTTAGGTTGCATATATATGGACCACATATATAGGAATTGAGGAAATGAATAACTGAAAAACAATGCAAATTCTAAAAATAATATAATAAAATAATAATATAAATAATATATGATTTTTAAATAATACTTTATTTGTGAACAAATATAGAAACAGAGATACGCTTTTGGAATTATGAATTTAGAATGGACATTCAATCATCAATCATTTAAATACTTTGAAAATAGGTTCAGAGTTACCCTTTGCAGGAAGATTGAAAAGTATGATGAGTTGAGTTAAAAATAATATTTTATTTGTCAACAAATATAGAAACAGATATGCTCTTTTGAGATTATTAATTTAGAATGGACATTCAATCATCAATCATTTAAATACTTTGAAAATAGGTTCAGAGTTATCATTGCAGGAAGATTGAAAATATGATCTGTTGAGTTATGTATTCGACGTCTGGGGATACACCATCTTCCTTGGGAAGATATAAACTTAGTAGATTGATGTGCTGAAGTTCATATAACTTTTCCCAATATTTATGGCATACAACAAATGGATTAAATAAAAAATTCACGATCAAAACCTGTGGTGTGAGTGATGACCTGTCTGGGGATATGTTGGCGCCGAGTTGGCCCAATCTAGTTAATTAAATAAATGAGTAATTGGCTATTTTGAATACTGAAAAAGGCAAATGTGCTCATATCTCCTAAACCGTGCGAGATAGAGCGATTTCGTCGAAATTTTCGACCCACAGGGTATCTAAGGAATGTACTCTTTGCAATTTTCAAAAAATTTTCCCCTCCCCAAAAATGGCGGCCATTTTGAATTTTCGAATTTTTGCCAAAAATGGCAAAACACAAATTTGCTTCTATCTCCTTAACCGTGCGAGATAGAGCAATTTCGTCGAAATTTTCGATCCACGGGTATCTAAGAAATGTACTCTTTGCAATTTTCAAAAAATTTTCCCCTCCCCACATATGGCGGCCATTTTGAATTTTCGAATTTTTGCCCAAAATGGAAAAACACAAACTGGCCTTAACCGTGCAAAATAGAGTTATTTCGTTGAAATTTTCGACCCATAGGGTATCTAACAAATGTACTCTTGGCAATTTTCCTTTTCCCAAAAATAGAAAAACAGGAATTTGCTTCTATCTTCTTAACCGTGCAAGATAGTGATTTCGTCAAAATTTTCAACCCAACCAATGCAAAAAGGCATGAAGCTGAAATAATTTACATCTACACTAATAAATATTTAAGCATCATTGATATATTTTACAAATGAAACAGGGTCTTGTAAGACTACTGTACAATTTGGGCAAGGTTCATGGGGTGGACATTACACATGATAATGTGTGTTCTTCTATGCTATCCTGTTTCTATTCGCATCTACTATCAACATGGCATCCTATTTCTAGTTGTACACTTTCTTCAACAACTGGTTACAGAGTGTACCGGCTGGTAATTGCTACACAGCCTTGTACACTTGCTTCACCTACTGGTTACAGAGTGTACCGGTTACACAGCCCTATGCACTTGCTTCAACAACTGGTTTCAGAGTGTACTGACAGGTACCGACTACACAGCCCTGTACACTTGCTTCAATAACTGGTTACAGAGTGTACCGGCAGGTACTGGCTACACAACCTTGTACACTTGCTTCAACAACTGGTTACAGAGTGTACCGGCTGGTACTGGCTACACAGCCTTGTACACTTGCTTCAACCTACCGGTTACAAGTCTACAAACAGGGTGCTGGCTACACAGTCCTTACTGTACAGGGCTTCACCCCAACTGGTTACATAAAAAAGCTGGCTAAATATAGACCAGTAGCTGTCTAAATTCATTGGTGACCCCAGCTTGCCAGTTTTTTATGCCAGTTACAGAGACTTAACTGTTTACAGTGAATTACCGGTTATGGAGTCTTGGTACCGGACAAATTGCCTTGGTAGATTTGGTTACAGAAAATTCTTAGACCAATCAGTGGCCTTAGTGATATGACAGTGTCCCCAGCTACTGCCAGGCAACCTTCCCTTATCACACCTCTCAACAGCCTGTTATCGGTGCTGGACTTGACTGGAGAGATAATAGATTTCACCTTGACAAACACAGACCTGAATAACAAGCATGAAAGGAAATAGGCCTTAATCATATATAAAAAAAAAAAAAAAAAGTGGTCGATAGTCAGACAAATTCTTCATCATGTCCGCCCAAGGGTCAGCCATCTCAATTTCTTGTAAATGCTGCACCTTGCAGGATGCTGGCCTGGGGCAAGAGTCTTAAATGTGAAAAGTTGTGTCAGCCCCACCGGACCGGACCACAGCAAGAACAGAGAGACTGTTTTCTCGGATCATTGTCACCAGACCAGTGTCCGGAGGCCGGAGGGACAGAAATGTTTGTCAGACTAGCAAATGTCCCGAATGTGGCACACATCTGCCTGTAGGGTCCAGACTACCCCGTTTCGGGACTTACGAAGCCTTGGGGGACTGGACCCTAGGTAGTACAAGTGTTGAAGGAGGGCTACACTCTCCCTTTCACCCAAATTATCAAATGCTATGCACGTCTTCACAGGAACCTATATTGGTTACAAGCATTACATCAGCTTATGGACAAGGAATGGTGCAGTCGAGCCAGTTCAAAATCTCTGGGCTTCTTCAGCCTTGCTTGGTTCCAAAACCACACAACCATTGGAGACCTATTCTAGGTCTGAGCAAACCAAACCTTTCGGAGACCATCAGGACCACCCTCCCAACAATGGGAGTGGGTTACCTCAATAGATTTCAAGGACGCCTACTTCCATATACCTATACAGGAACAGTCCAGGACATATCAAATGTCATGTCCAGGGTCGGACATACCAGTTCAAAGCCCTGTCTTTCGGTCTGTCCACTGCACCCATGGAGCTCACTGTAGTAGCAAAGGAGTTAAAACTGATGGCCATACACAAGGGTATAATAATCCACCAGTACTTAGACGACTGGTTGGTGAAAGCCACATCCCACCGGGGTTGTCTCCGGCTTACACTAGATCTAGTGAAAATATGCCAAAGTTTAGGTTACCAGTTCGACCTCATGGCCGGTCGGGTCCGACCTATACCGGACCATTGGCAGAACCTTCAGGACAAATACTAGAAATACTGTCACTACCGGTTTGTCCGGTCCAGTAGTTCATGTCTGATAGGTTTACTAACAGCCACAGGAAAGCAATTTCACCTAGGCTGACTTCATAGGAGACCCATACAGTGACATCTCAAAAACAACTGGAGGGTACCAGAGTCACTAGAAAAGGTGATTCCAATACCAAGGTGTTGCACCCACATTTACAAGGGTGGTTGCGAGAGGACAATGTCCTTACAGGCCAACCATTACACCCAAATAAAACATGATCTGCAAATTTTACAGATTCATCAAAAGCAGGGTAGGGTGCTCACAAACACACTGCAGGAGGCACCTAGTCCCTCCTGGAAAGCAAGTTGCATATCAATTACCTAGAACTCAAGGCAGTCTTTCTAGCCTTACAAGAGTTCCAAGACCTTGGATGCACAAGATAGTACTTGTAGAGACAGACAACACCACAGTGGTGTCATACATAAACAGGGAAGGAGGCATGAGGTCGGGCCCACTTTGTGCTTTACTATGGAGAATCTTGACCTGGTGCGCCAGAAATCAAGTAACTCTAAAAGCCCGACACAGACTGGCCGAGTGTGGTCGCAGACAAGCTATCCAGGCTAGACCAGACCACCCAAACAGAGTGGTCTCTCCTTCAGGAGGTCCTCCAAGCAATATGCAACAGGGGGCACCGGCCTCAACTAGACCTATTTGCCATGAGGTTCAACCACAAGTTGCCCTTGTTTGTGTCACCGGTACCGGATCCCCTGGTTACAGCAGTGAATGCGCTCAGTTTGCCATGGTAGGATCAGGAAGCATACACCTTCCCACTATCAGCCATATTGGGCAAAGCGGTGATGTTACAGGACTCCCCATACAAGAGAATCATTCTGATTGCTCCGGGGTGGCCCATTATGCCTTGGTTTTGGGATCCAGTGGCGATGTCCAGCCAATTCCCACTGAGCCTGCCCAATCTGCCCAACCTGTTGACACAACCATTCAATCAGATCCCTCACAGAAATCTGACAAATCTTAATCTCGATGCTCGGCTCCTGGATCCTCAGCATTCGAGGAGCAGGGCTTCGCTGAGGCGGTGGCAGCAAGAATTGAGGCTCCTCAAAAGGGATCAACCAGATCAGTCTATGAGGCAAAGTGGACCATTTACAAGTGGTGCGTCACTAATCAGGTGGACCTCGGGGTACCCCTGTAAAGTCAGTTGCTGACTTCCTTATGTACCTTATGAGGACAGGAAGATACAGCCCAGCACCATTGATGGTTACAGTTCAGCCATTGCTGATAAACTGGGAAATTCACCCTTCAACATCAGCAAGGACAAAAATCTCGCTCGTCTCCTGGATAGTTTCCACAGAGACATACCCAAAGGCAGGAGGGGCATACCCTCCTGGAACCTCTCACTGGTTTTGCACCAACTGAATAAGGCTCCGTTTGGACCAATCAAGGAGGCCTCCTTGAAGCATTTGACCTTCAAGACGGTATTCTTCTTGGCCCTTGGGTCGGGCAAACGCAGATGTGAGATTCATGCTTGGCAAAACAAAAATATTAGACACCAATCCATGAATCCAATTGGTCAACGGTGTCCCTGTATCCATTACCCAGCTTTCTATCCAAGAATCAGCTGGTCAGGAGGGTCCAGACAGTGTGGCCCCAGTGGTTATAACAACCCTGGCCCCCTTCTCTGGATAGATCCCTCAAGTCTGACTGGTCCCTTTTTTTCCGGTTAAAGCATTGCGCTACCATTTGGACAGGACCTCAGACCTCAAGTAGAATAAGGAGGTGGTTGTTTTGTCTCCTTTAAGAAAGGTTCCGACAAAGACATCCGCCTCTATCTCCTCTTAGATCAAGCAGACTGTGATCCTATGTTACGAGCTCTCTGACCAGGAGGCCCACTCTTTACATCAGGTTAAAACCCATGATGTCAGGGCCTTTGCTGCTCCTAAGGTCTTCCAGTCAGGAGTCTCCTTAGATCCAGTCTTGTCAGCCTACCACTGAAGTCACACAATACCCTCACACAGTTCTATCTGAAGGGTGTGGCTTGGGCTGACTCGGAGCTTTACCAATTGGGCTCGGTAGTGGCTGCTCAGCAGATCCACAGGTGGCCCTTAGATTGAGGAGATTTGTATATATGTACATAGTATAAACATTTTCTACATGTACATAGTAAAAATGTGATGTGCTTCCTTTGGGAGGTTTATTGACATTCTGGGACTGAACTCATCCCTCTCTTCCCCTACCTCAGAGCAGGTCTGTTAAGGGGGGGGGGGCGACGTCGGTATAGCCCCGGGTAACCGGCTGTTGGCAGCCTAGACCGTAGGTTAAAATTTGCTATTATGAGTTCACATATGTCCCTAGTAACTTACCCGCCGACCAAGCGGTAGTTATTCAGCAAATTGTCCATTGGATAGGATGTATTAACGCAATAAAATTGCAAATTTAATAAGTAAATTAAATTTTTATAAGTTAATACCCTATCCAATGGACACAGAAGACCCTCCACCGACCCCGCTATCAGCTTACTAGGGGTCTAAGAGGTTTAGACAACGAAAAAGATGCTATGACGTCAGGTTGTCTAGACAGGAAGGAAGTACGAGGCGCCATCTGGGGAGTGCACAGTACTACGGACCTGCCAGCCGGTGGAAACACAGGATGTCTTTTTCTGATGTTTGGCGGGCCGGTCTGCGCCGGCCGGTTTAGCAAATTGTCCATTTGATAGGGTGTTAACTTATAAAAATTTAATTTAGTTATTAAATTTGCAATTTTCTTATTTGTAGCAAAATTATGATGGAAATAAATGTCAAATACCTTCACAAGTATTAAAGTTAGGCAAATCTTTTCATTTGTTATTCATCTACTTTTTGATAAGCTTACTTTCCTGTGTCCTTTATATTTTTGTTGCTTTTGCAGATTTAGGTCAATAGCTAAGTGAGTAGATAGCTGAGTAATAGCTACTAAAATGAGTAAATGTCTTTTATCTCTAAAAGTATTATAGGTAGGCAATTTCTTCTAAATTAGTCATTCACCTACTTTTGGGTGATCTACCACATAGTGAAGTTGCAGATCTATAGCTCTTTGCATAGCACACTCATAGCTACTAAAATGAGTAAATGTCTTTTATCTGTAAAAGTATTACAGGTAGGCAGTTTCTTTTAAATAAGTCATTCACCTACTTTTGGCTAATCTACCACATAGTGAAGTTGCAGAACTGTAGCTCTTTGGATAGCTGAGTAAGAGCTACTAAAATGAGCAAATGTCTTTTATCTCTACAATTATTACAGGTAGGCAATTTCTTGTAAATAAGTCATTCACCTACTTTTGGCTGATCTACCTAATAGTGAAGTTTCAGATCTATAGCTCTTTGCATAGCTAAGTGTTAGCTACTAAAATGAGTAAATGTCTTGTATCTGTAAAAGTATTGAATATACGCAATTTCTTCTAAATAAGTCATCCACCTACTTTTGGGTGATCTTCTACATAGTGAGGTTGCAGAACTGTAGTTCTTTCCATAGCTGAGTAACAGCTACTACCACATAGTGAAGTTGCACAACTGTAGCTCTTTGCATAACTGAGTAATAGCTACTAAAATGAGTCAATGCCCTTTATCTTTAAAAGTATTACAGATAGGCAATTTCTTCTAAATAAGTTGTTCACATAATATTTGGTGATCTACCACATAGTGAAGTTGCACAACTGTAGCTCTTTGCATAGCTGAGTAACAGGTACTTAAATGAGTAAATGTCTTTTATCTTTACAAGTATTGGACATAGACAATTTCTTCTAAGTAAGTCCTTCACCTGCTTTTGGGCGATCTACCACATAGTGAAGTTGCAGAACTGTAGCTCTTTGGATGGCAGAGTAATAGCCACTAAAATGAGTAACTGCCTTTTATCTCTGTGTTACAGATAGGCAATTTCTTGTAAATATGTCCTTCGCCTACTTTGGGTTGATCTACTGCATAATAAAGTTGCAGAACTGTAGCTCTTTGGATGGCAGAGTAATAGCTACTAAAATGAGTAAATGTCTTTTATCTCTAAAAGTATTATAGGTAGGCAATTTCTTCTAAATTAGTCATTCACCTACTTTTGGGTGATCTACCACATAGTGAAGTTGCAGATCTATAGCTCTTTGCATAGCACACTCATAGCTACTAAAATGAGTAAATGTCTTTTATCTGTAAAAGTATTACAGGTAGGCAGTTTCTTTTAAATAAGTCATTCACCTACTTTTGGCTAATCTACCACATAGTGAAGTTGCAGAACTGTAGCTCTTTGGATAGCTGAGTAAGAGCTACTAAAATGAGCAAATGTCTTTTATCTCTACAATTATTACAGGTAGGCAATTTCTTGTAAATAAGTCATTCACCTACTTTTGGCTGATCTACCTAATAGTGAAGTTTCAGATCTATAGCTCTTTGCATAGCTAAGTGTTAGCTACTAAAATGAGTAAATGTCTTGTATCTGTAAAAGTATTGAATATACCTACCACAGGTAGTTGAGTAAATGTCTTTTATCTCTAAAAGTATATACGCAATTTCTTCTAAATAAGTCATCCACCTACTTTTGGGTGATCTTCTACATAGTGAGGTTGCAGAACTGTAGTTCTTTCCATAGCTGAGTAACAGCTACTACCACATAGTGAAGTTGCACAACTGTAGCTCTTTGCATAACTGAGTAATAGCTACTAAAATGAGTCAATGCCCTTTATCTTTAAAAGTATTACAGATAGGCAATTTCTTCTAAATAAGTTGTTCACATAATATTTGGTGATCTACCACATAGTGAAGTTGCACAACTGTAGCTCTTTGCATAGCTGAGTAACAGGTACTTAAATGAGTAAATGTCTTTTATCTTTACAAGTATTGGACATAGACAATTTCTTCTAAGTAAGTCCTTCACCTGCTTTTGGGCGATCTACCACATAGTGAAGTTGCAGAACTGTAGCTCTTTGGATGGCAGAGTAATAGCCACTAAAATGAGTAACTGCCTTTTATCTCTGTTACAGATAGGCAATTTCTTGTAAATATGTCCTTCGCCTACTTTGGGTTGATCTACTGCATAATAAAGTTGCAGAACTGTAGCTCTTTGGATGGCAGAGTAATAGCTACTAAAATGAGTAAATGTCTTTTATCTCTAAAAGTATTATAGGTAGGCAATTTCTTCTAAATTAGTCATTCACCTACTTTTGGGTGATCTACCACATAGTGAAGTTGCAGATCTATAGCTCTTTGCATAGCACACTCATAGC
Organism: Sabellastarte sp. h YS-2021; assembly: GCA_964017235.1. NCBI lineage: Eukaryota > Metazoa > Annelida > Polychaeta > Sabellida > Sabellidae > Sabellastarte > Sabellastarte sp. h YS-2021. Next base: position 109,671,841 of record OZ024927.1, read on the forward strand.
TACTAAAATGAGTAAATGTCTTTTATCTGTAAAAGTATTACAGGTAGGCAGTTTCTTTTAAATAAGTCATTCACCTACTTTTGGCTAATCTACCACATAGTGAAGTTGCAGAACTGTAGCTCTTTGGATAGCTGAGTAAGAGCTACTAAAATGAGCAAATGTCTTTTATCTCTACAATTATTACAGGTAGGCAATTTCTTGTAAATAAGTCATTCACCTACTTTTGGCTGATCTACCTAATAGTGAAGTTTCAGATCTATAGCTCTTTGCATAGCTAAGTGTTAGCTACTAAAATGAGTAAATGTCTTGTATCTGTAAAAGTATTGAATATACGCAATTTCTTCTAAATAAGTCATCCACCTACTTTTGGGTGATCTTCTACATAGTGAGGTTGCAGAACTGTAGTTCTTTCCATAGCTGAGTAACAGCTACTACCACATAGTGAAGTTGCACAACTGTAGCTCTTTGCATAACTGAGTAATAGCTACTAAAATGAGTCAATGCCCTTTATCTTTAAAAGTATTACAGATAGGCAATTTCTTCTAAATAAGTTGTTCACCTAATATTGGGTGATCTACCACATAGTGAAGTTGCACAACTGTAGCTCTTTGCATAGCTGAATAACAGGTACTTAAATGAGTAAATGTCTTTTATCTTTACAAGTATTGGACATAGACAATTTCTTCAAAGTAAGTCCTTCACCTGCTTTTGGGCGATCTACCACATAGTGAAGTTGCAGAACTGTAGCTCTTTGGATGGCAGAGTAATAGCCACTAAAATGAGTAACTGCCTTTTATCTCTGTGTTACAGATAGGCAATTTCTTGTAAATATGTCCTTCGCCTACTTTGGGTTGATCTACTGCATAATAAAGTTGCAGAACTGTAGCTCTTTGGATGGCAGAGTAATAGCTACTAAAATGAGTAAATGCCTTTTGTCTTTAAAAGTATTGCAATCAAACATTAAAATGCCTCCTGCTTGTTGTCACTTCTACATGTGCCTCCATCTCACAAGAAAATTTATATTCCACTATCTTTAGTACATCTAATTTATACGGTGAGAGATAAATGCATGCTTCAGAATATTTGTTCCTGGTCCTAGAGGTTTGGGACGGTAAACCAACCTGTAGGAAATCATTGGCTGGGAATCTTTTGGTGTGGTCGGATTTGACCTTGGGCCCCTCCTTCAAGGTAAAACGAGGATAGCCAAAGTTAAAGGCGCTTATAGCTCGCTTATTATTGGTCCTAGAGGTTCGGGACGGTAAACCGACATGTAGGAAATCATGGGCTGGGAATCTTTTGGTGTGGTGGGATTTGACCTTGGGCCCCTCTTTCAAGGTCAAATGAGGAAAGGCAAACTTAAAAGTGCTTATAGCTCGCTTATTATTGATCCTAGAGGTTTGGGACAGTAAACCAACATGTAGGAAATCATGGGCTGGGAATCTTTTGGTGTGGTTGGATTTGACCTTGGGCTCCTCCTTCAAGGTCAAACGAAGACAGTGAAACTTAAAAGTGCTTATAACTCGCTTGTTATTGGTCCTAGAGGTTTCGGATGTTAAACCAACCTATAGGAACTCATGGGCTGGGGAGTCTTTGGTGTGATCGGATTTGACCTTGGGCCCCTCCTTCAGGGTCAAATGAGGATAGTCAAACCTAAAAGTGCTTATAACTCGCTTGTTATTGGTCCTAGAGGTTTGGGATGGTAAATCAGCCTACAGAAAATCATGTGTTGGGACTGTTCTGGTGTGGCCGGATTTGACCTTGGGCCCCTCCATCAAGGTCAAACGATGATAGTCAAACTTAAAAGTGCTTATAACCCGCTTACTGTGAGTCTAACATAATCCTTTCAGGAGAATTTCTCTTCACCAATAACATTTACCTCTTCACATTGGTCCTTTAGCATATAAAACTTCTACGCTGCAGGGACGCTTTGTTTTGGTCTACAAAAACATTTTATTGCATTAATACATCCTATCCAATGGACAATTGCTTTACCGGTCGGCGCGACCGGTCCCGCCAAACGCCAGAAAAAGATGTCCTGTATAGAATACCGGCAAGACCGCTCAGGAGAGTGCATTCGCCAGGTGGCGCATCGTACTTCCTCTTCCTGTCTAGACATCGTGACGTCCTAGCATCTTTTTCGTTTGGCGCGTGGAGAGTGAAGACGTGTTTTCAACGACAAGGAATTTTTGGTTTTATACCGAACTCAACTGCTTTATTTCATCTTTGAAGTAGTTTATTACTATTATCTACGACTATGTCATCACCAGGACAAAAACGAGGTTCATGCGGACATGCTATGGCTGGGTTTGACTCCCACTCCAAGTGTGCACGGTGTAGGGACAAAGGGCTAGGCGACGACCCCTGCGTCCTGAAGAAGGAATGCCTTATCTGTAAAGGGTTTACCCCTGAGCAGGTCCTGCAGTTGACTACACCAACCTACAAGGACAGAAAAGACAAGAAGACTACCTCATCCACTCCCACTCGTGGACCCAGCACACGTTAGCATACTGGGTAAAGTGGAGAAGGTGAAGGCTGTGCAGTCGACCCCTACCAAGAAGACGAAGCGTACTGAGTCTCCCAAGCCGTCTGCCAGCAAGAAAAGATCTTTAAGTAGTAAACCATCATCTGAAGATCTTAAACAGCTTGATGACAAGTGGGCAGAAAGATTCTCCAGACTTGAGGCGATGCTACTGGCCAAGACCTTCACAGTGCCGGTTGAACCGGTTGTGAAGCCAGCTTCAGAGGTGACTCCCACTCAGAAGCCCTTTTTTGACCCTGGTGCCTCCACCAGCAGTCTACCTGTGGAGAAGAGTCTGCCAATTGAGAAATCCGGTCCCCGCCTTGACCAGGCTACCGGTATTGCTGTAGAGGAGATGCAGACTGCCACCCAGCCCCTTGGGGCTCCCGGTGCAGGGATAGCAACCCAGCCTGTTCAGGCCCCCGGTTCGTTCCCAGAGGTTCAGCCCACCGGTGAAGTAGATCTGAGTGCAGCCTCTGATAGTGATGCTGACCAGTACAGTGAAACCGGTTCCCTGGATGGTGACACCCACCGGGACCGGTCAGCAGACAAGGATGCCTCCAGAGATGACCCTGAGACTGAGCCCATTGAGGAGGCTAACTACAGGGAAACCATGAGGGGTGTGAGAAGTTTCATGAACTGGCACAGGGTTCCTGAGTTCGAAACTGTGTCCTCTACTGCAGATGACCACCCTTTTGCCGGTACACATGTCCAGCCAACCGGTAAAGTCAGTGTGAAACTTCCGGTGGACGACTGGTTGTGCAGGAAGATGTCCAGTCTTAACCTCACAATCAAGGAAGGCTACCCCACCAGGAACACTGACAACACGGGCCTAATGAGGGATCAGTTCATCAAAACCCCTAGACCTTCTAGATGGTATGGGATGCATACTGAAAAAGACAGTGAGAGTTCTGCAGTTCGTATCTGGTCACCGGATCCGGCTAAACTCAACCACTCTTTCAGCAGGATTGCCAGAAGAAACTTGCCTTCTGCTCCACCCTCTCGGGCCTTCAGTCAGGATCTCCTCAGAACAGACAATAATGTGCAACCAGGCTGCTGGTTTGTCAAGGTGTTTGACCAGGGTTCAAGACTCTATGAACTCTCAGTTAAAAACCCTGCGTCTGAACAGTAAGGGGAAGTCATCTGAGAAGGCGAAGGAAGCTGTTAGTGAATTGGAGTTTTTATTGCGTTAATACATCCTATCCAATGGACAATTGCTTTACCGGTCGGCGCGACCGGTCCCGCCAAACGCCAGAACAAAACGTCCTGTATATAATACCGGCAGGACCGGTCAGTAGTGTGCATTCGCTAGGTGGCGCATCATACTTGCTTCCTGTCCAGACAGAGTGACGTCAGTTCATCTTTTTCGTTTGGCGCGTGTAGTGTGCAGACGCGTTTTGAATTTATTTCCAAGTTTGAAGAAAACGCGGTTTATTCTACGAAATTAAAGCTTATTTTCATCTGAAAATATATTTATTGTGTTACATACATTTTATGGCCTCTCCAGGACTTAAACGAGGCATTATCCAGCGTTTTATAGCCAGTTTTGAAGAATTTCTGTGTACTTGTCGTCGAGAGGAATCGTGGGTGGAAGGTCGTGTGTCGTCCCTGCAGCATTCCTTCTGCTGTTTCAGAAGCGTGTAGTTTCCACGACTCCCCCTCTTAATTCTACCTGGTCGAGTAACACTGAGTGTATGTCGACGAGAAGATATTTGAAGGAAAGAAGAATGCATCATCTGACGTCATCACTTCCAGCTTATGCTTATCACGTGACACGGACCTGGTCACGTGATACACATTCAACAATGGAGGTCACGTGATACGCATTTAACAATGGAGGAATCGTGTTTTCAACAGAAGTTTTAGAAGAAAAGACGAGTATTTATCACTCTACAACCACTTTTTAACTGGCAAGAAGAAATCCAGCAACTCGTCTGTTGACCTGAAGAAGTTAGATGTCAAATAGTCTTTGAATTCTGCAAATTTTGCCGGTGCCGGTCATGTGACTTCACAGATCTCAACACAACTACCGGCAAGCAAATCCCCAAGCGTGACTGGTTCAGCTGACAAGAAGTGATGAGTTTTACCGGTACCAGTTCTGGTCAGACTACCGGTGGGGAGCACTAGTGATGGGTTTTACCGGTTCCAGTCTGTACAGACTACCGGTGGGTCATGTTCCTGTGAAGAAACCCCTTCAGTGGTTACCAGTGATCAGTCCTGTTGATCCTGGAACCTCCACCAGAGGCCTTTCCACTGGTGGGACTGTTGGGGTACCTGTTCCAGTCATGTTCCTGTGAAGCTGTCAAGAAACTCCCCCTTCAGTGGTTCCGGTGATCAGCCCTGTTTTGATACTGGAACCTTCACCAGAGGCCTTTCCACTGGTGGGACTGTTGGGGGTACCGGTTCCGGTCTGTACAGACTACCGGTGGGTGCTGTTCCTGTGAAGAAACCCCTTCAGTGGTTGCCAGTGATCATCCCTTTTTGATTCTGGAACCTCCACCAGAGGCCTTTCCACTGGTGGGACTGTTGGGGTACCGGTTCCAGTCATGTTCCTGTGAAGTTGTCAAGGAACCCCCCTTCAGTGGTTTCCAGTGATCAGCCCTGTGTTGATACTGGAACCTCCACCAGAGGCCTTTCCACTGGTGTGACTGTTGGGGGTACCGGTTCCAGTCTTGTTCAGACCACCGGTGCGGCTGCTCAGAGGGTTCACCTACCAGAAGTCGCGGTGACCATTGAGACCCTTATCTCCCCAGTGCAGATTTTTGGACCGGTACCAGTCCTGTTCAGGCTACCGGTAGGGTCACTAGCCAGCCTGTGCTGAGGGATACCGGCACCAGTTCTGCTCAGACTGCCGGTTGTGGTCACAAAAATCCAGCAAGGGCTACCGGTTTCACAGGACTACCGGTTACACAGAGTTGCTGGTGGTGAAATACAGCAGGGCTACTGGTTACGGAGAATTGCCGGTTCCGGAACCGGAATGATGCCGGTTCCGGAACCGGAATGATGCCGGTTACAGGCTGCTGGTTACAGAGAAATCTGCTGTTCCCATCATTACTGGCAAGGCACCAGCCGCAAATCCAGTGCTGACAACAGGTTCACCGGTTACAAAGGTTTCCTGGTTACAGAGAATTGAGGGTGACAAGTTAGTTGGACAGGAAGTTTCTTCAGTAAATTCCTTTAACCAACCAGTTACAGAGCCTACCATCCGAGTGCTGGTTTACACAACCTTCAGGGACAGTTGCTTCACGAGATCTAGAGATACTGGTGAAGTACTCAGGTACTGTGCTGTCCCAAAAATTTTGGTTACAGAGAGACACCAGCCTATCGGTTTGACCGGTTACAGAGCTTGTTGGTTGCAGAGAAAGCTGCTGAACCACCACTCTGGACAGGAAGAAGGCAGCTTAATATGAGCCTATCCCTGCTAAGAAGTAGTTCAGTTCACCCAGTTCTGCCAACTCCGGTGAGTTTATGCAGAACTGTGGAGCCACCAGGAACCGGTTACAGAGCATTGCCTCACGTATAACCGTTTAAGGCCTGGTACTGGGCAGGTCTCCAGGACTGACTGACAGACCGGCAGAAGTTCCTTAAAGGCAAAAACAGCTGTTTAGGCCAACCAGTGGCAGCCTAAGGAACTGGTTACAGAGGAATTCTTTGACCAGTCACTGGTCCCGGTGAAATGCCTGTCAAGCTACCTGACCAGTCGGCCAGCCTACCCTTTTGGGTCCCAGCTGGTCAGACAGTGGCTAGAGATTGAGGGAGGGTTACACTCTCCCCTTCCGGTTCAGACCCCACTTGACGAGGTCACCGACTGTAATAAGCAACTACCACAATCCAACCAAACAGTCCTTCCTTTTAGAGGCACTGTATCAGCTGATAAACAAGAATGCAGTCGAACCGGTGGAAAATCAAACTCACTGAGGTTTTACAACCGGCTTTTTGGTACCCGAGCCCAACAACCGGTGGAGACCTGTCCTGGTCCTGAGCACCTTGAACACCTTTTTGAACACAGGGACGTTCAAGATGGAAACCCCAGAGACAATAAGAACCTCCCTCCAAGCAGAGGAGTGGGTCACATCCATAGATTTCAAGAAGCATACTTCCACATACCAATTCACAGTCAGTCCAGGAAGTACATGCGCTTTCACCTCTAGGGTCGGTCCTACCAGTTCAAAGCCCTTCCCTTTGGCCTGTCCACAGCTCCCATGGAGTTCACAGTGGTGGCCAAAGAGGTCAAACTCGTGGCTTTTCAGAAGGGTATAAGGATCCACCAGTACCTAGACGACTGGCTGGTGAGAGCCTCTACCCACCACGCCTGTCTCCAGCATACTCAAACCCTAGTCACACTTTGTCAGGAATTAGGGTGGCTGGTGAACAAGGAAAAGTCAGAGCTGGTTCCCAAACAGGTCTTCAACTTCGTAGGTTACCAGTTCGACCTGAAAGAGGGCAAGGTCAGACCAACAGAAGAACGTTGGCAGGCCTTGACACACAAGATCAGATCAATATTGTCGGATCCGCTTTGCCCGGTCCGACAATTCATGTCCCTCATAGGTCTACTCACAGCAACAGAAAAGCAAGTCCACTTAGGGCGACTACACATGAGACCCATACAGTGGCACTTGAAAAACAACTGGAGGGTCCCAGAGTCACTGGAAAAGGTGATCCCGGTCCCCAAATCCCTCCACCCCCATCTAAGGTGGTGGCTGGAGGAAAGCAATGTGCTTCTAGGTCAACCATTACACCCTCTAAAACATGCTCTGCAAATCTTTACAGACGCATCAAAAGAAGGGTGGGGCGCTCACTTAGACGAACATACTGCAAGGGGACAGTGGTCCCTACCAGAGAGCAAGTTACACATAAACCACTTGGAGCTGAAAGCAGTATTTCTAGCTCTAAAAGAGTTTCAAACCCTAGTCTTCAACAAGACAGTGTTGGTAGCTACAGACAACACAACAGTGGTTGCCTATATCAACAAAGAAGGGGGGATGAAATCGGACTCTCTCTGTGCCCTACTGTGGAGAATTCTGTCCTGGTGTACCAGGCAGCAAGTAACCCTCAGGGCACGTCACATCCCCGGCCGGCTGAACGTGATAGCAGACAAGCTATCCAGGCTTGGCCAGACCATTCAAACAGAGTGGTCACTTCATCCAGAAGTGTTCCAAGCTGTATGTTCAAGGTGGCATCAGCCACAAGTGGACCTGTTTGCCACCAGGTTCAACAACAAACTACCACAGTTTGTATCACCGGTACCAGACCCCCAGGCTTGGGCAGTGGATGCACTCAGCCTCTCCTGGGAGGACCTGGACCCATACGCCTTCCCACCAGCAGCCATCTTGGGCAAAGTGGTGGAGAAGCTCCAGGACTACCCCTGCAACAGAATAATTCTGATTGCTCCAGGGTGGCCCAACATGCCCTGTTTTTGGGACCTGGTAGCAATGTCAAGCCAGATCCCACTGTGTCTGCCCAGCATACCCAACCTAGTGTCTCAGCCATTCAACCAGGTCCTTCACAGGAACCTGTCGAATCTGAACCTACATGCCTGGCTCCTAGAGCCTCAGCAATCAAGGAGCAAGGCTTCTCTGAGGCAGTGGCAGCACGAATTGAGGCTCCTCAAAGAAGATCAACCAGATCTGTCTATGAGGCAAAGTGGAACATTTTTACCAGTGGTGCCTCAGTAATCAGGTGGACTTCAGGGCACCACCTCTGAAAGCCATTGCTGACTTCCTCCTGCACTTGTTTCAGGAGAAGAAGTTACAACCAAGCACTATTGATGGCTACAGATCCGCCATTGCTGACAAACTGGACAATTCCACCATTAATGTCAGCAAAGATGAGAATCTCACTCGTCTCCTGGATAGTTTCCATAGAGACAGACCTAAGGGCAGGAGGGGCATCCCCTCCTGGAACCTTTCACTGGTTTTACATCAGCTCACAAAGGCTCCCTTTGATTCCCTGAAAGAGGCCTCCTTGAAACATCTAACTTTCAAGACTGTTTTCTTGCTGGCTTTGGGTTCAGGTAAACGCAGGAGTGAGATCCATGCTTGGTTACATAAGAACATCAGACACCAGTCGGACTGGTCTCAGGTGTCTTTGTACCCCTCACCCAGCTTCCTATCCAAGAACCAGCTGGCTAAGGAAGGTCCAGATAGTGTGGCACCAGTGGTCATCCCAGCCCTGGCACCATCTCTGGATAGGTCACTCAAGGGTGACAGGTCCCTATGTCCAGTTAGAGCCCTGCGCTACTACTTGGACAGGACTACAGACCTCAGGCAGAATAAGGAGTTAGTCTTTGTCTCCTTCAAGAAGGGTTTTGATAAAGACATCTCACCTGCCACCATCTCCTCATGGATCAAACAGACTGTGGTTCTGTGCTATGAGCTCTCTGACCAGGAGGCCCTCACCTTACATCAGGTTAAAGCCCATGATGTTAGGGCCTTTGCTGCCTCTAAGGCTTTCCAATCAGGGATTTCCTTAGATCAGATCTTGTCAGCCTGCCACTGGAAATCTCACAACACCTTCACCCAATTCTATTTGAAGGATGTTGCCTGGGCTGACTCGGAGCTTTTCCACCTGGGACCTGTAGTGGCTGCCCAGCAGGTGCACCACCAGGCCCAGAAGTGAGGGGATGTTTTATATATGTATATATATGTACATATTGTAAAAAAAAAAACAAAAAAAAAAAACTGTGACTTGCTTCCCTTGGAAAGTTTTATTTCTTCTGGGACTGAACTCAGCCCCTCTCTCTCTATCTTTCCCTTCTCAAACCGACTCTGGAAGGAAAGAAAAAAGGGGGGGGGCAACGTCGGTAGACTCCCGGTTAACCGGTGAGTTGGTGGCCGACCTTGACCTGTCGGGGTTCTCTGACCCTAGGTCAAATGGGCCTGTACTATTTTGTTTTGTTATGAGTTCACAGAAGTCCCTAGCTGCTTACCCGCCTACCAAGCGGTAGTTATTCAGCAATTGTCCATTGGATAGGATGTATTAACGCAATAAAATTGCAAATTTAATAAGTAAATTAAATTTTTATAAGTTAATACCCTATCCAATGGACAGGCAAGGCCCTCCCAACCGACCCCGCTACCAGCTTACTAGGGGTCTAAATCTGTTTAGACAACGAAAAAGATGAACTGACGTCACTCTGTCTGGACAGGAAGCAAGTATGATGCGCCACCTAGCGAATGCACACTACTGACCGGTCCTGCCGGTATTATATACAGGACGTTTTTTTCTGGTGTTTGGCGGGACCGGTCGCGCCGACCGGTAAAGCAATTGTCCAATGGATAGGGTATTAACTTATAAAAATTTAATTTACTTATTAAATTTGCAAATTTGACCACTTTCAACCAGTCAGTATCTCAACTTGCAATGGCCAGGACTATGCAAGATCTTTCAGAAGCAGTCTTTATCAATATGGCCAACTTCACCCTTGCTTGCAGGGATAGTTACCTGGACTATTTACATGCGGGGGTGAAGCAAGATACTGTGCACGCCTTGGGAACGTCTCCGGTTCATCTGAATGCTTTATTCCCGGACCAGCTTATAGCAAAAGCTGAAGACGAAGTCGGTAAGAGTGAGGAGAGGCGTTCTTCTGGTACTTTACACCGACAACAAGGTCGATTTCACCCATATGCAAGTGACAAGTCGACTAGCCATCACACCGACAAGAAGAACGTCCCTGCTTGGAAACAAATCAAGGACAAGCAGCAAGCTAGGAGAAGTCGTGGCAAAGCCTCCACTTTCTCCCAGAAGCCGGCTAAGGGGTCCAAGTCTCATAAATGACAGTTACTGTGTAAATTCTGTGACCGGTCAGATGAACTCTGTATGTGTTACCGGTCAGGGAGACTTGGACCCAGTACCTGTGGCAGCAAAGTACAGCAAAGTGACTTTAAATGTAGACTCTCATGTTGCAAATGCTCATATTGTCACCGGGTTGCCACAAAGGAAAGGCGTAAATCCCACCTTTTGTCAAATATACACAGAAATGAAATATGTGAAAAGTGTTTCTTGTGTAGGTCACTTGTGTTCTGTAAATCCTGTCACCAATGCCCAACATGCTGTTATAGATCCTCCTGTAGGGGCGAGCTTAAACCAGTGTTGGGAGAAATGGGAAGCCTTGGGTTCGAGTCCAAAGGTAGTCACCACACTGAGGGAGGGTTATACTCTTCCGTTCCGGTTCAGACCCCACTTGACAAGGTCACCGACTGTAATAAGCAACTACCACAATCCCACCAAACAGTCCTTCCTTGTGGAGGCACTGCATCAGCTGATAAACAAAAATGCAGTCGAACCGGTGCAAAATCAGAATTCACTAGGTTTTTACAACCGGCTATTTTTGGTACCCAAACCCAACAACCAGTGGAGACCCATCCTGGACCTGAGCACCTTGAACACCTTTTTAAACACAGAGTCGTTCAAGATGGAGACCCCAGAGACAATAAGAACCTCCCTACAGGCAGGGGAGTGGGTCACATCCATACATTTCAGAGACGCATACTTCCACATACCAATTCACAGTCAGTTCAGGAAGTACATGCGTTTTCACATCCAGGGTCGGTCCTACCAGTTCAAGGCCCTACCCTTTGGTCTATCCACAGCTCCTATGGAGTTCACAGTGGTGGCCAAAGAGGTCAAACTCCTAGCACTTCAGAAGGGTATAAGGACCCACCAGTACCTAGACGACTGGCTGGTGAGAGCCTCTACCCACGACACTTGTCTCCAGCATACTCAAACCCTGGTCACACTTTGTCAGGAACTAGGGTGGCTGGTGAACAAGGAAAAATCAGAACTGGTCCCCAAACAGGTCTTCAACTTCGTAGGTTACCAGTTCGACCTGAAAGAGGGCAAGGTCAGACCAACAGGAGAACGTTGGCAGACCTTGACGGACAAGATCAGATCCATACTGTCGGATCCGGTTTGCCCGGTCTGACAATTCATGTCCCTCATAGGTCTACTCACAGCAACAGAAAAGCAAGTCCACTTAGGGTGACTACACATGAGACCCATACAGTGGCACTTGAAAAACAACTGGAGGGTCCCAGAATCACTGGAAAAGGTGATCCCGGTCCCCAAGTCCCTCCACCCCCATCTAAGGTGGTGGCTGGAGGAAAGCAATGTGCTAAGAGGTCAACCATTACACCCTCTAAAACATGCTCTGCAAATATTTACAGATGCATCAAAAGAAGGGTGGGGCGCTCACTTAGACGAACACACTGCAAGGGGAACTTGGTCCCTACCAGAAAGCAAGTTGCACATAAACCAATTGGAGCTGAAAGCAGTATTTCTAGCTCTAAAGGAGTTTCGAACCCTGGTCTCCAACAAGACAGTGTTGATAGCTACAGACAACACAACAGTGGTTGCCTATATCAACAAAGAGGGGGGGGATGAAATCGGGCTCCCTGTGTGCCCTACTGTGGAGAATACTGTCCTGGTGTACCAGGCAGCAAGTAACACTCAGGGCATGTCACATCCCCGGCCAGCTGAACGTGATAGCAGACAAGCTATCCAGGCTTGGCCATACCATTCAAACAGAGTGGTCACTTCATCCAGAAGTGTTCCAAGCTGTATGCTCAAGGTGGCATCAGCCACAAAAAAAAAAGTGGACCTGTTTGCCACCAGGTTCAACAACAAACTGCCACAGTTTGTATCACCGGTCCCAGACCCCCAGGCTTGGGCAGTAGATGCACTCAGTCTCTCCTGGGAGGACCTGGACCCATACGCCTTCCCACCAGCAGCCATCTTGGGCAAAGTGGTGGAGAAGCTCCAGGACTACCCCTGCAACAGAATAATTCTGATTGCTCCAGGGTGGCCCAATATGCCCTGGTTTTGGGACCTGGTAGCAATGTCAAGCCAGATCCCACTGTGTCTGCCCAGCATACCCAATCTAGTGTCTCAGCCATTCAAGCAGGTCCTTCACAGGAACCTGTCGAATCTGAACCTACATGCCTGGCTCCTAGAGCCTCAGCAATCAAGGAGCAAGGCTTCTCTGAGGCAGTGGCAGCACGAATTGAGGCTCCTCAAAGAGGATCAACCAGATCTGTCTATGAGGCAAAGTGGTCCATTTTTACAAAGTGGTGCCTCAGTAATCAGGTGGACTTCAGGGTACCACCTCTGAAAGCCATTGCTGACTTCCTCCTGCACTTGTTTCAGGACAAGAAGTTACAACCAGGCACTATTGATGGCTACAGATCAGCCATTGCTGACAAACTGGGCAATTCCACCATTAATGTCAGCAAAGATGAGAATCTCACTCGTCTCATGGATAGTTTCCATAGAGACAGGCCTAGGGGCAGGAGGGGCATCCCCTCCTGGAATCTTTCCCTGGTTTTACACCAGCTCACAAAGGCTCCCTTTGAACCCCTAAAAGAGGCCTCCTTGAAACATATAAGTTTCAAGACTGTTTTCTTGCTGGCCTTAGGCTCAGGTAAACGCAGGAGTGAGATCCATGCTTGGGTACATAAGAACATCAGACACCAGTCAGACTGGTCTAAGGTGTCTTTGTACCCTTCACCCAGCTTCCTATCCAAGAACCAGCTGGCCAAGGAAGGTCCAGATAGTGTGGCTCCAGTGGTCATTCCAGCCCTGGCACCATCTCTGGATAGGTCACTCAAGGGTGACAGGTCCCTATGTCCAGTTAGAGCCCTGCGCTACTACTTGGACAGGACTGCAGATCTCAGGCAGAATAAGGAGTTAGTCTTTGTCTCCTTCAAGAAGGGGTTTGACAAAGACATCTCACCTGCCACCATCTCCTCATGGATCAAACAGACTGTGATTCTGTGCTATGAGCTCTCTGACCAGGAGGCCCTCACCTTACATCAGGTTAAAGCCCATGATGTTAGGGCCTTTGCTGCCTCTAAGGCTTTCCAATCAGGGATCTCCTTAGATCAGATCTTGTCAGCCTGCCACTGGAAATCTCACAACACCTTCACCCAATTCTATTTGAAGGATGTTGCCTGGGCAGACTCGGAGCTTTTCCACCTGGGACCTGTAGTGGCTGCCCAACAGGTGCACCACCAGGCCTAGAAGTGAGGAGATATTGTATATATGTAAATATGTACATATTGTAAATATGTTCGATATGTACATAATGTAAATATGTTGAATGTACATATATTAAAAAAAAACAAAAAAACCCCCAAAAAACTGACTTGCTTCCCTTGGGAAGTTTATTCTTCTGGGACTGAACTCAGCCCCTCTCTCTCTATCTTTCCCTTCTCAAACCAACTCTGGAAGGAAAGAAAAAGGGGGGGGGGGCAATGTCGGTAGACTCCCGGTTAACCGGTGAGTTGGTGGCCGACCTTGACCTGTCCGGGTTCTCTGACCCTAGGTCAAATGGGCCTGTACTATTTTGTTTTGTTATGAGTTCACATAAGTCCCTAGCTGCTTACCCGCCTACCAAGCGGTAGTTATTCAGCAATTGTCCATTGGATAGGATGTATTAACGCAATAAAATTGCAAATTTAATAAGTAAATTAAATTTTTATAAGTTAATACCCTATCCAATGGACAGGCAAGGCCCACCCAACCGGCCCCGCTATCAGCTTACTAGGGGTCTTAGTAGGACTAGACACGAAAAAGATGCTATGACGTCACGATGTCTAGACAGGAAGAGGAAGTACGATGCGCCACCTGGCGAATGCACTTCTATACAGGACGTCTTTTTCTGGCGTTTGGCGGGACCGGTCGCGCCGACCGGTAAAGCAGTTGTCCATTGGATAGGGTATTAACTTATAAAAATTTAATTTACTTATTAAATTTGCAATTTTGTCTAGTTTAATTTTATTGTGTTGGAGATAGGCAAAGAAAAATCTACAAGTTGGGATGAGTGCGCATAAAACATCTCCCAGCACGCTCTGATATGTGTGATACACAGCTTTTTATCTCCCCCCTGATAAACAATCCCTTTCTTGACACAAAACTGGCAAGAAGGGGGAAATGACAAGACTCAGTCTCGCACACTAGCTGTGAATTGAGAACACTGTTACTAAGATTCTAAGGCAATATAATTTCATATTTTTTTTCTGTTTCACATTGAAAGGCTACATATCCCAGTTGAAAATCAGTAATCAGTTTGGATTCTAAGGATTTACATTAGTTCACCTATAAACATGGATTTTCTTGGTCACTTGGAATCAAGGTCATTACGGAAGGATCAAACGTCAAATCAATGTCGCACCATGATGTTGCACGGCTACAACCCCCACCAATGTTTCTACCAAGTTTCAACTTCCTATACCTTACGGTTGCTGAGATACAGCCCGAACAAGATATAGGACAAGGTCACTACGGTCAAATCAAGGTCACACCATGACGCACACCTACAACCCCCTACCAATAACAACTTCCTACACCTCAAGGTTTCTAAGATCTAGGGCAGATAAAATTTTATTGGTCACGATCAAAACGGCAAGGTCAAAGGTCAAATCAAGGTCACACCAAGATGTTGCACACCTACAATCCCCAACCAAGTGTCAACTTCCTACACCTTACTGTTTCCGAGATATAGCCCGGACAAGGTTTTATAGGTCAAAGTCACTTCGGAAAGGTCAAATCAAGATCACACAATGAAGCACACCTACACCTCCTAACCAATGTCCCTATTGAGCATCAACCACATACACCTTGAGGTTTCCGACATATATAGTCTGGACAAGATTTTCAAATTGAAGGTCACTACGGAAAGGTCAAATCAAGGTCACAGCATAACGATACAAACCACCTAACCAATGTCCCTACCAAGTATCAACTTCCTACACCTTACGGTTTCTCAGATACAGCCCGGACAAACTTTTTCATGCTGCCCACCCACCCGAATGCCCGCCCACCCGCCCATCCGAACACCATGGGTAAAAACAATACCCCACCAGCCCTCAAGGACTGTCTGGTGAAAAGGGTCAAGGTGAAATTTCTGCATGCTTATAGGGGACATGTATGTCTCGTGTATCAACCACAGGATGATCTGACCTATATGTGAGTAATGGGCCCAAATGTGAAGAAATACCCACATACCAAATTTGAAAGGTCTAACCTAAAATATTTTTAAAGTCGATAAAGGAAATCTCTGCGACAGTGGCATGACAGAGCTATAACCTAAGTATCCCTGACTCGTCTTGCATAGAATGATTTCCATGACACAGTCCATGATCAAGTTGGTAAACAAGATGTTAACAATAAAAAAATTTAATAATTGTGTAATTATGTATGTGGTTTACTCAATGGTAATTCAATGAAACTTTTTTCATGACACAGTACATCAAAAAGTATTTGCACATTATTCACAACAAATGTGCTAAATTTAGTAGTTTTGCAGTTATATGAGGTTTACTCGATACACAACTATGAAAGTTGCTATTACTGAGTTAGCCATTGCAAGACAGCTTTGAAAATTTGTCATGACATAGTACACCAAACAGTATGTGAACAAGGTGATCGATCAAAATCCTTAAAGGTCAATTGTGTTGATGTTACAAGTGATTTACTCGACAATGGTAAAATGTCAAAGTAGGTATTTTTCAGTAAGCTATGTTGCTACAGCTTTTAAACCTCTCCATGATACAATTAATGAAAAATAGCATAGCCTGACGAAATAGTTTTCAACACCATGATATATAGAACTGAAACAGTACAAAATTCAGCATACTCTCAACGCAAACTGTGTCAGTTCTGTAAAAGTCCAAATAATGTCAAGTGGAGAAAATAACATTTAGGAGAAAGAAAATGTATGCAACAGATAGAGTATTAAAACAAGACAATTCAATATCAACATGACAGCATTAATCAGTAAACTGACAGTTATGAAGCTGTAAAATTTATTAATTGAAGTAAAGCTGTCAATGGAAATGACAAAATTAAGTAAAATATATTAATCATTTGCAACAATCAACACATCTTTGTGATAAGAGAAATATGTCTGAAATATGGCAAGTGAACACACTTTGGCATAGTCCAGGTTAAATTCCCATGATTTAGCACACCTTTCCCAACCAATGACCCATCAAAAAATCAACTTCCTGACATATGGCCCTGACAAGATAAAGGTCCAGGTCACAACAACAAGGTCAAATCAAGGTCACACCATGGGGTACGCCAATACCCAATCTCCTACCAAGTATCAACTTCGTACACCTTAAAGTTTCCAAGACACAGACTGAACAAATTTTAAAGGTCAAGGTCACTATGGCAAGGTCAAAAGAAAGCCACCACATGATACTGCACTGATGTCCCCACCAAGTATCAACTTCCTGGACCTTACAGTTTCTGAGATATAGCCCACACAAGATTTTAAAGGTAAAGGCCATTATGCACGTTCAAAGGTCAAATCAAAGCCACATCATATTATGCACCAACATCCCCTGAAGGGGGCTGGATAGTGTAACGGTTAAGAGTGCTTGCCTTCAACTTCGAGATCACTGGTTAGAATCTCCGCCCGGGCGCTTCATGTTGGAAAGTTGGTAGTTACTTGCCTATGCCCGGTGGTTTACTGTGCAGAATCTTGACCAACTAGAATGCACTGGTTCGTCCACCCATAAACTACCCCTCGCAATATGACCCTGGCTGTTTGTAAAACAAAAAAATGTAAATCCTAAATAATCTTTCAACTACAAGTCGTAGTCTGGGTAAGATTTTCAATATCAAGGTCACAGGTCAAATTGAGGTCACACCATGACATTGCATACCTACACCCTATAACCAATGTCCCTATAAAGTATCAATTTTCTACACCTTACGGTTTCCACGATATAGCCCATAACCACCATTAGTGAAGACGTCACAAAGGTTCATTTCCCTTCACTTGATCGGAGTTATTGGCACTTTCCCTCAGTTAACATTTTGACTAAAACAATAACAGACATTTCACAGTACCAATTATGAAAGATTAGATCCTGATAACCTTGGTAATTAAAACTGTTGACTGAACAATCACTGAATTTTTGCTTCTAAAGAACCAAGATCAATTCCTTAAGTACCCTTGTATTTAAACATTTATCAGGTATACATCTGAGGCCATAGGGTACATTGACATTATGACCGATCTCTATGGCAGTAATGTACAATTTGACTTAATGCTTGAGTAGACAGAGGCACAGCAAAGAATATTTTAATAAATTCTGTACAACGGTGGTGCATTTGGAAATAAACCCAACTGCACTGAACACAAGCATTTTCTAAAATGTTTCATCTGTCAAAAAGTAAATTCAGGTTTTCAGTTTCTTTGTGGGAGGCTCATCATTGGACTGTGATTCCACACTGAAACCAGGTATCTAAAAGACATAAATAAAACCACAGTTACCAAAGTGTGAAATTTTTCCGTGTATTCAAAAAAATAAAACTGCAGCACAGAAAAAAATTATAAAAGCTTCTCAATTTAATTTGGTTAATTTTATATTGGTTGATTTTTAGAACTCTCTGAAATACACAAGTTTTAAATTTATGTAGCAAAACACAATGTCAATAACAATGGAAAATTTGTAAGACTTGAATAATTATTGGTTCAAGACATCCATAAGGAGCTACAGTGCATTGACAATGATAAATTTGCAAATTTAATAAGTAAATAAAATTTTTATAAGTTAATACCCTATCCAATGGACAATTGCTTTAGCGGTCGGCGCAACCGGTACCGCCAAACACCAGAAAAAGACGTCCTGTATATAATACCGGCAGGACCGGTCAGTAGTGTGCATTCGCTAGGTGGCGCATCATACTTGCTTCCTGTCTAGACAGAGTCGCGTTCATCTTTTTCATTGTCTAAACAGATTTAGACCCCTAGTAAGCTGGTAGTGGGGTCGGTTGGGAGGGCCTTGCCTGTCCATTGGATAGGGTATTAACTTATAAAAATTTAATTTACTTATTAAATTTGCAATTTTATTGCGTTAATACATCCTATCCAATGGACAATTGCTGAATAACTACCGCTTGGTCGGATGGTAAGTTACTAGGGACTTAGGTGAACTCATAAATATTAAGAAAATTCCCTCTGGTTGACTTTAAAGTCAGGAAACCTGTAGGCCTATGGTCGGATACCAGCGCCTGATTACCGGGGCGTATACACCCCCCGCCTGCCCTTTTTAACAGACCTGCTCTGAGGTATGGGAAGAGAGGGATGAGTTCAGTCCCAGAAGGCAATTAGTTACATGACCTATTAACACAACACATATACAAATCTCAATATAAGGGCTAATTGTGGATCTGCTGAGCAGCCACTACTGGGCCCAATTGAAGGGGCTCTGAACAAGCCCAAGCCACATCCTTCAAATAGAACTGTGTTATGTTACTTCCAGTGGCCAGCTGAAAAATTGTTCTAAGGAGACTAGTGTTCTCAAATACCCGTTTTATTGGGACCGGGTAGGTAATGATTTTAACGGGCGGGTACCCGGGTACTCACGCTGATGGGCGATAATAGGTGGAACTCCAAAAATCTCTACATTTACAAGCTTAAAACTTACACAAATAATGGGATCCACCCATTTGCTTTATATTCCTTGTCGGCCACCAATTTTGCATTCAAAACTACTGTAGGATGCTGAAGAAATGTTAAATAAAAATAGACTTCCGTACAATCAAAACACGGCTGTTTGTTTATTGCAGTGTCCATAAAAATGGAGTCACATGACCTATATCAAGAAAGCATCACAATGTAGTTTCGGAATTGAAACGTTAATTTTTTTTAGACAAGTGAATTTTATTAATGCTAAATTGTCAAATACTGTGTGAAAATATTGTACTTTTATTTATTTAAGCTGTGCATGTCATATTATAGGCAATTTTCAACGTTTTATGTACTCGGAATTAACTAAATGTGTGCATATACTGACGATTTTCAAAGGGGACCGGCATTCGGCAATGCATAAACAACCAAAATAAAAGACAAATAAAATACTATAAATGATGTACAAGGGTAAGAAAAGAATACTCTTGTGGATTTAATTGAATAGTTTCATTTTTAGGGGAATTTATGAAGTCGAGATATGCCTGTACTCGGTCATCCAAAGTGGGCGATCTTGAGAGTAATAAAGCTTAAATTCGGGTACTCGGGTAGGTGATTTCGGATTCGGGTAATTATTCAGGGTTCGGGTACCCGGGTATCCGGGTACCCGTTGAGATCACTAAAGGAGACTCCCAACTGGAATGCCTTAGAAGCAGCAAGGGGTCCTGACAACATGGGCTTTAACCTGATATAGGGTGAGGGACTACTGACCAGAGAGTTCATAACATAGGATCACAGTTGCTTGATCCATCTAATCTAATCTAATGTGGACTTTTATAGCGCTTAATCTCCATCACTGATGGACTCTAAGGCGCATCTAAACATAAAGCAAGGCAGTTAGTGTTAATCAAGGGACATAGGCGATAGTGGCAGGTGAGACGTCTTGTCAAAACCTTTCTAAAGGGAGACTGACTAACTCATTGTTCTGTTTGAGATCCTGTCCCAATAAGTAGCACTGTGCTCTGAACAGACACAGGACCTATCAGACTTAAGGCACTTATCCAGAGTTGGGGCAAGGGCTGGCCTAACCACTGGGGCCACACTGTCTGGACTCTCCTTGGCCAGCTGGTTCTTGGAAAAAAGGCTGGGTGCTGGGTACAAAGACACCTTTGATAGTCTGACTGGTGTCTGATGTTTTTGTTTTGCCAAGCATGGATCTCTTTCCTGAGTTTACCAGAACCCAGGGTCAAGAGGAAAACAGTCTTGAAGGTCAATGCTTCAAAGGGCCTCTTTAAGGGGTTCGAATGGAGCCTTGCCAATTGGTGCAACACCAGGGGGAGGTTCCAGGAGGGGATGCCCCTCCGACCCTTGGGTCTGTCTCTGTAAACTGTCCAAGAGACGAGCAAGATTCTCATTGTGCTGAAATTTATTGAATTACCCCATTGTCAGCAATGACTGATCTGGTTGATTCTCTTGAGGAGCCTCAATTCCTGTTGCCACTGCCTCAGAGAAGCCCTGCTCCTTGATTGCTGAGGCTCTAGGAGCCATGCACACAGATCTAATTTTGACAGATTCCTGTGAGGAGTCTGATTGAATGGTTGAGAGAGCAGGTTGGGCAGGTACCAAGGAATCTGACTTGACATGATCAATTGATCCCAGAACCAGGCATGTTGGGCCACCTTAGAGCAATCAGTGATTACCCCGCATGGGTAGTCCTGCTACTTCACCACTTGCCCAAGATGGCTACCAGTGGGAAGGCATATGGGTCCAGATCCTCCCATGGCAGACTGATTGCATCATTGTCCATATTGGGGGTCTGGCCCCAGTGATACAAGTTGAGACAGTTTGTTGTTGAGCCAGGTGGCAAAAAACAGGCCCATTTAGGGCTGGTGCCACCAGAAGCATATTGCTTGGAAAAACCTCTGACAGGAGGGACCCTTCTGTCTGCTCTGTCTGGTTTGGCTGAGACTGGATAGCTTGTCTGCTATGACATTCAGTCGCCTGGAATAGAATCACCTGTTTCCTGGAATACCAGGTCAGGATTCTCCATAGTAGGGCACAAAGAGGGCCTGACTTCATCCCCCCTCTTCCTTAATACAGGCAACCACCACTGTGTTGTCTGTAGCTATGACAGCAATATTGTTCAACCAGAGGTCTTGGAATTCTTTAAGGGCCAAACGACCACCTTACTTCCAGATAGTTGTGTAACTTGCTTCTGGAAGGGACCAGGTTCCCCTTGCAGTGTGTTTCTCTAAGTGAACACCCCACCCTTCTTGGATGCATCTAAGGATTGAAGAGCATATTTAGTGGGTGTAATGGTTGACCTTGAAACACATTGTCTTCCTGAAGCCACCATTTAAGATGGGGGAGGAGGGAACCGGGGTCACCTTTTCTAGTGATTCTGGTACCCTCCAGCTGTTTTTCTAGTGCCACTTTATCGGCCTCATGTGGAGCAACCTAGGTGCACTTGCTTCAGTAGGCTGTCAGTAGGGGAGAAGATTCTGAATAAGCATTCAAGGTCTATCAACGCTCTAGGGCGGGTCTGACCTTACCCTCTTCCATGCTAACTGGAAGCCTACTAAGTCGAAGACTTGCTCGAGATCCAGTTTAAATTTTTCATGTTTACGTTGGAGACAGGCTTGGTGGTAACTGGCTTTGACCAACCAGTCGTACTAGTGGATTGTGGTACTTTGTAATGCCATAGTTAGACTTACTTCGCCATCACCGAGAGAAGACTCCCATTGTACTGTGAACAGACCAAAGGGGAGTGATTGAACTGGTGGGGAAGACCCTGGACATGAAAAATCTGGTACTTCCTTGTTGGTACAATGGGGTGAGGGAGTAGACAACCTTGAAGGCAGGTTGAGCCATAAAAAGTGTCAACACTGGTGACAGGGTAAATCTCACTGATCCATATAGGAAGAAACACTAATAGCCATTTATAACATCGGTGACCCCTGGTCTGATTAACAGATATTTTTCCCATTGCTTGAGTTTTGAAAACCGGCAAAACGGGTTATAATCTTGAGGGGAAAACTGAGCTTGCAAAACTCAGCCCCCCTTGTGTCAGCTGACACTGGTCACAGGCTGGGTAAAAAGGCAAACTGGATGGCCAGTCTAATAGGCGAGGTCTAATAAGAAGTTGACCGGTAGTTGTTGGACAAGTCTTGCTCGACAGTCTTCCTCTTATCTAAAGCCACTGTCTGACCAACTAGGTCCTGAAAAAGTAGGCAGGCTGACTGGTCCGGTAGATTGACAGTCATTTCACCGGGGCTAGTGACTGGTCCAAGAACTCCTCTATAACCAGTTTCCATAGGCAGCCACTGGTTGGCCTAAACAGCTGCTTGGACACTTAAAGAACTTCTGCTGGTCTGTTAGTCAGTCCTGGAGACCTGCCCATTACCAGGCCCTAAACGGTTATAGGTGAAGCAATGCTCTGTAACCGGTTCCTGGTGGCTCCACAGTTCTGCATAACTCACTGGAGTTGGCAGAACTGGGTGAATTGAACTACTTCTTACCAGGGATAGGCTCATATGAAGCTGCCTTCTTCCTGTCCACAGTGGTGGATTCAGCAGCTTTTCTCTGTAACCAACCATCTCTGTAACCAGTCAAACTGGTAGGATGGCGCCTCTCTGTAATCAAAGAATTGGGACAGCACAGGTCTGTACCATTAGTTAATACCTTGGTAGATCTGCCAGTCCAGTAGCCTGGTGTTCCAGGTTCAGTCTGGTTACTTCATCAGTATCTCAGTTTCTTGTGAAGCAACTGTAACTGAAGGTTGTGTAAGCCGGCACCAGGTCAGTAGACTCTATAATTCTCTGTAACTGGGAAACCTCTGTAACCGGTGAACCTGTTGTCAGCACTGGATTTGAAGCTGGTTTTTTGCAAGTAAGGATGGGAACAGCAGATTTCTCTGTAACCAGCAATACTCTCTGTAACCAGTAGACCTGCTGTCCTCACTGGACTTGTTCACTGTAGCTGCCTTCTTGCCAGTAATGGTGGGAATAGCCGATTTATCTGTGACCGACAAAATCTGCACTGGGGAGCTAAGGGTCTAAATGGTCACAGCAACTTCTGGTAGGTCAACCTTCTGAGCAGCCTCACTGGTGGTCTGAACAAGACTCGAACTGGTACCGGTAAAACTCATCACTTCTTGTCAGCTGAACCAGTCACACTTTGGGATCTGCTTGCCGGTATTTGTGTTGAGATCTATGAAGTCACATGACCGGCACTTCAAAAACTTGCACATTTCTGTGACCACTTGTCATCTAATTCTTCAGGTCAACAGACGAGTTGCTGGATTTCTTCTTGCCAGTTAAAAGTGGGTATTGAGTAATAAATGGTCATCTTCTTCTGATGAAAACTTCTGTTGAAAACACGATTCCTCCATTATTGAATGCGTATCACGTGACCAGGTCTGTGTCACGTGACAAGCATAAGCTGGAAGTGATGACCTCAGACGATGCATTCTTCTTTTCTTCTAATTTCTTCGCAGTATTACTCGACTAAGTAGAATAAAATGGAGGGTGAATCATGGTAAATATACACTTCTGTTCAAAAGAAGGAATGCTGCAGGGACGACACACGAGCTCTCACCCATGGCTTCGTCTCGACGACAAGTATAAATAAAATCTTCAAAACTGGCCATAGAATGCTGGATATTGCCTGGATATTGTCCTGGAGAGGCCCTGATATGTAAGAAACACAATATATAAATTTTCAGATGAAAATAAGCTTTAAATTCATAGAAAATCCATCTTTTCTTCAAAGTTCGAGATCACTTCAAAAACAAGTCTGCTTACTACACGCACCAAACAAAAAAGATGAACTGACGTCCTCTGTCTAGACAGGAAGCAAGCATGATGCACCACCTAGCGAATGCACACTACTGACCGGTCCTGCCAGTATTATATACAGGACGTCTTTTTCTGGCGTTTGGCGGGATCGGTCGCACCCACCGGTAAAGCAATCGTCCACTGGATAGGATGTATTAACGCAATAAAAATCAGATTTTGTTCAATGTAAATCTCCATTTGGACATGCATGTATATCTTAAAATTATATTTGTAATTCTAATTGGACTTTTATAGCGCTTAATCTTCCCAAACAAGAGGACTCTAAGGCGCAACAAAACAAAAAAACAGTCATCAAAAATTCTGTATCCAGGGATATAAGAGGGGTCAAGCACCACGGAGAACACCAGGGGAATGATCCAGGCTAAGGTGGGTATGCTTTGGTGTACAGGTAGGTTTTAAGCTGTTTTCTGAAGGAGGCCAGGGAGGGAGAGGCACAAATCTCCTCAGGAACAGCATTCCACACAGTGGGAGCATCAAAAGCAAAACCATTACCAAACTGTTTGACAGATTTATTAACAGAAGGGCAAACTTTGGAATGACAAGGAAATTACCACTACTTTGACTGCACCTGGTACTATAAGAACTGTTGTAGGAAGAAAGGTATGGAGCAAAATACCTGGGAAAACCTGTGTGAAGATACTTATAAACAAGTGTGGCTGTGCGCTGTTCAACAGGAAGCCAATGCAGTTTCTTTAGCACAGGAGTTATACTGGTGTATCGACTGGTGTTTGATACAATTCTGGCTGCACTATTTTGGATGCACTGTAATTTGCATAGATTGAACTTGGAGAGACTCCTGAAAAGTGAGTGGCAGTAATCCAGAGGACTACTAACAAGAGCATTAGCCACAAGCACAGAAACATCATGAGTAAGAAACGGCCTGACATGTCTGAAATCACGAGTTTAACAAAACAACTTTTGTGTACATTCTGAACTTGCTTGGACAAAGAAAAGTCTGAATTGAACCACACACCCAGATTTTTTACTGAATCAACAGGGCAGAGTGAATTGCCCAAGATATCAATTGGAAAACATGCTTTCAACTTGTCCCTCTGTCTCTTCGAACCAAAGATGATAAACTCGTTCTTGTCAGGATTCAATTTGAGCTTACTAGTTGACATCCACTCTTTAACATCATCTAGGCACCTATTTAGCTTTTCAAAGGCAACAGATGCATTCTTCTGGGATATATGTATATAAACTTGGCTATCATCTGCATAGAAATGAAACTTTATTCCTTTATGTTTACTGATAATCAAACCGGGGGGTGGGGTGGGTGGGGGAGGTGTACAATGACAACAGCAAAGGGCCCAGTACCTTGGGGTACGCCAAATAGGAGTTTACAAACATCTGACAAAGTAGAACCAATTGTCTAAGGGAAGATTTGGCTTTTTAATAAGAGGAGTGACCACAGCAGATTTGAAAGCATCAGGGACGCACCCCTCCACGAGTGAGCAGTTAACCAGCTTTGTAAAGGATGGCAGCAGTATATCAATGCATTCCTTGATAAGGAATGTCGGCAAGGAATCCAATAGGCATGATTTTGTAGAAGATTTTGTTGTACATAACAAGACAAACTTTTATTTCACAACAATAATACTGCAACAATATCTTACCACTGGTTCCACCAACTTGAGGCTGAGCTTCTGGTGTTGTATGTTAGTTCGGTCAATGCTGATCTGGACTTTGACTGGATCAAACACATGTAGGGTCCACTCCTTGTACGTCTGGGTACTTGCCTGTATTATTCACATCACATTCAATGAAACAAGGAGTTTTACAACCCATTTTCACTGCCTGACTAGTGAAAGACAGTTAAAGTTCATTACACAGAAGACTTTAAGTAACCATAACCTCCAATAGTTATACCATAAGATTCTTTCTGACTACAACAAAATAAAAAAAAGAGATTTCAGTTGTACATTTGTTCTGTGAATGCATAATATATTGTACCACTGGGTCCCTACTTCACAACACAGCCCCACTTTACTCTCTACAACAAGGGCTCTTAACATACCTTCAATTTCAATATTTCTCAAGTATTAACCCTTATATTCTCTGTATTTTCCATACAGGGACAAATCTTTCCCTCTTCCTTTCTATCATGTGTTGGCCTCTATTACATATCAATCTCTTGACTGCTGCCCAGAAACATATGCCACCAAAGTTTGAACAAATACACTTCCTTCTAAACATGTGTAAATAGGAAATGTCCTTACCTCGGACACAAGTTTTTGTATGACGACGTCAGAATGCTACCAAATAACAATGATACGATGCATGATTTTATGTCTATGCAGACATCGTAGGCATATAAATTGACCCTGATCTATAGTCGGACAGTGACATTTTATGAGGCTCACAAACCAGGGTTTACATTCACTAACATTCATATTCTTACAATTATTCTTAGATTTCTAAGAAAATAGTTGTTTTCTAAGAACAATTCCTAGAATAAAATTTTTTTATAAGAATAACAATTTTTAAATTTTTTTCTGACATCTAAAAGTTAAAATGACAAACTGGATACAAGAGCTGGGTAGAAAAGAGGTAGCATTAGCATTTTCCTATTCGATCAAGATGAAGGTGTAATTTGTAGATAAAAGTGTATTGCATTACACAATTACAAAACATTTGAAAGTTCTTATTCTTAAAAAGTTTTCAAAGAAAATGCCTATATTTTAAGAAAATTCTTATTCTAAGAATAAGAACATTAGTAAATATGGGCCCAGGGACCGGTTTCACGAAGCCTCCTATAGATAAAGGTCACCTTAGATTCAAGGATTTCCTTGAATTTTCCCTCCTTTAACAATAAGTTTCACAAAGCCTTCTTCCTTAAAGGAGACCTTGAAAAGTCCCTTAAATTTGAAGGAAGCTGAAGAACTACCTTAAATTTAACGAAGTGCCCTTCAAGGAATGTGTAATAACTTTAATGAACATCTGCTCCCTCCTTAAGCTTCAAGGAAGACCTTTGGTAAGGAGAGTTAAAGGAGGCTTTGTGAAACTGAATCTTAATGTGGCCTTCCCAAAGGAATAAGAATGACCTTCCTTTACTAAAGGTAAAGGAGGTCCTTTCCAAAGGAGGCTTCGTGAAACCGGCCTCTGTTCTTTAAAGTACTGTCAAATGTTACGTCTTCAAATCTATGTTTGTGCTCTACTTAAACATCCTTTTATTTAAAAGTATCAAGATTTTGAAAGAAGTAATAAGTTTGCAAGTACCTTCTCATCATATTCAAACATGGACTTCTCCTTCTTGTTGGTTAGGAACACTGTCCCCTCCAGACCATACTTTGGTATCATCACTTGCAAAGCATTTTTCCTCACAAACAAGATGTAGCCCTGCTCATCAAGAACTCTATTTTTGAAGAATATCTGGAGATAGATTCATGCAAAAATAAATAGTAGGGATGATTTGAATGTTTATGGGTGTCATATTCTACAAGGTGTCTAGTTCAGTAAAGGTACCAAATTACTGTTTCCTTCCCAGTGTAAAGTCATATAGATATCCTGACACTGAGAGGAATTGTGCGCAATATCCCCCCCCCCCCCTCCCAATCAAGTACAGTGTAACCCATGGAAACAGAACCTTATTAAGTACAATTTCCTGTTTAAGTATTCATATATCTCGGGTCCTTAGATGGTCTTTTCCATTAGAATGGGTCTGGTTTTCTGGAAGTCTTTTCAAGTAAAATATATCTAAGGTCCTTAGATGGTCTTTTCCATTAGAATGGGTCCATTTATCTGAACTTCTTATTAAGCATAAATATATCTAAGGTCCATAGATGGTCTTTTCCATTAGAATGGGTTCGGTTACCTGAAATTCTTTTTAAGTATAAATATGTCTAAGGCTCTTAGATGGTCTTTTCCATTAGAATGGGTCCAGTTATCTGAAATCTGGAATTCTTCTTAAGTATAAATATATCTCAGGTTCTTGGATGGTCTTTTCCATTAGAATGGGTCCGGTTATCTGAAATTCTTTTTAAGTATAAATGTATCTAAAGTCCTTAGATGGTCTTTTCCATTAGAACGGGTCTGGTTATCTGGAATTATTTTAAGTGTAGATATATCTAAGTTCCTTAGATGGTCTTTTCCATTAGAATGGGTCTAGTTTTCTAGAATTCTTTTAAGTATAAATATATATAAGGTCCTTTGATGGTCTTTTCCATTAGAATGGGCCCAGTTATCTAAAATGCTTATTAAGTATAAATATATCTAAGGTCCTTACATGGTCTTTTCCATAAGAATTGGTCCAGTTATCTGGAATTCTTTAACAAAAATGATTACATAAAAGGTGGTTAAGGTGTTACAAAGTGTTATTGTTTTCATAACGGAAGACCTTTACAATATACAAGGTGTTTCTGTTATATTTCACAGTTGGCTAGTATAAAAAATTCTTAAACAATGACTTGGTGCACTGAAATTAAATAATAGCAATTACAGTGTCTTAAGATGTTACACATCCAACACATTATACACATTCTGTATGTACTCATACCTGTGTGTGTAAGGCTACAGAGGCTCGCCCTGCATACTGTGCCATCTTGTGTCTGTAGTTGAGGTTATTACACACAGACTGGGTTTTCTTTTTATCCAGTAACTCGGGGTAGGAAGCATCTGCTCCACAGCACACTGCCAAAAGTCTATGTACCATCACATCGGAATACCTGAACAATATTAAAGAAAATCTGGCCTCTAAATATTGGTCACTCTGCCAGAGGTCTATATGCCATCACATGGGAATACCTGAACAATATTAAAGAAAATCTGGCTTGTAAATATTGGTCACAGTATGTCACTCTGCCAGAAGTCTATATACTATCACATGGGAATACCTGAACAATATTAAAGAAAATCTGCCTTGTAAATATTGGTCACAGTATGTCACTCTGCCAGAAGTCTATATACTATCACATCGGAATACCCGAAGAATATTAAAGAAATCTGGCCTCTAAATATTGGTCACAGTATGTCACTCTGCCAGAAGTCTATATGCCATCACATGGGAATACCTGGACAATATTAAAGAAAACTGGCTTGTAAATATTGGTCATAGTATGTCACTCTGCCAGAAGTCTATATGCCATCACATCGGAATACCTGGACAATATTAAAGAAAATCTGGCCTCTAAATATTGGTCACAGTATGTCACTCTGCCAGAAGTCTATATGCCATCACATCGGAATACCTGGACAATATTAAAGAAAATCTGGCCTCTAAATATTGGTCACAGTATGTCACTCTGCCAGAAGTGTATATGCCATCACATCAAAATACCTGGACAATATTAAAGAAAATCTGGCCTCTAAATATTGGTCACAGTATGTCACTCTGCCAGAAGTGTATATGCCATCACATCAAAATACCTGGACAATATTAAAGAAAATCTGGCCTCTAAATATTGGTCACAGTATGTCACTCTGCCAGAAGTGTGTATGCCATCACATCAAAATACCTGGACAATATTAAAGAAAATCTGGCCTCTAAATATTGGTCACAGTATGTCACTGCCAGAAGTGTATATGCCATCACATCGGAATACCTGGACAATATTAAAGAAAATCTGGCCTCTAAATATTGGTCACAGTATGTCACTCTGCCAGAAGTGTATATGCCATCACATCGAAATAGCAGGACAATATTAAAGAAAATCTGGCCTCTAAATATT
Source organism: Sabellastarte sp. h YS-2021 (assembly GCA_964017235.1). Classification (NCBI taxonomy): domain Eukaryota; kingdom Metazoa; phylum Annelida; class Polychaeta; order Sabellida; family Sabellidae; genus Sabellastarte; species Sabellastarte sp. h YS-2021. Next base: position 109,701,301 of record OZ024927.1, read on the forward strand.
GGTCACAGTATGCCACTCTGCCAGAAGTCTATATGCCATCACATGGGAATACCTGGACAATATTAAAGAAAACTGGCTTGTAAATATTGGTCACAGTATGCCACTCTGGTCATCCTTTAATATTATGTCACATGAAGAAATCTTTGCTGAAATTCTGCAACAGATAAGATAAATAACAGTAACAATTTGCACATAACAATAAATGTGTATATTTGTTACCAAAAACTGGTGTTTATTTACAATTATACTGCTTGCATCAAAGCATTAAGAAACACAGTGGACCATCATACCTTCTAAGACAGACAGGTTCTGAGCAGATTTAACATACCAGCATATGACCAATGCAATCAATTTTGATTCCCTCAGTCCAAATAATTTGTGTTCTAGAGTTATTGCAATATGATAGTCCTGCCAACAGGTCAAAGTTGGTGTTTTAACTCCAATTCAACAACCAAGGTTATATCAAGGTGGGTCCACTTCATTGCCTCTTGTTAGGGATAGGTCAGTGTCTCAGTATCGACAGTAGTTTAATGAAAAACAAAGATAAGATTTTACAACCACCACTTAGCTTCTCAAAATATAGAATGGAAGGAAAACTTAAAATATTGGAAACAATCAAGAAATCTGATGAAACTAGATATTGCGTCTCGATGCAGTGTATCCCCGGACAGGACATGGTTGAAGCGTGAATGTGTCGGGCTTGAGTCACCTGTTTCCTGGAGCACCTGTGTACTGTGAAAACAGACCAAACGGGAGTGCTTGAATTGGCAGGGAAGGCCCTGGATGAGAAAACTCTGGTACTTCCTTGTTGGTTGAATGGGGTGAGGGAGTAGGCACCTTTGAGGTTATCCACTCCTCTGGCTGAAGCGAGGTTAATGTGGTTCCCGATATTCCATCTAATTTATTCAGGGTACTGAGCCACTTTTCCTGCCTGGCAACCTGGTAAAACTGGTTGTTTCCAGAAGGGGAGGGTATAGCCTTCCTGGGAGATTCTTATAAACTTGGGACTGGCCCATAGGGCGGCCCAAGGTTGACCAGGCAGGTTGGGGCCAAAAACAGTGTCAACACTGGTGACAGGTTCACCAATCCACACAGTAAGAAACCATCCAAAAGCGATCTGCGACATTAGGTCATTTCCACACAACCCCACTGTGGAAAACACCAATAGCCATTTATGAGAACTGTGACGCCTGGTCTGATTAACAGATAAATTTACCATTACTTGAGTTGTGAAAACCAGCATTTTATTGCGTTAATACATCGTATCCAATGGACAATTGCTTTACCGGTCAGCGCGATCGGTCCCGCCAAACGTCAGAAAAAGACGTCCTGTAAAACTACCGGCAGGACCTGTCACAGAGTGTGCATTCGCCAGGTGGCGCATAGTACTTCATTTCCAGTCTTGTCATCGTGACGTCATGGCATATTTTTCGTTTGGCACGAAGAGTGTGCAGACGTCTTTTCTACAGAGAAACGTTTTTGAAGTTTAATAACAAACTCTATCATTTTATATACTTTTAAGTATTCAGACATATTTCTAGTAGTTTACTGATCATCATGTCGTCTCCTGGACAAAAGAGAGGAACCTGCGGGCACGTTATGGCTGTGTTTGATAACCACAGGAAATGTGCGCGTTGTAGGGATAAGGGAGTGGGTGACGATCCGTGTGTCAAAAAGCAAGAATGTATGATCTGCCAAGCTTTCACGCCTGTGCAGTTGAAACAACTATCCACCCCCACCTATCAGTCCAGGAAGGAACGTGAATTGAAGAAGTCATCTTCAGATTCCCCTGCTAGTGCTACCCCCACTCTCGTGGACCCAGCTGACGTTAGTGTGTTGGGACGGGTACACAAGGAATCTGATGGAGGTTCTCCTGCTTGCAAGAAGAAGGGGTCTGACCCTTCCCCTACCCCCAAGGATAGCAGTAAGAAAAAATCCAGTAGCAGCAAGTCGAGGTCTGATGATATCAAAGACCTGGATGACAAGTGGAGTGAACGTTTTGCCAGATTGGAGGCAATGCTGGTGGCCAAGATGTTTATGGTTCCTGTGAGTGCTGTACAGAATCCCCCTTCAGTGGTTCCCAGTGATCACCCATTTTTTTATCCTGGAATCTCCATCTCTGGCTTGTCCTCTGGTGTGACTGTTGGGGGCACCGGTTCCAGTCTTGGTCAGACCACCGGTGAGGCTGTTGTGATGAGGGAAGCTGTCAACAAGAGTGCTACCCGCCCTGTTGAGGGTCCCGGTACTGAAGTGAAGCAGCAGAATGCCACCCAGCCTGTTGAGGCTCCCGGTGCAGGGACGGCCACCCAGCCTGTTGAGGCTCCCGGTGCAGGTCCTGAAGTTCTGCCAACCGGTACCGGTAGTGCTGCCCTACATGCTGAACTCACCGGTTCAGACATTGAAGAAGATTCCCAGAGTGAACCAGGATTTCTCGTTGATGGAAACGCCGGGACGGTTCCCCAGACCTCACCAGGGATGAATCAGCTGACCAAGAACTGTCTAAAGAGTCTACCTACAGGGAGACTATCAGAGGCGTGAGGTCGTTTATGGGGGGGGGGGGGGGATGAAGTCGGGCTCCCTGTGTGCCCTACTGTGGAGAATCCTGTCCTGGTGCACCAGGAAACAGGTAACTCTCAAGACACGTCACATCCCCGGCCAGCTGAACGTGATAGCAGACAAGCTATCCAGACTTGGCCAGACCATTCAGACGGAGTTGTCCCTACACCCAGAGGTATTCAAAGCTTTATGTTCCCGGTGGCACCGGCCACAAGTGGACCTGTTTGCCACCAGATTCAACAACAAACTACCACGGTTTGTGTCACCGGTTCCGGACCCCCAGGCATGGGCAGTGGATGCACACAGCCTGTCATGGGAAAATCTGGACCCATATGCCTTCCCACCAGCAGCCATCTTGAAGTCGGGCTCCCTGTGTGCCCTACTGTGGAGAATCCTGTCCTGGTGCACCAGGAAACAGGTAACTCTCAAGACACGTCACATCCCCGGCCAGCTGAACGTGATAGCAGACAAGCTATCCAGACTTGGCCAGACCATTCAGACGGAGTTGTCCCTACACCCAGAGGTATTCAAAGCTTTATGTTCCCGGTGGCACCGGCCACAAGTGGACCTGTTTGCCACCAGATTCAACAACAAACTACCACGGTTTGTGTCACCGGTTCCGGACCCCCAGGCATGGGCAGTGGATGCACTCAGCCTGTCATGGGAAAATCTGGACCCATATGCCTTCCCACCAGCAGCCATCTTGGGCAAAGTGGTGGAGAAGTTACAGGACTACCCCTGCAACAGAATCATTCTGATTGCACCAGGGTGGCCCAACATGCCCTGGTTTTGGGATCTACTGGCAATGTCCAGTCAGATCCCCTTGTGTCTGCCCAACCTGCCCAATCTGGTGTCTCAACCATTCGACCAGACCCTGGACAGGAACCTGTCAAACCTGAACCTACATGCCTGGCTCCTAGAGCCACAGCAATCAAGGAGCAGGGATTCTCTGAGGCAGTGGCAGCACGAATTGAGGCTCCTCAAAGAGGATCAACCAGATCCGTCTATGAGGCAAAGTGAACCATTTTTACAAAGTGGTGCCTCAGTAATCAGGTGGACTTCAGGGCACCACCTCTGAGAGCCATAGCTGACTTCCTGTTGCACCTGTTTCAGGACAGGAAGTTGCAACCTGGTACCATCGATGGGTACAGATCAGCCATTGCTGACAAGTTGGGCAACTCTATTATTAATGTCAGCAAAGATGAAAATCTCACCTGTCTCCTGGATAGTTTCCATAGAGACAGGCCCAAGGGCAGGAGGGGTATACCCTCCTGGAACCTGTCCCTGGTCTTGCACTGACTAAGGCTCCCTTTGAGCCTTTAAAAGAGGCCTCACTGAAACACTTGACCTTCAAGACTGTTTTTCTGCTGGCCCTGGGCTCTGGTAAACGCAGGAGTGAGATCCATGCTTGGCTACATAAGAACATCAGACACCAGTCAGACTGGTCTAAGGTGTCCTTATACCCCTCACCCAGCTTTTTGTCCAAGAATCAGCTGGCGAAGGAGGGTCCAGATAGTGTGGCTCCAGTGGTCATACCAGCCCTGGCCCCCACTCTGGATAAGTCACTCAAAGGTGACAGGTCCTTGTGTCCAGTCAGAGCCCTTCGGTATTACAGATCTTAGGTAGAACAAGGTGTTGGTCTTTGTCTCCTTCAAGAAAGGGTTTGATAAGGACATCTCACCTGCCACCATCTCCTCATGGATCAAACAAACTGTGATCCTTTGTTATGAGCTCTCTGACAAGGAGGCCCTCACACTGCATCAGGTCAGAGCCCATGATGTCAGGGCCTTTGCTGCTTCTAAGGCCTTCCAGTTCGGGGTCTCCTTAGAGCAAATTGTCAGCCTGCCACTGGAAATCCCATAACACCTTCACACAATTCTATCTGAAGGATGTGGCTTGGGCTGATGCAGAGCTGTTTCAGCCAGTGGTGGCTGCCCAACAGGTCCACCACCAAGCTCAAAAATGAGGAGATATGTAAATATGTATATATGTACATAGCTTGTACAATTGTATATAATATCTAAAAAAAAAAAAAAAAAAAAAAAAACAAACAAACTGTGACTTGCTTCCTTTGGGAAGTTTATTTCTTGTGGGACTGAACTCAACTCTCTCTTCCTATTCTCAGAGCAGGTCTGAGACAAAGGGGGGAGGGGCAACCTTGGATTCCGGGTAACCGGTTAGTCTCCGCCGACCTTGACCTTTTTGGGTCATCTGGCCCAAGGTCAAAATGGGCTTCATCAGTTTTGTTCTTTTATGAGTTCATATATGTCCCTAGCAGCTTACCCGCCTTCCAAGCGGTAGTTATTCCGCAATTGTCCATTGGATAGAATGTATTAACGCAATAAAATTGCAAATTTAATAAGTAAATTAAATTTTTATAAGTTAATACCCTATCCAATGGACAGACAAGGCCCACCCATCTGGCCCCGCTACCGGTCATGCCGGTAGTTTTACAGGACGTCTTTTTCTGACATTTGGCGGGACCGGTCGCGCCAACCGGCAAAGCAATTGTCCATTGGATAGGGTGTTAACTTATAAAAATTTAATTTACTTATTAAATTTGCAAAATGGGTTAAAATCTTGAGGGGAAGGCTGAATTTGAAAACTCAGGCCCCTGGTGTCAACTGACACTGGTTACAGGCTGGGTAAAAGGCAAGCCGGGTGGCCAGTCTACGAGGGTGGATCACTGTATCTCACTGGAACTCGTAAGAATACCGTGAACCTCCACAGTAACTGATACAGCAGACTTCTTGCTGGCAGTAGGCTGACCAGTCCAGTTGAGTTCGGCATCTCACCGGGACCAGTAACTGGCTGGTGTGGGGTCTGATAAGGGTGACAGGTAGTTGGACAAATCTTGTTGGGAAAGTCTTCTTATCTATAGTCACTTTCAACCAGCTAGCAGGTCCTGACAGTACGCTGGCTGACTGGTCTGGTAGGTTGAGAGAGGACTCATCTCACCAGGACCAATGACTATTATAAGAATTTCTGTAACCAATTTCCTCAGGCAGTAACTGGTTGGTTTAAGATGGCCACTTGGACCCTTAAAAGGTTTCTGCCGGTCTGTTAGCCAGTCCTGTGGACCTGCCCAGTACCAGGGCCTAACTGGTTATAGGTGAAGCAATGCTCTGCAAACGGTTCCTGGTGGCTCCACAGTTCTGCGAAAACTCCTAGGAGCTGGCAGAACTGGGCAAATTAGACTATGTCTCAGCAGGGGTAGACTTATATGAAACAACTGCCTTCTTCCTGTCCAGAACTGTGGAATCAGTAGATTTTCTCTGTAATCAACAATCCTCTGTAACCGGTAAGCCTGGATCCTGGTACTCCATCATGTACTCAACCTCCAAAGTCATTTTCAATAGTTTCCATGTAATATAGTCGGCATTAAGTGTGAAAATATCTCCAAAAAGGCCAAAAATGGCCTCAGTGAGGTACTTTGGTGGTCTGTGGATGATCTTCAATGCAGAGCTTCAAGGTCAAATTTCTGCATGCTTACAGAGGACATATAGATTATATATACCACCCATAGGATGATGTAACTTTCTTTATATGAGAACTGGGCCAAAATGTGAAAAAATGGCCAAAATCTGACCTTTAACAGGCCACCAGTGACCTTGAAATTGAAGGTCAAGGTCACAAAACAATAGCATTCATGGCATTGCCCATATATAGCCACATACCAAATTTGAAGGGTCTAACTAAAATATTTTTCAAGTTATCGCGTCTGAAAGGAAATCTCTGCGGCGGAATCCTAAGTATCCCTGACTTTCATCCAGGGATACAATTACACACTTTTACCTCATATTTTGTGCGTTTGAGGACTTTCATTGCATTTTCATAGAAAATAATTTACGACACTTCACAACCTCCATCTTGCTTGTCAACATGTATATTCAAAGGAAAACTTGAAATATTGGGAACACACCAGAAATTTGAAGAAATTGCACACTTTTTCTAATATTTTACAATTTTAGGGCTTTTTATTTCTATGAGAGGACATAGCCATGTTCTGGTTTCACGCGTTTTGCTTCCTATTAGTGGACTGTTAAAGTGGGGGGTAAACTAAAACACGGAGTCCCAGAATCGAAACAGTTTTGTATTTACGACCTCCAGATCTACACATGTTTGATACCAACCCATCCGTACCTCTTTGTGGGAGTTGACCCACATAGAGGTGACAGCCTGTCAATGGATGATAAACTTGAAACCCCAAATTGTCCTAGGATCCTTGCTGGTCAACAGGAGGCAGAGTTAATGAAAACAAAATGTACTCTTCCAAATAACTGTGAAATATGAAAAATTTGATACTGCAGTAGAATGGTCTGATTAACGGTGTTACTTGACCCACCCCTACCTTCTGATGGGAGAGGTGAAATGGGTGTAGATGGGCGTTGCTAGTCCGTAGTGAAGGAACTCGCTCTCAGCTGTAGTGCCACTACAGAAGTAGACAGCTTGCATCATACAGCGAGTACACAGAATCCTGAGCATTGTGTTGAAATATGGATTCTCGGGGATCACAGCCTTCTCCAAGGATTCAGCCAGAGTCTTCCCAGTGGACACATTCATGGTGAAGCCCTGTTAAATGCAAACACATTTCATACATAACATACACCAGTCACAATTAAAGGTTGGGGCTTTCAGAGATAGCCCACTTTTCAGCAGCAAAATCTTAACAGAATGGTTGCTAAACCCACTGTGCTTAACTTGTGGGAACTGGAGATTAGTGTTGGGAATCACCTCCAAGTTGCATAGTTGATTAATCGTCCATTTTTCTGAGCGATGATCGAGCCATAATCAATGTGTATGTCGATGCGGTAAGAATAACGGTGTTTCGACGTTTAGAATCTACCAAAAACACTCACTTCCTGTAAACATGGCGGTAAACAAACCCAAAATTCGTTACAAATCTGATTTATTAAGGAAATTGCCCAGAATATTCAACAACACATGTGGATATTTAGATACATAAAGAAAGGTAACTAAATATTACGAAATTTTCAGTCATAATGATGAATCGATGGGCACTAGTTCTAGATCGATCATCGCTACTACAGTGAATTTCGAGCGACTATTCGATGTCTGTAGACAATCGTTCTACCACTACTGGAAATCAATTTGATACTTTTGTTGTGTATATGACTGTTTGTTGTCAGTCTGTGATTAGATACCATACTGTGTAAAACAAAAGTACATATCAATAATATTGATGGAGGATTCCCTACCCGTGAACCACCTTTTTTAGTCATATTGCACGAAAAAAAAAATTTTTTAAAAAGGTTTAAAAAAACTTAAAAATAAAGGTTGTTTTTTTTTAAAAAAAAACAAGACCTAGCCAAGACCAAACCAGGACAAGTCCTGGGAAAAGCCAAGTGATTCTGCAACATGTCAACAATAAGGCCAGGGAAACCATTTTCACAACAGTGTGATATGATTAAATGTGTTAATGTCAATATTATAAGCAACCCTTTCACAGCCTATATCCCAGACCATAAGGCCACTGAAAACCACACAGAAAAGTGTCATATGATTAAATATATTCATGTCAATATTATAAGCAACTGTTTCATAGCCTATATCCCAGACCATATCCAACAGATTTTCTGTTGCCAAGGGTGCCTATAAGGGTGATCTTGTCTAATAACAAATCACACAAATTGCACTCCTCCTTTGGTTATGTATTGCACATTTCTAAAGGACTCCAATATTGTGACATTGCATTTATGGTATTGAAAAACCATCAACATTAAGCACAGTTCCGGGGTGATACCTCGGTGTGACCATGAAAGGGTAAAAGACAAAATGATTGCAAATTCCTTTTCATCTGTAAATTGAGTCTACTACAATTTTATATTTCAGTCTAAAGCATTATTTACCTTGATGACATAATAGTAAATGTGTAAACATATTATTAATATAAGTTAATATCAGAGACAACAAAAGATTAAGACCAAAGTTGTATGGGTACACAATAGTATGCTCAAGTCTGTGGCACACAATTTGCACAGATTGAACATGCAATCAAAACCTTTAAAGAGGATTATTATTAAGTGAAATTTTAAGCAGAAATCAACATCAGGTCATTCTAGTACTAACTGCAGGAGGTACACTTTTAATGCCTTAGCAGGGACCATTTGTAGATGCTTTGAATCAATTGTAGATGTTCTGAATCAGTTGTGATGTCTTAAAGGATCATATGGACCAGCATACCGACCTTAGCCTCAGCCACACTGATGATTGGTTCGTAGTTACTAAATGGCGGGGCTGGATGTCTCCTCAGGACGGCACAGTTTGGAAACTCCTCAAAAATCTTTTGGGCAACAGAGATATTGGCCAGCAACATAAACTCTTCCACCATGGAATTTGTGTCTCTGTTGATTGGTTAAGAAAACAGAAGATACAAAAATGTGAAGTTCTCAAAAATGAAATCAGTATTGCCCTTTAGTGACATCATAGTCAACTAAGATATTATAATAAGGTACTTGAACTGCGATGTAATGGTTAAAATTTCAAAATTCTGATATAAATACACATAAAAAATCATTTTATGCTATGTGGACACGTAAATCAGTATACCTGTGTTGTGAAACAGTTTTAAGTTTCTTTCCTACTGTTTTATTCTCTACTTAAAAATGAGTATTTTGTTGTCATTAATCATTTTTACAAAAAGAAATAATTACTGACACTTAGATTATATCAGTTCTTTTAACTGGGATGGTATATTCAGAGATCATCTTGAATATTAAGTGACACTATGATGCCGGCATTGTCTCAATGTGATTTTTTTGCACTCTTTTGAATCAATATCTCTACTGGTAGTGAGATCCTCACAGGTTGACACCATGAGTTTTTATGGGTTGTAACAATGCCTTCGTTGCTTTGTGTTGACATCTATAGAGTCATTGGTTTGACTAGAGTGGTAAGTAGTTTTAAAGTCCCTATATCAAAAAAAAATTGTATTATTTTACATTTAACTAAAAACTTGCCCAAAATAGAACTGAATCCTGTGGATACCGGAGGTTCTAGTTATAGAGTAGAATGAACTGTTTACACCCATTCTTCTCTGACTAACTCACTATGAACAGGCACTCATAATCAGGCTGATGTTATGAAAATTCACTCCTGGGAAGGATAATGTTAAAACTTCTTTGCCTTACACTATTCCATGAGGTTTTATGGGAGATGGAGAAAAGCCCTCAACTGAAAAGTACTCAATGTAAAAACCAATCAAATCGAATCTGTGGTGAAAGCGCTCCGGCACGTTTTGTAATCCGTGAAAAAAAAAACCTAAGTAATATTGCAGCCGGTGAAAAAACAAGGCTGAAAGGGGTTTTGGTCTACTAGCATGAGCGCAAAGCCATCAGACACATGAGTAGTGCACCGAAGCAGTCACCCATCCCCATACTGATGTCGCCCATTGCCACTTAACTTCAGTGAACAGAGAGATACCCATCATGCTAGGCCACAATTCATGAAAGTCCAGAGACAAGTTATTCCTAAAAGTGCGAGCCTCGCTAGATGCTACATTACCTGAGTTCCTTTGTCTGTACATCTATAGGGTCATGGGTTTCACTGTCAATATGAAAACGCACTTCTGTGGAGGCTAATGTCAAGGCTCTGTAAAGCAAATATCTCCAGTTTCAGCCAAACTCATATTTTCTCACTCAAATATGAACAAGGCTTTAATTATTTTCCAACACTTGTACAGCTACATATTTTCAAAGGAAAATTTCAGCCAGAAGAAAATTTTAATATTTCTCAAATTGTGATTCACTTAAAAAAAATTTACTTATGGGTTAAAGTTACCTTAATCTTTATTTTTTTTATTAATAATTGTACAACTTTCAAAGCCACTGTAAACCAATTTCACCATATTCTACAAAAATAGCCAGCCTTGGCAGGCAAAAAACCCAGCCTGCAGGTACAGCTAAATGGCCAACAACATTGAGTTTTGGAAAAATCTTAGGAACAACTTCTGTTATAATACGTATAGAGAACCCACAAGATGTTCTACAAAAGATTCACAGGCCATGATTTCTTATAAGTAGTTTTCGTATTTTGAAGCCCAAGAAACAGTTAAAGGGTGATATAAGGCCTTTTTGATATGATGACCCTCCTATTTGGCATTAAAGATGTAATATGGTGGCCATTTTGTTTCCAAAACAAGTAAAGCTTTCCTATCCATTTACAATTTGTGCAAATCTTATGAAGCTAGCTGCAATATTTTAGGTTACAGAAAACATTAAAGATTTTAGAACAAACTTTAAGATCCGGAAATTTTAAAAGTGTTGCCATGGCAACAGTTGCCGCTGGATACCCCCCCAAACCTAATATCTGAGACTAATTTACAAATGAACGTAAATTCTTAGAGTATATATCTGCTCTTACTCTAATTGTTTTAATGCTATATTAACTGTGGAAGGTACATACCCATTCTCAATTCTTCTCCGTTTGAGTAACTTGGCCAGTTTGTTGAGTCCCCTCAGACTTAATGTGACTTTGTCTTGCATTGATGGGTCATCTATCCTCATTTGTGCTTCAGCATATGTCAGAGCAGCCTTGAGACATATACAAGAAAGTTCATTGAGACTGCACTGCAATACTTTATCACTGATTGTACTTCCCAAAGAATTGTGTAAGAATGTGTTAAGTACACAGATATACAACAGAGTTCTGCACAAGTTATAATCTGATAAAATTCAGGTCAAGTGATTGAACCCTTGCGACAGTAACTGATAGGTACTGTGAATTAGGGCAGAGTCAGCATCATGTTTTTAATTTCAATATCCCGCCAATACAAATTAAAGCATTTTGATTCCAGGATACTGAATACAGTTGTATTCTAGCATAAACCCAACTGAATTGGCCAGTTTGACAGGTAGTTAACTTCATGAAAACTACAATATGGCAGTTTTACTCAAAGGAAATTCCTGTAGAAGTCTTAAGATCATAAAAAGTTAACAACTTATTCAGATATAGGGTTTGTTTCATACACTTTATGTTTTCCAACAATTGTATGTGCTGATAATCAAGATGGCAGTTTTAAAGTGTGGTCACAGTATTAAAGTGAAACGGTCTCAATACTGAGATACTGGTGTTATCCTGTCCTACTGTAAATATACTCTGTTTAAATACTTTAGGTTACCGAGTGTGCAATTGCATTAACACAGCATAAATAGCTTTATTGCTCTAGACATAGATTATATCCCATTCACACTGCAGGCAGTATCACCCGCAGTAGGCCGCGTTTGGGGAAACGTCCCTGTCCTTGAATCGCTGTCTGACGTCCGTAGATGACCTTATGAGTCAGTGGCGAACCGTCCACTACCTTACGAGTCCTACGGAAGTTTTAAACCATTTAAACTTTCCACTTCTGATTTCGATACCGTGAGTTAAGGTATTGGACATTTCGCCGAAGGTGAGTTAAGGTTAATGGAGGTCGCTTCACGGTGACCAACATGTTTAGTACTGTCATCTGACTGTTACATTGACAGTTAAAACACCGTATCCAATCAGTGACCTGTAGTGTGAACAAATGGGACAAAATGGGGAGACCTGGGAGGCGGTTCCGCTGCCGAAAAAAAACTAACCACGGGACGACCACCTGTAGTGTGAATTGGGCATTATTTAAATATGTTGCTAAAAATACTAATACAAGAGCAAAAAAAGGAAATTTAACTATGACAGGATAAGCATATTATGGAAGAACTTGTGCAAAAAAGTATATATATGTTACAAGTTGAGATTTTGTACAAGTTACAACTCATACAAAGAGCCTGTACAAGTTGCAACTTGTGCAAAATCTCAACTTGTACACAACATATATTTTTTTAAGGTTTTATCAGTACCTTTGAGCAAATGATACTCTTCATGAATTTTGTGTTGACAATCTCTGCATTAGGTGTGATTTCCCAAATAACTGTAAATGCAAATCTGCAAAAAAAATTCAACTAAATATTGCACAACCTGGTTGAAACTGACATGTAAGTTGTATTTAAACAGATACATCAACAACATATCTGAATAGCATCGTGCAAAACTACATTCACTTGTTTGTCACCTCAGTCGTTGACTACATCTTTTATTTGAACAAGATTATATCACATTATAAAGACCGGAAGTGTGCAGACTACACAAAACAATGCAGTGCACATATCTTTGCGTACATTTATCTGAGGCAATAAATGGACGATCGCCGATAATAGAGAACCAAACGATACAGGCAAAATATAGTACGACAAAAAGGTGTGTAGAAAAACATATTTACAAAAATATATATGGATTAATAAAAGATACCGGTCTTTATAATAGAAATAAAGCCCTCAGGTTCGTACTTTATGACCTCTTATAAAAGGACGGAACTTCCGGCATAATGGACTTTATTTCTACAATACCCGTGATGGGTTCACAAATAAAACAATTAGTAGCTCGACTGCCACATAAATGTCAAAGTCATACAAAAGACATACAAAGCAACTTTTAATTAAATTTATTTTTAAGGCTTCGATAATTTTCAGATGGTTTCAACAATTCTGACGACTTGCATTGGATGACAAAAACTGTCACTTTCTCAATGCAATACATCATTGCTGACTAAGCATGAAACAGTTTACAATACAAACCAAATGCTCAAGCACTAACCGGTTAACTGTTATGTTATGTATTACACTTGATAGTGGATTTTATGCAATAATTAAAACTATTTCGAATTAAGACCTAAAAAGATGTCAAATTTTTTTGTACATATTTGATGTGACAAATATAAAAATACGATGCCATTGGCAAATTACCCAACAATTTGGGTGAATATTCTACTTTTCTAGCATCTCATTATCTCCCATATTACATGTTCACATCTGGCACACATGCCCAAGTGACATTTTCGGTGCTTTTTCAAAGAGGCTACATATTGGCAACACTGGATAGTGAATGGTTAATATAAGCAGCTACCCAGCCACCAACTGATGCTAATTGTTTCAGCATTACCGTTGACCATGTGACAAGATTCAATAATTAAAATTACAAAACATTTTCAAATCCATTTTGTTTGCTTTGATTATATACAAAAGAATCTCTGTACACTAAACTAAGAAACGAGAAATTTAAGTGTAAATATAAGCAATCTGAGTTTAAAACATCATAAATTTCAGAAATGCTGTGGGCATAACAAAATTGGCCATTGGGATTTTGTAAGTATTGGGCAGATGCTTATTTTAGCTGTTCTATACTAGTATTGGTATCAAATAAAAGTATGTATATCGATATCAAACCATATTTTGACCTTCCATATCGATCAATATTGAAATATCGGGGCATGAGATGCTTCCCTGGGAGAGACCTTCTAAACTCTTTTGTGAGGTTTATTAGTGTCCCAAAACATAAACAACAAGACCACTGCCATGGTATGATCTCCCGCCGCACTACATCAAAAAGTAGGTCAACAACATATTTGACAAAACTCCTTTAAATTGAATAGTTTTGCTGTTATAAATTATTTAAATCAAAAAAGTCAAAGTAGCTATTATTGAGTTTGGCCATCGAATGGCCACAGTCCAGAGTTAGAGCCACTGAATGTACATATTCCGCAGTTATGTACATGTAAGATATGCACTAAAAAGGTTTGGATATCTTCATTCCACCTCAAAGAAGGGGCCCAAGGTCTTACCCTTACCCTGTGCTTTTCCACAGGTTGGTTTGAAGCTCTCCCAAAAGTAGGTGAATGAGTTATTTGAGAAAAATTGGCCATCTGCAATACTTCTAGAGATAATTCGCATATACTCATTTTCAGTAGGCGAGTAATTAGCTATGGGTCTGAAACTTCACTATGTGAAGGCCCTTGCAAAAGTAGGCGAATGAGTTATTTGAGAAAAAATTGGCTATCTGCAATACTTTTCAGAGATAATTCGCATTTACTCATTTTGAGTAGGTGAGTAATTAGCTATGGGTGTGAAACTTCACCAAGCGAAAGCTCTCCCAAAAGTAGGTGAATGAGTTATTTGAGAAAAATTGGCTATCTGCAATACTTTTAGCGATAATTCGCATTTACTCATTTTGAGTAGGTGAGTAATTAGCTATGAGTGTGAAACTTCACCAAGTGAAAGGTCTCCCAAAAGTAGGTGAATGAGTTATTTGAGAAAAATTGGCTATCTGCAATACTTTTAGAGATAATTCGCATTTACTCATTTTGAGTAGGTGAGTAATTATCTACGGGTCTGAAACTTCACCATGTGAAAGCTCTCCCAAAAGTAGATGAATGAGTTATTTGAGAAAAAATTGGCTATCTGCAATACTTTTAGAGATAATTCGCATTTACTCATTTTGAGTAGGTGAGTAATTAGCTATGGGTCTGAAACTTCACCAAGTGAAAGCTCTCCCAAAAGTAGGTGAATGAGTTATTTGAGAAAAATTGGCTATCTGCAATACTTTTAGCGATAATTCGCATTTACTCATTTTGAGTAGGTGAGTAATTAGCTATGGGTCTGAAACTTCACCAAGTGAAAGTTCTCCCAAAAGTAGGTGAATGAGTTATTTGAGAAAAATTGGCTATCTGCAATACTTTTAGCGATAATTCATATTTACTCATTTTCAGTAGGTGAGTAATTAGCTATGGGTGTGAAACTTCACCATGTGAAAGCTCTTCCAAAAGTAGGTGAATGAGTTATTTCAGAAAAATTGGCTATCTGCAATACTTTTAGCGATAATTCGCATTTACTCATTTTCAGTAGGTGAGTAATTAGCTACGGGTCTGAAATTTCACCATGTGAAAGGTCTCCCAAAAGTAGGTGAATGAGTTATTTGAGAAAAATTGGCTATCTGCAATACTTTTAGAGATAATTCGCATTTACTCATTTTGAGTAGGTGAGTAATTAGCTATGGGTGTGAAACTTCACCAAGTGAAAGCTCTCCCAAAAGTAGGTGAATGAGTTATTTGAGAAAAATTGGCTATCTGCAATACTTTTAGCAATAATTCGCATTTACTCATTTTCAGTAGGTGAGTAATTAGCTATGGGTCTGAAACTTCACCAAGTGAAAGCTCTTCCAAAAGTAGGTGAATGAGTTATTTGAGAAAAATTGGCTATCTGCAATACTTTTAGAGATAATTTGCATTTACTCATTTTCAGTAGGTGAGTAATTAGCTACGAGTCTGAAACTTCACCATGTGAAAGCTCTCCCAAAAGTAGATGAATGACTTAAAAAGTAGATGAACAACTTATTTGAGAGAAATTGTGTAGCTGCAATACTTTTGAAGATATAAGGCATTTACTCATTATGGTTATCATTAAAAATTGACAAAGTAGCTATTACGGTTTGCGAGATATTTGTCATTTTTCACATTTTCACCAAAAGTAGCAATAAAGTAGCCATTACTCACTTGTACATTGAACAACAGTTGTGAAACTTAAATATGTTACAGTTCACAAAAAAGTAGATGAACAACTTATTTGAGAGAAATTGTGTAGCTGCAATACTTTCGAAGATATAAGGCATTTACTCATTATGGTTATCATTAAAAATTGACAAAGTAGCTATTACTCGCTTAGCTATGGAGATACACTTCCAAACTAGTGAGCATGTTGTAGCTGTGGAGATAGTAGCTGAACAACATATTGGAACAAAATTGTGTAGCTGCAATACTTTTGAAGATATAAGCCATTTACTCATTATGGTTATCATCAAAGTAGCTATTACTCAGTTAGCTATGGAGTTACAGCTGTGAAAATTCACAATACAGTATATCCAAAAGATAGGTGAACAACATATTCAACAAAAATCCTCTGTATTCAATAGTTTTTGAGTTATAAGTGACTTGCTCAATGGTCAAATGTTAAACTTAGTATAGCTATTACTCAGTTAGCTATGGTGCTACACCTTGGACACCTCACCATGATATAGTACATGAAGGAGTTGTTGAACAACATATTTCAGGCCAATATTGTAAGTAACAGTTACAAAGACAAAATCAATTTACTCATTTTGCTCATTGTTAATAACAGAAAATAGCTATTACTCACTTAGCTATGAAGATAGAACCCTAAAAATGGTACCATCTTGTAGGCATGGAGAAAGTAGCTGAACAACGTATTTTACAGAAACACTCTAAATGCAGTCGTTTTGGAGTTATGAGCACTTTACTCAAAGTAGCCACCATTGCTATTACTCACTTAGCTATGGTCCTAGGTGTGAAATAACAGCATCAAATGAAAGGACATAAGCAATAAGGTCATCAAAAACATTGAAAAGGCCAAGGAGAAACAACCAGTGTGATGTACAGCCCTTTATAAAAGCGTGACACACACTCAATAGCATTTACTCATTTTCAGTAGGTGAGTAATTAGCTACGAGTCTGAAACTTCACCATGTGAAAGCTCTCCCAAAAGTAGATGAATGACTTAAAAAGTAGATGAACAACTTATTTGAGAGAAATTGTGTAGCTGCAATACTTTTGAAGATATAAGGCATTTACTCATTATGGTTATCATTAAAAATTGACAAAGTAGCTATTACGGTTTGCGAGATATTTGTCATTTTTCACATTTTCACCAAAAGTAGCAATAAAGTAGCCATTACTCACTTGTACATCGAGCAACAGTTGTGAAACTTAAATATGTTACAGTTCACAAAAAAGTAGATGAACAACTTATTTGAGAGAAATTGTGTAGCTGCAATACTTTTGAAGATATAAGGCATTTACTCATTATGGTTATCATTAAAAATTGACAAAGTAGCTATTACTCACTTAGCTATGGAGATACACTTCCAAACTAGTGACCATGTTGTAGCTGTGGAGATAGTAGCTGAACAACATATTGGAATAAAATTGTGTAGCTGCAATACTTTTGAAGATATAAGCCATTTACTCATTATGGTTATCATCAAAGTAGCTATTACTCAGTTAGCTATGGAGTTACAGCTGTGAAAATTCACAACACAGTATATCCAAAAGATAGGTGAACAACATATTCGACAAAAATCCTCTATATTCAATAGTTTTCGAGTTATAAGTGACTTGCTCAATGGTCAAATGTTAAACTTAGTATAGCTATTACTCAGTTAGCTATGGTGCTACACCTTGGACACCTCACCATGATATAGTACATGAAGGAGTTGTTGAACAACATATTTCAGGCCAATATTGTAAGTAACAGTTACAAAGACAAAATCAATTTACTCATTTTGCTCATTGTTAATAACAGAAAATAGCTATTACTCACTTAGCTATGAAGATAGAACCCTAAAAATGGTACCATCTTGTAGGCATGGAGAAAGTAGCTGAACAATGTATTTTACAGAAACACTCTAAATGCAGTCGTTTTGGAGTTATGAGCACTTTACTCAAAGTAGCCACCATTGCTATTACTCACTTAGCTATGGTCCTAGGTGTGAAATAACAGCATCAAATGAAAGGACATAAGCAATAAGGTCATCAAAAACATTGAAAAGGCCAAGGAGAAACAACCAGTGTGATGTACAGCCCTTTATAAAAGCGTGACACACACTCAATAACACACGAACACACGCATGGAATGCGTTTTATAATCTCCCGCCCGGCCGGCGGGAGATAAATATGGCAGATCTGTTTTCGCGGTTAGTAAAAGTTACCGAAAAATATATGAAAATCAATATAATCTTCAAATTTTGTACTTTATATTAAAGGAAGACAGCAGAGGTGCATCTATTTTGTAGTATGTTCTGATATTGATATTGTACCCTACATAATCGATATCGGAATATTTAGCAAGAATTAATAAATATTTCAATATCGATAAACAATACCAGCACTATTCTGTACCTTTCCTCATTGCCTCTAAGAGAGCAGAGATTTGAGCTGAGTAGTTCTGGGACCATGTCAATACGTTTGTCGATGAGGTACACGGTAGTACCGCGGCTGGCAGCCTCCTTGTCTATAGCAGTACCTGGTCTGATAAAGTGAGACACATCAGCAATGTGCACTCCCACCTGTTATACACACAAAAAAAAACACACACACTCAAATAAACGCCTTTAATAAATGTATTTAAGAATACAGACAATATTTTGTTATTTTTGTAAGGCAGCCATACAAAACAGTAAAATTCTAACAGAAGTAAACACATGACCTCGTAATTTCCATTGTCCATGGCCACACAGTGCAGAGCGTCGTCAATGTCAGTACAGCCCGGGGGATCAACACTGGCCACGCTAACGTGGCGGAGGTCTGTACGCCGCCGCACATCCTGTATAAAAGAAATACAGCAAAGGTACTACACTCTCGATTTTCCTTTATTTATTTATTTTTTAACAAATTTTATCTATTGTAAAATTAGCTTAATTAGTCTTTTTACAAAGGAAACATGGAAACTGGAGAGAAGAACCCACAAAGAACCCAGCGTCTTACAGAAATGTCACACGCATTATGACTTTCATTTATTAAACCTACTCGATACGTATGACCTGAGGTTTGAGAATTTATTCCTTGAAATTTATGAACCAATGAGTTAAATTTAAACAATTAATGAGTTTAATTTTTATAAAGTTATGAGTTGAATTTAATGAACTTATAGCTTAAATTTTAAAAACTTACGACTTATAGTTTATGAACTTATAACTTGAATTTATGAACTTATGACTTAAATTGAATGAACTTATGCCTTCAATTTTATAAACTTATGATTTGAATTTTATGAACTTATGACTTGCATCTGAGTTTTAAGCAGAGTACAATAAATAAGGATCCTAACAGGACACAATCAATATTATTCTGTCTGAAGTCCGCATGTAGCCAAACACCTTACATCAACTACAATTTAAGCACTGTCAAGTTTCATACTTGAGTCTGATATGCAGTGATACAACAATCTTCACACATCATAGAGTTCTTGTGACTGAGTTATTTGTGTATAGAGTAAGAAATCTAAAATTCGCCACATATCTGAAATTCGCCACATGCGGAAATACCAATAAAATAAATGAATTGAGGTGAGATTTGCTGAATGTACAGTAAATTAAGGCTTTTTGAATTGAAAAATACAAAGTTTAAGGCAAAACATCTTTTTTCATAGAATTAAGTAAGGTTTTTAGAGGTGGCAAATTTTAGATTTCTGGCGAATTTTAGATTCCTTACTCTACTCTTACAAAACCTGATGATCCATGGTAATTTATGCAATAGCACATACAAAATGCATCTGTGCTATAGTTATGTCTATTTTACCAACACAATGCCTACTCAGCTCTTCGGTCATGACCCAGGGATAGCTGGTGCAGACTAATGGTACAAGTACTTCACCTGCCCACAGATTTACCACCACAAAGGTTACTCACCTCTTCAGTGATGATCCAGGGTAGTTTTGGCAGACACTTTAGCACAGCCTCTGAGAACTGGGCATGTGGCACATCATGTTCTAACAAGAGCACCTCGTTCTCTGTGTCTTTTGTACCAATCTCACCCAGAGCGCGCACAAAGTGGCCCTGACACAATAAAAACAGTTTAATTTGGCCAGAAATAAGTGCAAGTAAATGTTTTTTGTCAGAGAATTTAGCTTATACATCAGATTCTTATTTGTAAATTCTGTGGCACAAAGTGAGTCAGAGGGAGCCAATTTGATGTAAGTTTACCTCCAAAACTACTGTTAATACCTGGTGTATCTCTTGGATGAACAGTAATACAGATGTGTAAAGTATATTTCCCAAGTGTTTAACAACCATGGGGATTGAACCTCAGACTTTAAGATCTGAAGCCTAACACTCTAACCACCAGGAAACAAAGACCACACTCTTATGTTTGGTAGACTAATGATACACACTAGAAATATTTTCTAAACTGCAAACATAATATATGATGTATCACTTCTCATAAATAGTTCCAGGAGGGATGATTTGAAAAATAGGTATAGATACCAAAATGTTCAAGTATCTGACACAAAACTATACTGCTGCTTTAAATTAACAAGCAAATGGCGAATTATTTTCTGAAAATTTTACCTTGCTTTTTAATGTGCAAGAGTAACTTTTTACAGGTATCTGGCTTCTATAACACCTGAAGATACATGGACTCAACCAACAAGAGTTACAAACAGTGGGTGTCTTTTTACCACCGACACCATTACTTGAGGATACCTAGATTCTTATCGCAACTTATTATCTCAGGGTATCTGACTGTTAATTTCAATGATTATTGCCTCACATCAAGGGATATCTTGTGTTTTACCAAAAGAATAACCATCTGATGTTATCAGGAGTTTCACCTGAACAATACTTACCTAAGGGTATCTGGGGGTTTTACTTGAACAATAATCACCTTGGGGTACCGGGAGTTTTACCTGAAGGTACCAGGAGTTTTACCTGAATAATAATTACCTGAGGGTACCTGGAGTTCTTTGGCCAGGAGTCAATGACCACAATAATCCTTTGCCCTTCCAAAACATCTGCTTGTCTTGTCTCAATTCGTATTTTGGGAATCTTACGATCAGCAGCAACAAACAGGTGTCTGTTTCCCTGTAAAAGTATCTTAATTATGTGCTGTATCCATGGCTACTATGTACAACTACACTTGTGTTATTGTGAAATATATTACTGTTCAAATATACATTGAAATTCAAACAAAATCTTAGCTAGAGAACCTAAAGCATACAACATAAGTAGGAATATATTTACTAGACTAAGTATATTGACATGTTGTACTTTTTGTTAGTTCCCATCATAGTATACTAACAAAATAGCATTAGAAATGTTTGTGAAATGAAAGTTATGAAGCTGTAAAATGTATTAACTGATCTATTTAATGAAGTATACCTGTCAAAGGAGACAACACACAATTAGGTAAAGGTACATAAAATAATCAGTTGCTGCAATCCCTGTAACTTATAGTAACGTTGCACACATACACCCTCATCCCAATATACCTGCCAAGTAACAACTTCTTGCACCTTACAATTTCCCTAATACAGCCTGGTTAAGAGTTTAGAGAATGTGGTCACCATGGCAAGATTACAGGACAAGTCATGGTTACACCATGTCAGTGCACACCTGAATGTTTCAGCCAATATTCCTGGCATGTATCTTTCACCTTACGGTCTCTGAAATATAGCCTAGACAAGATATTAAAGGTTGGGGTCACCATGGCAAGATTAAAGGTGAAATCAAGGTTACACAAAAATGCTGCATGCCGCCCAAACCCTGTGGCCCAAGTATGACGTTCCTAAATCCTTTTTCTCTTCTGAGATACAGCACAGATATGATTTTTCCCTCCTCCTAACCAACCTATCCAGCCAAATTCCATGGCTGAAAACAACATCCATACAGCCTTTAAAGGGTGTGGAGTAAAAATGAGTAATTTCACAGTAGTATTTGTGATTATAAATTTAAAGAAATGAAAAAGTGGCCACATTTTATAAATTAAAGACAAATTTAATATCACTAAAAGATTATAAAAACCTTATTAATACCTTATTAATTCTACATGTCATGCAAATGTTATTGTTGACAATGCTTCAATCAAGGGAATCATATTTCAAAGACAGGAAGACACTTTTGCCAAATATTCTTAAAGTTGCCTCTTGGTTATTACATTTGTACATGATAATTGTGACATTTTTCTTTGATACACTCTAATATATACCTTTTTCCAGCTATTATTAATGTATTTGGTAAAATACTATTTTGATCTACAAATAAATAGCAATATATTATCATGAGGAAATCAAATGCTATAAGGTCACTTTCAAAATATGGTTGAACTGGAGTTTTACAAAGGTACATAAAATATACAAAGCATATGTCCCCATATCTTTACAAAATATGCAATACATTCTGTCTACAGGTACATTTTTATTATATTCTGGGACAAAAACTTCACATTAGTGCCCACCATATAACAGCACAAAGATGATATAAATGTACTAACTGAATACTTATATAGCAGTATAATGGATCTATAGTTATGTATAATGTACTTTTTGAAATTTTGTCCATGTTTTAATTGAATATCTATTTGTTTTCTATATATAATTTTTGTAAGCACTATATCCTGTGTACAAAGCTAAAATAAAATAAATAAAAGTAAAGATGATTATTTAAAAAAATATATAACTTGCCCCTTTTATCAGAGACTTCTGTAACATTCCACAATATTGCCTCCAGTTACGTTTTATGATCCCTATCACTTTGCCAGTCGGAATCTTATTCTTGCTCGGACTGCGTTTACTCTTCAATTCCTGTGAAAAATGTACAAATATTAAATTATGCCAAATATACATTAGTTTTTATGACAAGAGGAGAGTGCCCGTGAACGGGCACTGTGTCAGCTGACTGAGTGTTTTTGATTTGTGAAGGTGATAATGAGAGGAAAGCATAATTATCAGGGAAAGTGCTGTACAGAAGTACAGTAAATGGTAATTGAACAGCATGTTCGAAAGAAATTCCGAAGCTGAGAGAAGAAAAGGACAAAAAAGTTGTGCCCTGCAAATGGTATTATGAAGGAAAGTAACAAGGTAACTGTTTAAGTGTAAAAAGTAGGTTAAAACATATTTAAAGAAATACTGCAAATGCAATATCCTCGTTCCACCTTGAAGAAGGGGTCCAAGGTCAAATCCAACCACACAAAAACATTTCCAGCCCATGATTTCCTATAGGTTGGTTTACCATCCCAAACCTCTAGGACCAATAATAAGCGAGTTATAAGCACTTTTAAGTTTGGCTGTCCTCATTTGACCTAGAAGAAGGGGTCCAAAGGTCAAATCTTACCACACCAAAAGAATCCCAGCCCATGATTTCCCATATGTTGGTTTACCATCCCAAACTTCTAGGACCATTAATAAGCGAGTTTTTTATAAGCACTTTTAAGTTTGGCTATCCTCGTTTGACCTTGAAGGCAGGGTCCAAGGTCAAATCCGACCACACCAAAAGATTCCCAGCCCATGATTTCCTATAGGATGGTTTACCATCCCAAACCTCTAAGACCAATAATAAGCGAGTTATAGGCACTTTTAAGTTTCGCTATCCTTGTATGACCTTGAAGGAGGGGTCCAAGGTCAAATCCGACCACACCAGAAGATATCCCAGTCCATGATTTCCTGTAGGTTGGTTTACCATCCCAAACCTGTAGGACCAATAATAAGCGAGTTATAAGCAATTTTAAGTTTGGCTATCCTCAATTGACCTTGAAGGAGGAGTCCAAGGTCAAATCTGACCACACCAAAAGAATCCCAGCCCATGATTTCCTATATGTTGGTTAAACATCCCAAACTTCTAGGACCATTAATAAGTGAGTTATAAGCACTTTTAAGTTTGGCTATCCTCGTTTGACCTTGAAGGCAGGGTCCAAGGTCAAATCTGACCACACCAAAAGATTCCCAGCCCATGATTTTCTATAGGTTGGTTTTCCATTCCAAACTTCTAGGACCAATAATAAGTGAGTTATAAGCACTTTTTAGTTTGGGTATCCTCGTTTGACCTTGAAGGAGGGGTCCAAGGTCAAATCGGACCACATCAACCGATTCCCAGCCCATGATTTCCTATATGTCTGTTTACCATCCCAAACCTCTAGGACCAATAATAAGCGAGTTATAAGCACTTTTAAGTTTGGCTATCCTTGTTTGACCTTGAAGGAGGGGTCAAAGGTCAAATCTGACCACACCAAAAGATTCACAGCCCATGGTTTCCTACAGGTTGGTTTACCATCCCAAACCTCTAGAACCAATAATAATGGAGATATAAGCACTTTTCATGACTGACAAAGAAACACCTGTGGCGGCCATCTTGTTTTTCAAAATGAGGCCAAAGATATTCCCAGTCAAGATTTTATAATGAGGAACATATCCTGCGAATTTGAGATCTCTAACTATAATACCCTTTGCTCTAGAGGGCCAACAAAAGTCCTTGTTTAAAGTCGAACAAACGTCCCTGGCGGCCATCTTGTTTTTCAAAATGAGGCCAAAAATATTCCCAGGCAACATTTTATGGTTATTAATATATCCTGCAAATTTGAGAAGGCTAGCTATAATATTTTTTTCGTTAGAGCGGTAATGGTGAAATCTCTCTACACACTGCGGCTATCCAGTGGATACAATAATTTACTCAACAGTGAGAATCTGAAAGTAGCTATTGCTCAGCCATGCCATGACATACAGGTCTGCAATTTCACTATGTTATAGCTGACCAAAAATTACGTGAATAACATATTTAAACAAAATGCTCTAAATGCAATAGTTTTCAAGTTACAATTGATTTACTCAATAGTGATAACCTCAAAGTAGCTATTACTCAGCTATGCAATGAGCTACATGTCTGAATTTTTACTATGTTATAGCTGACCCAAAAGTAGGTGAACAACATATTTAAGCAAAATACTGTAAATGCAATAGTTTTCAAGTTACAACTGATTTACTCAATAGTGAGAACCTGAAAATAGCTATTGCTCAGCTATACCATGAGTTATAGGTCTGTAATTTCACTATGTTATAGCTGACCCAAAAGTAGGTGAACAACATATTTTAACAAAATACTCCAAATGCAATATTTTTCAAGTTACAACTGATTTACTCAACAGTCAGTACCTGAAAATAGCCATTGCTCAGTTGTGTCATGAGCTACAGGTCTGTAATTTTACTATGTTATAGCTGACCCAAAAGTAGCTGAATAACATATTTACACAAATTTCTGTAAATGCAATAGTTTTCCAATTACAACTGATTTACTCAACAGTGAAAACTTCAAAGTAGCTATTACTCAGCTATGCAATGAGCCACAGGTTAGGAACTTCACTATGTTATAGCTGACCCCAAAATAGGTGAATAACATATTGAAACAAAATACTCTAAATGCAATAGTTTTCAAGTTATAAGTGATTTACTCAACAGTGATAACCTAAAAGTAGCTATTACTCAGCTATGCCACGAGCTACAGGTCTGAAATTTTACTATGTTATAGCTGACCACAAAATAGGTGAATAACATATTATACGAAATTCTCTAAATGCAATAGTTTTCAAGTTACAAGTGATTTTACTCATGATGGAAGTTACTGAAAAGCCCAAAAGTAGCTATTACTCACTTAGCTATTGAGACAGACACCCAAGTTACTCACCATGTTGTAGCTCTGAAAAAAGTAGCTGAATAACATATTTTCACAAAATGCTCTAAATGCAACACTTTTCAAGTTATAAGTGACTTAGTGCATGATTTCATGAATTTTAATGCATTAAAAATTATTAAAAAAATTTATTTAAAAAAATAAGACAGATCCAGGTCTCATACTCACACAAGAGAATCTACCTCTGGCCTAGTACATATGTGCAAGATATGAGAGAAATCCCTGCAATAGTCACTGAGAAAATTGTGATAAAGTGTTGAAATTTTCACACTTTTGGTGGGGGTACCTCCCTTATAATGTCTCTAGCAAACAGACGAACAGACAGATTTGCATCCCTTGAACAGTTTTTCATCCTCGATAGATAAGGTATCTTTTAAAAAAAAACAGCATGTCTCTAGGCCTTGTGGTTTTGGAG
This sequence comes from Sabellastarte sp. h YS-2021, assembly GCA_964017235.1. Taxonomy (NCBI): domain Eukaryota; kingdom Metazoa; phylum Annelida; class Polychaeta; order Sabellida; family Sabellidae; genus Sabellastarte; species Sabellastarte sp. h YS-2021. The sequence goes on from OZ024927.1 coordinate 109,727,330, forward strand.
GAGAAGTTGTTCACGTGGACACGTACGCGGACGCCCACGCCGCAGAGTGACGACATAAAAAACAGATATATCGAACAACACTATACATCACAATGACAAATAGAGGTTTAGTATTCTAAATTAAGAGGACTTTTGCACACCTGACATTGAATTTGAAAATTTAGAAAGGCTAAAACGGTCTATATAATTTTGTTGTTTGGCTAACCATTTTAAGAGACTGATTATTTACTAGTTGACAGATAACTCACTATAAATGCTAAATGACCTAGTTGAAGCACGTTTGTCATTATAAAACACCGACTAGAATCGTATTTTGGTGTATTGGATACATTTACCAGTTCAAAACCACAATACTAACTACAAGCACAATACACGATAAAACTTTGGCTTTTCCCACTGTTGCAAAAGTAAACACAAAACCTGCCAACCACATGTGAGCAAATGTCAAATACAGCTTGGGAAAATCATTAAAGTGTTCACATTAGTTTTCTTGTATTTGTGTAGATTTCTATATATTTTATTTTATTTAAATCTGTAGAATCTGAGTTCTTACAGCAGTTTATAAATAGTAAAATGTCAGCATCAGTACCCTTCATAAAATGTGTAAGCCAAGTCCTACAAGTAAAATCAATTCACCCTTACAATTTGGTAACTCATAAATACATTACCTTGAATAAATCATTATGACCAAAGACCATTTTCATCACATTACAGCATATTTCAGCAGTGGAAGAAGACAACCATACTTTATGATCAATATTCCATTTAGTAATTCAAATACTGTCAACAAAGTCAGAGCGAACTTTCCTACATCTAACCAGGGCATATACTTGAACCCACAATGGCAGAGGAGTGAGGAGGAAGTATGTTACCACTCTGACAACAATGTTCAATGTGATAAAAGAATTAGTTATATAACAGTAATTATACAGCTCAATATTATTAAGAGAAGTCATGAGACCCAAAGAAAAAAATATTTGTTTTAAGAAAAGAATTCCAAATAAAGAAAATTTCTGTGTAAAAAGCCTGCTGAAATTAAAATAGTTACTTCCATGTAGGGCTAAGACATGGTGCACATGTTCTCCACAATGGGCTGTTTCCAATCCAAATACATGTAAAACAAATGAACTAATGTGTATTTCCATACATAACATATACAAAACCTTTTTAAAAATCAAAGTTGTTGACATCATTTTGTTTTTAACATAACTTACCTTATTTGCACAGGTATTTCACACTTTATTTTCGATGGATTTCTTTACATCAGAGGTCATACGTGCCATTTCTACTTATAACTAAAATGTGGGTCCCCAGATTTCTTTCAGTTATTGCTACAATAGAATCCTGGCACCAATATATTTTACCCTAAGTCATACCAGTATTTTCATGAGCAAGAAAATTCTACTTGAGTTCTACTTATAGGATTTCTATAATCATAACACTGACCTTGTCCTCTTTCTCTGTATCCTCATCTCCCTTCTCACCTTCATCCTGTAGGATGAGTGAGGATGGACACGACCACTCACTCTCAGGCAGCATCTCCACGGCAACCACATCATCTTGTACTGCCCGGTTCAGTCCCTCGTGACCTTGCAGGAAAATCTGAGATCCAGAAAATGTAAGAAAATCTGAGAATCAAACAATATAGAAACACAAAGTTATTTACATTATGTCTAAATTACCAAACTGGAGAATGGCCATTTGGCTCCCACCTCCGTGATCATACAGTCAGAATTCAACAGACAAAGGTCCAGGGTTTAATTCTTGGACAGGTCAGTGAGACTGTACCCTTGAAGGAATAGGTACTTTACACATATATATCCCTCTTCACTCAGGAGTACAAACGGGTATGGACACTAGTTCAGGAGGTAAACCTGCGACAGAATAGCATCCTGTTCAAGGGAGTCGAAAATATTCTGAGTCACTTCATACCGAAAGAAACCGATTTCTGGCCATATTTACCACTAGGCCCAAAGAATCACTTTATCTTACCTATATCAGTGACAAACACAGTGCACAAAAATAGCATTGGAGATGCCCGTACCCCACAGCCTGGGAAAATATTTTTTGACACCATGACATATGGAAGAAGTGAAACAGTACAAAGATCAGGAGTCTTTCAGAGCAAAAAGTGTCAATTTATATGTAGAGGTCCAAATAATGTTTACATAGAGAAAACAACGTTTAAGAGAGAGAAAATGTATGTAAAGATAAAGTATTAAAACAAAACAATAACAAGATGACAGCACTAAGTAATAAAGTAAAAATTAAAAATTATGAAGCTGTAAAATTTATTAATTGAAGTATAGCTGTCTATGGAAAAAGCAAAATTAAGTAAAAGTACATATAACAATCAGTTGCAACAATTCATGTATCTTTGTGAAAAGAGAAATATGTCTCAAATATGACAGGCAAAAACACTTTTAAGGTTTTAAGGTCACACCATAATTTAACATACCCACACTCCCCAACCAAGGACCCATCCAAGAATCAACTTCCTACACTTTACTTTTTTTAGGATAAGGCTCAGAAAAGATTTTAAAGATCCAGGTTACTATGGCAAGGTCAATGGTTAAATCCAGGTCATGTTACAATGCTGCACACCTTTTTTGTATTTTGTATTGTGTATTTATACTCAGCGCAATATCTCCATATACTAAAGGACTCAAAGCGCTATTTAACCAATCCGACTGCACAGGTACAGCCCCAACTCACAAGTAACTGACATTCCCCTAACTGGAAGATAGAGGCTCAAGGATGACCATTTATCAACGTCCTTGAGGTTCTTTAGCCTGCCATTGGAGATAGGACCCAATGACAGAGGACCACCATTTTAAGTGGTCATCCGAGCCACTACGTATCTGCCTGTACCAGGGTTTTAACCCACGTCCTCTGAGTTCCTAGACAAGTGTGTTACCCGCTAGGCCACAGTGGCACCCCCTAACCAATGTCCCTATTAAGTATCAACTTCCTACAGCTTACAGTTTCTAAGATATAGCCCAGACAGGGTTTTGGTCACTACGACAAGGTAACAGATAAAATCAAGGTGACACCATGATGTTGCACACCTATACTCTCCTACCCAATGTCCCTACCAAGTATCAACATCTTACCCCTCATGGTTTCCGAGATACAATTCTGACATCCTGCGTGCATGAATGCCTGCCCACACGCCCTTCTGGACACCATGGGTGAAAACAATACCCGCAAAACCCTTACCGACTGTGGCGTAAAAATTTCTGGAAAACTTTTCAGGTCCACCACTTGGTTCAATGTTATTTTTTATAATGGCAAGAATGTAAAAATCTCTGTCAGTTTCAGTTTTCTTAAGTCACAGGACATGTGGACCTATGACTCTAGAACGATACAGGTCCATCAGAACAGTTACCTGTCTCGGACAGGCGGTAGATGTTAATTTGGATATTGGATAAGCATTAAATAATCCAATTTTGTTTGGTTTCAAAGATCTATAAACTAATTTAGATCTTTGTAAACAGTCCCACCATTTAATGGTTGACGATTTGCAACACTACTCTTCTGTGATACAATATATATCATTATCTGCATTGAACTCTGCTTCCATCATCCTGTCACATCATAATCTTGGGAAAATATTGAAAGGCTTCCAACCAGTTGACAACTGGCAACTTTTGTACCCCGTTTCGTGTGAACTGGTAATTAAAGACATTATAAGAATGGATGTTTTTTAGAGATTGGTAAAAGCTCCAACAAACTATACTTTTCATCTATATGTATACAGCAATCTTTGTAACAAGCCATTAGAAACAATGACTGACTATTTCAATCATCAACCAATCTGAAGCTATATTTAGAACAATACACCGGTAATAATAAAGCAACCAACTTTTTGGATGAATTTTCTTCAAATTGTGCCCGTGTTACACCTAAAATGAAAATATGTATGAAATATATCACTATTTACTGAACAAACTCCTTCTTTATTTGGTATTTATGTAAAAAAAATTATAAGAAATATCAAATATCATCCTGAATTGCTTCTATAATCCTTAAATAACCATGTTAAGTGTAATGCCAGGCTACACATAGATTACCTGTGACATATACACACCTGCTGATCCTTTTCCTGTACACTGACCCAGCCCTCCATGTAGTTCTCTGTACTGGCCATGAATTTACCCTGCAGGTACTTGCCAGACTTCAGCCCCTTTTGTATTGCAGAGAGCGCTATGTGTTCAGGAAACACCTGCTTTTTGTCGCCCAGAGACTGGACACAAAAAAGAAATAATTTCATACGACAATCCTGGAAAACTAGTTATTAATACTTATTATTGAAGACTTTTTATATGAAACATATAAATACTATATGTGAATTATGCACAAAGGTAAGCTAATGTTTAAAGACACTTCTAAAACCCATTAATATTAGTAAGGACGACTATATATCTGGCAAACTTATGCAGTCAGTGCAGTGAAAATGTATTTTTCAGAAATACTCACAGAAACCAATCAATATGAATGACAACATTTAATAGATTAAAATAGAGTAACACAAAGTGTGTTGAATACAAAGTTTTTAGTGATAAGATTGAAAGGAATATGTTTTAAGTGTCCCTCCATCATATTTATTCCTGTCTGATTACCAGTTATATTGAGATTCTGGTAGATATAATACTAATATTTGGCTGTATGTATTAAGTGTTAGTGGGATGCTTTAATAGACTTATGGAAGGTTAAATATTCATAAGTGTCATGATACTTCGACTTGTGAAAATTTACCTGATCTGTGTCTAAACTGGCTAACTTGTCCAAAAGTGCATCTCCTCCTTTTAAACTTTTCACATATGCATCAACTGTTAAACAAACAAAAACACAACATGCAGAAAATAAATATGAATTACGGAAATTTAAATAAATGTACAACAAATGTAAAGTAAAGTACCTTTAGTCCCAGTCCTTAACACCTTCTTCATATTATACTTACCTATAACACCTTCAGTTCTAATTCCTAACACTTCCTCCAGATTATTCTCACCTGTAAATACCTTTACTTCTAGTTACTAACACTCCCTCCAGATTATTCTCACCTGTAAATACCTTTACTTCTAGTTACTAACACGTCCTCCATATGATTCTCACCTGTAAATACATTTAGTCTAAGTGCTTAACACTTTCTCCAGATTATACTCACCTGTAAATGTCTTACTTTTAGTTCCTAACCCGTCCTCCACATGACTATCACCTTTAGATGCACTTAGTCCAAGTTGTTATAACTTTCTCCTTATTGTATTCAATTGTTAATGCCTTAACTTCTCATTACTACAACTTCTCACAGATTTAACCTGTAAATGCCCTTAAGTTACCATTCCTAACACTTCCTCTATACAATTCTCACCTGTAAATGCCTTTAGTCCCAGTTGCCTGGCTTTCTCCATATTATCCCTGTCGTTAGTGAGCAGTACCACCTGTATCTTTGTCTCTGATGAATCCTGGACCTTTTTGAGGTGAGACTCATACCACAAGGTTGCCTCCCTGATGGCTCGGTCATTGCGGTCATTTGAACTTTCCCCTGGCTGGCGCTCCACATAAGTGTCCCTGTAGGAAAGTCAGTCAAAATTAGATTTTATGTCCTTTTCAACAGGTGAAATCATGTCAGAACAGATTCCTAGTGCATCTCAAATGTTGCCACGGGCTGGACTTAAACCCAACACTATAGAAGTGAGGGTCACATTATTAAATACCATATTTGGTAATACCTAGGACACTGTGGCTTTTATAGGAGAAAAGGGATTCCCCCTACCATAGTTTGCATCCAATGCATCATTTTTACTTGTTAACATGAGTAGAAAACAAATTCTATTTTTGTATCTGCTAACAAATATTTCAACCAGCAATACTGAAAATGATTGCCATAGAAATGAACAGTGTGGGTATAGAACATTGTAAATATAGTTTTCAAACATTGCACAGAAGTTAACACAATTTAAAATTAATCAATACAAGTTATTTACATTTACAAAATATGCAATTCACACATTTTTAAATGACTGAAAAAGAAAGTAAATATGTATTGAATGAATATCTCTTATCCTTCACCAAATCAACATACTTGTTAAATTCATTCACAAATGTGTAGAAACACTTCTTGGGAGAAGATATTACATCTTTAATTCTTTTATATGCTGGTGCACTTCTGTGACGAACCTGAAAGTAATAATAATAATAAATACATTTACATGTGTACAATGTTGATTTCATGATGTTTTGATGACAATCCAGGTCACACAATTACAGGTATTGATTATATAAAAGTGTCACATAGATATCCATCTTCTAAAGTTATTTTTGTTTTTGTCTCCAGACTTTCATGAATTGTGGTATGTGTTTTACTGAAGTTTAATGGCGATGGGCTACATTAGTACTGGGATGGGTTACCACTTTAATGCACTACTCGTGTTTCTGAAAGTCTTGCATTACTTTCTGACAGATAGAGTGAGAGGGGTTGAAAACAGTGATACACACATATACTAATATTAACAATTACTGTTATGAATATAAATAAAAGAATTACCGGAAATTACTTCACAAGTGACATTACATAGTTATAACTGGTTTTATTCTTATTTGAAAAACAAACAATAATTGTACAGCTCTTCCACTTGACCTTACCAATACTAAATAAAGGCTTTACCTCTTCCAAAACCGTTTGCAAGATAATGGCATTTGTGATCAACTTGTCTTCCAGAACATCAATCTGAAAATTAAATCGAAGTGGGTTTATCAGTCAAACAAATTCATGGATCTGACAGATAATATTATCCTTAGGACATCATTGGCAGAGTACAAAGATTAAATTGCACATGAAAACTGATGGAATGGAACCCAAACAAAACTCTCTGAGTGACATGACAAAAAGAAATGGAAAAAAAAACACTTCAAGCACCATCAATTTAAAAGCTTAAATAATGAAACTTATTTAATCACATGTAGACACAAGATATATCTTTCAGTAACCATTGTATTGTTAATTGTTTTTGTACACATAACTTCCAATTGTTTACTGAAATACCAGTACTTTTATTCAGACAGAAAAAAAACTTTGATGCTCTGACACATTAAAAAATGAACATTTAACAAACCTGGTGAAGCACTGCATTAGTATCTGGAATAATGTAATGCAGCATGCCTTCACAAAGGTTACTTTCCAAGGAGGGTTTTTCTTGTAAGATTGTGGCATCATGTTCACATTCTTTGCATACTTCAGAACCACACCAAATATCATCACGCAGGTAATGTTCCCGAACTACTTTAAGAATAGTACCCTTCTTTGTTTTCTTTATGAATGTCTTTGACTTTAACATCTCTGCCTCTACAACATTTGGAAATTCCACAGCATATTCTCTTCAAAGGTGTTTTGTGACCTTATAAAATTATTTCATTTTTAATGGGGATCTGTCATGATTATTTTAGATTGGCTATAATTACACTGATCTGTATTCAGCCTCTTCATTCACAGATATCTATATTTTATGTACATTATAGGACTTTCAAGTGAATTGGTGTATTTATTATATTTGCTTCATGTGTTGACCAGTATACATGTACAAATGATTCTTTTATAGTATATAACTTTATAAGGTACCAGTAAAAATAATGTAACAATTATATTGCATTTTTCTGATGAAAATATAGGATCTGACTAGCAGTAAATACACAAAAACAAATGTCGGTAACTTTTTTTTGGCTTCACAGATTTGAACAGTTTCCCTACGTTTTTAATTGCAAGAATGGATGAGTTTGGCGTATTGCTACCCTCTCTGGGATCTGGGGCCATATTTACCAAAAGTCTTAGCCAAAGCTTAGTTTTTATATTTGTACTGGTATTCTGTCAGTGCATGTCTGTCTACCTTGTTCTTATATTTCTTGGCAACAGGTCAAGAACAAATGCTTCTGTATCAATATTAAATGAGTTTTCACTGGTTTTTCAGTTTGGAATCAAAATGGCTGATAGTAGGGATTACTTGCCAAAAATATATTACTTTAACTGAAAATTTATGCAACTAAAGAAATGTATTTGTACATAAATGTTACTTAATAGCATGATTCAGTAAAAAATATGATCTAAGTTTGTTAACAGAATTTAACATCCAAATTCTTACCACAGTGTGGGCGTTTACTGCTAGATTGGCATTATACACAAGTTAAGATTAAGACTTCGCCATGACCTTTAGTGAATACGGGCCAAAACTCAAAAGCCCCAGAAGTAGTGTTAGGTTCAGAAGAAAATTTAGAAACTGGGTCGCGAAAATAAAAAGTTGACAAAAACCAGATTTGCTTGAATTAGTACGCACCAAACTGTAAAATCACCTATGAGTGTACATGAAACATAAATACAAATAAAATGCTGTTTACTTGCGACTTAAATGTAACATTTATGACATTAGTTCAGTGTATACTGACAAGTATAATATAAATACATACTATTTAGTGTTTCTGTGCTATATATTTTAGACTAATATTATGAAATATGTAGCTTTTCAGGAACCGGTTCTTGGACATCTGTAAGGGCTTTCTACCACTTAACTCCTGCCTCACTTTCTTTGTTAGAGGTCAAGGAGAAATGCTTTTCTTTATTTGCAAAATATGCATTCATTGGTATTTCCAGTTTGTGATAAAAATTGCCAACAATTAACAGAAACAAAATGTTAAAATATAATGCTTTGAATCAAATGTAACAAAATGTACCCGAGTCATTAATTGTGGTGTATATCCTTTGTCAATCTGATGGTGGAAAAATCGAATATACAGCTGTAAATATAATTTATTTAAAAATATTAACTTCAGCATGGGCATTTACTGGTAGAAAGCCACTAAATGGATTTCATTTTTGTTCACATAAATCGAATAGAAACCAATTATCCAGTTGGCGGTCTTTATCACTAGCGGCTTTATACCAGTAAATGCCCCTGCTTTAGGTACTTTTAAAAATTTATGTTATATTAGAAGGTTTACCTTATATTGGCTTTTTTTTAAGCGCGAGCTCTAGTGAGCCTTGTGCATTTACAGATCACTTTTTTTGTTTTAGTCTTTTTTTTGTCTTCGGAATTTCATGAATTGTGGCATAGCGTCATGAGTATCTCTCTATTCACTGAACTTAAGAGGCAATGCGCTATGCTAGTACTGGGATGGGTGACCACTTCGATGCACTACTTATGTCCCTGATGGCTTCGCGGCTTGTGCTAGTACACCAAAAACCCTTTTGGCCTTGTTCTACCAAATTATCAAATAACATACAGTTCAATCAACAATTGGAGTTTGTAGTCTCATATATTTTTAAAACTCATATGTTTTGACAAAATATACCTATTATTGGTTGTAAAAACTGCAAACTGGCAGTACCAGTGAATGCCCACATTCTAGACACACAGAAGCATTTGCCCATGACCTCTAACATAGAAATATAAGGCAGGTGTTCACTGGTAGGTGGGCTTTTACTGGTAGAAAGCCACTACCCAGAAGTGAACAGTATCTGAACCACACTAAACATGGTTACCTTGGCTCTACTGACAGAGCAATGGCACAACCCATGTCCAACGAATTAAGTTCCTGTGAAATTTGTTCCTTTTACCTGCCCTTTCTATACTATTGTGCATGCACAGAAATGGTTATATTATTAGCTGAAAAATTTGCAAATTTAATAAGTAAATTAAATTTTTATAAGTTAATACCCTATCCAATGGACAATTTGCTAATCCAATCGGCACAGACCGGCCTGCCAAACGACAGAAAAAGCCATCCAGTGTTTCCACCGGACAGGCATGAGTTGGGTCCCAAAAGAAGAAATAAACCACCCGAAGGAAGCTTTTTATTTTATATATATATATATGTACAACTACTTGCATATGTACAAATCTCCTCAATAACATGGGTTACTGGTGGATCTGCTGAGCCGCCACTACTGGCCCCAGATGGTAAAGCTCTGAATCAGCCCAAGCCACATCCTTCAGATAGAATTGTGTGAAGGTGTTATGTGACTTCCAATGGCAGGCGGACAATATTTGTTCCAAGGAGACTCCTGATTGGAATGCCTTGGAAGCAGCAAATGCCCTCACATCATGGGATTTAACCTGTTGTAAAGTGAGGGCCTCTTGGTCAGTGAGCTCATAGCATAGGACCACAGTCCGTCTGATCCATGGGGAGATAGTGGCAGGTAAGATGTCTTTGTCAGAGCCTTTTTTAAAGGAGACAAAGACTAATTCTTTGTTCTGTCTGAGGTCCTGTCAAATAGTAGCACAAAGCTCTGACCAGTCATGGGGACCTATCAAACTTGAGTGACTTATCCAGAATCGGGGATAGGGCTGGTATAACCAATGGGGCCAAGCTGTCTGGACCCTCTTTGGCCAGATGCTTCTTGGAGAGAAAGCTGGGTGAGGGGTACAATGATACTTTAGACCAGTCTGATTGATGTCTGATGTTCTTGTTTTGCCAAGCATGGATCTCACTCCTGTGTTTACCCGAACCCAGGGCCAAAAGGAAAACAGTCTTGAAGGTCAAATGCTTCAAAGAGGCCGCTTTAAGGGGTTCAAATGGAGCCTTTGTCAGCTGGTGCAGCACCAGGGAGAGGTTCCAGGAGGAGATACCCCTACAACCTTTGGGTCTATCTCTGTGGAAACTATCCAGGAGACGACTGAGATTCTTATCTTTACTGACATTAATGGGCAAATTTCCCAATTTGTCAGCAATGGCTGATCTATAGCCATCAATGGTACTTGGATGTAACTTCCTGTCCTGGAACACGTACAGTAGGAAGTCGGCTATTGACTTTACAGGAGGTTCTCTGAAGTCCACCTGATTACTGAGGAACCACTTTGTAAAAATGGTCCACTTTGCCTCATAGACTGATCCGGTTGACCCTCTTTTGGAGCCTCAATTCATGCTGCCACTGCCTCAGAGAAGCCCTGTTCTTGATAGCGGAGGCTCTAGGAGCTATGCATGTAGATTTAGGTTTGTCAGATTCCTCTGAGGAATCTGATTGAAGGGCAGTGTTAGCAGGTTGGGCAAATTGGGCAGGCACAGGGGGATCTGGCTTGACATGGCCACTAGATCCCACAACCAAGGCATATTGGGCCACCTTGGGGCAATCAGAATGATACTCTTGCACGGGCAATCCTGTAACTTCTCCACCACTTTGTCCAAGATGGCTGGCGGTGGGAAGGCATATGCATCCAGATCTTCCCATGGCAGGCTGAGTGCATATACTGTACAGGCCAGGGGGTCCGGTATCGCTGACACAAACAGAGGTAACTTGTTGTTGAACCTCATGGCAAATAGTCTATCTGAGGTCGATGCCACCTGCTGCCTACTAGATGGAAGACTTCTGGAAGGAGAGACCACTCTGTTTGGATGGTCTGGCCTAGTCTGGAAAGTTTGTCTGCTACCACATTCAGCCGGTCTGGAATGTGCCGGGCTTTGAATGTCACCTGTTTCCAGGAACACCAGGTCAGGATTCTCCACAGAAGGGCAGAGAGTGAACCCAACTTCATCCCCCTCCTTGTTTATATAGGCAGCACTGTGGTGTTGTCTGTAGCTATGAGAACTATGCTGTTCGAGCAGAGGTCTTGGAACTCTTTTAGGGTTAGAAAGACCACCTTTAGTCCCAGATAATTTATGTGCAGCTTGCTTTCTGGAAGTGATCAGGTTCCCCATGCAGTGTGCTCATTTTAAGTGACCGCCCCACTCTTCTTTTAATGCATCTGTAAAGATCTGCAGAGCATGTGTTAGTTGGTGTAATGGTTGACCTTGAAGGACATTGTCTTCTTGTAGCCACCATCTGAGATGCAGGTGGAGCGACCTTGGAATGGGTATGACCTTTTCTAGGGGCTCTCGCACCCTCCGATTGTTGTTGAGATGCCACTGTATGGGTCTCATGTGTAGTCGGCCGAGGTGAACTTGCTTTTCTGTGGCTGTTAGCAGACCTATCTGGGACATGAGTTGTCAGACCGGACAAGCCGGTCGGGAGATAAGTTCCAGTATTTTTTTGCTGTAGTGTCTGCCACCGGTCCGAAGTGGGCCAGACCCAATTACTTTTGAGGTCTAACTGGCAACCTACGAAGTCGAAGACCTGTTTTGGATCCAGCTCTGATTTTTTTCAAATTCACTAGCCAACCTAGATTCTGACACATCTGAACTAGTTTTTGAGTATGCTGGAGACAAACTTGATGGATCTGGCTCTCACAAACCAGTCATCTAGGTAATGGTGCATACCCTTGTGTAAAGCCATCAGTTTCACCTCCTTTGCTATCACAGTAACCTCCATGGGAGCTGCGGAAAGTCCAAATGGCAGTGCCTTGAATTCAGATGACCAACCGTGGATGTGAAACCTGATATATTTCCTGGATTGTTCATGTATTGGTATGTGGAAGTAGGCATCCTTGAAGCCTATTGAGGTGACCAACTCCCCTTGTTGGAGGGAAGTCATGATGGTTTCTGGTGTCTTCATTTTGAATTTTTCCCCCTTGAGGAATTGGTTTAGATTGCTCAGGTCTAGTATAGATCTCCACCGGTTGTTGGGTTTGGAAACTGAAAATAACAGTTTGAAAACCCCCAAAGATGTCTGATTTTTTACCAATTCTACTGTGTTTTTGTTAATAAGCTGATGTAATACAGGTAGAGTTTCCTGTGGGGATTGACATAACAGCTTATGGTGGTTGGTAACCTTGTCAAGTTCTGCCAGGTCCGAAAGGGGAGCATCTAGCCTTCTTTCAGTATTTTTACCACTTTCGGACCGGCATCCAGAGTTTCCCAAGTTTGCCAAAAGTTTTGCAGTCTTGCCCCTACGGGTAGATCTAGAGCAACAGTTGGGACATTGGTTATAGGTTAGACAAAAGACAATTGACGGACACAGGAAACATCTTTCACATATTTTAATTTTCTTTGATAACAATTTACAACAATGGGACTTACACAGAAAACAAGTACATGTGAACTCTGTCCGTTGCCATTGTGTACCATCAGTATATCAATAGCAATTGGCGACGGGACAGAAACTCAGTCTACATTATCGCCACCAATAAATAAGAAGTTCATATCTCAGTAATGGCTGCATATTTCCAAAGCTTTTGGTTTAGTATTTGTAGTATTCACCCTGGAAATAGTTTTACCTTACTTGCTTGACTTGGGATATACTTTTGGTCAATTTATGTACAGTATGTGTATGTAAATCCTTTCTGGCGATAATGGGACCCAGTGATAATCAAATTTGTGCAACATCCAACTTAATAAAAGTGGAGCTTTGCTTAATGAGTACTTTTCCTATTGCGATACCCCCAAGAGCCCAGGTAACCACATCTAGTAAAATGTGTATTGTAACATGACACGCTTGTGTCCGCGATTCTGATTGGTCAATCACCGTAGTAAAACCGAGCATAACCTCACGGCTAATTTTACATAGGTGGGCGATAATCCCACTTCACTTTTTAAAAAGTCTTATTACAAAGAATATGCACTATAAAATCTTTTAGTGGCTTTCTACCAGTGAACGCCCGCCTACCAGTGAACGCCCGCCTTATATTTCTTTGTTAGAGGTCAAGGACAAATGCTTCTATATATCTACAAAATGGGCGTTCACTGGTATTTCCGGTTTGCGGTAAAAACGACCGATAATAGAGATAGTGGTGGTGGACCAGTTCACGCCCGGGTACCAATTCACGCCCACCCCTGAATTTATCCAAAACAATCACATTTAAACAATATATTACAAATGTTTATGATCAGTTTGATTATTATCTATGATGTGGTAAACATCTTCTCTACGAAAAATTATAAATCTTCAAGAAAATTTGGGTGGGCCTGAATTGGTACCCGGGCGTGAATTGGTCCACCACCACTAAAATGTTAAAATATAAAGCTTTGAAACAAATGTAACAAAATGTATCTCAGTTATTAATTGTAGTATATATCATTTGATAATCTGGTGGTCGAAGAATAAAATATAAAGCTGTAAATCTAAGTTAAATTCAAAATATCAATTACAGCATGGGCGTTTACTGGTAGGAAACCACTACAGTACTCATAGCTCATTAGAAACATTAGAAACATTCAGGCTTCGCCTTCGTGCTACTAATACCGCTATTCGTTGTAAAACCCTGCATAACCCCACGCTAGTAGTGTGTTATTCCTTAAACATCCCACCACCACTTACAGCAACACATTTTGGGCGATAATACGGCACGTAACTCTTAATAAAAATCTTATAGAAAATTTTAATATAGAAATACATATATAAAAAATTATCTTATTCTATTACCTGTCTCTTTTAACCAAGAGACTTTCTAGTTAAACAAGTACACTGGTATACACTTCTGAGCGATATTTGGTGATTTATGGTTACAGCTAAACGTTTCAAGACTGTTCGTTCCAGCTGATAATAACCACACCCCGTTTGTTTGTTAGTGAAAACAATCTGTATATTACAGAATTTTTTAACAATACCGATATCATAATTCAAGATAATCATCTGAATTTATTGACATGTTAAGTAATTTAAATGATAGAAATATTGTAAGTTGATTGATCAAGGTAATTAACAAGATATTTTATGAATAAATTTAAGATAAGTTAATGATTCGATAAGTTAACACGGGCCCACGGGGCAGAGTGGTAACAATCTCGCTTCCCACCTCTGAGATCAGTGTTCGGTTCCTGGCTCGACCTCAAATGGGAAAGCTGGTAGTTGCTTGCCACTGATCGGCAGTTTACAGTACAGAAACTTGACCAACTATATGTATTGGTTTCCTCTGCCTTTCCAACTACCAATCGTGATATGACCTGTACAATGTTGAAAGTGATGTAAAATCCCAAATAAATAAATAAGTTAACAATTAAAGGAAAATAAATTTTGAGTGTGGTTGCACTGCACTATCATATAAAATCAAATATTTTCATAAAATGTCTCCTAAACGTCATGCATGCACTAAAAGCTGTCTTGCAAAATGATACACATACAAGTATGCCAGAATTACAATATCTATAAAAAATTTTAAAATGTGACAGCCATTAATCATATAAATAACTCAAGAAAAAGTGGGGCAGTATCACTTAAAGTCTACCTTTATCAAGAACAGATAGATATTATTTAAAAGAATACCTTTCTTTTTTGAGAAATTAGATGAGTCACTCGTGTTTAGAAAAAAACCTAAATCAATGCTTGCCAGAGAGGAAAGTGACAAAATTATCATGAACCACTTTCAGAAGTTTCATTTATCATGTTCATTGCATGAATATGATTTTACATTATTTTAAATGATTGACCTGGATTTTCACTTTAAGTTAAAACAACAAATTAATTAATTTTAAGGGTTATTGCATTATAAATTTTCTATATTTTTTTTCCAAATACACAGAAATAAACGACAAAATGCAAATTCTTGCAACAGACAAAGATTCCCATATATCTCCCCACAGAACAGCACCACCCAATCTTTTTTTTCTGTTTTGTTTTGTTTTTGTTTTCTTTTTGCTAATTGTTATGTTCCTGGTAATTCGAGACAACTATCTGGATTTATTAATTGGTTATTGATTCATCAACTTACCTCCCCAATAAACCATTAGTATTGACCCCAGAAATCAATGAGAAATAATAGCTATGAGTATTAATTTATTGTACAATACATTATTCTCAAATATGGTTATAGTATTATATTTAGCCATGCATAGTACATTATAGTATATACAGTTTATTTGCATAAGATTACATAATAATATGTTAACATAATCATTTTAACTTAAGTTTATAAAATGTGAGTATTAACCAATATCCCATGTTAGATTAAATATTTAGAATGGAAGGAGTAATGTTAAGACCTGTTATAAGATGATGCAATACAATATCACAGATGAAATTCATGAGAACAAATAATCCTAACAATAAGCCCATATGACTAAGGAACAAAGGTTAAGCTTGAGGTTTTAGCAGTTGATGTTTTTAAATAACGGTTTTATATGAGATATGTGAAACCTATGACCAGGCATGGCTATTTCCAGAAAGCTCTACATGCAAGGAAGGATTGCCCAATGATCATTCAAAAACAATATTCTCATAAAAAAGTGTGATAACACTCTCAACAATTCCCCTTTATATCAAATTCTAATATTCCTATAACATACATTTCAACTTATTGAGGTTGGTGTCTAATATAAATGATGCCTGCACAATTATTTTAATTTTACCGGATAATAAATTGATAAATCAAGATAGTCATCTTAATTCATCAAGATACTATTTTAATAATGCACGACAATTGTCTTAATTAATTGACTTATTATCTCAATAAATCAAAATTGCTCTCTTAAATTAACCAATAAAAAATCAATAAATTGAGATAGCTTGCTTGAGAAACATTTTAATCTATTGTGATAAATTGAAGCCAAATCACAGTTGTTCACTGATTTTAATAACTGAAAATTTTTCATCTTTGTATTATTTCTTTAAATGTGGAAATTTGTTAAAGGCTAAAAAAGTGCGGAAGGACTTCTGTTCAACCTGTCAGGTAAATAAGGCATTTGGTTCTCTGTAATAGTCCTTTATAATACTCACGATTATAAAAAAAAATATACCTTTGCTAAGGAGGCTATGTTTTGGGTGTGTTTGTTTGTCTATGTCCATGATTATCATATATGCCATTGGTTTTGATTTCCTGGGCAGCATTAATGATGGTCAGACATGAGGACATTATGTTACCCAATGCCAAATCGACTATAAAAGAGGACGTTATGGTACAATGTCCCTATTAGATTTTCGAATGGGCGTCTTCCGTTATGGCTTTGTAGATGATTTATTAAGGCTAAAATAAAACGACAAATATGTTTTAGATTTCTGTAGTACAGGGATTAGGCATTTGCTTAATGTTTGTATCAGTATTTCCGTGTCTGAATATATGGGTTTTGTATGGCTACTAAAATAATTCTATTTTGTTCATATTTGCAGATAAAATTGAAAACCTATAAGGTCAATTTTTGTGAAAGGATTTTCATATATATATTTCAGAAAAATTGACCTTAAACATATATATTTCAGAAAAATTGACCTTAAACCAAAACAGTTTTAAGTTGACCATATTGCTGAGAGCTGATTTGACAAAGGGTTAATTTGACCTTAGTCCCCTCCTTCAAGCAATGTTATGGTCCTTGATGTATAATACCTATTGCACCTTAAAATTGGTATTAAAGATTTTTGATGTGAAAACTTATATCAAACCACATTGCATAAATGTCTTAATGGGGTCATATTTGACCTTGGAGACTACTTTCAAAGTTTAATGTGGTCCTTCCTACTTTGAATGCCCTGTACCTCCTTTTTAATTGGCCCTTGAGCTAAGTCAATTTATCGAGATAGCTGAGTCGATTTATCAAGATACTAAGTCGATAAATCAAGATAACTATATAAGTCGATTTATCAAGATACTGAGTCGATAAATCGAGATACCTAAGTCGATTTATCAAGATAGTAAGTCCATAAATCAAGATTTATCGAGATAGTAAGTCCATAAATCGAGATAACTAAGTCGATTTATCAAGTTAGTAAGTTGATAAATCGAGATACCTAAATTGATTTATCAACTTAGCCAGTCGATAAATCATGATAGCTAGGTCGATTTATCGAGTTAGTATCTCAATAAATCGGGATAGCTATCTAGATTTATCAAGTTACTAAGTCGATAAATCAAGATAAAAAAAAATGTCATGTTGGCCCTTCTACTCGTCTGTAATTTTCTCAACATTTCTTTTTAAATTTTTATAATTTTTATCTGTTATTGTTTGACAGTATGTATTTTCTCACTGAATACAAATGTGCTATGCATACTATAGATACAGTACTCTTTCAAATCTTGTTCATATAGCTTAAGGATAACTTTGTAATTGTGTTAATTACCCCTCCTCGCCTTTCACAAAACATCAGTTTTCATATAACCGTTTTGCACTCTGGGCGCGTGAACAATATAAACAAATCTCTGAAAAACAATTATTATAGAACTAATAATTGTACCTTGTCTCATGAACTGTATATTATGACACTTTCTCAGGAACCAGACTTGTTATGTGAATTGCCTATGTATTGCTTGTGCCCCCCCCCCCCCCCCCCCTTCAGAGTTTAGTATTACACACTATAGAACACGAGACTGTTGCCATGTTAATTGGTTCTTTCTAATCGTGACACTTGTCATCTGATAGTTACATTCCCCGACTAGCACTTCTCAATGCATTTTTTTTCTATTTCTTTTCTGTCTCCAGTACATCTTCACCCTATATATATATATATATATAAAACCTGTATGTTTTGGCTCAATGCCATACACAGTCCATACAACGCAATACAGACAACGTTTTATGTTACTGAATCATAACATTGTTATCTTTTTAAGTTTTCTAAATAAAGCATACACACTTCAATATGTCTATATTTCATTGAAATGTGAAGTGTGTGAGGTTTATTATCTCCCGTTGCTTCATATGGGAAAGCACTTTGGATTACAGCTTCTAATTACTAGCTGTACACTTTATCAACCAACCCTCATGAAAGTTTTGTTCAGGTCACTTTCATCAACCAACTGGGAAGATGTAAAATTCTGTCCCGCAGTATGAAACCGAAAATTTGTGGGATAAAACACAAGCTTTTTACAAAAACTATCCAAAAGAATGGGAAAATACGTAAAATTTATACCATCTTGTAATTATCTATGAATACGGTAACATCAATAGGCTTGTTTGTTCAGTTCACAAACTGTGTGGTATGTTAACATGGTTAAATCATGTCTTATAGCTTCGGTGACGGCTCAACTTTCTTTGTAGTTAGGGAAAATTTTCAGTTCAGATAATGGAGTATCAGTTTCTATAATGTACTCGTACATGTACTGACTTTACAGCAGCACATAGCCGATAAAGTTCTATCTCTTAACATGTATGAATGCTTTATGAATACCAAATATCTGTGTGCATGTTTGAAAAGATATCGTGCAAATTTGAGCCTTACGCAAGGCTAACTAGGTCTAAACAATAACATACCATTACTATAGACTGCTCGAGGGACACCCGCCCTCTTTTTGTGAGTTTCAAATTCCACACCGCTGACTCATTTAGTATATGTGGTTTCCAGTGGTGGCAGCCGGCCAAGTTTAGGTATGCCTACACTCTGTGGTAAACTGTGTACATTCATCACAAACACTCCTTTATTTAAACACAATACAGTCGTGCTGGTTGAGGTCAAGTAAGTGAGGTCGGCGCCATGCTTTTCATTGTGTAAAGATATAAACACATTCATAAATTCAGAAAGGGAGATGAATTTTTTTTAAAAACTAAAACAAGGACGCGAAAAATGCCCTCTAGGACAGTTGCCCATCAGACATTCTCCCACTGGGATAAGATTACCCCAAGTTCCGCTCAAGTTTAATTGGCGTGGGATGTTTTTAATGGGTATACCATACAATCTTTCCCCTTTTTAACTTAGAAGTTCATGAACTTTCACAGGTATACACATTTTCACAGGCATACACATCGACACATCTCTAATAATAGAATGCACAACAAATTGCACGTCCATAAAATGCAATACACAAGACATTACAGATAATGCTCAACACATTACATATAATACAATACACGACATATTACATTTAGTACAGTACAAAACACATTACAAATAACATAATACAACATACTGTGTAACAAGACACAACACATTGCAGACAATATACAAGGCATTACACAAGATATTACATATAACACAATACATTACTTATAGTATAATACTAAAACACATTACAAATAATACAACGCATTTCATAACAACATACAACACATTACAGACAAAAGCAGACAATATACAACACATTACAATGCCAATGCCTTGGTCAGCAGCAGACTGGACTACTGCAATTCCCCGTTTCTATCACTCACAGACTTTGAGCTAAGAAGATTGCAACTAGTGCAAAACTCACTCTGCAGGGTTGTCACCCATTCCTCAAAATTTTCTCACATCACCCCTCAACTGAAAAAACTCCATTGGCTTCCAGTTAGGTATAGGGTACAATTCAAAATAGGCCTCATTACATTCAAAATCCTCAACCAAGGTCAGCTTGTTTACCTAAGAGAACTAATCCACCCCTACACTTCCTTTAGAAATACTAGACGAAGTACCCCTAAACTCAAGTTCCTTCATACCCCCACTTTTGACCGTAGAGTTCATAAATCAATTAAACACTTCTCAAATTATTTTAGTCATTATGCCCCAGTTCTTTGGAACTCTCTCCCCTTCCAAATAAGAAACAGTCCCTCTGTCGCATCTTTCAGGAAACACCTCAAAACCCACCTTTTCAACTCTAGCTTCCCAACTTAGTCTCCTTCCCTCTCGGTCCCATCCACAAACCTGGTACACTGACCTTGAACGCCCCTCGACACTTCTTATAAGAAATGATTTTTGTTAACTAGCGCACTGAGTTCCCCTTAGTGGGGAAGATATTGTGCCTGCAAAGCAGTAGATTAGATTACATATAATACAACAAACAGTACTTTGCAGATAATACAATACATAAATTAAAGATAATAATATACACATTAACAAGAACGTGAGTAAAACTGATCTCATGGAATTTTGTAAGACATTGTAATGAAGAACAGTTAGGTTCTTTTTGTTGATTTATTTTTCATAACTTTCTAAGCAGTTGTCAGACAAACAGGAAAATTCAATGATTTTACAATTTTGTTGGGATTTCTGATGTGGGCCATACATGAAATAAAATCACAATAGTTCACAAAGAAAGTGTAAAATCAACAGACAACTATGTGAACTAAGAAATTAGACGAAGGTCAAGACAACTTATACAGCCTTAAGTGTATATTTAGTAAGGGCCTAAAATCCCGAAGGGTAATCATCCAATTGACAAATGTCTCAAAGGGCAAATGTCCTTTCCGGGACTGTTTTTTTTGTGTGTACACGAAACTCACATGACCTAGTTATTACGTGTTTACACAAGAGTAGTCAGCTGTTATATTTCGCAATCACATGATTTCGCCTTGCAGGAAACTTTACACTTTTCATTCATTGACACAATATGTGTCTGCGTATTTTGGGATCCATAGTTCATACTTTGTATATATTTATCATTCTTCAAATCTTTCAGTTACTTTATCTGTCAATAGGCCAAATGGGCCTTTATATAGCAAGCCTTATGGTTATTGAGTATGGCAATGGGTCACTTGGGTGTTACCTTTGCATCCTGGGTTCAATCCTAATTTACAACATTTATTTATTTGGGAAATTACATCGCTTTCAACACTGTACAGGGGCCGATTTCACTAAAGGACTTAAACTAAGTCCCTTTTTTGGCTAAGTCTTGGACTTAAATCTAAGACTTTGGTCTTAGCTAGAAAAATGGATTTCACAAAGGTGACTTAGCTAAGTCCAGGATTATCATATAACCACAGTGGTTTTCTGTGTCATGTGACCTTTTGTATCTATTCAAAATATAATATTGATGCCACATATTCTTCATTTAATGTATTTTATCTAAGGATAAGTGCTGTTTTGAAATTGAAAACCTTGTTAGCACATATAAACTTCCCAAACACTACTTTAGTGAGGTGTTCTGCATAATTATAATTTATTTACAGCCATTTCAAATTTTGAAGTGGAGAAAAGTTTATGGCGGCCATATTTAAGTCCTCTTTACAAAATTTAAGCCCACTACCTCCCAGACTTAAAAGTTAAGTCCACTGACTTAGCAATTTCATGGACTTAGCTGCTTTGTGAAATCCGCTAAGTCTAAGACCACAGACTTAGCAGTTTTTTGACAAAATTTAAGACCAAAGTCTTAGATTTAAGCCTAAATCTGGACTTAAGTCCCTTTGTGAAATCGGCCCCTGGTCATATCACGACAGGCAGGTTTGTGGGCAGAGGAAACGGGTACATACAGTTGGTCAAGGTTCTGTACTGTAAACTGTGGACCATCAGTAAGCAACTACCTTGTTTCCCACATAAGGTCCAGGGGCCGTATTCACGAAAGGTCTTAGCCAAGTCTTAGGCTTAACTTTTGTACAAAAATACAACCAACTTAAGCCTGAGACTTGGCTAAGACCTTTCATGAATATGGCCCCAGGGTTTGAACCACTGACCTCAGAGGTGGGAGGTGTGTTACTACTGAGCCATTGTGGCCCCTCCCTTAATTATAATAATATTTTGGGGAACATATAAGTAACAGGTAACATATAGGTAATACTGAAACCTAGACTGGCTCCAAGTCTTTGTATTTCTTATTCCACCAAATCTGACATACATGGAATCATTATGAACCCATCGTGATGGGTGGGGAAATTACTGAGGGATGTCAGCCCCACATTCTGGCCACAAAGTCATTCAGTCCTCATATAAAACCTAAGACAAAAGGACTTGAGGAAAGTCTAACTGAAACCTGTTCCTTTGTGACACTGGGTTTTTTTATTAATATATACACATATGGATTTATTGATTATGTTACTCGAAATAGGGAAATGAATCCATAGTAAGGTGTGCAGCAATGCAAATATACTGCCTAGTATTAAAATATACACTAACAAAAATACAAGCTGTTATAAATACAGTATTTTTAAAGGGTGATAATCCAGATTTTAATTGAAATCAGAGACCCAACTTGGGCACAATCTTGGGATTTGTATTAAAAGAATTTAAATGTACGTCCGTTGTCACTCCAGTTAAATTATATGGTATTGATATATAACCGGAAATGTACGAGTGTTACCAACGACAACCAACTGTTGATAAATATTCTGTCTTCCGATTTGTGTCAAGTTCTGACTCAAAGCAGTATGGACATATATGTGTTACGCCCATTTCATGAAATGAAAAAAAAAACAAACTTTGGACAACTAAAAATTCTGACCTATTTTACACAATGGGCAATTTCATATCACCCAGTGTTTATTTCTTGTAGTTTTGGTCAAACGTAGCACATGTTGGATACATAGTACTAGATATACACAAGGGCCGGGATTCACAAAAAGTCTTTAGTCTTAGATAATTTTTTTGCTTAGACCAGTCTTAAAGTTATGACTTTTGTCTTAGCTAAGATTTCTCTTAAATTGGGATTACATCGATAAATACACCAAACATGCTCTTCAAAATTATAAGACAGATTTGTAAACTTTTTTTTTGTAAAATTATGTAAAAATAGTAGTCGTTGTGTTTTATTGCGAGTCAGCCATTTTTATGACAATATTTTACCACAAGAAGGTAAAATGTGGATATTTATAGGTAATTAAATTATGTAAATTTCTATTACAATCCACAGAAATTACTTTTATAGGAAATATAGATTCCTATAGTATACTTTTTGTTGGCATAACAAAGGGTAAAATGTAAATACCTGCAATGGAATATTTTAAAAATGACTTAAGTCTGCCCTGCAGTGGTCTTAAAGTTGTGACAAAATCTAAGACAAAATTTTGTCTAAGACCTTTTTGTGAATCCCATTTTGTCTAAGCAAAAAAAAGTCTTAACTTTATGACAAAATTCTTGCACAATTAAGACTTTTTTCTTAAAGTTAAGACAAATTTTTTGTCTAAGACCTTTTGTGAATCCCAGCCCAGATCAACCTTCAATATCTGGTGTGTGGAAACTCTAGTTTCAGCCATTATAAACCTGTTCATATTTTATATCACTGGTGTTTAGAAAGCTGATAATAATGATGGGGAAAGAAATGTTGGACGGACTTCAACCCTGAAAAAAAAATGGTAAGATGAAGAATTCTTGAGGGGCATTGTTCTGATGTCAGAGTTCCTTATGGGCATTATTCCGTGCAACGATTTTTCTTTTACTCCTACGAGTGCCGGTAAATCACAATTACCGGAGGAGCTACATATGTGTTTTTCTCCAAAAGTAAACCTACCTCAGTTGTAAAATATGATGGGATCTGTAATGCAATTTAGCCCGTTGATGCAAAGAATTGAAATAATTAATGTATGATAGCATGTTATGTATGATACGACCTATCTATAGGCCATCCTCATGTGGGTATATATGCTTTTCATCAAAAACTAAACCAAAGAAGAGCATTCGCACATAATAATAACTAAATGGGAAAATCCGGATTTTTGATACTTTTTTTTTTGTCAAAGTTAAAAAGTTGGGGTTTTTACATCCCTTTCAACAGCTCAGGGTCATATTGGGATAGGTTCTCAACATTGCCACTTGTGGAGCTCGAACCCAAATAGGTAACAGCCTATGATTAGATGCCTGTTATCCAGATCAGTCTTAAAATTTAATACTATCTACGTTTGACCAAGGCTCATCTTGGTACCGTTTTTATTTCATGAAGGTCCAACTAAGAGTACTTGCATAATCCTGTAGACTTGCTCCAAGTCTTTGTATTTCTCATTCCAGCAAATCTGACATGGAATCATTATGAACCCACTTGATGAGTAAAAAAAGCTTCTGTCTAGAGAAATACAGCCCCACATCCTGGTAAAAAGTCATTCAGTCCTCATATAATACCTTGGTCAAAAGGACTTGATGAAAGTCTAATAATCCTGCTAACATAAAGAGGGTCATGAATTTAATACCCCTTGGCGGAGACAACAAACCCTCAAAGAAATTGCGGGGATTGCTGGGAATTAACTAATTGTCATATTAATATATATTTTGGTCATAAATGAATGTCAATAAATACAATATAATGGCGATTGTTAAATATGCGTAAAAGAATATTTATCGTTAAAAAAAAACAAGCAAAAGGACAAAATATGGTTGTTCAGAGGTGTACAACAGTCGCAACAGTTTCTGAGATAGTTTTCAATTGAATGAATATTTTGTGAGAGAAAGTCTACAGAAATATTTACCTCCATCAAGTTTAAGATATGTGTTTGCAGGTGTGCATTTGTCGAAAACTTGTAGACATGCAGACGTATTTTGGTGATTTTTTTTCACGAAATATTGACATTAGTAAAAAAAAAAAACAGGTGAATAGATTTTGGTGGCAACCCCGATTACCGTCTGGATCCAGGAATTTTAAAAAGTGTCTTTTCAAATCATTGCACTTGTAAGCGATGATGCTTCGCCTTGGCAGAGGTATGCATTCATACACTATTTAATAGGAAGTAATTAAAGACTTAAGTCATACTTAAATAATCTTAAATACTAAAATAGAAGTAAAAAAAAAATAATAAAAATATGAAAAACACAGGATGGGTACACAAATGGGGAGATTTTTATCACACGACATTACCAATGTTTGGGAGTTTGGTCAAATTGGCTTGTGGAATATTGTATAAAAAGTGGATAATAAAAGCCAAAAAAAAATTATAAATAAATAAATTGGTAAATATATATATAAAATAAATAAATAAAAATATAATAAAAAGTTATTAGACATATACAAAAAATCCAGAAAGTCCATAAAATGGGTCTCTGAGGTGAAGTTCACAAACTGGAGAACTTTGGGAGGTCCACCAGTGAAACCGTTCTTTGCATTTGTACAGGCGTCAGGGGCCACGGTGGCAGAGTGGTAGGTCGGCAGTTTACAGTACAGAACCCTAACGAACTGTATGTACTGGTTTCCTCTGCCCTTCCAACTACCCGTCGTGATATGACCTGCATGTACAGTGTTGAAAGCGACGTAAAACCATAAATAAATAAATTGTACAGGCGATGAACTCATATATACCAGTTGTGAATAGCATATAAAACACAGCATTAGTTTTTGGAAAATGTTATTTGGGAAATTTCTTATTTTATTGGCATATGAACACACCTGACAACTTGCCCTTTAAAATCTGGTCCTTGGAAACAGTTACACTGGTGATCGGACTTGAGGAAACAAAGCCTGGGAGATCTCATTTATAAATATTCTGGCTTTTTGTAATACAAAAAAAAAAATAATAATAATAAAACACACACACACAAATAATGCTCAACTAGGCCACTTAACTTTGCTGATACAATTCTACCAGTATATATTGTTGACAAAAATAATCATAAAAATCTTGCATTCAGGAAGTAGATAAAACTGTTTAGACTCTGTGGCTCTAGTGTTAGCAAATGACTTCCTTACAGGTTTCCTGTGTTTCTGAGCCAAGCATAATTGTCCCCATCAAATTTCCATTTCAGTAATGATATCCTGGCAATATTTTTACATGCACGCACACAAAAAAGACAGCAAAAAGCACAAAAAACACCTTGTCACATGCAGTTCAGATAAGTGTGGGCATTTTGGTATCAAATGACAGGCGTGTCCAAGAAATGGTTACAAATGGTTTTGCTACTAGTATAAATATATTGGTACCAAAAGCGCATGTGATGATGAATAATACGTGTGAAAAAAGTCTGTAGATTAAATTGGGTTGTGATGGATACATGTCTCATTTGTTTTACCAATCTAGCCTTGCTAAAGGCTTATCTATCTTTCTCTGTATTCATTTTATGTATTTATTTGGGGTTTTACGTTGCTTTCAACACTGTACAGGTCATATCACGACGGGTAGTTGGAAGGGCAGAGGAAACCAGTACATACAGTTCATCAGGGTTCTGTACTGTAAACTGCCGACCAACGGCAAGCAACTACCAGCTTTCCCACTTGAGGCCATGCTGGGAATCGAACCCCGGCCTCAGAGGTGGGAGGCGAGAGTGTTACCATTCTGCCACCGTGGCCCCATCTTTCTCTGTAATTTGGGAACAATTTCAGTGCAGACTATTGAAGTTTCAGTTTAATATAACATACTCATACATACACTGGCTTTTGCATTAGTATACTGACAGAGTCGCTGTATGATGAGCTTGTATAAATACCAGCTAGACAAAAGGCTTTTGTACACAAAAACAGAGCGTCCCTGGATCTTGCAATTTTATGTGAAATAAGGAGGGACCCAAGGTCAAACCTAACCACATCAGAAGACTCCCAGCCCATGATTACTATGGGTTGCTTTGACATTGCAAATTAGGATTAATAATAAACGAGTTATAAGCGCTTTTAAGTTTGGCTATCCTCATTTGACCTTTAAGGAGGGGTCCAAGGTTAAATCTGACCACATCTAAAGATTCCCAGTCCATGATTTCCTATTAGAAAATCTCCATAACCAATCATAAGGGAGATACAAGCAGTTTTAATAATGTCGAAAATCTCTCTATGCGCATTGGTGGCGTAGTGAACCCTAAACCAAAGTATCCACTGGATCAGTTATTTAGTTATTTGGCTTTTAACATGGATTCAACATTGTACAGGTCATATCATGATGGGTGGTTTTATAAGCAGAGGAAAGCAGCACATACAGTTGATCAAGGTCCTGTACTGTATACTGCCGACCATCGGTAAGCAACTACCTACTTTCCCACATAAGGTTTGGGGTTTGAACCGCAGACCTCTGAGGTCAGAGTTCACCAGATAGGTGATACTATCATTTGATGTGTCTATTATGAGTGATAATCAGATGAATTTTTTTCAATCTGATTACAAAGATATCAGCATATTTATATAATATTGAAAGTCTTTTTATTATTCAGGATTTTTATTATTCAGCATTTTCAAATATATTTTCGGCCTTTTGACAACCCAGTTCATACAAATGGAGTCACATGACCTATCAGGAAGAATTAAACCACTGCTCGAATGTAGTTTCTTAATTGCAGCTATTTTTAAATTGCTAAGTCAATTTAATTGACTAAAGTTTACAAATATAGTTTAAAATACCGTAATTTCATTTATTTGAGGTGTACATGCTATAATATAGCCAGTAATACAACACATTATGTTGTTGGAATTGGATAATTCTTTTAATATACTGACGATTTTTAAAGGGTTCCTGCATTTGACAATGCAAATAAACAGCCAAATAAAAAGACGAATTTGCAAATTTTATACATAAATTAAATTTAAAGTTAAATTTAAAGTTAAATAAGTTAATAGTATACCCTACCCAATGGACATTTGCTAATCCAGTCATCGCAGACCAGCCAGCCAGATGACAGAAAAAGCCATCCTGTGTTTCCACTGACAGGACCAGTCTAGTACTGTGCATTCGCCAGGTGGCGCATGGTATTTCCTTCCTGTCTAGACAGCATGACGCCATAGCATCTTTTTTGTTGTCTAAACCTATTTAGACCCCTGGTAAGCTGATAGCGTGGTCGATTGGGAGGGTCTTGTCTGTCCGTTAGGTAGGGTATTAACTTATAAAAATTAATTAAGTTATTAAATTTGCAATTTTATTGTGTTAATACAGCCTACCCAATGGACAATTGCTGAATAACTACCACTTGGTAGGTGGGTCAGTTAATAGGGACTTTAAGTGAACTCAAAAATTAAGGCCAAAGGTGACCTTAAATAGGGCTCCAGTTGGTACTATAGGTCAGTTAGCAGTGTCCCAGGCCAGATGAAAAAGTTCTCAATCAGTCCATGTCACATCCTTAAGATAGAATTGTATGAAGGTGTTGTGTGACTTCCAATGGCAGCCTGAAAAAAAAAATTGTTCTAAGGAGACTCCCGACTGAAAGGAAGAAGCAGCAAAGGCTGTAACATCATGGGCTTTAACCCGATGTGAGGTGAGGGCCTCCTGATTCACAGAGCTCATAGCATAGGATCACTATTTGCTTGATCCATGAGGAGACAGTGGCAGGGGAGATATCTTTGTCGAAACCTTTCTTGAATGACACAAAGACTAATTCCTTGTTCTGCCTGAGGTTTGAGGTCCTGTCCAAATTATAGCACAGGGCTCTTACTGTGCATGGGGACGTATATATATCAGCCTTGAGTGACTTATCCAGAGTTGAGGTCAGGGCTAGAATTACCACTGGGGCCACACTGCCTTGACCCTCTTTGGTCAGCTGGTTCTTGGGAAGAAAGCTGGGTGAGGGGTAAAGAGACATCTTTGATCAGTCTGACTGGTGTCTGATGTTCCTATTTTGCCAAGCATAGATCTCACTCTTGTATTTGCCTGACCCAAGGCCAAGAGGAAGACAGTCTTGAAGTTTAAATGCTTCCAAGAGGCCTCTTTAATAGGTTCAAAGGGAGCCTTTGTCAGCTGTTGAAGCACCAGGGAAAGGTTCCAGGAGAGGATGCTCTTCCGATCCTTGAGTCTGTCTCTGTGAAAACTATCTAAGAGTTGAGTGAGATTCTCATCTTTGCTGACATTGATGGGGGAATGTCCAAATTTGTGTGCAATCGCTGATCTGTAGCCATCAACGGTACTTGGCTGGAACTTCATGTCCTGGAACAGATACAGTAAGAAGTTGGCTATGGACTTTATAGTTGGTGCCCTGAAGTCCACCTGATTACTTAGGCACCACTTTGTATAAATGGTCCACTTTGCCTCATAGACTGATCTGGTTGATCTTCTTTGAGGAGCCTCAATTCGTGCTGCCACTGCCTCAGAGAAGCCTTGCTCTTTGATAGCTGAGGCTCCAGAAGCCAAGCATGTAGATTTAGGTTTGGCAGATTCCTGTGAGGAGTCTGACTGAAAGGCTGTGTGAGCAGGTTGGGCAGATTTGGCAGGCGCAAGGGGATCTGGCTTGATATGGCTACTAGATCCCAGAACCAGGGAATGTTGGATCGCCCTGGAGCAATCAGAATGATTCTCCTGCGTGGGAAGTCCTGCAGTTTCGGCACCTCTTTGCCCAAGATGGCTACTGTTGGGAAGGTATATGGATCCAGATCCTCCCACGGAAGGCTGGGTGCATCGACTGCCCAGGCCAAGGGGATCAGCACTAGCGGATCCAGGGGGGTGGTTCAGGGGGTTCGAACCTCCCCCCCCCCCCCCTTTGAAAAATAATGTAAAGGGGTTCAGGCCAAAGTACAAAATTATTTCTTGAGAATGGTGTTAAATTTACAGGAAATACACTATATTTTTTACCAAAAATTAATTTTTTTTCCCGGGGGGCATGCCCCCCAACCCCCTTAGTTATAATATGTCTGATGTGAACCCCCACCTTACTCAATATGAACCCCCACCTTACTTAATGTGAACCCCCACCTTACTTAAAGGCTGGATCCGCCCCTGATCAGAAGCATGTGACACAAACAGGGTCAGTTTGTTGTTGAACCTTGTAATAGCAAATAGATCTAAGGTTGGTACCACCTGTTGCATATTAACTGGAAGACCTCTGAAAGGAAAGACCACTCTGTCTGGATGGTCTGGCCTAGCCTGGATAGCTTGTCTGCTACCACATTCCGCTGGCTTGGAATGTGTCGAGCTTTGAGAGTAACCTGTTTTCTGGAACATCAGGTCAGGATTCTCCACAGAAGGCCATACAGTTAGCCCGACCTTTTTGTAAGCCACCACCATGGTGTTGCTGGTTGGTACAAGAACTACTAAGTAATTGTTGAAGCAGAAGTCTTGGAAATCTTGGTGTTGCTGGTTGGTACAAGAACTATCTTGTTTAAGCAGAAGTCTTGGAAATCTTTTAGGGCCAAGAAGACCGCCTTTAATTCCAGGTAGTTTTTGTGCAATTTGCTTTCTAGAAGGGATCATATTCCCCTTGCGGTGTGTTCCCCTAAATGAACACCCTACCCTTCTTTTGATGGGTCTGTAAAAATTTGCAGAGCATGACTGAGGGGGTGTAGTGGCTGGCCTTGAAGTACGTTTTCTTCCTGGAGCCACCATTTTAGGTGAGGGTGGAGTGACCTTGGGATGTGGATAACTTTTTCTATAGATTCTGGAACCCACCAGTTGTTCTTCAAGTGCCACTGTATTGGTCGCATATGGAACCTGTCTAAGTGGACTTGTTTTTCTGTGGCTGTTAGCAACCCTATCAGGAACATTAGTTGCCGTACCGGACAGGTTGACCATGGGAGCAAATATTGCATTTTTGCAGTTGAGGTCTTCCAACACTCTCCTTCAGGTCAAACTGGTAACCTACAAAACTGAAGACTTGTTTGGTGTCCAGTTCTGATTTCTCCAGGTTCACCTACCAGCTCGTGACAAATAGCTACCAGAGGTTGTGTGTGTGGGAGGCAGGTATGGTGGGATCTGGCTCCGACCAACCAGTCATCTAGGTACTGGTGGAATCTTATACCCTTGTTTAAAACAATCAGTTTGACATCCTTCGCTATTACAGTGAACTCCATGGGAGCTGTGGCCGGGCCAAATGGTAGTGCTCTCAATTGGTAGGACTGACCCTGGACGTGAACATAGGTACTTCCTGGACTGGGCCTGTATGGGTATGTGGAAGTATGTGTCCTTGAAATTTATAGACGTTACCCACTCACCTGTCTGGCGGGAGGTCCTTATTGTTTCTGGTGTTTACATTTTGAATTGTTCTGCCTTGAGAAATTAATTTAGATTGCTGAGGTCTAGGATAGGTCTCCACCAATTGTTGGGTACCAAAAAGTCCGTTGAAATATCCCAAAGATTTCTGATTTTCAACCAGTTCTACTGCATTTTTCTTGATAATTGCATACAATACCTCCATCAGGTAGCTGTTCCTGAGGGGATTTACGTAGAGGCTTATGACTCTCAGAGACCTTGTCAGATTTAACCGGATCCGGAAGAGGAGAATACAGTCTTCTTTGAGGATTTTAATGACCTTTGGACCGGTCCCAAGGCTTCCCAAGTTTCCCCAAACTGGTGCAATCTTGCCCCTACAGGAGGATTAAGAGCAAAAGTCAGGAGATTGCTTACAGGTTGGACAAAACTAAATTAATCTACACAGGAAACATCTTTCACATATTTTAATTTGTATTGTTGAACAATATCTTGACCTACACTTTTTTTTGTGGCTGCACTTTTATAATACGTGCATAATTTACAACAACTGAGTACACATTTAAAGTCAGTTTTGTCTGACAAGAATTTACTGTCTGCAAAAATTCACAGTCTCTCTGCACTAGTTTATATTCCATTGATACTGACAAGCATTTACAGTCTTTTTGCTCAAAATCAGTCGCTGTGCACATATTGGAGCATTTACACAATAAATGTCATTTTTACTACGACTGACCCTTGGCTGGTCGTGCAGTGCAGTGGCTTGTTTTGCCCTTCTGTCTCTTTCCATGGCCACAGGATCCTATGTTCTTCTAAGCTGGCTTGTCTGACTTGCTACTGTCTTGACGTTTCCCTTGCCTTTTATAAGGCACAACGACCCTTCCTGTGAGATGAACTGGAGTGTCCTTTGCTTTCAAAAGTAGCAACGTCTTCCTCTGCCTTCTTGAGAAAGTTATCCAGGAACATGTGGCCAGAGGTGCTGTTCTCAACGCAGTAAGGGTGTTGGGTTTGATGCTGGATCTCAGGTGAGTAAGGTACGAGTCCCGCCTAGCCAAAGTGAGATTTGTCATGAACACAAAAACAAAATCACTCAACTTTTCCATAGTCTTGGCCTTGGCCTTCAGATGCTGTGATTCTTCTGAGACTTTGCCAACTTCCACTTACTCTGTTCTTCTTGAATGATCTTCAACTGTCTTTGCAAACTGTCCTGCTTTTATATAGGCATCTATTAAATCCAGTTGGGTTACAAGTAATAGTGGATTCAGGTGCAGATTTTTCTCCATCGTCTTAAAGTCTCCTGGGAAATCTGTCTAGATGCTAGTGGGTTAGAAGATATACAGGCTGCCTTGGCTATCTGGCTGTAGCTACTGTTGAGCTTTGAAGCGTCACTACTCCAGGACGACACAGAACTGGATGCCTTCTCTAGGTCAGTGTGCAAACCGTACCACTTGCTCTGTGATCTTGCTGGTCGGATGACTTGATCTTTCAGCAGGCCACCAGCGCCAGAGCTACAGGAAGGATAACTTTCTGCCAATGTCACATTCAGTTTGTTGATTTTCTTACGGAGCCAGTCGTCGGTTGACATGTGGACAGACACCTTTCCAGCTGGTTGTAACTTCGGCCCAGCAAAGGGGTTGTCATCAGCAGTTGAGACAGTAGTATCAATGTCCAGGATGTGTGACCAACCCATGAAAGACCTGATGCCCCTCATTGTCTCCCGATAAGTCTGTTCTTCCAAGAGGGATTGGTCTGGGTTGGCTGCAGGGTCATGATCATGGTCGGGCACTTCAGGTCAGTCAGTGGGAGGATGTGAAGACAGGGAGGTCTCTGTCAAATGGCTGGATGACTTAACTGTACCAACTGGAGGAGAGTTTGTCGGTACTACCTTCACAGTCTGAAAAGTCGGTTCCTGCTGGAGTTTCTCCAAAGTTCTGGGCAATAACAGAGCTTCCAGTCGATAAGCCTTTCTGACCATTTCTGGTCCAGGGCTTCAATCTTGCTGTCAGCAGAAGACTTGGCAGACCAACCGGATTAGGAATTGTCCATTGGGAAGGATATAATAACGCAGTAAAAATGACATTATAAATGGTGTATAGTGTATACAGGTGAGAAGACAATGTTATTGTACATTTTAATTGAATAGTTTTGTAAAACTTTTGCTCTGAGGTGAGTTTATGAAGTCGACAGATGTCTTAACTCGGTCGGCCAACATGGGTGATATTCGATGTTTATTTGCAGTGGCAGGTGACAGCACTACTAGATACACTGTAAAATGAAAGAAAATGACCATTATGAACCCCGACTGACCTTCAGGGGCCATGGGCAAATTTGATGAGCTCTTTAGACTCCCAGCACGTGGTTTCCTATTACCTTCCAATATATTCCGAAGCTCTAACCCAAACAATAAAGAAGATATAACCCCAACAGTATAGGAAACGCCTGATTTGATTCATTTTAAGGTAGCCTTAATAAGAGGTTGCCTTTTTAAAAACCAATACACCCAAGTGTCATATGTCAATATGATATTGAACCTTTTTGGGAGTGGGGTGGGGGGCACGGTGGCAGAGTGGTAACGCTCTGGTCTCCCACCTCTGAGGCCGGGGTTCGGTGCACGGCTCTATCCGTGTACATGTTTAAAAAAGATATTGTACAAATTTAAGCCATCAGCAAGGCTATTATCAATGTAGGGAAAAAAAAGAGACACAAAAGTAGTTCGTGCAAGTCGGGAAGTCTCGTGATGTTAATTGAAGGTGAAATGAGGGTGATTCAGTGTATATTCTACGTGTACCACAAATTTACTTTTCTGACCTTAGATTTAAGTTATACACAACAAACTCTTAACCTCATTTTGATGGTATAATAATGATTTGCTGATATGAAAACAATGACCATTCAAACACACCCATATTTATGCACTCTTCACACTGATATCCAATCCATTTAGAAACAAGAGTATATAGTTTATTAGTGGGTTATCAGACCATGTGGATCGATACACTGCAAAATGTCACTGCAGAGACGAAGAGGAAAAAAAACTCCTCAATATTTGGCAAAAAGCCCAAGACAGTATGACGTGACACACACACTCACAGACAGTGATTGCTGGCTGCCTGCCAAGATGTGTCTGCACCATTTGAGTGATGCCTCTTTGCTCAGATATTTTACTGTGTCTGAGCGCCAGCAGCCAGGGACCTTCTTTTGCTCAGCCAAGAAAACGCCCACCTATGAAAAGGCTGGATACTGAGGGGGTCGGGGAATTGCAGACGACTGATTGTTAGTTGGGAGTAACAATGCTGTTAAGTTACTGCAGATCTGGGATTGTATGAAAATAGCCTGGACTGTAGCCCGGAGGCTAAAATGTAGTCATTACTTTTGAGCATTATCAAACTTGTGTGGCATTGACTTTTAGCCGACTTGAATTTTAAGCCACGACTTATTTGTTTGGGTCTGAAGTCCCTTAAGGGCAGAGGACACCAGTACAGATCAGTTGGTCAAGATTCTGCGCTGTAAATCTCTAGAGCATCATTAAGCAACTTCCAACTTTCCCACATAGGGTGGGTTCGAGCCACTGACCTCAAAGGTGGAAGGAAAGCGTGTTACTCACCATAAACTTGCAAGTTATTGAATTGTATAGGAGTGGCCAACAGGATATGGATGTGCGTGTTTGGAATTTTGGCTATGATGATGGTTGCTTGGAAGGCAAATATGGATTTTACATGTTTGGATTTAATGTCATTTTGGACCTGCTAATTAGGTCAGATTATCAGGTCCAGTGAGTAAACACGGAGATTGGGGAAACTGGGATAAAGAAACTAGTGTTGTAGTTAGGAAAATTGGGAAAATTATGTTAGACGTGGTCTAGCAATTACCAACTATTTCAGTGTCAGGGCTGACTATTCAAATGTTGGATGGACCTCTGTGATGGAAGTTGAGTATGTTAGGAGTATCTTACAGAGCCCCTTCACATTCTGTACATGGTACATTATGCAAGTAGGAAGCATAAAAGAAATGGACCTTCTGACGAAGGAAGCCAAGAAACAAATGGCAGTTTTAATTCTTAAGAGTCATTCCAAAATGTTGAGCCATCACAACTCCAGCTAGTATGAAAATAATCCTTTTGAGCTACAAACCTGGAGATGAATGGTGAGGAACTGAAGACAATGTTGGGGCTTTAACACATAATTCAATAGGTAAGCTCATACCAGGAAAAGCCCCAGGTGGATCCCACAAGCCATCATGACCTGGCTTCAAAAGCATGACACCAGAGGCGAGCATAAGGATGTAAAGCAAAGCATGTCAATTAAGGGCAAAGAACAGGGCTGTAAGTTGTCATTTTATCCATTCAATTTTTGAACAAAGCGACTTGACATAATGCTAAGACCAGCTGTAATTTAATTATAGGCCAAGTGTATAGCTGGTTAAAGATTTAAAAGATGCTTAAAATGATTCAACAGCCTTATAGCTCATAAGAGTTGCTGCAAATTAATGATGAAGCAAACAGAAAAAGTGACTGCTGAAATACTTGCACTTACAAAAATAAACCCAGTCCTTTCATAATAACTGAAAGCTACTTGAAAAGGCTACTTGAACTTTGCCGTCATAAAGCTTCCTGGTAGTGATAGCTGAACTTCAAATACAAAACAGCACAAGACTGGGTTACAATGGGGGAATCTAGTTCAAAACACAAAGAGAGGAAAAGTGGAATGAAGTATGTGTGGAATTTTTAAGCTCTGAATAAATTATCCAATTATCCTTGGCCTCAATGTTTAAAATGGCTGATAATGTATTTATGGACAGTTTTTCATCCAGTAATTGTATTCAGCTCTGTTTAGACTGCAGTGTTCTGTATGCCATCACTCAACACAACTTGTTTAGTATTTATCAGTAAACTTTTACCAGGGATGCAGAAATACCATTGCTAGTGGGATTTAATGCTACTTTTTACACTTTCATTTTTCCCGAATTGGATGCTTTGAAATGTTTGCCAAAGGCGCCAATTTCAAAAACATTCCCTTTTGTGTGTACATACTTCAAACAACTTTTGTACTGTGAAGTAACTGTTACCAGTTGGTTAAAACTGTCCAGATCATGTTAGTGGATGGATACTGCTCCTAAACTTCTAAATGTAGTTTCTGACATGATGAAAATAACTTGCAAACTGATGGCCCACCCAACATTAAGTCACATTTTGTCAATAAAATGTAAAACCATTCAGCATTGAAAAAAAATGTTTAAATACCTTTCCAAGAAAAAATAGAGCAGTAAAAATAGAAGTTTCCCAAAATGTTCTAATCAGTGTCACCAACGATTTACCCAAACTTTCAGAATTGATCTCATTATTTTTGGGGTCAATTTAACAACTCCACCAAAAAGATGGTGAATGGAACCTGAAAAAGTACACAGGATGGTTAAACAGTACCATGTTCAGCAGATCAATCCCTCTATGCTTTCGTTTTCATGGTGTACAAGGTGTTGGATTCAATTTACTGCGACCTCACACAAGGAAATCCAATGTTCTGCCTGTTTTGTCATTAACACGGGACATCAAATGCATGTTTTCAGTCATTGTTTAAATGTTATACTTGTGGGACTTCATTAAACATGTTACGCTTGATGTGGTTTACTTTAATGTGAATCAGATGTATGGTAGTTTTTTTTTAGTTTGTTTGAAGAGGAACAAAACATTTTTAATAAAACTATTGCAAACATAATATTTATGTGTATAGAAGGTTTTTATTTCAGTATGCAACTATCCAGAGCAAACAATAAATACAAAACCAAATTTCTGTATATATTACATGGAGTACAACAATTATATCTGCATTATGTCTCTGAATAAAGTTCAATAAACTGATAAATTATTTCAAAAGATAACAAAAAACATCAGCAAACATAACATTCCTTTTGAAAGAAAAAAACTTAAAATTATGGGCAATAAACTTTATGTGTGCTTTTACAGTAATTCGTTCTTCAAACTGTATCAAAATATAATAACTCTGGGATGATGTGGACATGGTACGAGTTTGTACACAAAACACACAACTAGTGACAGGTCTAATGGCCAAGTCCTCCACTCAGTAGAGTGAGATCTCTCCAGTTAGACGTCTACTTGAGTCAGATTCTTATCCTCTACCTCAGTCTGAAGCCCCCCATTCAAGTATACCCTTCCCTTCAGTGGTAAAACCCGGACCTGGTCTGACTGTAACATGACTTACGACATGGAAACATTAGTATAATGGCGACAAGTATGTGATTCACACTGATTAAGGAAAAACTGGAGTTCCATGTTTGTTTTATACCAAAATTAAAACAAAAATCAAAAAGTTCCAGTATACTCCAAAACAACCTAATAATTTTTTATATATATATATTTTTTTGAAATTTCAGCAAAAATATATCCCAACTTCCACATAATTTACATTCAATATACTGTTTAATTGTTTCAATTCTACTTGTGTGAATCAATCTACGGGTTTGAATTTGCTGTTCCGTGCATTTTTTTTTGTAAATTCAATACGCTGCTAATATTAATTTTTTTTCTTTCTGTAATTTGTCAGTTAAAAGACAACTTTATAAATGGTCAGTGAATACCATACCAGGGAAAGGTTTGAATGTGACCCAGAACTAAGGACCAATATTGTGAATACTTGACCCAGGGCTGTATATTTACACAACTACATATGTACACTATACATTTATAAACACAGTGATTCTTTAGCACAAAGCGGACAGAGGCAAATATTCTGACCCTTGGCAAATTCAGCAGATCATAGGGATACAAACTAACACCCGAATCTAATCCCATCCCCTCGTAATCTGGTTAATAAACATTATTTTACGACTTCAGTAGCCAAGTACAAAGTATGGGGGGAAAAAAAAAGGAAAAAAAAAGCGGCCATATATGGAAAAGACCTAATGTTCCGAATTGGTCACTTGCATATGGCATTTAAGAACAAAAAAAAAAAGAAAAAAAGAAAAGAAACAATTGTACTCTTCTAATCAATTGCTTGGGGACAGTGATTTATTGGACCTGTATTATGTAGAGAACCACAATAAATAGCTCAACAACTGCACCAAATGTACACATGCACAGATGCATGTATGGACTGAAGGCATGAATATTTTATACACTAAATACAGCAATTACAAGAGACGATACGTAATTAACATTCAGGAGCTGGTTGTGAGGTCTGTGGAATACGACACCGTAACTGGTACATCTGTGATGCCTGATTTCCCAAACACAAAAACAACCACAAGACAGTCTTTAAAATGAACATAAACACATTTTGATTACAAGTCTGAAAGTTTGACTCGGAGAATACCACAGAAACAACCACCAACAGAGAAACAACCACGGAAAAAGAGAAACGATGGTCCGATACTTGGAATATAACCATGCATATTTTCCATACTTAATTTCTTTCTGTTGTCATTCTGTTTTTATTTTTCTTCAAAGCTACAATCTTGGTAAAATTACACAATTCTTCTGTTCACTTTCACTGCCTTAGAATTTTCTGAAAGCTCATCTTTCAATTAACTTTATATCAGCTGTAAATCTACTCTGTGGGGATATAAATGTTAGTGCTATTTTTAGTGACTCTACATGAGAATATACCCAACATTTCACACCTCCCACACAGGCAGAAAATAGCTCCATTTTTCTCTATGGCTTCTGCTCAACCAGTTCATTTCCACAGAATAATCCACTTCTTTAAGCTGCATTAGACCCTTTTTCCCCCAGACATTAAGCTTAAAAAGTATTGGATAGGAATCTTCACAACTGAAGCACCTGGGGAGGGCATACTTCATATTAAAACCACACACGAGAGCCAATTGACTTTTTTTGCAGAGTAAATTGCCATATTTATTCTGCTCTAAAAGGAGGAAGTTAAAAAACCTGTAACTCTTCAAAAGGGAAACCTGTTCCAAAACATTGGAATTTTATTGTTTGAATGTTTTTGGCATGTAGAAAGTGCATTCCAAAATATGATAAACCGACATCCCTACTTTTGTGGTGTACAACGAATATATTTAATGAAGTATTTTGTCTGTGGTTTTCTGGAATGTAAAAGTTCATTCTATTTCACGCGAATCTGGTGTCAAACAAACTTCAGAACACAAGCTGTTAAACATGTATAGCACGAGATATTACAAAGTCTGTCATAAACATACGGCAGTGTTCATTCAGCAAGTAAATCATGAGAAAATTCAATGACTTTCTGCATATTTTCACTGTCAAGGATATCAAGGAGAATGACTCTAGTTTATGGTGGCCACTAATCAAATTGCTTAGTGACACACTCAAGTCACTGCATTAAGGTTAACTGACAGGTATAAAGAAGAGAAAGTGGCTGTTTATTCAACGCTTACAAAGACATATTTAAATGACTTGACATAAAACCTGTCACTAGCCTTTGCACTTACACAGATGAAAGCTTGAACCATTCAGTCCAGGATACATCTGCAGACACTCTGGCGAGACATTAACTAATGCCTTTCACCCACTGAAAAAAAAAAATCTCCCAAATAACTCATTCAGGCCCCTTGTCATACAGAAATACAAAGCCTTTCAAATAGTTACAGATCTGACCTTCTATACCTTAAAAGTGTATCAAATATTAGAAATTAACACTAGAAATAATGGGTGTAAATAAGGGCACAACAGACTTGAAAATATCACAGTGGATTCACCAGTTTGTACTTTTATATGTCCAACCGTTATATATTTATACTATCTTGTAAGACATCCGGTCTCTTGTCTATGTACTGCTGGGTCATTACTAAAAAATAGCAAGTTCATGCAGAAAACCTTCAATGAAGCTTTGGACTTTCTTTCTATTAGGTTAACCCTTGGATTCCCAAAATGTGACACTTCTAATTGCCAGATATACAGAGTTCCATACAAAATCCTCCAGTTCACCACATACAACTCTGTCTCTCTTGGTTCTACTCTAATAGCATAATGGTGTGTTTTTTTATTTTTCTTTGCAACTGTTCATAAACATACACAAAAGCTGGATTAGAAAAAAAGATATATATATATTTATATAAAACAAAGCAACAAATAAATAACCTAGGCAGAGATGATGAAAGGGTGTATCATATATATTCACATAGTGGCAGAGTCTGGGTTATTGTGAACTCTTGACTATGACTCCCGATGGGATGATTTGTGGGTTGACAAGGTGCATTCCCGCTACATGTGGGAACTGAGGGTGATCAGTCGCGGTCACACACAGCGTGGCAGTGGCGTGGGTAAGGCCTACATTGACGTCGGGTGACCTCGAGAGTGGGGAATCGTCTCGCTCTGAGCATTCTGACTTCATGTCTTCCTGGTCACTGGTGGAGCTTTCTGTCTGACTGTCCTCCCCCGGAATATGCCTACTGTCCAGAAACAGGTGGTCACCCTCCAGATGACGGATAGCCTCCGCGATCATCTCCAGATTTCTCTTGGACTGTGGACTGGTGAAAACCGGAGCGTCGCGGGCCCCCCTGTCCCTACCACTACTACTGCTGCCACTACAGCTGCTACTGGTAGTGGGCATGTCTATGGGTTCAGATTTACAACTACTGTCTTCAATATCCATACATTTCTTTCTCTCACAACTCTCGGTTTCTTCATCCACCTGTAAAAAGACAAGTCACCCGTTACAAGATAGCATTTACTGTCCGTTTATTACGATGACAATGTATAGTAGTAGTGCTGCGACTTGCTCGTTTTTAGAGACACCCACCTCAGATCATTTTATCATTCGATATGATCGACTGACATTAAAAATCACAAAGCTATTACATAACCATAACTAAACATATTCATACTATCAACTAGGGATGGGTCGGTATGAAAAATGTGTATATCGGGAGGTCGCCAATGCAAAACCATACTGATTCCGGGTCTTCGCGTTTTAGTATACCCCAATCAAACATGGACATTTTCCTCTTAACGACATCGCAATAAAAGTCCCCAAATGGACAAAATATGAGAGACACCTGTATATTTTCTTCAGATTTCTTGTTTGTTCCCAATATTTTAAGTTTTCCTTCCCTTATATGCGTTGTCAAGCGAGATTTAGGTTATAAAGTGTCATAACCAAAACATGGCAGTTCTGCTCACTGTGTCACTATAAAAGTCTGCAAATGGACAAAAATATGGGGATAAAAGCTTATAATTTCTTCAGATTTTCGGTATGTTTCTAGTATTTTAACTCTTCCTTCCATTATATATGTTAGCAAGCGAAGTGGCGGTTTTAAAATCTCACACTATTTCAGTAAAATGCTCTCGATACCAAGATACCAGACCTACCGACCCATCCCTACTATCAACCAAAAATACTCGAAGAATATCATTGTTCAAATATGCAAGTTAGAAGATGCGAGGTCTCTGAATCAAGCAGGATTTCTTAGCATTGATCGAAGCATCAAACGGACCACCAATTGTCCCAGCACCATACAGCAGTATTGAGTTTAGCAACCATTTGCAAAACTCAAAACCAATCTTCCAAGGCCCTGAATCAATCAAATTTTGGTATTTAAAAATTGAAAATGTCTGTACAACATATGCTTATGTCTATAGACTCCATTTCACACCATATAGAGTTGGGGTGGGTCGGTAGGCCTGGTGTCTTGGTATCGAGATCATTTTACTAAATACTGTGACGAGCTTTAACAACTGCCACTTCGCTTGTCAACATATGTGACATATATAAAGGGTTTATCCCCAATTTTCAGTGCTGTGAAATCGCTTCGAATATCGGGTTCGATGTTTGGTATCTGTATAAGCTAACAAACTTCGGTCTAGTTCGATCTTCAAAACAACGTTTTCAAAACACGTTAAAACGCAGAAATCTCACATAAAATCTTGTCACTTTATTGAAAATATAGCAAAAATGTAAAATCCATATATATTTTAAATAAATTCCACCATATTTTCAACAAAAGAAACAAGTTTTATAGATGGGCGAAAATAGGATCCGTTGGGATGTGGTGTGATGTTGGGGATTTCTAAATGTTTTGTAAAGTCCGAATTTCAGACGTTTGAACCGAACTCAGAAATCGAGGCAGTAAACGAGCGAACTATCGAACTTCTTCAAACATCATCGCAGCACTACCAATTTTCATGCATTTGTAGACTTTACACAGTTCTAGTGATACGTTGAGCAGAACTGACATGTTATGGTTACAACATTTTGTTTCGTCAATCTGGCTTGTCAACACATAAAACTGAAAGAAATCTTAATTTATTGGAAACAAACTACAAAAATTTGAAGAAATCACAAGTTTAACTCATATTTTGTGCATTTGGGGACTTTTATTGTGATTTTGCTGTGAGGATGTCCATGTTCGATTGTGTTGTACTAAAACACGGAGTTCCGGGATCAGTACGGTTTTGCATTTGCGACCTACCGATGTACACATTTTTAATACCGACCCATCCCTAATTTTAAGTCCAAATGCTAAATATTTCAAATAAGTATCAGCCATATAAAAGAGAAAAATAGAAATGTTTTTAACTTTTTACGTTGGTTCTTCCACAATCAAGTGAACAGCGGAATACCAGTATTCTGTTCACAACACTGCAGTTATAAATACATAATATGCAATCACACAAGGATCATCCAACAATCCCCTAACGATTTGACTACTTTCATTTTACAGTTTCAAAGAATACTTCACCCTTAATATCCTTTTTTTTATAACAGATACAGCACTAACAGCAGCGGAAAAAAATATCAGAATTAATGACAGATGGAAACATCCTGGATTAGCAAAAGCATGAGGCACGTACCTCTGTAATAACTTTAAGATTTGTAGGTTTTGTGTGCGGCTTTCCCTTCTCGCTATCCATTTGAGCTTCTAGATTCCTCATTCTATGCTCCAGAAACATTCGCTGGTACCGTTCCCTTTCCAACTGCTTTCTGAGTTCGATCAAGTCACATGCAGTATCATCGTAACTCAGGCCTATGCCTTCGTCGGAGGACTCGGTGTCACGTTTTTTACGTTTCGGAGCTGGAGATATGCCGTCCATTTCCTGTGGACATATTTCCTTCAGTTTCTGACGCAGCTGGGCATTCTGAAGTTGCAGCTGTGTCTTCTCCTTCTCCAGATTACTGATGTAATCCCTTGTCTGCTGCAGAATGGCCGCCTGAAATGTTAAATACAAGGTTGTGAACATATATATGACATGTACATCACAGGCCAATTAAAATCCCTTTTGATAAAATTAAAGTTTTCTTCCTTTTTCTTCTTCTTTTTCCCCCAGAAATTTTGAACTCATGATTTGAAACTGCAATTCACAGGTCACAGTAACATAGAAAAGGAAAATACTAAATGTACAAATATAAATGTATATATTACCCTCAATCATGAATGTAATGGAAGGAAAACTTAAACATTGGGAACATACCCAAAATTTGAAGAAGTTATAAGCTTTTTTTTTTTGTAGATTTGCAGAGTTTTATAGAGACTACATTGAGCAAACCTGCCATTTTTGGTTACAAGACTTTAAAACCTTTAACTTGCTCGTCAACACATAAAATTGAAGGAAAACTTAAAATATTGGAAACAAACCACACATTTATAGAAATCACACATTTTTTTTTATCCCATATTTTTTGTGTATTTGGAGCTATGTCAGGGGATACAGCCCTGATAAGATTTTTAAGGTCAAGGTCACTATGGCAAGATTAAAGGTCAATCAAGGATGTTGCACACCTACACCCCCAACTAATGTCCCTGC
The DNA here is from genome assembly GCA_964017235.1 of Sabellastarte sp. h YS-2021. NCBI lineage: Eukaryota > Metazoa > Annelida > Polychaeta > Sabellida > Sabellidae > Sabellastarte > Sabellastarte sp. h YS-2021. The sequence goes on from OZ024927.1 coordinate 109,771,278, forward strand.
CAAGTATCAACTCCCTACTCTTTGCAGCTTCAGAGATACAGCCCAGACAAACTTTTTCTCGCCGAGTCCCATCCGGACACCATGAGTGACAACAATACCAGCACAGCCCTTAAAGGCTGTGGGGTAAAACTAAAAACCAATACCTGATTAAGTGTTTACTAGACTAACTTAGAAATTTTAATCATGCCCAGACAAAAATCAAAATTTTAATGTTGCCCAGGCAAGACTGAAATATTACCACATGAACTTGTAAAACTTCATCTCACCTAGGTTAAACCAAAATTTCAATTTGGTCAAAACATTTTTAAAAGTCGCTTAGGTGAAATAACGATTTTGTTTTGACTTGGGCTTATCAGTTGGCCTGTGAGATATACAGAACAAAAAAGCCTGAAACAGTTCAAATACGAAATAGAGAAACTACAAAGATCGTCCTATTTGCTTCATAAAAGCAGCTGGAAAGAATGCCAAAACAATAAATAATATTTCAAGAATGGATGGGGCTAGAAAGAATAGCTAAAACACAGAAACACAAGGTCCATAGAAAGCCTCAAAGCTACAAAAATCACAACACGACTCCGGTGACACAAATTACAAGGTCAATATACAAATCTAACAAATGTAAATCCAAGATACCACTGAGCAAATTACATGAGGTAACTATTATTATTGGAATCAAAGTCAAAGTCGGGGTTTTACGTCCCGTTCATCAGCCAGGGTCATATTGAAACAGGTCCTCAGCATAGTCACTTGTGGGACTCGAACCCCCAGAGGTGACAGCCTATCCTTAGTAGTGGGTGGGCGATTAGATGTGTGCTCGTTTAATCGTCAGTGACAGTGTAAAATCTCGATCGATTGATGATCGATTAAACTTATATCTTACCTTTCCTGATTTATTTCAATATCCACATATTTAAAAAATATTTTAGGTACTTTTATTTAATAAACTGACAGTTTTGTCTTGAATTTCAAGTTTGTTTCTGTCTACCGCCATATTTACAAGAAGTGGGTGCTTTCGGTAGATTCTAAATGTCAGAACACCGTTATTCTTACTGAATTGACCTATACTTTATCCTGGAAAGTGTTTCTTAAATAATAAACAATAATGGAGTAAAATAATTGATTAGGGGTCGATCATCAGTCGGAAAAATGGACGAATAATCGACCATGAAAATTGGAAGCGATTCCCAACACTAATCATTAGATGCCAAATTTGCAAACGATTAGGCCTCCGAGGACCTCTTTATTCTTTTAAGAATCAAGAAAATTTTAAAATCTTTTAACAGACTTGTGGTAGGCATCTGTCAATCTATGGAAGCCCCCAATATTCACCACCTTAGTAAATAGTGATTCTTTCTCCCAAGTTCCCAACCCATTACATTGTGTTATTTGTAAAATACCCATGTGTCTGACATTTATCCAATTAGTTTCTTTAGCTATTACCAAATGACTCCCATAAAACCCAGCTCTCACCTTGCTTAGTTTTTCTCCTTCATGGTGGGGTAGTAAGGATCTCAGACTCTGAAAGCCCACGTTGATACTCTGCATGCGTCTCCTCTCATTGCTGTTTGCAATTTCCCTGCGGAGGCGTTTGTCCAAATCCATCTGGTTCTTTGGCCCAGGCTTGCTATGTAAGGCACAATATTCAATGTGTTACAAGTAAGAAGGCACAAATGATGTGATGACATTTAAATACAAAGATAGCCCACCTACACAACTTGTTTTAAAATTGATACTACAGGAATAAAACAATGATATCACATGATAATTTTCTGTGTAATAGAAGTACAAAGGTTGAGACACAAAGCAGGAAATATGGAAACATTCTACTTCAAAAATCCCCCAGTACTGCTGCCAACATATGCATGTGACTTCTATTTATACAATGATATCAGCTGGGAATTAATACAGCCAATGTCTATTTTGTTACAAATCTCACTTTGCTATTACATACCGTAGCTCACTAAATTATCATGCAAAACAGTGACTATGAACAATACAAGTTTATATAATAATAATAATATAATAATAAGTTATTGTAGGCTTACAGGGTATAAACAAATATCTGCAATCATGGTAACTAGCATTGGACTGTTGGTATTTTTTTATCAAATACATTGACCCCCCTCCCCCCAAAAAATTAAAAACGGCAACAAAAGCAAGAAAATATGTGACCCAATTGAAGAGTAATCTGCATAAAATACAGACAGTGTAAACACATCAGTCCACTTGAGGAATTTGTGAAACTGGCAATCCATCAAATCACACATTACACACACAAGAGTACCCTGATGTAGAAATAGCAGACTCTGATCAGCTGACTATTGATTTGCACTAGACCCCGGCTGGTCTTGGCACTGCGCCAGCCATATGCTTAGCAAACAGTCAAAACAAGTCCTTGGCAGCAATCAATGCAAGGTTCTTGTGTCTCGCTACAAAGCATGCATTAACTTGTATGTGGCTCTGCCAACAATACTGGGTAAATAGCCAACAATGTTTAATTTCTGCACCAGTTTCATCATTTTTGCCTTCTTAATTAGTTTGATCAAGTATTATGCACTTCACCACAAGTAGGCCGGTTCTGGCTTGGACCCAGCAATGTGGTTGTGTAGAATATTTATATAACCTCACTATTTATACCACCCACAGCAACTCAAACAACATATCTGATCCTTATCTCAATCATTTGGGCTCTTCATAAATGTCAAACTTTTACCTACTTATGCCTTGGTATAGGTCTACTTTGTAGTACTTTACTTACTACGCCAATTTACATATGTTGTTTATACAATCTATACTTTTACTGGGATGACGGATACTTGTTATATTCATTTTTGATTACTTTTAAAATAAGCTACAAAGGCAACTTATTTTATGACCACTTAATAACTGAATATTCAGTGTTACTGATAGGCTAGCTGTCATGATATAATTCAAGTGACCTAACTTAGGGCACCACAACCATCTCCCAACAACTTGTTCAATAATGTACACATTTTTACAATCACCAGCTTAATAACTTCACACATTTCAACATAATTAAACAACATATTTACATGTACTACTACTGATATACAGAAATGGGGCAATTACCTACAATAAACATTAGGATTTATAATGCTTCTACATTTGATACAATTAAAACTTTAAAATGTGAGACCAAATTATGCATCTTCACATTTAAATTACTGCATGTTTTTGTAAACATATTTCTCCTTCAACATGGTGCAAAAATTAAATCAAAATTGACATAGAGTTTAAATAAAATAAAACCATAAACTCTGTCAAGTAACATTTTACTAAATATTTGAACCATGAATCCACTTTACCAACAACAGTAAATATTGGAGGCAAGCATCATCACTGGGTCACTGTGACCTACTGCTCAGCTACCCAAGTTTGTCACTTGCATTTTTTGACAATATTAAAACTTCTTCATAATTGTCTTTTGTTGTAGTTGTAAATCATCATTATTAGCAACCAATGCATTTATTTCAGTATTAATGTTGCACGTCTTAGTTTTTAAGGCAGGTGACAAACTTGGGTAGCTGAGCAGTATTGTGATTTGGTCACATATAATCTACAGGGCAGCTGCTGCATAATTTCCAACCTTATAATTTTCAAATGTTTTTTGACACGACACTATTTTAATGTTTAACCAAATAAAAGTGAATGCCATGGAATTGTTGGTTTGTCAAAATATGACCTCACAGCATTCTTTTATTATATGTACCCAGTTGATCAATTTAAAATGTTGCCCATGTCTAAAGGCACACAGATTGGGGTGAGAAATGTAGACAAACTGTTAAACTGTCAAAAAATCAATGTATGTTTGTGCATTTTATAAACTTGGCATTTGATTTCCTTTTGCTATTGACTGTAATTCTCTGAATCTACAAAAACAGCTGACAAAGATTGAAACAAGTGTCTGAGTCACATTTGTTTATCATGATCAGTCAGGCAGGGAGGCCAATTTTCTAGGAGGCCAATTGTCAATTTTATACAAAACTATGGTATTGCAGGTCTTTATATTGCTGGGTAGAGTATATTCTAAAGACTAATAAAGTTATAGACAAAAACCAATCAGTGGTAGTCACAATACAGTTTTCTATTTATTGACTGTCAATGTCTCGTGCAAATATCGACCATATGTCTTGTGTTGTCAAGAAACAAGTACAGCAAACTTAATCCTTTGCTACGGCCCAAAAACTGTACAAAAGTATCTACAAATACCACAGAACAATGACAGTGTTATTAATATTGTAACTGTTTTGTTATTTAGGTTTATTTCATGTACAAGTGCTTTGATAAGTGAAAAATTTCACCATATCCAATCCGGTCGATAAAGTCACATGTTCTTTGTTGTGTAAACGCCACATGGCCTGAAACTTACCTTTGTAAACCTTGTAGAAACTGTTCTTCCGCCTTCAGTTCCTCCAGTGTCTTCTTTTTATCGCTATCCTTTTGATATATTGTCATTATAGTATCCAATATGATATAATTTGATCACAAATACAGTCTATTTAAGGCGCAATTAACAATAATTTCTGACAAATTTCCAGAAATATGTTTGTAATAGTAAGCAAATCCTTTAATGAGTTGTGATTGGCGGGAAAAAGTCACATTGGACAACATAATTACAAGATCAATCCGCCACCTCATTAACATAATTACACGAAAATCACTTCAGATTTGAATAAAAAGTCAATACAAGCATAAAAGTTGTTCTGTATGTCTATATCGTACGTATTTAGGTACAGAAACTGTACCATTTCAATTATTATTTGTATAACATGCAATAGAACTATATTGTGTTAAAATCGATAGGGGTGCTTGTTTCAGCAGGCAATTTTGATTCGTGGTGAAACGCGGGAAACAACGAGTCGTTACTAAACAGCTGATTGACCCGAACCTACAAATATACTATGGAGAAACTGTATTTTGATCAAAATATATTTTGCATTTATTCATATACGTAAGCAACTATTGCAAACAATATTTATTCTGTAGATGAAACAAATATTTTTCAATAATGCAGAATACAATAGAGGGCAATAATATGGCACATCAATTGTGTAAGACTGAAAATATATTTTGTCTAGGACATTTTCTCCGAAGACCTTTTCAATGTCTGCCTTCGTAGAATGGCGCGACATTCCCATATACGTCAAAATCAACATTCCGCGAGATCATCGAATGAAAAATGGCATGCAAGTTTTCATTGGTTACTCCCAAACTTTGTGCGTAGGAGGATCGAAATAAATTTATGTGGGACAAACTCAACACATCTATCTCCGACATCTTAATGAGGTAAATCATTAGGATTGAATTGCATTATAATCGATGCACCTGCAAGCACAAGAGTTTGGTTTCACACCCGCAAATTAGAAAGTTAAATATGTCAAGTTGGTACAAGAGGAAACTATACCTGCCATTTTATTAGCGCAAAAGCGCCGAGTATTTTTTAACATAATTTATTTAATAACGGCCTAATTTAGGAACTGAGCAACAGGAGATTTTGTGTTTAATTTGCACTTAATAGTTGAATGGAAGGGGTGGGGTGGGATCAGTGTCTAGAAAGTATAAAATCATAAAAAAAAAAAAGTACAAAAGCTTGAATCCATGGGGCATTTTCACTAAAGCACACAATGGACTGATTAATGTGTAAAATTTTCTTTTGCCCAAGGTCATATCCAGAGCCACCTTTTTACTTGACGAACCATTTAAGGATAGATTGTACGTCTTGTTGCACGTTTTGAAGAGTATCGCCCAAAGAACAGCTGGTTACATTTCGATGACCATATCCATACAGGTGTGAAATATGGTGGGTTGCATTTCGATGACCATATCCATACAGGTGTGAAATATGGTGGATCGCATTTCGATGTGGGTTGCATTTCAATGACCATATCCATACAGGGATTGCATTTTGATAACCATATCCATACAGGTGTGAAATATGGTGGATCGCATTTCAATGACCATATCCATACAGGTGTGAAATATGGTGGATCGCATTTTGATGACCATATCCATACAGGTGTGAAATATTGTGGGTTGTATTTCGATGACCATATCCATATAGGGATTGCATTTTGATGACCATATCCATACAGGTGTGAAATATGGTGGATTGCATTTCAATGACCATATCTATACAGGGATTGCATTTCCATGACCATATTCATACAGGTGTGAAATATGGTGGATCGCATTTCGATTACCATATCCATACAGGTGTGAAATATGAAGGATTTTTGGAATGTTATCAATGCATGAATCACCCTTAACAATGAAATGTATTATAAAATGTATTATACTCTCTCATACTCTCCAGTGAGCATAGAATAGGTCTGTAGAATTCAAAGTACCCATTTAATAACTTAATAATAAAATACATGGATATTGTAATGGTGCTGATTGGTTAATTGATTTAGGTTTAAACTCGCTTTCAGGATGTTTTTAAGGTCACATCATGACATTTGAGGGCACTGTTCAAAGAAATCAACCTGTACTCGTTGGTCAGAGGTCCACGGTGACCTGCAAGTTTGGCATCTAATCAAAGGTTGAACCCCAACTTAAAACTTCTGACAGCTTATTAATGCAAATGGCTTGCTTACTGCTTGGATTGGTAACATGACATCTGTAGGCTAAAAATACACCTGTCCTTAATCTCATCGGTACCCGCATCCGTGTCCTCAACTGTAATACCCTAGATAATTTGGTATAATACAGTGAACTTCCAAGAGAAGGGTTTTTTTTTGTTTTTTTTTGTGGATGTGGGTGGGTCAAAGTTGGGGTTTTACATCCCGTTCAACATTCAGAGTCATATAGGGACAGGTCCTCAGCATTGCCACTTGTGGTACTCGAACCCACAGAGGTGACAGCTTATGATTAGATACCAAATTTGCTGATCACTGGGGCCACCAAGGACCTCGGATGTGGGTGGGAGTTCACTGTATTATACCAAAATATCTTGGGTATTACCAGTGTGGATACAGAAGCGGATGCTGGTACGGACCAGCTAAATTAAGAAAAGTTGTGTTTTGAAAGTAAGCCTCACAGTGGCACAAAAAAAAAAAAATTGTGTAAGCAACAAATGTTGGCCAATCAGTAATACCGACAGAAATATTATGATTTGTAGGCTAGCTATCTGTCCATTGGTCAAGTCCCAAGTTGGGGAACTGATATACTGTACATAGAACTTGAAGTCTTGTTTTCCTAAAATTTCATATAAATTCACAATTATCTGCCAATAGTTCCATGTTGGTTTATATTCTTTCTGATTTATTTGATATAACGGATGATTTCACCAGGGGCCGGATTCACGAAAGGTCTTAGCCAAATCTCAGCTGTGATTTTGTTCAAATCTGAGATTTTTGTCTCAGCTAAGATTCTGCTCAAGTTGAGATTCACGAAAGGAATCTCAGCTGAGACCAATATCTCAGCCAAGTTTTGAGTCTGGACCAATTAAAACTGATGTGACATTTTTTTTTAGATTAGTGGAAAGTATACACATTTATATTTTACCACTCTACCATATATACTCACATTTTAGAATATTTTCAATCAAGCAAAACAATGTCTTTTTACTATAATTTGTACTGACATTCAAAAGAAATGATTATAACAGCAAAACAAGCCACTCATGTAAATTTGTAATGTAAATGTTTACTGTTGTTTTTGTACAAACTCCTAATATATATTCATATTTTGTGTTACAATTTAAATAAATCTTAGCCTGAGATCTTTTGTGAATCCCAGCTGAGCAAAAAGTCTAAAATCTGAGAAAAATCTGAGAAAAATCTTAGATTTAAGGCCAAAATCTCAGATTTGAGACTTGAGACCCAAGTAAATCCGACCCCAAGGGATTAGTTGCATATTGCAGTAATTAAAAAGTTATATGTTAGTATAGTTTGTCAATCTTGGTCTCAACTGACACCCCTTCTGTGAAAACCGTTTGAGACAAACACTTAGCTGAGCCAAAAGGCTCAGATCAGCCTAAGACTGGGCTAAGTCTGAGACCTTTCATGAAATCTGCCCTGCTCAACTTACTGAGAGCAATGTTGACCCAATAACGATAAAAATTCATTCTGGGAAGTTGAACTAAGGAGCTCCTGAGAAGCAGATGACTTTGTCCACCACAGTATGAGAACGAAACTATAATGCTATTGCCTATATTACAAACACCACATGTTGATCTAAACAGATTGATTTAAAATATATGTAAACTAAAAATATTTATGAATTAAAAATCGTCGTAGTTTGAACTCTCCATATGGAATCACAGTAGGGGTTATGATAATGGTTTGGATTTGGTTTGTTTACTACATCCGCCAAGGAGGTGTTAAGTTGTTTGTCTGTTTGTCCATTCTCTCTTTGTTAGCAGGATTATACAAATATCACTGGTTGAAACATCATAAGAAATCCCGATTTTCCATTTATATATTATTAAATACATTGGTAGAAGTTTGCTCTTTCCGAGTGCTCTTGTGGTATATTTGGTTTCAGAATTAAGTAGCATTGTGACGTAATTTACCAATGATATTATAATCTGATTGCATAAGTTCCCCCATTCTGCTCCTGTTGGAAATGCAATTGTAAATCACTTCTATAGATTTACAAGGTACTCTTACAACGTGGGACAAAAACAAAGAATGACCTGTATGTGTGCATGTTGGTGTCATTGTGGGGGTTTCAATTCAAGAAGTTTAGCATAGATTTTGTTTCAATGAATCTTATTTGCTTGTTTGATTGTGTATGCCCAGTGTTTCTAGACAAAAAACCTTGCAGATACGCCGGAACAGCTTTTGCAGCATACACGTCAAAATACTAACTACATGACATCAATTAACATAATTTCTGAGAAAGTAAATATCACAAGTTTGAAATTCCTGAAGTTTTATTTTCTAGATGGGATTTTGGCCAGCGGGTGGTATGTTGGTTTGATGTTGGCAAGCCACCGGAAAAAAATATACTTCCACTATAGCATCAGCCAATCAGATTGCAGCCTAGAGTATATATAGTATATATAGAGAGAGTATAGGTATTACTGTAATATAATTTTTTTACATATCATAATAAATAATTTTTACAAAGTTTCCCCAAATCCCTTGTTATTGTTATAGCTGCTATCTTGAATAAAAATCCACCATTGGCCCAGTGGTGGCCCAGTGGTCGCAAATCTGCTGACCATCCGACCAAAAGCTAACGTCGGTCCGATTGTGGAATGCTTTCTGGGAGCCAAGTAATGTGTTCATTTAAAAATGATCACAATGAATAGTTTTTTCAGTTATGCATGTGGACAAACAGACGTAGTTTTTTTTTACAATAGTCTCACTTCTCCCCTCAGTGAAAATGGTTGTTAGACTTTAAAAAAAAACTGATGGGGCAAAGTGTGGGACCTCAAGCATCACACCATCCCCTTGACTTGTACAAGTACTGTACACACAGTGTCCAAAAGATTCAAACTTCTTTCGTAGGCAACTTGTACACCCATGAGGCAGTAAGCTGGAATCAGTTTGGATCAACTTCTCAAGGGTTATCTTTGGAAGTGAAAGTTACCTAATTTCACCAAAATCTGTCCACTCTTTTGACGTACATTTGTACCATATCTTTTCTTTATACTTTTGGTTTGTGTGTCAACCAATGCTAATTGTCCAAAGTGGTGGCAGATACTTTTGCAATTAAATACAAGTTTATTTCTAATTATTTAATTCAGGTATTAACATGCACATATGTATTATGATTTTGAAAACAAAAGTTGTTACATGAAGGTCCCAGAAAAGTATGTGGGACATTTTTTTTACATTTTATTCTGCAATGTATATTATAACAACAAACAGAAATTCTGGTCACTGACACTTAAGATAAATGAGAGGCATCTGGAAAACCTTACTAGCCTGGATAATTATGGTATAATATTTAGCATCCACAGCAGATACCAGACCTCTTCCTGCAGGGAAAGCACTATGGGAACCAGACTGATATAGAGCCCTATTGGGCCTGTACCTGTCTCTAAAATTCAAACAGGAACTTGTTGGGGCAATCGGTAGCAAACTAGGCTCCAGCTTCTGAAGTCGGCAGCTCAAATCCTGGACCAGACCATATGTGGGACAATTGGCAGCTGCTTACCAATACTCGTCAGTTTACAGTGCAGAATCTCTACAAACTGATATTACTGGTTTCCTCTGTCCTTAGTAAGACTACCTGTTGTGATATAACTGATATAATATTTCGAAAGCGACATGAAACCCATACAAATCAAATCTAAAATCAAAATACATTAGTAGATGAAGCTTTATGTCTTTTATAAAAAAAACACACACACACACAAAAAAACAACAAACAAACACCAAAACTAGCTATACGAGTTTCAAATTTGCTGGAGCATTGCAAAAGTATCTTTTCCCAACATTTCTAAAATAAAATCCACTACTACAGTCCAGTGTTCTTCAATATTCTTTGTCCCGAGACTAAACTTCAATAAAGCATTATATTAAGAATACCTGGACTTTCTTCAAGTCCTATTACCTAATGCATTATATGAGGACTGAATGATTTGGGGCTGACATCAAGCATAAGGTTCCCCACTCAACAGGTGGATTCATAATGATTCCATGATTAAGTGGAATGAAACATACAAAGACTTTCAGCAAGTCTAGAGAATACCCTACGTACTAGTGAAGATATCTGAGGGTTTCCCTGCAATTAACCCACGAATTAGCTTTCGGTAGATAAGAATGAATGTGATCTGTGAAGACTCTTCTGCTGTCAAGAAAGAATAAGTTGGGAACTAATTAGAAATAATGCACACCTGTGATTTTTTTTGGATGATACAGAATTAAAAATCTCAAGGTGCAGTACAACTGTAATACAAATTACATGTACTACTTTTCAAATAAAACAACTTTTTTTTATAACAATTAGCCTCAACGTACTGATCAAACGTAGAACATAAGAGAAATCATGTTATTCCACAATACCAATACTCCGGAAAAGCAACAGGCAATTCCAGGCATTTCCTGAAATGTCAAAATGAATCCGGGATTTTGTAAAATGTTCAAAGTTCTATGGATATAACGAAGCTTCTTGTTACACACTTTGCTTGTAACATTTCCATGTACACTGAAAACAATTTGTAGAAAAAGCTCAGGGTCTTAAGATTTATGTAACAATTCACTGAGCCATAACACTTGAAAGTAGTTTTACAACCACAAAAGAGGAAGGTCTCGCTTGGTCCAACTAAAGGCATCCATACTTTTCCGAGTAAATCTAATGTAATCCAATTTCCCATGGCACGTAATCTTTTGTATCACTGGATGGATCTATGTATGACTTCTGGGTCTCTATATGAAAATACTGAAATTGTATATTATTGTCATTTTCATTTTAGTGTATCAGTTTTTCGTTTTAGTTGCATACATTAACTGAGCAATTGGGATTTCCATGTATAAATAGTTTTTACTTTCATCTCTGAGGTTTAAGTTGGTGGTTGATTGCCTTTTGTCTGCAATTTACAATGCAACCTAGTACTTTCCTTTACTCTTCTAACTATCCGACACAATATAACCAATACAAAGGTACTAAACATGACATAAACTCCAAATAAAAGCCCAAAGAACTGTTACCAGGTGATTGTTGTGTTCATGAAGTATCACATATGTAAGACTTATTATAATACCACCTTTTCACTTTTGCAATTTACTGAAGGACCTTATCAGTTTTAAACGATGACTGATCCTGCGAAAAAGGGGTGAAAAAAATCATAAACCACATTATAATGTCCTGAAGATAGTGCCACCTACAGTATCAGCCTTACAAGCTGTTCTTGACTTTCTCATGGGACAAGACTACGCATCTCTAGCTTTACAGGAGCAGTGTGCAAAACAAGTCATAGTGAAAAAAAACATATATATTGGTCGTAGCACCCCGAAGATTAGTCAAAACTATAATACGACCAAAAGAATTGGGAGAGCAACTGTTACTTGTAAAAAATTTGAAACATACATAATATTTTCACAAGATCTTGTGCAAGGTCGTTCCTTTGTGCACTATGATTCTCTGACAGCATTCCCACTAGAAGGAAGTTTACTTCCAGTAAGAGTGTGAAATCCAGACTGTTATAAAATGCACTCATTCATTGTCTAAAACACCCCAAAGTTAAGACTTGTATTTATTTGGGTTTTAACGTCGCTTTCAACACTGTATAGGTCATATCACGGCGGGTAGTACATACCAGTACATACAGTTGATCAAATGTAAACTGCCGACCATTGGTAAGCAACTCCCAGCTTTTCCACATAGAATCCAGGGTTTGAAGCACAGACTTCAGGGGTGGCAGGTGGGTGTGTTACCACTGCGCCACCGTGACCCCTAGTTAAGGTTTGTCAGCAAGTCTATATTGTCACAGAGCATCTAACATCCTGTATGTTCACGATAAACAAGTGCAACTCCAGGAAGTCCAAACGGACGCGGTATCCGTAGTTCTTCCGTATCTCATCCGTGAGTGTCCTTATTGTACAACCAAACAGATTAGCAGTGAACTACTTTATCAGGATGGTTGGGAAGCAGACTTGAGTGAGTGGTACAAGTGTATTAATGGAACACAATTTCATATAGTCCAATATTCTGTTAGCTCACATACCCAGCATTGTTTAATTCCCCGGTGAATTTCTATTATTGGGTTGTAATTATTATTTTTTTATTATTATTATTTTATGTGGTTTATAAGAAATAGAAAGTTGGAACTTATGGATTCTGGTTCCTGAAATACATTTTCGTGAAAGTTAGACCGAGGCCTTAGCTTTTAATAAATAGATAAAAACGAATTTTGCTGATAATGTCAGTATGATACTCTGTAGAGTTGTGTGATACTCTTTCATATATTGATCAATTTACATCTCATGCTCTGGTTCAATGATTTACATTAGAGAAAACCCATTTACTTCTTAAATAGTATAAATTCCAAACGTTTTACTAAATCTTACAATATTTGTATATTTTGTCCAGTCATTTAGATGGCATAATTTTATTATGTTATTGTGATCCTGATCATGTAACTGTAACATCAATGCATACCTCAGTCTATTAGCATTTCTTTCTTAATATCGTCAAGCTGTTGCATTGGCAAATGCAATTGATTCCATTTGATACTCATTCAGCTGAGTGCAGGAATTCTTACTACTCATGTTAACAGCTACATTTTCTTCCATCTTTAACAATTTGAACAGCATGTAATATTCAGAGGCAGGAATGAATCAATAGCTTGCCTTCAAGCCTGACAAAGAGCTGTACACATTTTCCCCTTCATGCACACACCTTTATCAACGGATAACCGTGCATAAGTAATTTGGGTTTTAAGCCTAGGAAAATTGATATTTACTAGTATGTTCCAAGTAGAATCAACCTCCGGGTTATTGATGGAAGCTTGCTCAGTGTACTAGATTTTATATGCTGGAAGGGTCCTTACAGTGATGTCATTGTTCATAAAAGTAGAGACTGCGAATGCTCTCTGAATGGGAATTTGTGAAATTTATATATAATCATTGTTCATGTCAACTGATTGGTTGTGGGCTGTTTTGGATATTTTTTGGATATATTAAATTACAGACTTTTCAAGGATAACTGATCGACAGGAAACTGTGGGTAGTGCTGGAATTTTGGTCACCCCGGAATCTTTTCATAGTTTGTTTTTAATTGTAACGGGATAGTTTATATATTAATGTGAAATTGTATGGCAGTAGCTGCCTCCACTGATCTAATCTTGCAAATAAAGCTAGTTTTGTTTCAGACGGGAGATGTAAAAATAGAATGCCATTAATTTTTGCTGAGACTACAATTGCTTGGAAGCCCAGCTAATAAATAAATTTACAACAATGAAGGAATCCTATATAAGATTTGAGGTGTGTGTTTGTTAAAAGTATAGGAGTAATTCATCCATAATGGTAGACCTTGTACAAGGTCCTTCCTTAGTGCACTATGATTCTCTGAGAGCATTTCCCCCCAGAAGGAAGTATACTGATACTGTAAAATCCAGACTGTTGTAAAATGCACTCATTCATTGTCTCCAAAAAACCCCCCAAAGTAGAGACTTGTGAGCAAGTCTACCATAATGGGAGCTTTGCCTAACACTCAAGTTTGTATCAAAACTATTCAAACATATGCACAAAGTATAATGCACTCCTACATTGTTAGAAGCTATTAGCTCACCAGACAGCAGTATGTTGATGTTAACACCAGCATATCCCAGTTTTCATCATGCAAACTGAAAGTCTGTTTTCTGTAATAACAAATAAATATGAACCATAAGCAAGGCTATTATGATGGAGCACTATCTTGGTGAAACTAAATAAACATAAATCACTCCAGAAACAAATGTTTCAGCTCCATGTTTCTAACAACACAAGCATATAAAATAACAGGTAGTTTGTGGTTGCTTTTATTTACCCTAGCCTTCAGTTAGACTCTTCCCCATATCAAGAAAATAATTACAACAAGCCAACATCTAACAAAACTACTGGGATTTCAGTGTGGTGATGGTGACACAAACAAGTTGGCATTTTTTCATGGTTTATCCATTAATACACATTCAGCTTCTTGTGAAAGAACAACAGCCTTATACAAGACAAACATTTAAGCTAAATACCCATTAGGTACATGGTAAATAATATTTCATTAGGGTCAAAAAGGGATTTCAATACATTCAAGTTTAAAGTGTTCAATGTCTGAATTAAATTCTAGTGTATTCTGTATTAATAAATGCAAAAGTCTGTCTCTCCGTTCTTTTGTTTGAAACCCTTAGCCAATCAGATCCGTGAATATTGGTCAGAGTGATGCTTTTAAGGTAGTTCTTAAGATGTTTCTTCGAGGTGTTAAACATTTTCACCTTAGGCCATTGCAGTGATATTCTGAATATTCAAAATTATGATATATTTCTGAACCTTGTTCACATTAGTCACGGAAAAGTTAGTACATGTATGTTGCTAAAGTAATTTGCCACAAAAACCTTATTGTACTTAGTGGATCGATTTCGTAACAATTATACTCCTATGATATATATTTGTGAGCTTTATCCAGCTTACGAAAGGCTCAGTCGTTCCACGTTGACTTATAATTTAATACTTTTACTGTGATATATATTTGTGCGCCTTTTACAGTTGGGAAAGACTTTGTAATGCCAAATAGATTGATATTTTAACATCTATAACTGTGATATATACCTAGGAGTCTCTTCCAGACAAGTACTGACTTGTTGTGGTTTCATCTGCTAGAATTTTGTGATATATCTGCAAACACTATCCAGGCTAGTTCAAACTTGTTTGATAATCGTGTAATTATAACTGATATACATTTACGAGCCTCAACCAGGCTATTTAGAACTTGGTGTAATGCCAAATGATCTGCTGCTGAGGCAGGGAGGTAGGGGAGAGTCCAGTGATCCTCATTCCAACACAGCAGGGAGAACAAGTTATCCAAACCTGGACAATACTCACAAGAAAATCTCACTCTTTGATCCAGGCTTCATCAAATACTGTCAGGCCTACGTGAATAAAATCGTCAGGATAGATTCTCCACAGGGGCTAACTTCAATGGCTGGTGAGTTTAAAAAAAACTGATGAATAAAAGTTCTAAAGATTTAAGCATGTTTTAACTGAGGAAGATGCTTATTGTATACACACTGTAAATAGCTTACAAGGAAGTGGTTTGTGTTCATCACACACTTTTTTCAGCTTGCCTGGCTGCAAATATAATTGAATTGTGTGCTTGTGTGTGTGTGTGTGTGTGGAACAAGAGAAATTGTTTAGACACTAACTGTTATAGATTACAAGCCTGCATTGAATTAAAATATTTCAACAAATATGATATCTATATATACTGTGTTTGAATATCACCATATTCAAACCAGTGCACTTAAATTATAATATTTTATACTGGGCACTTTGCATAGTAGCTTTTAGGCTGCATATATTTCTTTTATTTTAACATATGATGTTTCTTGTGTAAATGCAATTTTATCTATATTTATACTACATTTTGACGCTGGGGATGTAGTTATAACAAAACCGAAATAACAATGCAAATCTGGACAAAAGGTATATCCCCCCGGGTATATTGTACTTTGTATTATGTTGGTCATTAGAACTATGGGTACTGAACACAATACTAGTAATATGATAGAATGAGCCATTTCAAGAAATATAGGTTAGTCATATGTCAAATTATTGCAAACAATGCAAATATTACCTATATAAGCTGGGGCCACGGTGGCAGAGTGGTAACACTCTGGCCTCCCACCTCTGAGGCCGGGGTTCGATCCCCGCACGGGCTCAAGTGGGAAAGCTGGTAGTTGCTTGCCGTTGGTCGGCAGTTTACAGTACACAACCCTAGCGAACTCTATGTACTGGTTTCCTCTACCCTTCCAACTACCCGTCGTGATATGACCTGTACAGTGTTGAAAGCGACGTTAAAACCCCAAATAAACAAATAAACTTATATAAGCTAATAAAATAAGATGACAGAAAACAAGAAAACCAAACATGTGCAGCTTAAAAAAATTATGCACCTTATAACTATAATGTCTTGTGGTTACATTTATTTGTACAGTTTCATATATTTGAGTGCGGTTCAAACCCCAGAGCTTATGTGGGAAAGTTGGAAGTGACTTACTGATGGGCGGCAGTTTACAGTACAGAACCTTGATCAACTGTATATACTGGTTTCCTCTGCCCACAAAACTACCCATTGTGATATGACCTGTACAGTGTTAAAAGCGATAAATTGAAATAAATAAATTGATTCATTGATATATTGATTGATTCAATCAACTGACATCTGAGTATGTTAATTTAGACAAAACTTAACTAGGTGATAAGGTTTGAAGAACTGTTCGAAATTAGCATATTTACATATGAATGAATCTTTAGTGTCTATGTTCAAGAATTTTCAAGGTCACTGCATAGTGCAACTGTGTCCATACATATAACCAGCTAACTGAATATCAGACACTGATGCTTTTAGAATATAAAATGCTAAACATTGTCTAGAAACATTCAATTTGTCATTACCTCCTCCAAGGTTATGTGATTGTTGGATTATGTTTCTTTGTCAACAAGATCACAAATAACCACCAACAGGTTGACATCGAATTTTCACTGTTCTAGCAGAGAACTGAATAATTTAGAGAGTCATCCAAAACTAATTCTTAATCTGGGTTTCTAAAATAATTTTTATCATTGTACTGAGAAGCAACAGTGGGAGTATTTGTCCTCCCTTTGGGGACCCTTGTCTACTTTCTTATATTACGCATCTAATTGTTCATATTTTTCTGCCACTGTGGCCTAGCGGGTAACACTTGTCTAGGAACTCAGAGGACTTGGGTTCAAACCCAGGTACAGGCAGATACATAGTGGCTTGGATGACCATTTAAAATGGCGGTCCTATGTCATTTGGTCTTATCCCCAGTGGCAGACTAAAGAACCTCAAGGATGTTTATAAATGGTCATCCTTGAGTCTCTATCTTTCAGTTAGGGGAATGTGAGTTACTTGTGAGTTCGGACTGTACCTGTGCAGTTGGATGGGTGCACTTTGAGTCCTGTAGTATAAGGAGATATTGTGCGGAGTATAAAAATAAATACACAAATGTTTTCTACCGATTATGTATACATCATGGTAAAAAATCCTGATTTTGAAATTCTATCGGTAGAAACTCCAATTGGACTTTCTACCTGTAGAATTTGATCAAATTCTACCAGATTTGACTTTCTATCACCTTAGTAGAAATTCAAATTTGGTTGAATTTAAAATTCTGCCAGATAGGACTCTCTACCAGCCTGAAAGTGGGTCATATCACTACTACTTACAGTGAAGGTGACACAGCTGGGATCAAGATTCATCAAGCAAAACTGTGTTTAGGTTGTATACCTCAGCAGACATTATAAATATTTTGTATAGGGTTGAAGATTTAGCTAAAATTAAAAATGTCCGTTCTTCATGGGCTGGGTACGGAAGAGTATTAGGGCCAAGTAAAAAAAAAATTTTTTTTTTCAATTTCTTGAGATACTAAGTCAATTTCTTGAGATAGTTATCTCAATTTCTTGAGATATTATCTCAATTTTTCGAGATATTATCTCAATTTCTTGAGATATTAAGTCAATTTCTTGAGATACTAAGTCAATTTTTCAAGATATTATGTCAATTTTTCGAGATAGTTATCTCAATTACTTGAGATATTATCTCAATTTCGTGAGATATTATCTCAATTTCTTGAGATACTAAGTCAATTTCTTGAGATACTTATCTCAATTTTTCAAGATAGTAACTCAATTTCTTGAGATATTAAGTCAATTTTTTGAGATATGATCTCAATTTCTTGAGATACTAAGTCAATTGTTTGAGATAGTTATCTCAATTTTTCGAGATATTATGTCAATTTCTTGAGATATTATCTCAATTTCTGATCTGATCTCCAGGGTCGGGATGCATTTGAATCTGTCATTTTTGGCACTTCTCTATGCTGATTCTAGCCTGTTTAAAAATCAGGCCTTTAATCACCATGTCAACAAGGTTGTTTTGGGAGTGTATGACTTCACCAAGGCCCAACACCTCCAATATTGCTTATGAGTGTAATGATTAAAAAAAACTTTAAAATTCCTGAAACCAGATGGCGATCCGGATCACCTCCAACCTGAAATAATCTATTCTTTGTTCAGTCGACATTTTCTGAAGATTTCACCAAAATCCATATAAAACTTTTTAAGCTATTTGCAAACACACACACACACTGCCAAAAATATAACCTTGGTGGAGGTAAAAATTCTCCATGTTTTTGTAACTGGGTTCTGTGATGTTATTTTACACACTCACAACCCCTCCGTCACACACCCACACCCTCGGATCATGTATGAGACACTACATTGACAGCTCAAGCCAGAAACATGATCCTCCTCTCTATGTACTCTCATGCAGTGTGAGAGCTAGACAATGTATTGACATACTGGTGTTAAACTAAAAAGATAAATCACATTTGGAAGTGGACTGAAGCAATAGCCACTCTCTGCAACATTTCATCTGACACTTCTTCAAATCAGTGCATTCATATCACCATTTATTTTCTGTATTTGTGACCTGATCAGATGAAGAGGAGCCTGGCTGCTGTGTGAAATGTGGTCGGTGTTTGTCAGCCATTCCTGGCGCGTCTCTGTTCTGCTGGATTCTGCTGACTGTGGGTGTTTGTGCCACATCTGGCTCCCTCTATGTGGGCGTCAAGAGAACCAGGGAGTTACTGGACCAGTCTGATACCTTGTAAGTATGGCTCTACACCTACAAGCCCTCATCTTTCTAATCTTTGGGTTTGATTCTGGAATAGAACGGAGGTGGGAAGGTTGGTCGTTTTTCTTTGTGGTAACTTGTGATTTTCAAGCAGAATCATGACATGTTTGTTTTCACCATGTTGTCAACTACCCATCGTAATATAGCCTATACAATGGGTCAGAGAGACATTAAACACAAATCAGTCATTAAACACCTGCAGTCCCTTAAATAAGTGTCAATATATACGTAGCTTAATGTCATGGAGTTTGTGCCCCAGGAGAAACTAAACACGCGTGTCTTGTTCAAGTGATTTACAGTTTGTAGGGCTGGTCAAACACCAACAGAGTCCACCATTTATAGGTCAGTCAGATTTTCATTCCCCTTTTTAATAGCTTAGGCAATACTGGAATCAATGTTTAAGCATGTCATGAGCAACATTTGAACCTAAGCTTACAGTGGTGAGAGCAGAGTGATCAGTTAGAAAACTTGACAATCACTAAACCATAAACACCCCAACATAATTGTCAGTAGATGCCTATAAAGTCCACAAGAAGAGAGTAAAATGTAATGTTTGGGTAAAGTTTACAATTATCTTAAAAAAATTAATAGTAATATTGTGAAGTGTAAAGGAAATTTCTACACACCCGTTCTCTATGGATTTATACATTTTAGCTTGCAATACACAGAAATTGTCACAATGGCAGTGCTTGCAGGCATGGTAGTTCTGGGGATATTGTTCTTGCTTGTGGCCACACTGATGTCTCATCCAGCCAACAAATGGGTATTTACAACAAGGAGGAAGAACAAGTGTGGAACTGGTTGTAACATACTGGCAAGTTATTTTTTCTGTATCTCTGTAGGTTCTGCAATTTTTCAAATAAGTAATGTAGAACCTCTAGAATGTATTACATGAGCTTCTAAAATTGAGATGAATTTCCATTTCTGTGATCATAGTTCAACTCTCCCGAATTTACTATATCCTTTTGTCTTTAAATACGGAAAGGTATCTGTTCATGGACCTTAGTACATCTGTATGGAGATGAAACACACAAAAAGAGTTATAGATTAAAATTATTAAATTTAAATTAGATATAGTTAATCTAAGTGCTTGTGCACACTCGGCCATTAAGCACTACATTTGTACTCTATTTTTAAGTTGCTGCATTGTCTAGAGGTGGTTCAAATTGATCAATCCGGTGCTTATTGCGTGTCACATGTTATAACTGTACTTGCACTTTGCAGGTTATGGCAGCCATGTTGTTTTTCTATCTAGTCTGGTTGGGGTGTACTCTATTATTAGCAGTGCCTGTTATGTACTTCACCCTGCTGCATATTCTTTACAAACATCTGGCAGTTGAAAATATCAATCTCAGGAATTATGGTAAAGACATTTTTGTATGTTTTTTTGTATGGAAATGAAAATGTTTTTATTAGAAGTCTTATATGTTGGTTTTGTCATGCTCCACCATATTGCAGATTCATATGTATTTTTGTCATACTCCACAACACTGTGGATAATAATCAGTCACATGCGAACATTTTTGGGGTTACCATGGCAAGTACCCAAAAACTTGAATTCTACTCGATTATAGTAACAGTTTTGTACAGATTTCAGCCAAATTTGGCATGAAGGTCATATTGGGTTTATAGCTTGATTTGGATTGCTTTTCAGCCACATACAAACATCTGAGCTGTATACATTTTTGTGTTGCCATTGCAAAATTTTTGCAGAAATGTCAAAGTGTTTGTCGTGTAAAGAGTGCAATTGGGATTGTGTTTTTGGTGAATTTGGGACACGAATGACAATAGAGGATTTGCACGGAAAATCAGAAAAATTTATTTCTCACAAGTTTTGATGGCCATTTTGGATTTTCACATGTAAAATCATGTTTATCTCGTAAGTAGATTGAGTTACAGCAACTGTGAGTGAATTTTGAACCAGTAGGGTAGAACAATTATCCCAATGGAAATTATAAAGGTTTGATTTTCTAAAAAAATCATGTTGATTTTGTGAACAGTGTGACATAGGGCAATTTGGTGAGACTTTTTGTTACATAGGGTTGTGTACATATTTAATATTTTTCATGAAGTCTGCAATTCAGGATCACACTCCCTTCCACTCATTTAAAAGAATATTTTAGGTATTTCCGACAATTTTTAACATGGAACTTTGGATTTGACAGAGGCTTAGACCTTACACTCTGTCACAGGGTGGACATTGTTTCGTGCCATCCTGTTATATTTCCATTGTTTCATTTGCCATGGCTAAATCTTCAAACACTATTGGGCATTTCTATTTTCTTTCTCTAAAGCATTGTAGCATTTTCAGCCATTTTTTCTCAAGGAATCTTTCATTCACCCGTTATTCTCTTCCACAGCATTCACAGGGTGGATATTACACACACTGGATAGCATCCGCTGGATACTATGGATTACGCAGGAGTATGCCAACACCACTGCCGCAGTGTGAAGTGATTTTCTTGTTACCCCTCTAGAGGCCAGGGTATTATAGGTAGACTTTGCAGGTCTTGCCTGGGAATATTTTTGGCCTCATTTTGAAAAACAAGATGGCCGCCAAGGGCATTTCTTTTCAGTCATGAACAGTACTTAATTGTATCTCCCTTATTCTTAGTCCTACAGGTTTGGCATGTAAAGCCAACCTATGGGAAATCATGGGCTGGGAATCTTCTGATGTGGTCAAATTTGACCTTGGGCCCCTTCTTCAAGGTCAAACAAGGATAGCCAAACATAAAAATGCTTATATCGCCCTTATTATTGGTCCTAGAGATTTGCAATGTGAAACCAACCTATAGGAAATCATGGGCTAGGAATCTTCTGATGTGGTCAGATGTGACCCTAGGCCCCTCCTTCAAGGTCAAACAAGGATAGCCAAACATAAAAATACCTAGATCTCCCTTATTATTGGTCCTAGAGGTTTGCAATGTGAAACCAACCTATAGGAAATCATGGGCTAGGAATTATCTGATGTGGTCAGATTTAACCTTGGGCCCCTGCTTCAAGGTCAAATGAGGGTAGCCAAGCTTAAAAGTGCTTTCAACTCACTTATTAATGAAAATTGCTGTTTATCTTCGAAACCATATTAGTTGTCCTTTTGCATCTCGCTACACATGCATCCTTGGTCTAGTTTTTTTCTGTCATTCTGTTACTTTTCAAGTGTTGTGGCTACATTTATCGATACATCCTATTGTGTCGCTTTAAATTTTGTATTCCAAATATTCTATCACTCTGTTCTTTAATGAATACATGTATTAGAATACTCTTAAACAGCCCTAGTGTAAAAAAGATTAGTGAAATCATCTTACAATGTTTTAAACTTGTGTCAATGTATTGCAGCACTGTACAGAGAGGATCGTATCATACAGGGACCAAAACTTGACAGTTTTTATTCAGAGGTTCGTAATTAATCTTAATCTCTAAAACAACTGAAAGTAATTTACACAAAAAATAATAATTCAATTTCAACTAAGTTCATGTTTCCTTTTAGCAGATAATTATTGGCCATTTTTATCAGTCAGATGTGAAATTATCTGGGGAGTGTCCACTTTCAGTTAAAGAAACATAGTTTTATCAATGTGGCATTATCCAAATAGGTCTAAGGGTCCATTTTTTGCTTCCTGGTCTGACAGATGCCACATTGGAAATTTAGTGAAAGGAAATGCTTGCACACCACAAGGATCTATTATCAAAAGTTAGCCAAATAATAATCCACTAAATTGAAAATTTTAATTACTTAAATGTAGCCTTTATAAGCTACAAGCTTACCATGTGGGACTGAATGCTTTATTGGTTGGCGCGAGGCATCACGACCAACGTCTAAGAAAAAAAGACATTTATTGTTGGCCGTAGCCTCAGGTTGTCGTCACGTGATCTGCCCCTTTGTAACCACTTTTCTCGTTGAGATTTAAACCCATACCCCTCAGCTGTAATACAGCGGGGAGGCAGGGTGGGACTCTCCTCAGTCCCACATGGTAAGCTTGTAGCTTATAGAAGCTACATTTAAGTAATTAAAATTTTTAATTTTATTGCACTACAATAGCTTACCATGTGGGACTGAATGCTGAATCCAACCGTCCGGAGGAGGGATTACAGCAGAGACTGGAGATAAGTCTGTTTTTTCTTAGAATTTTGATAATAATAAAAGAATGAAAGATCGAAAGTACCAGTCTGAGTCCCGTCTACAGGGCCCCAATCCCAAAGATCGGACCTGTAGAAGCCAAAAACCTGAATGAATGACAGTGCTAAAACTGTCAGGGTGTTTGACAAGAAGTGGAAGTGTACCCTAGATACACAAGACGGGCTAAGTCCCAAGGACGATCACGGAAGAACCTGAGCTTAAGGCTCGGGTGTTGACTAAAATGACAACCTTAAGGTCCTTAATACAGTATACAATTACAAAGATTTAAAGACTAGATAGACCTTACCGGATACACCCTGATGAGGTAGACGTATACCTAGACCCTGGGCTTAGACTCCTGAAGACTTGGTTGTAGCAGATGTGCCCCCCCCCCCCCCCCCCCTTCTTTCTTTCCGAGGATGACTGGACTGAGAAGGGTCTAGGACCTGTTGTGCCACTACTACTGGTCCCAGGTACAGATTGTTGTCATTGTCAGGCCAAGTAAGGTCTTTTAAATAAAAGATGGTAAAAGTGTGAGAGCTTTCCAGTGACAGGCTTGCATGATCTGGTCCACCGATACCCCACCGTAAAACGCCTTAGAGGCTGCGAAGGCCCGAATGTCATGAGAAAAGTTCAAGATGAAACCAAGGCTTGATGGTCTGCTTGTTTATAACAAAGTAGGATGGTTTGTTTCAACCAAGAAGAGAGAGTAGCGGGTCTGACGACTGATGTATGTCCTTTCTTGAAGGAAGGAGGGACCGGGAACCTCTTAGGTCCTTGGTTCGGTCCAGATAGTACCTCAGGGCCCGCACTGGACACAGGGTCCTGTCTTCTTGAACTGTCTATCCACAATGGTAGTCAAAGCAGGGATAGTCACCGGAGACACACTTTGAGAATCTTCTCTTGCTAGTTGGTTTTTGGCTATGAAATCAGAAGAAGGGAACAAGGAGACCTTTTCCCAGTGGCCTTGATTAAATACTTTGTTTGCAACCCAGGCATGGATTTTGCTGCGGCGCTTGCAGGAGGCCAAAGCTAGCAAGAAAGCAGTTTTGAGATTGAAATGTTTGAGGTCTGTGTCTTTCATAGGCTCAAAGGGTGCTTTTGTGAGCTCATTGAGAACAACAGAAAGGTTCCACTTGGGGAGATTTCTGGAACTTTTGGGGCGATCCCTGTGGAAATTGGAGAGCAACCTATGTAGGTCCTCATTATGAGCAATATGTTGGCCCCAAGGTGTCAACAATGGAAGTCCTGTAACCATTAATGGTGGAGGGGCGCTTGTTAAGGTCTTGGTACAGATACATGAAGAAATCTGAGATTTGTTTCACAGATGAAGTGGAGAAATCCACCGAATTTTCTCTGCACCATTTTTCAAATAGGGCCCACTTGATTGGTAGATGGTCCTTGTTGATGACCACTGAGGTGCAGCAATTCTCTCTGTCACCTCCACAGAGAAGCCTTGTTCTTGGAGTTGTCCACTCCTAGGCACCAGGCGTGGAGGTTGAGGTGCTGCGGGTTGCTGTGGAACACGTAGTTGTGGGACTGCTTGTGGAGTGTTGTCGACACTGGGAGCTGCAGTGGGATCTCTGTTGAGAGCTGCACTAGGTCCCAAAACCAGGGCATCGCTGGCCAGCCTGGGGGTATTACTATGATTAGGCAATGGCATTGCCTGATTTTTGGATCACCTTGTGAAGGAGAGCCATTGGAGGGGAAGCATAGGCAGTGAGACCCGTCCAGTTTATGTTTAGAGCATCTATGTCCCAGGCCTTGGGGTCTGGGATAGGAGACACGTACAGTGGAAGCTTGTGGTTCAGATGAGTGGTAAACAGTTCCACGTGGGGAGTGAACCACCGTTGGCATATCTGTTTGAACACCTGTGGATGTAGTGACCATTCCGTCGACTGCACCTGATTCGACCTGGACAGCAGGTCGGCCATCACATTCAGGCACCCTGGAATGTGCCTGGCTTTCAATGTTATGTGAAAGTGATGGCACCAGGTCATGATTCTCTACAGGAGTGCGCACATCTCTGCTGAGTGTGTTCCTCCTTGTTTGTTTATGTAAGCTACCACAGTTGAGTTGTCCTTAGCAACTAGCACTGTTTGGTCCTGACACTGGTCTTTGAAGTGTCTCAGGGCCAGAAAGACAGCTTTCAATTCTAGGACGTTTATGTGTAGCCCTTTTTCCTGGGGTGACCACAGACCTTGAGTAGAATTTTGTTCTAAAGGAGCGCCCCAACCTTCGTTTGAGTCTGTAAAGAGTTGGATACTGTGGTCTTTGGGATGAAGGTCTGAGCCTTTCATCACGTATGCAGGATTCTGCCACCAATCCAGGTGTGCAGAGATGGCTTCTTTCCAAGGAAGGAGGCTGTCCAGTGGTTGAGGAAATTTCCAGTGCTCCTTGATGTGAAACTGAAAGGGCCTCATGTGAAGTCGTCCCTATGGGACCATTTTCTCCATTGAGGCTAGCAACCCAATTAGAGACATCAAACATCTTGCAGTCAAAAACATGTTTTGACTTGAGGTGTAGGATAAAATCCTGGTTTGAGCCATCTCTCTTGAGTGGGTTTGACAAGGGCTGAATCCCGGTGGTATTCGTAACCCACGAACGAAAAAACACCTGAGTGGGATTCAGTTCTGATTTTTCCTGATTGATGATCCATCCCAAGGGCTGGGTTAGATCTACCACTGCCTGAGTGTTCACTAGGGCTTCCTCCCGCGACTGAGACCTAATCAGCCAGTTGTCCAGGTATTGGTGGAGTCTGAGACCTCTGGAGAGGGCCGTGAGCTTCACCTCCTTTACGATCATGGTAAAGACCTGGGGGGCTGTGGACAGTCCGAAAGGTAGGGAGGAGGACTGGAACACCTGAGACCTGTGACAAAATCTTAGGTATTTCCTTGAGTGGGGATGGATGGGGATGTGAAGGTAGGCGTCCGAAAGACCTATCGACGATACCCATTCCCCTGGAATCAGGGAGGTCCTGATGGACTCTGGAGTTTTCATCTTGAACTTTTCTACATGTAGAAAAGTGTTGAGCCTGCTTAAGTTTATAACTGGCCTCCACCTTCGTGAGGCATGGGTACTAGAAACAGGCGATTGTAAAACCCGAGAGATTTTACATTTTCCACCCTTTCAATAACGTTCTTTGACAGTAGAGACTGGATGCAATGGGCCAAGGCTTGGTCCTTTGGGAGGGCCTTGTATTCTGATATTATCAGAGAAAATCTGACCAAGTTGGGCTTTGAGAGGAATGGCAGTACGTAGCCATTGGTGCTAAGGTTTAATACGTTGGATGAACAATTGTTTGTTTGCCAGTCTCTGCTGAAAGAACGGAGGCGACCTCCTACTGGTGGACTTCTTGAGGCTTTAAAGGAGTCATTGGGAAGAGGGATCCACGCCCTCTTCCCCTGTTGTGGGGTCGCAAAAACGACCCTTGGAGCCTCTGAAGTTCTGTTTTCCCCTGTTGGAAGAAAACAATGGTTACTGCTTTGTGAGGAATTGTCCCCATAGGGGCGTTTCCTGTAGGAGCCTCTTTTCTTGTGGGGAGCACGAAAGGGCTTATTCTGGTAGGGTCCGAAACACTGAGAATGTTTAAGGTGCCTTTTTTAGGAAGGAAGTCCTTGCCTTCCTTCACCAACTATGATTTAAACAAGGAAGACGGCCAGAAGGACGCCTTCCAGAGTTCTTAAAGGGCTTATTCTGGTAGGGTCCGAAACCCTGAGAACCTTTTGAGGTGCCTTTTTAAAGAAGGAAGTCCTCGTCTTCCTTCAGCATTCCTGAGTTTTTGGCGCCTGGTTTCTCCTAAGTGTGGTTGTAATAGGGTCATTTTGGCTTCGAGCCTAAGCAAGCCAGCATTGCCCATTGAGTATAATTTTCTCTGGAGAATATGGGACAAGGACTACTAAGGCAAGGCAAGGCCCTGTGTTGGATCAGGGTGGTCTTATTCCACAGATCCAGAAACTCACAGGCTTCCTCATATCCACGTTTCGCTACTTATCAGGGTCAGCACCTTTCCTGATCTGAGACTTGACCTGTTTGAAAAAAGTGTTTCAGGCTATATTGACACTTCTCCAAAGTGACATGACAGAAAGAGGAAGTCTTGGCAAAGGTAGTAGCGAAATTGAGAGTGGAAAAATTCTGTCTTGTCTGATGTTCCAATTCTTTAAGAATTGGAAGAGGAACCTTGACCATAGGAGCCCAGATGACTTAGGAGAAATACA
Organism: Sabellastarte sp. h YS-2021; assembly: GCA_964017235.1. Taxonomy (NCBI): domain Eukaryota; kingdom Metazoa; phylum Annelida; class Polychaeta; order Sabellida; family Sabellidae; genus Sabellastarte; species Sabellastarte sp. h YS-2021. The sequence continues at coordinate 109,798,938 of OZ024927.1, forward strand.
AATCTTGGCAAAGTCTGTATTCCGCTCTTGTATTATGTCCTCATAACAAGACTGGCCTAGCAGGTACCACTTGACAGTGGAAGGAGGTGGTTGGATGTACCTACCCTCAGGTAAATTTGCTGTTTGGAAGTCCTGATCAAATTTATCAAAGGCCTTCTTAATGATTGAATTGAGAGGCAACATGGAGGAAGGACCTCTTGGTCTAAGTTTTGGTCTGCCTTTCTCATCATCAAGGCACATGACCGCAGTTGAAGATCTAGGTAAGGATTCCCTAGGTTCAGGCAACTTGAGGATGCGTCGAAACGTATCCACCTCCTCAGCATATTGGAATGGGATGTCAGACAATGCTACTTCCCTATAATAAAGAGCGTAGGGGTCATGTTGGGGTTTCCTTCACCAACTGTGAATTAGTGGTCCTGATCAGGGTATGACTTCCTGGAGGGCTTAGGGAACCTATGCAAATGTTCAGGGGACTGATCCTCCTCTGAAGATGAGGGTACGAATCTGGCCCTCGACTGGTGTTTGGCTTATCAGAGTGCTTTGGGCCTACTAGGGGCTGATTGAGGGTCATAGTCCAAGTAGTGGTCCGAGAGAGGTCGGATCTACAGCATATTGTCTAGAAGAGTGTGAATATTGTTTTGGACTGGTCGAGGCAACCTTCGAGGGATCCTCGGCCGAACTACTAACTTGACCCGAGTCATCTACGAGGCGACTAGAATACGAGTCGAGGTGGTAAATTTGGGCAAACTCCACCTCCAGTGACTCGATAACACTACTGGATTCGAGGGTTTTGTCCAGATCTTTGGAGGGTGCGTTCATTTTGTGAGCAGAAGAAGAGGTCTGATCCACCTCCCTTTGCTTTGTAAAGATTTCTGAAAATCTTCACGAAAGTTACTGAACGCCTCCAATATATGTATGTCGACGCGAGAAGACAAAGATTTCTCGAGATTAACTGTGACGGATCGTCGACCTTACCTGCCTCTCTGCAGGTAGGAAAGAAATAAATGCGTTTGCTGTAGGTATTTTTTTTACTAGTTTGGTGAGAAGACATGCTTTAATGCAATAAAACAAACGCGAGTAGAACTCGAGTCAAAATCTTGCAGAAGAAAAGCCAGTCGAGGCGAGCTCACAAAATGTAAAATAAGGACAATTTACAAAAGCGGAAGTGCTGAAAATTGGCCAGAATGGGCTTTATACAATAATAAATGAGATACATAAACGGGAACGTTTAACAATAACACTGCACTGAGATATAGAAAGAAAAAGGCAGTAAATACTTCCCAAAGATTGTAAGATGGCGGCGACCACCGAGAAAAGTGGTTACAAAGGGGCAGATCACGTGACGACAACCTGAGGCTACGGCCAACAATAAATGTCTTTTTTTCTCAGACGTTGGTCGTGATGCCTCGCGCCAACCAATAAAGCATTCAGTCCCACATGGTAAGCTATTGTAGCGCAATAAAAAGCAAGTGCAGGCAAATTCTTAAAACAAATTTTTCAGTGATGTATAAATGCAGATGATGCTAGTGATATAGAACTCTATAATAACCCAGCTAAAGTATTTATAAACCACAATCTTTCTCCAAACATCCACTTAACTACTTTCTAAAATCCATTACCCTAAAGATTCAAATATTGTTTTGTGTATATTATATAATTATAATATATCAAAGTTAATGGTTTCACTGCTTGACACAGGAACATGTTTATTTTTGCAGAGTAAAGATGTCTTCATCTGCTACATTATTGCATTAGCAGGATCTGTAATTGTCGTTCTCAGCATGGTATGGCGGTATATTTTATTGCTTGTATTTACATTTGTCATTTTATTATCACAGACAGAAAGACTGTTTTCTAGTTTGAAAGCTTTTACATTGACTCTCACTATCCATGTTGAGAATTTTGGTTACTCATCTTTCTGAATTAAAGCTCTTTGAACACACTTAAAAGAATGAACTTCTTATTTCGAACCGTTCTTGTCTTTTAGTAGTTGTCCTTTTTTAGTAGTACTAGACATAGTCACCCAGATCGTCAATACCTTACAGTTCCTCCTTTCCATTCATCAGTCTTCAAGTCAGCCAAACATTTCGGCCATAGTTTTGCCTTTGATGCTCCTAAGATCTGGAATGACCTCCCTCAAGATGTTCGCGGTGCAACATCAGTTGCCTCCTTCAGAAAGAAGCTTAAAACATACCTGTTTGCAAAAGCCTACCCACCATAGCCTCCCCCGTCACATCTGTGTCTCCTTGGTACAACCTGGCTATGTCCCTTGATTAACGCTAACTGCCTTGCTTTATGTTTAGATGCGCCTTAGAGTCCATCAGTGATGGAGATTAAGCGTTATAAAAAAAGTCCACATTAGATGAACATGAGAGCTACTCTTTAATTGTAGCTTAAAGTTTATTGATGTATTCCATTCAGACCAATCTTGGAGACTGTAATAGTCACTTCAAACAGAATTAAAGCCTTGAGGTACAAACCTAAATGGTCCACTGAGGGTCATATACAATATAAATATGTAGAATTGTAAATTTTAATTACTTAAATGTAGCTTTTATAAGCTACAAGCTTACCATGTGGGACTTAATGCTGTTCTCGGGTTGCCACACCCGGGGCCAACGTCTTAGAAAAAAAGATCGTTCTTGTTAGCCACCGGATATACTGGTAGTTGTCGTCACATGATAACTTCTGACCAATCGCCCTACTTTCTCGTTTTGAATTAATTTATATACAGAATAGTGCCAGAAAAGCCAGTCTGAGTCCCTTTTACAGAGCCCCGATCCCGAAGACCGGGCCTGTAACGAGCCAAAAACCTGAGTAAAAAGGGACAGTGCTAAAACTGTCCAGATGTTTGGTAGTAGGACGGAAGTGCAGCAGTGCTCACTTCGAGGTCTAAGGGTCCCTATTAGACCTTCACGTGTGAGTGACCAACCCCATGGTCGGGCATCTCATGAAATTTTTAACCTGAAATATGAGATTAACGACAACTGACTAAGTCCTTAATAGAAATTACCTGATAATTGAAAAATAAAATGACCTTACCCGTAACATCTTGAAGGTAAAGGAATACCTAGATCCTGGGAGAGACTCCTGAAGACTTGGTTGTAGCGGATGTGCCCCCCCCCCCCCCCCCCCCCTTTTTTCTTTCCGAGGACAACTGGTCTGAGGGGAAGGATCTAGGACTTGTTGTGCCGCCACTACGGGTCCCAGATACATATTGTTGTCGGTGTCCGACCAAGTAAGGTCTTTTAGGTAAAAATTTGTGAATGTGTTGTGAGCTTTCCAGTGACAGGCTTGCATGATTTGGTCCACCGATACGCCACCGTAAAAGGCCTTAGAGGCCCGGATGTCATGCGCTTTGACTTGGACCAAGTCCAAGGCTTGTTGATCTGCTTGTTTATAACAAAGTAGAATGGTTTGTTTCAACCATGAGGAGAGTGTAGCGGGTCTGATGTCTGAGGTATGTCCTTTCTTAAAGGAGATGAAAAGGAGAGAACGAGACCCTCTCGGGTCTTTAGTTCGGTCCAAATAGAACCTCAGGGCCCGCACGGGACACAGGGTCCTGTCTTCCTTAAACTGTCTATCTACAATGGTAGTCAAAGCAGGAATAGTCACTGGTGACACACTTTGAGAACCTTCTCTTGCTAGTTGGTTTTTGGCTATGAAATCAGAAGAAGGGAACAAGGCTACCTTTTCCCATTGGCCTAAATTAGCTACTTTGTTAGCGACCCAGGCATGGATTTCGCTGCGGCGCTTGCCGGAGGCCAAGGCTAGCAAGAAAGCAGTTTTGAGAGTAAGATGTTTGAGGTCTGAGTCTTTCATGGGCTCAAATGGTGCTTTGGTGAGCTCGTTAAGGACAACAGAAAGGTTCCACTTAGGTAAATTTCTGGAACTTTTAGGACGATCCCTGTGAAAACTGGAGAGTAACCTATGAAGGTCTGCATTGTGCGCAATGTGTTGGGCCGATGGGCCCAAAGTGTCAACGATAGCAGTCCTGTAACCATCAATGGTCGAGGGGCGCCTGTTTAGGTCTTGGTACAGGTACATGAAAAAATCTGAGATTTGTTTCACAGATGGAGTGGAGAAATCCACCGAATTTTCTCTGCACCATTTTTCACATAGGGCCCACTTTGACTGGTAGATGGTCCTTGTTGATGACCGCTGAGGGGCAGCAATTCTCTCTGCCACCTCCACAGAGAAGCCTTGTTCTTGGAGTTGTCCGCTCCTAGACACCAGGCGTGGAGGTTCAGCTGTTGTGGATTGTTGTGGAACACATAGTTGTGGGACTGTTTGAGTAGGGTCGTTGACACTGGGAGTTGTAGTGGGATCTCTGTTGAGAGCTGCACTAGGTCCCAAAACCAGGGCATCCCTGGCCAGCCTGGGGCTATCACGATGATCAGGCAATGGCATTGCTTGATCTTTTGGATCATCTTGTGAAGGAGAGCCGTAGGAGGGTAGGCGTAAGCCGTGAGGTTGGTCCAGTTTATGTTCAGAGCATCTATGTTCCAGGCCCTTGGGTCTGCGATAGGAGACACATATAGAGGGAGTTTGTGATTCAGGTGAGTAGCGAATAAGTCTACATGAGGGGTGAACCATTTTCGGCAGATTTGCTTGAAGACCTGAGGGTGCAGGGACCATTCTGTTGACTGCACTTGGTTGGACCTGGATAGGAGGTCGGCCATCACATTCAGACACCCTGGAATGTGCCTGGCTTTCAATGTTATATGGTAGTGATGGCACCAGGTCATGATTTTCCACAGGAGAGCGCACATCTCTGCTGAGTGAGTTCCCCCCTGCTTGTTGATGTAGGCTACCACTGTTGAGTTGTCCGTCGCAACTAACACTGTTTGATTCTGGCACTGGTCCTTGAAGTCTCGAAGGGCCAGGGAGACCGCCTTCAATTCCAGGACATTTGTAGCCTTTTTTCCCGCTCTGACCACAGCCCTTTTGTAGAATTTTGATCTAAGTGAGCGCCCCAACCTTCGTTTGAGGCGTCGGTAAAGAGTTGGATACTGTGGTCCTTGGGATGAAGGTCTGCACCTTTCATCACATTTGAGGGATTTTGCCACCAATCTAGGTGGGCTACAATGGCTTCTGTCCAAGGAAGGAGGTTGTCCAGCGACTGAGGATATCTCCAGTGCTCCTTGAGATGAAACTGAAAGGGCCTCATGTGAAGGCATCCCCCCGGGACCATTTTCTCCGTTGAGGCTAGCAACCCAATTAGAGACATCAAACATCTTGCAGTCAAAACACGTTTTGACTTGAGTCGTAGGATCAAATCCTGAAGTTTGAGCCATCTCTCGTGAGTGGGTCTTACAAGGGCTGAATCTAGGTGGTATTCGTAGCCCACGAACGAAAACACCTGAGTAGGTTTCAGTTCTGATTTTTCCTGGTTGATTATCCAACCCAAGGATTGGGTTAGGTCTACTACTGCCTGTGTGTCCCTTTGAGATTCCTCCTGGGACTGGGACCTGATCAGCCAGTCGTCCAGGTATTGGTGAATTCTGAGTCCTCTTGAGAGGGCCATTAGTTTCACTTCCTTTACGATCATCGTAAAGACCTGGGGGGCTGTGGCCAGTCCGAAAGGTAGGGAGGTGAATTGGAACACCTGGGCCTTGTAGCAAAACCTTAGGTACTTCCTTGAGTTGGGATGGATGGGGATGTGAAGGTATGCGTCCGACAGGTCTATCGACGATACCCACTCCCCTGGGACCAGGGAAGTCCGGATGGACTCCGGGGTTTCCATTTTGAACTTTTCTACATGGAGAAAAGTGTTGAGCCTGCTTAAGTCTATGACTGGCCTCCACCTTTGGTGAGGCTTGGGTACTAGGAACAGGCGACTGTAAAACCCGAGAGATTTTACGTTTTCCACCCTTTCGATGGCGTTCTTTGACAAGAGAGACTGGATACAAGTGGCCAAGGCTTGGTCTTTTTGTTGGGCCTTGTACTCTGATAGAATCAGAGGGAATCTGATCAAGTTTGGCTTTGAACGGAATGGCAGAACGTAGCCATTGGTGATAATGTTTAACACGTTTTGAGAACATTTGTTTGTTTGCCAGTCTCTCTTGAAAGAACGGAGGCGACTTCCTACTGGTGGACTGAATGAGGCTATGGAGGAGTCATTGCGAAGGAGGGTTTCCACGCCCCCTTCCTCTATTGTGGGGTCGAAAACGACCCCTGGAGCCTCTGAAGTTGGATTTTCCTCTTCCCGAGGGAAAGGATTGGTTACTGCTTTGAGAGGTATTGTCCCCATAGGGGCGTTTCCTGTAGGAGCCTCTTTTCTTGTGGGGGCCACGAAAGGGCTTATTCTGGTAGGGTGCAAAACCCTGAGAATCCTTTGAGGTGCCTTTTTTGAGAAGGAAGTCCTCACCTTCCTTTACAAGTTGAGACTCGAACAAGGAGGAGTCCCAAAAGGACGAGTTCCTAAGTTCTTGGCGTCTCGTTTCCCCTAACTGGGGATGCAATAAAGTCATTTCGGCTTCGCGCCTAAGCAAGCCGGTATTAGCCATGGAATATAATTCCCTCTGGAGAATATGGGCTAGCGATTTGCTGAGACAGGTAAGAGCTCTATGTTGAACAAGAACAGTCTTGTTCCAAAAATCCAAGTACTCAGCAACTTCCTCATATCCGCGCTTTGCTGCTTTCTCAGGATTGGCACCTTTCTGGATCTGAGATTTAATCTTCTTGACAGTTGACTTGATGCTATGTTGACACTTCTCCAAGGAAGCATTGCAAGAAGAAGAGGTTTTGGCAAAGGCAGCGGTGAAATTGAGGGTTGAGATATTTTGTCTAGCCTGATGTTCCAGCTCCTTAAGGACTGGCATAGGGACTTTGGCTACTGGTGCCCCAGGAGGTCTAGGAGTAATACAGATCTTGGCAAAGTCCGTATTCAACTCCTGGATTTTGTCTTGAAAAGTGGGCTGTCCAACCTTATACCACTTAGAAGTGGATGGAGGAGGCTTGACATATTTTCCCTCAGATAAATTGGCAGCTTTGAAATCATGTTGAAATTTATCAAAGGCGTCCTTGATAACTGAGCTAAGTGGTAAGATAGAGGAAGGACCTCTAGGTCTGAGCTCTTGACGGCCTTTTTCGTCATCCAGACCCAACACTGAAGTTGAAGACCTAGGCATAGAGTCCCTGGGGTCAGGGAGAGAAAGAATGCGCCTGAAGTGTCTACCTCTTCAGAGTATTGGGAGGGAATGTCAGACAGGGCTACTTCCCTATAATAAGGGGGGTCTGGATCATGTTGTGGGAGGTCTTGATCAGAAGCTGCGCCTGAGGGCTGAGCCCTAGAGGGCTTAGAAGACCTGTGTCTAGCCACAGGGGAGTGATCTTCCTCTGAAGATGACACATATCTGGACCTAGATTTATGCTTGCTCTTGTCAGAGTGTTTCTTAGGTCTAGGATGGATCTGAGATTCGTCGGAATCCTCATCCAGATGATCCGAGGCAGAGCTCGGTGTTACTGTTTGTCTGTGGCTTTGTTTTTTATGTGAGTATGAGGAATCCTTCGGTATTGCTTCAGAAGGGGCAACATACTGATCCGAGGAAGTTTGATTTAGTACTAGACGAGGAGGGAGTGCTGGACCAACGTCCACATCCATAGCCTCGGACTGTGCATTAGTACTTGACCTCGGAGGAGGTAGGTCCAGATGAGCAGCAGGTTTGCTGGATGGACCAGCTTTTGAAGCATGAGGCGAGGGATCAACCTCGGCAGATTTTTTAACTGCTAACTCCTCTCGGAGTGACTGAAATGCTTCTAACATGGATGCCTGGAAGGAACCCATTTGCTGCTGGATATGTATATTTAAGGAATCACCCAGGGATTTCTCTAGATTTCTTTGAATTTTATTTTGTAAAACAGTACCTGGGGTGGGAGGAACAGCCTTGGCTGGGGTCTTTAGTGATAAAGAACTGAAGGCGAGAGGTTGAGGACGGGGAGGTGAGGTAAAGAGGTTATCGGCAGCACTCTCAAGGTCTGCATTAGAACCATTAAAAGAGTCCCCATCGCCTTCACCCAAGAGATCTAGTTCATCTTTAGAACTAGTTTCCGCTTTTTGCTTTTTTAAGTACCGCTTCCTGTTTTGAATCTTTTGTAACTGCTCATCAGAGAGAGACGTACAAATATGGCAGGGCGCTTCAAAAGTGACACAGGGGTCATCTCCCTTGCCAGCCTCCCTACAGGTAGGGCAGTAATTATGGGTATCAAAACTGAAGCAAAAATGGCGGCATTTCTGAGCTCTCGGTTTGTCTTTGTTTGCTTGATGAAGGGACATTTTAATGCAATAAAAAGATGTACAATTAAGATTGCCTGAACTGAGAAAACTCAAAACACGCGGATTGTAAGGAAACTACTTAAGTTGTGAAATTAAAAATTTTACAGGATAATCTGACATATATTTAAAGAAATATCCAAATATTAGCCTCCAACAATACGTGAATACTGAGAAATAAATGAAAATGTCTGTATATTTACAAACTGCTACCAGTCATCGTGGCCAACGAGAAAGTAGGGCGATTGGTCAGAAGTTATCACGTGACGACAACTACCAGTATATCCGGTGGCTAACAAGAACGATCTTTTTTTCTAAGACGTTGGCCCCGGGTGTGGCAACCCGAGAACAGCATTAAGTCCCACATGGTAAGCTATTGTAGCGTAATAAAATTGTGATGTTACAACAAAAAGTAGCTAATGCCATTTTTACACTGGTTTGTTTGACTTTGACTAACCAGAGACGTATTACGTTTAGATCCATATAAAAATGCTAAAATTAAATTAACTCAATAACTTGAACCCAGTATGTAATTACTAGAAATCTATGGCAATTTTGTCTATTTTATAACATTCTGTTTTGATATATTTCTATTCTATCTTTACAGACTCTGTACCTTATGTGTGCAGCAGCAAACCATATCTACATGCAGGAGGCTCGCTACTCGGCATATAATGCTTACAGAAATGACAGAACTGCATCCAAAACCTCAGTGCATGATACTAGGATGTGATGAACTGTCAAACAAGACTGACTTTTTTTCTTGCAAGACCAATTTTTCAATTGACACAAATGGTAATATTACTTCCAGGTCTTGTTATTTGACAATGAATTGATGCAATCTTGCAAATTTAATAAGTAAATTAAATTTTTATAAGTTAATACCCTATCCAATGGACAATTGCTAATCCGGTCGGCGCAGACCGGCCCGCCAAACGTCAGAAAAAGACGTCCTGTGTCTCCACCGGCAGGTCGGTCCGTAGTACTAGTGCACTCGCCAGATGGCGTGTCGTACTTCCTTCCTGTCTAGACAACCTGACGTCATAGCATCTTTTTCGTTGTCTAAACCTCTTAGACCCCTAGTAAGCTGATAGCGGGGTCGGTGGGAGGGTCTTGTATGTCCATTGGATAGGGTATTAACTTATAAAAATTTAATTTACTTATTAAATTTGCAATTTTATTGCGTTAATACATCCTATCCAATGGACAATTGCTGAATAACTACCGCTTGGTCGGCGGGTAAGTTACTAGGGACTTATGTGAACTCACAAGTAATAGCAAATTTTAACCTACGGTCTAGGCTGACTTTGTCAGGAGACCTATAGGTCCAGGCCTGGGTTGACTTTAAGGTCAGGAAACCCTGCAAGGCCATGGTCGGTTGCCAGCAGCCGGTTACCCGGGGCTATACCGCCGTCGCCCTCCCCCTTTTTTGCAGACCTGCTCTGAGGTAGGGGAAGAGAGGGATGAGTTCAGTCCCAGAATGCAAATAAACCTCCCGAAGGAAGCACGCCACACTTAATTCTTATGTACATGAAGAACTGTTATGCACATATACAAAACTCCTCAATCTAAGGGCCACTTGTGGATCTGCTGAGCAGCCACTACCTAGCCCAATGGTAAAGCTCTGAATCAGCCCAAGCCCCGCCCTTCATATAGAACTGTGTGAAGGTATTGTGACTTCAGTGGCGGGCTGACAAGATTGGATCTAAGGAGACTCCCGACTGGAAGACCTTAGAAGCAGCAAAGGCCCTGACATCATGGGATTTAACCTGATGTTAAAAGTGGGTCTCCTGGTCAGAGAGCTCATAACATAGGATCACAGTCTGCTTGATCCAAGAGGGGATAGTGGCAGGTGAGCTGTCTTGTTGAAACCTTTCTTAAAGAGACAAAAATCACCTCCTTATTCTGCCTGATGTCTGAGGTCCTGTCCAAATAGTAGCACAATGCTCTGACCGGACAGAGGGACCTGTCAGACTTGAGGGATCTATCCAGAGTTTGGGCCAGGGCTGCTATAACCCCAGGGGCCACACTGGACACTCTATGGCCAGCTGATTCTAGGATAGAGAGCTGGGTGATGGATACAGGGACACCTTTGACCAATCGGATTGGTGTCCAATATATCAGTTTTGCTAGGCATGAATCTCACTTTTGCACTTGCCCGACCCAAGGGCCAAGAGGAATACCGTCTTGAAGGTCAAATGCTTCAAGGGGGCCTCCTTAATTGGATCAAATGGAGTCTTAGCTGGTGCACGGCCAGTAAGAAGTTCCAGGAGGGTATGCCACTCCTGCCTTTGGGTCTGTCTCTGAGGAATCTATCCAGGAGACGAGCGAGATTTCCGTCCTTACTGATGTTGAAGGGTGAATTTCCCAGTTTATCAACAATGGGTGACCTATAACCATCAATGGTGCTGGGCTGTTTGCCAAGCATGTATCTCACTTCTACGCTTGCCCGACCCCAGGGCCAAGAGGAAAACTGCCTTGAAGGTCAAATACTTCAAGAAGGCCTATAATTGGTTCAAAATGAACCTTGTCAGCTGGTGCAAAAACCAGGGAGAGGTTCCAGGAGGGGGTTCCCCTCCGGCCTTTGGGTCTGTCTCAGTGGAAGGTATCCAGGGGACGAGTGAGATTTTCAGCCTTACTAACATTGATGGGCAAAATTTCCAGACTGTCAGCAATGGCTGACCTGTAACCATCAATGGGACTGGGTTGCAACTTCCTGTCCTGAAGCAGGTACCTAAGGAAGTCAGCAACTGACTTTACAGGTGGTGCCCGAAATCCACCTGATGAATGATACATCACTTGGTAAAAATGACCCATTTGCCTCATAGACTGATCTGATTGACCCCCCTTTGAGGAGCCTCAATTCTTGCTGCCACTGCCTCAGACAAGTCCTGCTCCTCGACTGCTGAGGCTCTAGGAGCCCTGCATGGAGATTAAGATTGTCAGATTTCTGCGAGGGATCTGATCGAATGGCTGTGAACAGGCTGGGCAGATTGGGCAGGCTCAGCGGGATGTGGCTGGACATGGCCACTAGCTCCCAAAACCAAGGCATGTTGGGCCACCCCGGAGCAATCAGAATGATTCTCTTACATAGGGAGTCTTGCAACTTCTCCACCACTTTGCCCAATATGGCTGATGGTGAGGTGTATCCTTTTAGATCCTACCATGGCCGACTGAGAACATCCACTGCTGTGGCCAGGGGATCCGGTACCGGTGACACAAAACAGGTGACTTGTTGTTGAACCTCGTGGCAAATAAGTCTATTTTGGGCCAGTGCCACCTACTGCATAGAGTGGAAGACCTCTGGAAGGAGAAACCACTGTTTGGATGGTCTGGCCTAGGCTGGACAGCCTTTCTGCTACCACATTAGGCCGTCCTGGAATGTGTCGTGCTTTAGAGTCACTTGTTTCCTGGTACACCAGGTCAAGATTCTCCATAGTAGGGCACAAAGTGGGCCCAACCATATTCCTCCTTCCTTTATGTATGACACTACTGTGGTGTTGTCAGTTGCTACAAGTACTATCTTGTTTGAGTAAAAGTCTTAGAACTCTTAAAGTCAGAAAAAACTGCTTAAAGTTCTAGATAGTTATATACAACTTGCTTCCCGGAGGGGACCAGGTTGCTCTTGCAAAGTGCTCATCTAAGTGAGCGCCCCACCCCTCTATTGATGCGTCTGTAAATATTTGCAGAGCATGTTTTATTGGGTGTAATGGTTGGCCTGTAAGTGCATCGTCTTCCTTCAGCCACCATTGTAAATGGGGGTGCAGGGACCTGGGGACTTGGATCACCTTTTCCAGTGATTCTGGTACCCTCCAGTTGTTTTTGAGATGCCACTGTATGGGTCTCATATGAAGTCTGCCTAGATTAACATGCTTTTCTGTAGATGTTAGTAACCTATCAAGGACATGAATTCCCGGACCGGGCAAGCCGGTAGGGATAGCAGTTTTAACAGTCTCTTGAAGGCTCTGTCACCAGTCCAGAGTCGGTCGGAACCGATCAGACCCGAAGACAAACTGGTAGCCTACAAAATCGAAGTCTTGTTTGGGCTCCAGCTCTGATTTCTCTAAGTTCATCAGCCAACCCAGTTGCTGACAGATTATTTACTAGTTCCTGTGTATGTTGGAGACAAGCCTGGTGGGATCTGGCTCTCACCAACCAGTCGTCTAGGTACTGGTGGCTTCTTAAATCCTTGTGTATAGCCATCAATTTCACCCGCTGTGGACAAACCGAATGGCAGGGCCTTGAACTGGTATGCCCGACCTTGGATGTGAAATCTCAGTCATTTCCTGGATTGTTCTTGTATAGGTATATGGACATAGGTATCCCTCCTTCAACAGTTGTACTACCTAGGGTCCAGCCCCAAGGCTTCCTACGTTCCCAAAAAGGGCTTAGTCTGGATCCTATAGGCAGATAGTGTGCCACATTTGGGACATTTGGTATTCTGACAAACATTTTCTGTCCCTCCGGACACTGGTCCAGTCTGGTGACAATGATCCCGGTTAACAGTCTCCCTGCTCTTATTGCAGTCCGGTGGGGCTGACACAACTTTTCACATTAATAGACTCTTCGTCCCAGGCCAGCAGCCTGCAAGGTGTAGCATTTACAGAGCAATTGTCATTTGTGAGATGTCTGACCCCTGGCCGGACATGATGACAAAATTTATTATCTCTCCAGTCAAGTCCAGCACCGATAACAGGTTGTTGAGAGGTGTGATAAGGGAAGGTTGCCTGGCAGTAGCTTGGGACACTGTCATATCCCTGTCATATCACCAAGACCACTGACCGGTCTAAGAATTCTCTGTAACCAAATTTACATTAGGCAACTCTGTCCGGTACCAAGACTCCATAACCGGTAACTCGCTGTAAACAGTAAGTCTCTGTAACCGGCACAAAAAACTGGCAAGCTGGGGTCACCAATGAATTTAGACGGCTACTGGGCATTTTTTTTTTTTTTTTTTTTTTTTTTTTTTTTTTTTTTTTTTTTTTTTTTTTTTTTTTGTTGAGGTGAAGCACTGTACAGTAAGGAGTTCTAAGGACTGTGTAGCCAGCACCCTGTTAGTAGACCTTGTAACCGGTAGGTTGAAGCAAGTGTACAAGACTGTGTAGCCAGTACCAGCCGGTACACTCTGTAACCAGTTGTTGAAGCAAGTGTACAAGGCTGTGTAGCCAGTACCAGCCGGTACACTCTGTAACCAGTTGTTGAAGCAAGTGTACAAGACTGTGTAGCAGTACCAGTCGGTACACTCTGTAACCAGTTGTTGAAGCAAGTGTACAAGGCTGTGTAGCCAGTACCAGCCCGGCACACTCTGTAACTAGTTGTTGAAGCATTGTTGCAACTATCTTGTGTGTTGAATTCAGCTTGCTGTAGGTTTCATCCATTAATTAAAGTATTTCTTAAATCGCACGTCTTATTTGTAGATTTGACAGTTGCTGGGAAAGCCCTTGTGAACTATTTTTAGAAACACTTGGTGTTCGGTGTGTCACGTGACCAGCCTGCTGGTCGGAAAGACACGCGATTGGCTGAGTGGAACTCGTCAATAGTCGCGTTCTTTTGTGATACTTAAACATGCAAATGTGCAGTAATCTGTTAATCCACAAACCCCACTACCGACAACGAAGGCCAGTCCATGAGAGAGGGACTGGTATCACAGTAGACGTGAGTTCTGAGAGAACGCACTTCCGACCTTCCTGGTCGGTGAAAACACGTGACCTGCTTCGTGATTGTTCGGAAGGACACGCGATTGGCTGACTGGGGATGACGTCAGTATTCGCGTTCTTTGTGTGATGCTTTACCGGCAACTTTACAGTCCACAAAATCCCACTACCGACAACCAGGCCGGGTCTGCAAAGCAGGGACTGTAGTCACAGTAGACGTGAGTTCTGAAGAACGCACTTCCGACCTTCCTGGTCGGTGAAAACACGTGACCTGCTTCGATATGGATATGACTGGATATGACGTCAGAGGTCGCGTTCTTTTGAGCTGGCCGGTCGGCTGATGCTTTAAAAGCAGAGAAGCCTGGACCAGTGCGCTCTGTAGATGAAATTCCTGGCCGGTCTGAAGTTGGTTCTTCTTCTCAGCCGGCTGTACACTCAAACCAGTTTCCTGGCCATCCACTGCCCTTATTACCGACACAAAGGCCGGGTCCACAAGGGTGGGACTGAGAGTGAAAATTCCTTCTATGCAGAGGTCGGTTGAAGAATCTGAAGAATTCACCTCCTGCTTCTGATGAAAAATACTCGAGCTAGGCTGGTGTGACTGATGCTTTACAGCAGAGAAGTCGGTACCAGTGCGCTCTGATGAAGAATGAACCTTCCAAAAGCGAATTCCCTCTATATACAGTGTTCAAAACTACGTAGACTGAAGTTTGCCGTGATTTCTAATTGAAGTACTAGAAAAGACGTTTCTATGGTGATTGTAGCTGGAAGGTTACAGCAGGTACATTCAAACAAAAAACACGGATAAAAATACCTTGTAAGTAGTATATCCATTATATTTCTAAATATTGTCGATCTGCCCCTAACAACACAATTGTTGAATGGGGGGAAACTAGAAAATGGCTACCTTCATATTCTCGTAGATTACTGCCCTATCATCAACACTAAATTGAGTCAGCTAGGGAGCGTTTCCAGCAGATTTCTTGAAGTATATCCGTGCTTGATATGTAGGTAACACTTTAACAATAAATTATTTGAAATTAAGGTAGAAAATCCGTCATAATGCACACTTTTCCTTAAAATATCTGGAGATCGTAGAAAACACGTCTACACAGTACACGTGCCAAACGAAAAAGATGCTATGACGTCAGGTTGTCTAGACAGGAAGGAAGTACGACACGCCATCTGGCGAGTGCACTAGTACTACGGACCGACCTGCCGGTGGAGACACAGGACGTCTTTTTCTGACGTTTGGCGGGCCGGTCTGCGCCGACCGGATTAGCAATTGTCCATTGGATAGGATGTATTAACGCAATAAAAATGTTATTTAACACAATCTGGTATATTTGTGAAACTGTAAAACTCTGTATATGTAAAAAGTTTAGAGGGAAGAAATATTACAAAAATTTTGTAATTTCAAAAAAGTCACTAGAATAATTTTCTCATATGTCCAGTTTCTACGTCAGTGATTTACTATTTTTAAAAATTTCACCTGGATTTAATTTCCATTATCCAATTGCCTCGGCTGAAATTTTCTAGGGAACATATGTACTTACACAGTGTATACAACTGAACCCATGAAGCTGAATCTTTAGATGACAAAAAACAAGAGCAGCCAACCACTGGGAAAACTCACTGGAAAAAAACCCTCCCAGGAATCTTCTATGAAATCAGGACTTCTACTTATCAGAGTTCAACTTAAAAGGATTGATTTAATTATTTATAGTTTGTAGTAAATTGGTCTTTCACTATCCAGGTTAGAATGCCACTTAGAGAGGTAGAACAAGAGACATGAAGTCAGTCATAAATATGTGCAATATTTTGTTATCTGTTGATGTAGTTTAATATTTGTTTGTTTTGCTTGAACTAAACACAAGATTAGCTGTATTTTTATAAAACTCATAAAGACATTATAACATTTTAGACATACATTCAACGTGTAGCTAGGTCTGCATTTCTTGTAGTTCTATGTTGACTAGTGTGATGTGTCCTGTGAAATACCAAAAATTGAACTTCTTCAAATGCTTTACTTTATGTAATAGTCCTTCATTTAATTGATGTGTGTAGAATCATCTTTACAGAATATTTTCAACATTCCTTAATTATTTACACAGTATTCATGGTGTTCTTAAGAGTTATTTGAGCTCACATAACATGATCACATTTTTAGTTTTGTTCATATGGGCATGCTTTCAAAACAATACTATAACAAAATAAACAATTTTAGAATAGCTATATTTGATATGATTACTCCATCAAAAGACTTTTACAATTCCCAGTAAACATAGCAAACATTTATAAACGTTTAGTAAACCTATAAACGTTTTTTAAACCAAATATAAACCTAAATATTGACAATTATTCAATATTATGGGTTTATAAACGTTTCAGCAACATTAGGTTGGTTTATAAACGTTTTTAAACATAAACGTCTATATAAACATTTATAAACGTTTTTAAACGTTTACAAAGAGTGAAGAATATCTTAACCTCGCTTTCATTTGGGATGATGACATCATCACAGCCATTTTGAGAGAAACTGGAGAAATATTTCTGTTACTATATCTTGCTGTATCACTGTTCTTTGAAGCCATCATTATATTCTAAGTAAAGATATAAAAGTATATAATATCATCAAATTATATACTTCTACATATCTACTTAGAATGTAATGATGGCTTCCAACAACAGTGATACAGCAAGATATACTTACAGAAATATTTCTCCAGATTTTAAACACGTGTATAAACGTTTATGTATAAATGTTTATAAACGTTTATATATAAACGTTTATAAACATTTATGCTTAAACGTTTATAAACGTTTATAGGCAAACGTTTAGGGACCCATCATTTTAAACCTAATCTAAACCGTTGCTAGTTAGGTTTATAAACGTTTGTAATGTTTACTGGGATTTACATGGTTTTTAAGAAACAGGCTAATTACACCGCATTGCTATTCAAAACAATGTTTAAGTTGTACAAGTTGCATGGTCTACAACCCCAGCCAATGTCCCCAATAAAAATTGTTTCCATCCTGTTAATATTAAAGTTGATATTCAAGGGTAGACCATAAGGCGATGGTGGCAGCAAGAAAACCATAACCATATCAATCCCCTTTGAAAATCAATGCTTACTTACATGACTGAAATTAAAGACTCGCCTATAAACTCATGTTGAAAACGTTATGTTATTTAGAGAATCTGCTTCTTCTGTCAGCTGTAGATGAGAGCAAAGGTTCGAGTTAAGTTTTGACATCTCTTCCAAAGCTGCTGTCACATTTTTGCTGACCATAAGCATGTTGCACATCTGCTGCAATGAGATTTATGTGAACCACCAAAGACATAGGGAGTAAAAATGTGAAATTTGCACCAGTATCTGCATATGGAAATCTGCATATGGAAATCTGCATATGGAAATCTGCATATGGAAATCTGCATATGGAAATCTGCATATGGAAATCTACACAAAATCAGAGAGGGGTGAGGGGTAGTGAGCCAAAAAAACAGGTAGTTACAAAAATCACAAATCTGTACAGAAGTTCCCACAAGTCAAAAAGAAATAGAAGAGGGTTTCCTTCATGGGTGAATTTCACATACTGTGACAAATTTCACACTTCTTAGGTGTAAGAGACACAATTTATTTGGCAGATTTCATAATAACTTTGACTTTAAAGACACTGCATGTGACAAAAAGGGTGACCCCAGAAAATTGCACCAATTTTGCATCAGAGGTTATTATAGAGGCATGATGAATGCACAGAAATCATAAAAGTGCAAAATAACTTCTGACAAGTCAAAAAAACAGAACGAGGCTTCAGCATGGGTACATTTCACCCGGCGTGTTGAAGGTTACATTTCTTATTCTACTCCATGGAAATTTGCACTGAGAAAGACAGCATTTTTATAAAATTTATTTAACCCTTTCACCATCGAGATATCAGTAATGGTCCAAAGAGTAAGACATTAGGATATGTACCACAGTATGAAAACAATGTCACTTGGGACATCCTTTTTGGCCAACATCTCGAAAGGGTTGATAATGTTTCTGTTGGGTGGAAATATGCCTTTTTTGTTTAAGAAAAATTCACCAATTCCACACAGAAGACAAAAGGGTCTTTTTAAAACTTCACATCAAAAGGGAAACACCTGGAACAATCACTGAAGTAGTGAAATCAACTGAAGTCAACCTTAATTTATAAAATTTTGTAGATATATACAGTACTCTAAATATTGGAAGAACATGGCATTTACAAAGTTCAAAGTTGCGGTTTTTCCATTCAATAGCAAGGGTCATTGGGATAGGTTTCTGGGGCTGTATTCACAACAGTGATCAAGCTCAAGTTGAGCCAAAAATCAGCTCAAGTTTAGTAAAAACAGCTGTAAACTTGAGTTGATTTTTGGCTTAATTAGAGCTTAATCCCTTTTGTGAATACCAACCCTGCATTGTCACTTGTATGAGTCGAACACACACACACAGGGGAGTCAAAGCCATACATGGGGGTGACAGACTGTGGTTACATGCCAAACTTACTATCAAACTAGGTCATCAAGGGTTTCAACTTGGCATTTACTACTGCTTAGTAAAGCAACAATCCTAGAGAAATTATATTATTTTGCAACTGCAAATATGTCAAGTATACCTCATAGAAAGAACCTGAATCATTAAGGTACAATATTACCACAGACTTGTGACCTCAGTGTAAATTGTCCTCTTCACAACATAGCAATTCATTCTTTTCTCTCAATATACTAAGGCAATATTAATGCAAACCACAATGTTCCTGATTGTTTTGTAGTTTGTATACCCAACAACTTCACAAGGAAGTTCTTCTGTTGCCTGTTCAACTGTCAATGGGCAGTGCATACAGATTCCACCTTACTGCACTGTTCAAACCTGATGGGAGTCAGCCCCATGCTATCAGCTGTGCAGTGAAACTTGATGCATACACCAACTCCAGCTAGCAACTTTCAACATGCAGTGTGCATCTTATTTGGTCAAACCACCTGTGTAAAAAATATTGTTCAAATCAAATTCTTGGGACAAAGAAAATTTGGGGTGTAATATTTAAAGGAAAATAAAATTTTACATCAGTTCAAGCAGCTAAGGCTTTATCAGCCCCACAGTGAATTCCACATGCTGTCATACGCTGGATGTGAGAAGTCAGAGATTAAATACCAAACTTACTAATCACTCAGGCTTCTTTGTAGAGTAGAAACTGGAAAATTTAAGAATTAAATTAAATTTTTATAAGATAATATCTTACCTAGTGGACCGGTGCAATAGTCCGGCGCCTAGCCGGTCCCACCAAACATTAGAAAAAAATGTCCTGAGCTGGGCTCTGGCCTGGACCGGTAGTGTAGTATTCACTCGCCAGGTGTCACCGGACACCCAGCTCCCCTACTGCGCGTGTGCGCGCATACGCACTTCCTCTTTTTGTTGCCTACCAAGTAAGGTCCCCTTGATTTAAGCGGGGAAGGTAGGGTGGGACTCTCCTTGTCCACTAGGTAAGATATTATCTTATAAAAATTTAATTTAATTCTTAAATTTTCCATTTTATTGCGTTAATATATCTTACCTAGTGGACCGGTGCAGAATAACTACCCATTGGATGGCGGGTAGATCAATCAAAAACTCAGGGGACTCACTATGGGAGATAACTTCCAAACCTCATATAGACCGATGTAACAACCCTAGACCGGTTCCTAACCCTCTCGGTTACATTACATTACCCCCCCCCCCCCCACCTTTTTCTTTCAGAAATCTGACACTCATGAAGAGGGGAGGAGAGAAGAGGCCCAATGAGTCCTGAGGAAGCAATAGGGGAAATTCCATTTGGTCCCTCATCTATCCTGAGAGGTAAGGTAGACTGCAGAGACATTTTTTTTTTTTTTTTTATATATTTACATATTTACAAAGAAGACTCAAACTTAATCTCTAATCTGTTGAGCTGCTACCACCGGGCCCAGGTGGTATAGCTCAGAATCTGCCCAGGCTACATCCTTTAGGTAGAACTGGGTGAATGTGTTATGAGACTTCCAATGGCAGGGTGATAGAATTTGATCTAAGGGTACGCCTCCCTGAAAAGCTTTGGAAGCCGCGAAAGCCCGGACATCATGAGCCCGAACTTGATGCAAATTTTGAGACTGCTCATCCGAGAGTTGGTAACATAAGCCATTCGTTTGTTTGATCCAGGAAGAGACAGTGGCTGGCACAATGTCTTTCTTGAAGCTCTTCCGACGAAAACCAACTCCTTGTCTGACTGAAGGTCCTTGGTTTTGTCTAGATAGTAACGCAAGGATCTCACCGGACACAAGGTCCTGTCCTCCTTAAGAGACTTGTCCAAGGTCAGAGCAAGAGCCAGGATTATAACCACGGCTACACAACCCGGACCCTCCTTAGCCAGGTGGTTCTTGGAGATGAAACTTGGGGAAGGGTACAGGGAGACATTAGACCAATCCTCCTGATGTCTGATGTTCCTATGTACCCAGGCATGAATCTCGCTTCTTCTTTTGCCCGACCCTAAGGCAAGAAGGAAGACCGTCTTAAAGGTAAGGTGTTTAAGGGAAGCCTTCCTAAAAGGTTCAAAGGGAGGTTTCGTGAGCTGATGAAGAACCAAGGAAAGGTTCCAGGAAGGAACACCCCTCCTACCCTTAGGCTTGTCCCTATGGAAACTGTCCAACAGTCTGGTAAGATTCTCATCCTTACCAATGTTAACCTGGCCATTTCCTATCTTGTCGGATATAGCAGTCCTATAGCCATCTATCGTGCTAGGTTGCAGATGTTTCTCCTGAAATAGGTAAAGCAGGAAGTCAGCGATCTGCTGTATAGAAGGAGACCTGAAGTCCACCTTATGTTCCTCACACCATCTGACAAAAACGGACCACTTTGATTCGTAGATGGCTCTGGTTGAACGTCTCTGAGGAGCTTCAATTCGTGTTGCCACTTCTTCAGAGAAGCCTGCCTGTTGGATGACAAAGGCCCTAGGAGCCATGCATGCAGATTCAGACTGTGAAGGTCCCTGTGAGGACACTGATTGAAGGGTTGAGTCAATAGGTTCCCTACTCTCGGCAGACTTAGGGGAATCTGTACTGACATGCTGACCAGATCCCAAAACCATGGCATGTTGGGCCACCCTGGTGCAATGAGAATGACTCTGTGGAATCCTTGATCCATCAACTTGGAGACCACCTTCCCTAGGAGAGCCACCGGGGGAAAAACATAGGCATCCAGATCTTGCCAGGGAACACTTAGAGCATCCACTTTCCAGGCTAGTAGATCCGGAACCGTGGACACAAATCTGGGAAGTTTGCGATTGAACTTGGTCGCAAATAGGTCCACCTCCGGTTTGTGCCATCTTCTGCAAATCTGGTCTTCCTGCAGGAGGGACCATTCCGTTTGTATCACCTGACCGTGCCGGGACAACTTGTCCGCAATGACATTGACGTGACCCGGAATATGCCTTGCTCTTAAGACAATCTGTCTCTGGTTGCACCACATCAGCAGCCTCCAGAGGAGAACACAGAGAGAGCCGGATTTCATACCGCCCTCCTTGTTTATGTAAGAGACCACTGTTGTGTTGTCGGAACACACCAGAATGGTCTGGTTCCAACACAATCGCTCGAACTGTTTTAGGGCTAGTAAGACGGCCTTGAGTTCCAGCAAGTTTATATGCAAGGCGCTTTCTTGTGTGGACCAAAGGCCTCTTGCTGTGAAGTCGCCTAAGTGAGCACCCCAACCTTCGTTTGAGGCGTCGGTAAACAGCTGAAGAGCGTGTTGAAGTGGGTGTAAAGGTTGACCTTTTAGGACATTGTTTGGGTTCAACCACCACCTCAGGTGTGGATGAAGGGGCTGAGGCAGAGGGATAATCTTTTCCAATGATTCCGGGACATGCCAATGCCTCTTCAGATGCCACTGGATAGGGCGCATGTGGAGTCGTCCGGCTACTACCTGTTTCTCTGTGGCTGTTAGTAGTCCTATAAGGGACATGAACTGTCGGACCGAACACACCTGTTGATTGAGGAGGTTGCTAATCTTTTGGGACAGAGCCATCCACCTCTCCTGGGTCGGTTTGATCAACCCCTGAGAGAGGTCGAAACGGTAACCTACAAAGTTGAAGACCTGCTGAGGCACCAACTCCGACTTGGTCATATTGACTACCCACCCTAACCTGTGGCATAGGTCCAAGAGGGTCCGAGTATGAAGTAGGCACGTTTCCGGGCACGGGGCTCTCAGCAACCAGTCGTCGAGGTACTGGTGGATCCTGATACCCCGAGCCTGTGCCATTAACTTGACTTCCTTGGCCACCTTTGTGAACTCCAACGGAGCCGTTGAGAGGCCAAAGGGGAGGGCTGTGAACTGATAAGCTTGACTGTGGAGGAAGAACCTGAGGAATTTCCGCGACCTTTGTCCTATTGGGATATGGAAGTAAGTGTCGCTGAAATCCAGAGACGTCACCCACTCCCCTTTTTGAAGGGAGAGTTGGATGGTCTCTGGTGTCTCCATCTTGAAAGATGAAGTTGCTAGGTAACAGTTCAGTCGACTTAAATCTAGGATGGGCCTCCATTTCCGGTTGGGTTTTGGTACAAGAAACAAGCAGTTGTAAAAGGCCAGGGAGGATGGGGTTGTCACCTTTTCTACCGCCTGTTTCTGAAGGAGTGCCTGTAAAGAGTCCTTTATGTGCTTGTTTTTGACCGGATTTGCGTATCCACTGATAATTACCGGTGACCTTGTCAGGGGAGGTTTCTCTTTGAAGGGTAGGGTGTACCCTTCCTGAAGAATTGAAACTACTCTTTTGTTTGCACCCAGGGAGTGCCAGACCTGCCAAAACCTTTGCAGTCGGGCCCCCACAGGTGGATTTGGTACAACATGAGGGACATTTTGAACAGTTGGAACATAAGGACAAGGATTTACACAGCAAACAGGTTTCACACACTTTATTTCTGTTTGGGTCTGATTGGGTCTTATGTCTTTGTTTTCCGACAGCCCAGTTACAGAAGGTGCATGACAGACAACATTTAAGTTTACAGTCTTGATTACATGTTTGTTTAAGTCCTGACACATTGGATCCTCCACACTTGACTTTAACTGAGGATCTACTAAACAATAATTGTCATTTATAAGACTGTTGACGGGACGATCTGGAGAAATGACTGGAATTGCTGCCTCCACGTCCGCAACCGCGATCCCTTCCTCTATAAGAAAACTTGCGCCAAGGCTGGCTAGACTGAGAGGAAGCGTGGCCTGATTGCCTACTATCTTTCTTGTCATACGGCTTGAAACAATATGACTGGTGTTTTCTACCAGAGTGCTGCCCTGTGCCCGGACCGGGACCTTGAGCACTTGGTGTAGACTCAAACTTTGCTATATCCTGTTCTGCTGCAGCTAGGATGTCATCTGGAAACAGGGACGAACTGAACAGAGGAGCATTACGTAATCTGTTCCAAGAATCCGGTTTCAAACCAGGTTTAGCAAACTCAAGATAAGAATCCCTGCGGAGTAAGATGAAGTTAGCTAGTTGAATGAACAAGCCGTCCGCAAGGTGTTGGAGTGAAGTTCCGAGTGCCACAGAGACACTTGAATGAAAGGAAGACAAGTCTTTAAGATCTCTGATGGCATCTACAACCTCTTTAGGGGCTTTCCCCTTCACAATAACGTCATTAAGCAAACTGATGTGATTGTTCATCTTGTCTTGGATCTCACTGGTGCATCTGTTAAATGCTGCCGCGTGGTTGGTAATGTATGTCCCTTCTCTTGCACACTTTTCCCACCGGCGTAAAATATCCTGTGGTACCGGGCGAGAAGCGGGACCAGACTGAGGATAAGATGAGGCTTTAGCTACCCTAGAGTACTGAGCATTCAGGCGGGCCTCAGAGTCCGACCAACTAAAGATGGTTCTACCTGGCCTAGAAGAGGATTCTTGTCTAAGTCTATGCTGTCTGTACCATTTGGATTGGCTTTTAGGTGTACGGATGAACTGGTCAACCTTCAAGCCCGCTGATTCCTGTGACCTTGAGGGATAACCCTCAGCGACCCTGCAATTCAACTTCTCCATCTTGTGACAGAGCCAGTCATCTGGGGGAAATTCCACTGAAACCTTGCCTGTCTTTCTAGGTCGTTTGCCTTTCCACGGGTTGTTTGAGGTATCCCCATCCGATACTGAAAGTTCAAAATCTGGGATATGAGTCCATCCTAAAAAGGCCCTGACAGCTCTACACGTTTCGCGATAGTTCATTTCTTCGTTTTGCTCTGTGGCTTCGGAGTCTGATATCTCACCTTCATCAGAGTCCTTGTTAGACTGGTCATGGTTTGATTCAACATCAGAAGCGTCCGGATCAGCAAAGAAGGACTGACCGACACCGGAAGCACCGGTGACCGAAGCCGACAAGGTGGAAGAGCCTGAAAGGGTAGCTGGCTTGGAGATGGAATCACCACCGGAAGAAAGTGACAAAGCAGGGCCCGGAACGGGTATGTCCACTTTTGCCGGTTGCTCAGTATGTTGAGTAGGCAGGGAAGTGCTTACAGCGTGTTCCTTCACTGGAGCCAGTGCCTCAGACACAACTGTAGCAGTAGGAACAGTCTTTTTCTTTTTCAGCTTCTTTCCCGTGCCCTTATTCTTTGCATCCTTTGGATGTGAAATTTGCCCGTCTGAAGCCGGAGGCCTCACCGGACCGGTGGCTCCAGGCTCAGAGGGATTGAAGAATGGTTGTTCAGAAGTAGTAACCGCAGTATTGGTAACTGGGGCTTTAGGAGTAGAGAAGATGTTTGTTCTGGTGAGTAATGCCTCGAATCGGGCGAACTTTTCCTCTAATTTGTTGTTAAGATTGTCAAAGTCTTGTTTTGAGACAAATTCTTCGGGAGAATGATGGGTAATAGAGAAAACCTCTTGATCACCGGAACCGGAAGCTTGAACCGGAACGTCCTCTTCCTCTAGTTCATCTCCACCCAAATCTTCCTGGGGAACTACACCCACCACGGTAACCTTGGAGGGAGATACCAAAAGTCCAGACTTTTTGTCTTTTCTGATTTTATACTGAGGGGTGGAGAGCATAGAACGTTGTTCGGTGAAAGAATTACAAATAGTACATAACTGGTTCTTCACACAAGGGTCATCCCCCAACTTTTTGTCTCTACACCTGGCACACTTTTTATGTCCATCAAATGCCGCCATAATGTGCCCGCAGTTACCTCTACGTTGTCCTGGTGATGCCATGACATATATATGAACTAATAATCCACGTTTAAACAATCACCAAACAATATGTCACTTGTAAAATAATAAAAAGTTTCTCTTATAACTTTCACGATTTCAAACACAATGGCGCCAAACAAAAAGAGGAAGTGCGCATGTGCGCACACGCGCAGTAGGGGAGCCGGGTGTCCGGTGACACCTGGCGAGTGAATGCTACACTACCGGTCCAGGCCAGAGCCCAGCTCAGGACATTTTTTTCTAATGTTTGGCGGGACCGGCTAGGCGCCGGACTATTGCACCGGTCCACTAGGTAAGATATATTAACGCAATAAAATGTTACACTGAAATCTGTTTTTTGCAGTCGATGTAAGAAACAATATTATTTCCTTGTGTCTCGGATAATAACACCAAACAGATTTGTCTATTGACTGAAACATGGTTCCCACTCCCTTTTCCAATTTAAATTCCCTGTGTTTTCCCTGTGAAGTTTATATTTTTCCCTGTAATGATTCTTATTAAATATTCTAATTTCACGCCAAAACATCAAATGTGACCTGCGAGTCGCGACCCACAGCGCGTGAATGCAAATGGCTGTTACTCTTCAAAATCATTTTCAAATTCCCTGTGTTTTTCCAAAATTTTCAAATTCCCTGTGTTTTCCCTGTCTGGAATTATTTTTCACAATTTTCCCTGTTTTCCCTGTGCAGTGGGAACCCTGTGAAAAAAAATACTTATACTGGAGTTTTTCCAATTGTTGCAAAGATTTTTACTGGCTTATCATTGGTGAGCAGATGTAAAGAACACCATGGCGTTAAGGAGAAGTTTGCAAACTTGTTATCAGTGTTTAAGTTGTTTTGGGTTATATAGATTAGTTTTGTATTTTTGATCTGAGTGTACTGAATTTGACAACCA
Source organism: Sabellastarte sp. h YS-2021 (assembly GCA_964017235.1). Taxonomy (NCBI): domain Eukaryota; kingdom Metazoa; phylum Annelida; class Polychaeta; order Sabellida; family Sabellidae; genus Sabellastarte; species Sabellastarte sp. h YS-2021. The sequence goes on from OZ024927.1 coordinate 109,824,969, forward strand.
AATGATGTAGTATTCTATGCTTTGTTTACTTGTTTAACTAGCTAAGCCAGACATCTATATACAACCTTAGGTGAACAAACGTTTCTACTTACCACATCTAAAACAGATTCGTTTCAAGTCTGAAGGAATTCAAAGTAGGAATCGCACCTTCCAGTGAGTCATGTAACTGGCCCACTGGTATGGATAAATATGTCAAAGAGACATGTCTTTCTGTAAACAAAACATGCATTGAACTTTACAATAGAATTAGAGCATTGTACTGGGGCAGCATCAACTTTGTCTCTGTCAGCAAAGTAAACAGAACTACATCAAGAAGGAAAAAACATGAAAGCATCAGCCACAGTATTTTGTTTTAACTACATGAAACAAACAGCAAAATAGAACTTGCAGTCTAGACAGCACAGTATGGGTATTTTGACTTGAAATCCGTTACACATGTGATACCAGCAATATGACGCAAGTTTTATGTTTTACTGTAAATGCCAACAGACTCGTCAAGAATCAGCCTAAGCATTATCTTGTGGGTAACAATTATAAAAGATCCAGGGTAGTAACTTATACTGGATCAAAAACAACTGGTTTAGTTTTCCTACAAAGTTCAGAATAAAATCCCTTGCCCTCGTAGGGAGAAACTGATCCAAAAGTGTTGAAATTTTTACAAAAGGAGAGGATTACCCTCCCAAGTGTTCTAACAGACATAAAATAGACAGATACGGAAGCTGTATTTGCCATGATCAATTTTTTAGAGCCAGGATAATAACTAGCGGCATCCCAGTAGTTTAACAAATTGTTGGGAATCAAACTTGATATCACACCAATGATAAGACTGCACTTACCCATCTTTGGATCCTAAGTTTGGCCATCTTAAGATTTGAAATTTATACAAGCACCTTAATTTTGATGAACATCATTTACTTAATAGATTAGATTACTAATGTACTTCTTATTGATTATATACACAAAGAAAAAAGAAAAATATCCATTAAAGATTTGCCATCACCTTCAATGGATTCAGTTTTAAAACTTAATAAAAATGACTGTAAAATCTAATTCACATGTGCTAGTATAAATGTTTCCTTTTAACCCTATCACTACCATGTGTGTCGACGGCAATATATATCACAATCTACCATGCTTGTCAAGCACTGTCGATGGCAGTTAAATATATTTGTTTTTCCCTTCAGTCAACTTCTATACACTTTCTGTGGTATACCAGTATTAAAACGATGGTTTAAAATAAAATGTATGTAATATGTGATCTATTTTTGATAAATAACACCATTTTTACTTGTTTTCATCATTATTTTGAAGTTAAATAATCGCAAATACCGCAAATCTAATATATACGAAAATATTGATTCTCGTGGTTATTTTTGTATTGGGGGAATACCCAAGTTATTTTTATTCGACAGTTCAACAGTTCTATGTGGAATATACCTAAAACTACTGCAAAATAAAGTATATAAGGTAGTGGAATCACTTTTTTCCTGTATTGTTAGACGTGCATTTTCCTTGGTCAGTGGCTATTAAAATACTCTGGTAGTGAAAGGGTTAAAATTAGCCGCCAAACTTTGGATCTTTAGTTGGGTTTGCACCAATCTTAGGATTGGCAAAATCTCAAGTTTGTGGCTACCAATGCTTCAAGATCATGCCAATATATCAGTGCCATCATCAGCAGATACAAGAACCATGACCTATCTTAAGATGACAACCTGAAGATTCTGTTCCATCTCAGCAGTGAGGAAACTCTTTGCTTTCAGTTGACTGATCAGAGATTTACACATCAGTTTGGCCCGCTTCTCTCTTGCCTCCAAGTTTTTGTTTTTCCGTGTCAATTCTTCTACACGACGTTCTGCAGTACACAGCTTTCTCTTCAGCTCTGTAATACTGTCTATACTGTAACTGTGATCCTGAACATGAAATAATAATAATAAAGTTAAAATAAACACAAAATGAAGATAGTATACATAAGACTTTTATGTAGAGTAACAGGGGACAGACTACCTGCACCTTCAAGCCAAAGATTGGTTTATATTATAGGAATAAAAAACACATTCGAGTGCTTTATGATGGTTTTAAACTATCGAGCGGCTGAATATTAAAGCCACGAAGCCCGAATTTGTCTTTTATTCGTATTCTAAAATGGTTACATTGACATTTTGTTCAAAGTAACAGGTAAATCTTACACAAAAAATCAAAACAAATCCAACGCCATATTGGCTGTTCCATTAACTAAACATGCATAGTGATATCTATGGTAAAAGAAATAAGTATTTTTGTCACTCTATTTTCATAGAATTTGTTATGAAATATTGAGAGACTGTCACTGTAGATGCTCTCAATTTGTTGTAAGCTTTAAAATGATATGCTATTTACTAAAATCAAGCAAGAAATGACGATTTTATGAATATTTTAACCACTTATATTACCGTGAGTGATTTGTTTACATTTGTACGTGAAGGGATGATATGTATGAAGAATTCAACAGCGTTGTTTTATTTACCATTCTATATTCACGGTTCAAGCATTGTGCAAAAGACATCTCTAAGCTCACTACACAGCGTACCATTTTAGAATTCCCATTTAACAGCCAGGGTCATATTAGATCAGTTCTTTAATGCATCCTGCAAGTTTTCATTAGTTGGTTTTAATCCTAGTATGGATTTGGGAGCTTGAAATGGCACCTTTAAATGCACCTGTGATGGTATTTACACAAAATCTCAATCTTAAACTCAAATATAATCCTTATAATTTTGGGGTTTAGAGTGGTTATTCTCAAGTAAGTATAAACTTAAATTTATGCTCAAAATCATGTAATCTCTATATTTAGGGATTATATGTAAATTTGAATGAAAGGGCTCTTTAATGTTTGAAATTATGGCTGCATTAAATTAGTTTGACCATATTTTTAATCTGAGGTTTGAGCATATACTATCCTCGCACGTCCAATTATCAACCACATAAGCGGGAAAATTGCCGATAATATAATATGAAATAGCATACCTTTGCAAATATCCAGTTGGTTATTGTCATATTATGTTATCTATGTATTGGCATGTATATGTTACAGTGAATTTGTGTAATCAGGGAATTCGCGAATTCCCTGAATGTTTTTAGGGAATTCGCGAAATCCCTAAATGGACCAGGGAATTCGCAAATTCACTAAAATGTCTAGGGAATTCGCGAAATCCCTGAAATTTTAGTACATTTTTTCACAAATTCACTGAATGTTATTTTAGGGAATTTGTGAAATTACATTTATGGTACACTAATCCATTACTGTGCATTTCAGTTAAGGTTTTGTATAAACTAATGGGATTTTACAACAAAATTTCTTAGTTTTAAAATGATTTTGTGTGTCATGCACAGTAATTCTGATTATCTTTTTAACTGATTAATTTTAGGAAACTTATAAAGTGATGTTTTTTAAAGCATTTCATTTGATTTAATTAGTTTAGGTTTCATATGGACTATAAACTAATATGGACTATAAACTAATATGATTAATTAAAAGTATTTTTAATAGTTAGATATCTTGCTTGAAGATACAAGTATTTCTATTTTACATAGGTTCTATACTAATATAGTTACTTTTTTACACTTTGAACTAATGTATCAAAACATATAAATAGAACAAACACTAAATCTATCAATACCTGCAACACTCTTATTGCTATTTCTGTTCTTCCATGTCCTAAAACTTACTAAGTGCAATCTTCATTTATCCACAATAGAGAGAGGAAGAATAATATATGTCTTTGATTTATAGGTTAAAAGAGATTCAATCTCAATTACAATTAGCAGGAACTGTACAGAGAATAGATTCCTTCAAAATGGTGCACTTCATGTCCGTTCAGATCAGACTGATCAATGGAAACTGAAAAATACTAATTTTATTTACTGGAGGAGGTAGCTGGTATTGGAGATCAAAGGCACCAATTGAAGGGCATGCAATCCCAAGTAGTTTAAGGTTTAGACAGATTAAAGGTTTTGTTCAGACCTTTAAAGATACATTAAATGAGTAATAGTCATTCAATAAATATTAGCATTTTTAGTAATCTTCTGTCTAAGAAATAATTAACTTTCATTTTTAATCTAAATTTTTATCTGTAAATAAATCTTGCCCCTATCATAGTATTTTATGGTGTTGTAACTATGGTCTTACAGAGGCATAATAACGAATTATGTGCATTAACTTTTTCTGTTGAAAAAGGTTTTGTTCAGACCTTTGAAGAGACAAGGAGTAATAGCCATTCAATAAATATTACCATTCTTAAGCAATCTTCTAATCTTCATTTTTAATCTAAGTTTTTATCTGTAAACAAATCTTACCAATATCATATTGTTTTATGGTGTTATAACTATGGTCCTACAGAAACATAATAACAAATTATGTGCATTAATTTTTCCTATTTAATAAATGTTTGCAAATTAAAATGTATTCAGGGATTTCATGAAATCCCTAGCTAAAATTTCAGGGATTTCGCGAATTCCCTAGACATATTAGTGAATTCGCGAATTCCCTGGTCCATTTAGGGATTTCGCGAATTCCCTAAAAGCATTCAGGGAATTCGCGAATTCCCTGATTACACAAATTTACTGTAACATATATATCCTGTTTTGATACGATATTTTGCACAGAAATGATTGTTTTTCTTAGGTATTGTCACACTTGCTATACAGGAAGCCTTACTTCCAATTATCGATCACATGACTAAAGGTTGCATCTAAAGCCAGAAGTAGCAGACTTACGGTTGTAAGGTTAATAAAAAGTACTATTGATAACAGAAATTGATAAAAGTATGAAATTTATTGTATCAGCATACACAAAATTGTAATAATTAGGTTCTGGAATATCTTATGTTTGGAGGGCTGATGCATCACTACTTTTTTATTTACAGTAAAGAGAAAAGTTTCAAAAACTTGGCTGCACCTCTACTTGAGTAACCTTCCTCAAGCACATCTTACAATGCAAAGATCAGATGATAGGCATCATAAAGGATACACTTTTTGACAAAATGGTCAGGATTTTTCTGCAATAATATGCCACAAAACCTTCTTTTAAAATGAAGTAAAAAAAATATTTGAGAAACAATTTTTAACTTTTCTGGGAGAGGACCCATAAGGACCATATCACTCTCTCAGGTTTAGTACACATTATTCTGAACAATTTAGACCTATTTATTGGTTTGGATCAAAAATAAACAGAATTCTACAGTAGAGAAATGAATTTAGTGACAGAAACATTTATAAAATACTTTAAAATTAAAGACTTATACATTGTGAAAAACTGACATCAGTGTCTTGAGCAATTATCACATACACATTTTAACTTTAAAAATTTCACACCTGCTTGGACCTCATCTTTTTGAAAGTTTTGTGAGATATTAATTCAGAAGTTATTTACATTCGATTCTCCGATCAGCAAATTCGAAACGCAGTCATGTGACCTAAGAAAGGTGATATTTGTTCCCGGTCGATAATAGGAAGTGGTCGATAACGGGACGTGCGGCGATACTTAGTGATAATGCCAAGTTTAAGTTTATACTTATGTAGGTTTGAGTTTGAGATTGAGATCACGAGTTTGAGGTTTTTCATGAATACCTGTCCTGGTTATACAAGTATATTTACCTTTGCCTGGTGTTGTGTTCAACATTTTATGTAAATCATGTCACAAGGTACAGTTTTAGTGGTAAAGGAAAACCAACAGCAGACTAGTGAATCAGAATTCTGCATTCTATGTCACTGGGTATTGATAAGCAATTGCTAAAAATCTCACTTTACACACAAGATGAGATCTGACCCAAAATTTTCATATCTGAGAGCAATAAGTATTGCCAAAAACAAAAACTAAGTTTGCTAATTACCCAACAATTATTAGTGAATTTTCTACCTTTCTAGCATCTCACAATCTGCCATATTGTTTATTTACATCTGGGACACATGGCCACCATACACTGTTTTCAGTATTTCCTCAAACATGCGAAACATCGAACAGTTAACTGGTTAGTTGATGGTTAATCAAAGTGTCTACCCGGCTAGCAAATTTTGCTTATCTAGTAGGATTGGTAAAGTAACAAAAATTGTACTTAGTTAAAATACAAAACATGGAATGAATCTTTTGCAAATACATAACATAAAACAATGAGATTAATAACATACCACTGGTAATGTTGCTACAGTCTGAACTTGTTCTGTTGGCTTTTGAAGTTCTGTGCTGCATTCATCAATATGTTGATCTGAGTTTATTGTGTCTGTACTCTGCAGTTTTTGGTTCCATAGAAAAGTTTGAAATTTATTTATTAAGAAAACTAGATTGGGCCAACTCAGCGCCAACATATCCCCAGACAGGTCATCACTCACGCAACATGTTTTGACGGGGTATTTTCCATGGGACCCCTGCTGTGTGATATAATTTTGAGGGAAAACATAATCAACCACTTATAACTTGAGTAATTCAATCTACAATCTTTTTTTTTTTTTGCAAGCAAAATGGTATCCCCAGACGACCGATGAAAATCCAGGAACTTTGCCCACAAGAACTTTGCCGAATGCAAACTCTATCCACAGGCACTTTGCCCACAAGGAAATTTGCCCACAACTTTCTAACCACCTAGACATTTTCATTTTTTATCAATCAATCAATCAATCAATCAATACTCCATTTAGATAACTACTTAGGATATATATTGTTGAGAGAGATAAACATTAACTGAACTAAAGTTGCACTATATAAAGTATGCAAGTTGATTTCATAAGCATTTAATTCACTGTTGATATGATTTACATAGTACTGCAAAATGGAAACAATAAAAAATACCAGAGGTGGCCAAAACTTTTGCAATGAAGAATGCATATATACAAAAAAGGTTTTAAGAAGTCCAACAGTCATTGAGAATATTATTACATTGTAACACTACATACTTAAAATTCTATAATATAATAAGAAGCTGATCTTTAATATGGTCGATACTGTACACTTATACTTCAATAAAACATTAAAAAGCTAATTTTGTGGGATATTATTTCATATTATTATTTTATGACTAAATTACCTAATATGACAAAGGAATGGAGTGATACTGCATAAATGGTAAGAGATAACAAACACTCTGATATATATAAAAGGGCTAATAAAATACTCAGAAATCATCAATGGTTTTGTCTATCTATTTTATAAACTTGCAATACAAAAAGCTCAGTTAATCTTATGACTGAAAAAAAAATCATATATATAAATAAGGAATGTCCAACAGGAAAATTATACCTCCAGATTTAAATATGAATTATTAAACCACAAGAACAAATTTATAATAATAATAATTCAGCATTGAGAATTTTAAATGTGTGATTATCAACTGAAATAAGTTCATAACTGTAGGTTAAGGAGCTGTGTCAAAATTAACTGAGGCAAGTTGAATAATACCGGGCTAGTTAAGAGTTAAAAATCCCCTATTTTTACTACATAAGGCTATAATTTCATTAATATTGGGACTTACAGCTCACCAGAAAATAACAGTGGCCATTTTGCCTACTTTAATATGTATAATCAGTTTCATTTTAAAAAGTTAAAACCTCAGCAAGCAGAGGGATAAAACACAAAACTAAGTTCTTAAAAGCCTAAGATAGCCATAACATAATTAATATTCAAAATTTAAATAGACAGGCACTTCCTTTCAATAATTCAAAGATTACAGCTCTATGAGCCACATAGTTTGACAGTTACAGGGCTTTAAAGTGGCATAATATCCATAAATTGGGTCTCTGTGGGCATTTTACAATTGTTAAAGTGACCTTAGCAATTAAACTACAGATCTGACACTTTTGGGGGACATAGATAACAAACAAAAATGATATATAAATACCGTTTAAGACTTGTCACACTTAGCATTTCCAAATAACATGGCAAAATACAGAAAAAAATGTCAAAAAAGGTAATTTGGGTGAGTGTCTATGGTCCTCATACACAGGTTAGATGTCTACTAAAAGCTTTGATTTTTGGCACATGTAAAAAGAACATAGTAATGTGTTCCCAGATAGGATTTCAGCTCTATCAATCACATAGTTTAAAAGTCACAGGGCTTAAAAGTGGCAAAAAGTCCAAATATTGGGTCTCTGTGGGCCTTTTAGAGGCCTCAATGTGACCTTCAAATTAAAGCTTCAGACTTAAAATCTGTCACATACAAAGATTACACATAGAATTTATATCTTATACATTTTTGAAACTTCTCAGACTTACCATTTCCAAATTACAGGGCAAAATATTTGAAAAATGTCTTAGAAGGGTCACTCGGGTGGGTGTTTATGGTCCTCATACTCAGGTTAAAAGTGTCTTTAAATAAAAGAACATAATAATATATTCCCAGATGGGATTTCAGCTCTATCAGTCACATAGTTTAAAAGTCACAGGGCTTAAAAGTGGCAAAAATTCCAAATATGGGGTCTCTGTGGGCCTTTTTAGAGACCTCAATGTAACCTTCATAATGAAGCTTCAGACTTAAAATCTGTCACATACAAAGATTACACATAGAATTTATATGTAATACAGTGAAACTTTTCAGACTTACCATTTCCAAGTTACAGAGCAAAATATGTGAAAAATGTTTTAAAAGGGTAACTCGGGTGGGTGTTTATGGTCCTCATATACAGGTTACATGGCTATTAAAGACCTAAATTTTGGGGCACATATAAAAAATACATACTGATGAATTCCCAGATGATATTTCAATTAGATGAGACATAATTTGAAGGCTACAGTGCTTGAAAGTGGCAAAAATTGGGTCTCTGTGGGCAATTTTGAGACCTTAAGTCGACCTTACAGGTAATCCTACAGCCTTTAAATTTTTCACAGACAAGGATTACATGTAAAAGTTATACCTAGTGCTGTTTGAGACTCATCAGAATGACCACTTCCAAATTATAGGGCAAAATATGTGAAAAATGTAGGAAAAAATTCCTAAGTGGGGTCTTTATGGGCCTCAAACACAATTTTCTCCTCAACTTAAAGTCTTGATTTTCGGCACATGTACTAAGAATATATTAATGTGTTTTCAGGTAAAATTTTAGCCAAATGAGCCTCATAGTTTGTGACCTAGAGGGCTCTAAGTGGCCAAAAGTCCTATTTCTGACCTTAAGGTGGCCATAAGTTCTTTATTATTGGGAGTTTAAGGTCACCTTAAAATAGGGATCTTCCTTTGGACACCCTTAACATGTGTACCAAGTTTGAAAAAAAAAATACTGATCCGTTTCTGAGTTATCACGTACACAAGGAAATTTCTACGGTGGCGCGATGGACCTGAATCCAATATATCCCCGACTTTTGTCTGGGGATATAAATATATAGAACACCTCCCTGAATGAGTCTTTAGAGGTTGTTATGTGATTACAAGATTTTCCATTGCAAAACAGCATGTGTCAAAGAAAGAAATATATAACAAGTAGAATATTTGGACTTGAAATAAATAGTCACATGACACAGAAAACCACTGGGGTTATATGATACACTTGGGCTTAGTTAAGTCACCTTTGTGAAGTCTATTTCAGTTAAAAACTTAGCTAAAAAAACTCAGATCTAGGAACCTGATTTAGCTAACATCTGGGCTAAGTCTAAGACCCTTTGTAAAATTGACCCCTGAAGTTTACTTTAAAAGCCATCTAAAGTTAACTGTTCAAGTCAGAATATTTTATCTGTTGTTTTTTTCTATATTATGCACCTGATTGAAGTCAAACTGCTGTGTTTGTTGGGCAGCAGCACTCTTGATTCGTTCCACGTCGTCAGCACTCAGCCGGTTTACTTTTTCCTGGATATTCTGAAAGTAACCATTCAAAATACAACCAGAGTATAAATTACCGATGAATAATGCATAGTTGCCTTTTTTACTTTCTGATATTTGATATTGTAATGTTTTGTCACAATTCAAAAAATATTCTAAAAGTCAGTACCAGGTGGAGGGAGATGCTATAATAGTGCTTAACAGATCGACGTAGCAAAGCTACATTCACAGATTCTTTGTACTTTTCAATATTTTTTTTTTCTTTTTACACATACAATGCCACTGTTTTGCTCACAATGCTATCACTATTATTTTAGCACTGTAACTCATTTATTTCACCTAAAGATTATTTACATAAGAGTGCTCGCCCATTTACTTTCTGGCTTTGATCATTTCAGCCATCACTTCACAGCTTATCATGTCATGTAAAGATTCTGTAACTTTTTATCCTGCACTTGAATAACACTTCAGATGAACTTTGAATTATTCTTTTCACTTTGCACTGTCAGCTCCAGCTTATTCATCAGGCAGAAAAGGGTATTTATACAGTATATTATCTGTATTTTTCTTACTCATTGAGTCAACAGAGTGTTTAGTCAGCTGATTCTTTGACACTGGAATATCTTTTAATATCAAAGTCCAGTTAAAGCAGTGGACACTGAAGATATATGGTGAAACAGAGAGTTTGGCATTATATCCCATAAGTGGAGGCATAGCTGGTAATACTGGGTACTAGATGTTTAACGCAGAGTTGAACCAACTGAACTGAATATCTGAAACAAGTGAGACAGCTATCTGGCATTACATTGATATATATGTCAAGGTAGAAAGTCCAATCCGGTAGAATTTCAAACTAGAAATAGGACGCCCTGTTGACAGTAGCTGCGACATATGAATAGAAACAGGATAGCATAGAAGAACACACATTATCATGTGTAATGTCCACCCCATGAACCTTTTGCAAAAATTGTACAGTAGTGTTACAAGGCCCTGTTTCATTTGTAAAATATATCAATGATGCTTACAAATTTACTAGCTCTGCATTTTTGGTGAAAATGAAAACCTGTAGTAGTAGGGGGATTCAGTATCTGGGTGACTTAGGTTACAAAAAAGACAAGGAAATATTCCAATTGCTATCATGTTACAATCTCTCAAATTTATAACAGCGAAGGAGAAAAGATCATGACAACTCACGTGCATAAATTTCTTTTTCAGGAAATTGAACATGGATTTGAGTTCCTCAGAGTTTGCTTTTGGCACCATCGTACCATCTGTCAAAACATGGAACACAAGTCTGAAACACCCAAACGATGCAACTTAAATTTACCAATAAATGTATCAACACAAGAAATAAAACTGAAGTTTATGATTAACAATCTGTCATAAAATAGTGAATGAAAGTTACAAGGTTTTCAGATTTTGAGTGAACTCATCTTTACCAAACAATGTTGCAAAGGGTGCAATTGAAAACAAGTTTTCACAAAAATCTTCCTTTTTACAAAAGTAAGTTTGATGTGAAATTTCTAACAACCCCTGATATATGCTTTTGTATTAACTTGTGTCTAAGGTTGCTACAATCTCCTCATTTAAAGTATCAATGTGGTTAAAGCTTTACTGTATATATTGTATATCTTTAGCATGTGACAATAAAATTTCACTTACCAACTTTTTCTCCATTATTTGGATCTTTGTAGGGGGTGTCTGGCGGCCAGTCTGTGGGTTTTTTCGCCCACAAGCCTTGCACTTTAAAAATACACAAAAACATTATTAAATATGAAGAAACATTTCTATTGGAAATTTTGTTCACAACATACACAGCTGAACTATGTAAGGTGTGACATCAAGGGACTACAAAATATGTCTACTTAAAAAGAGTTATAATTCCTTTTTAAAATAAATTTTAAATGGAAATAACCTGGTGGACCTCGTACCTATTTCTATTCAGAAAAAGAAAATCCACCTTGCAAGAGTTCTTGCTAAAACATTCTTATATATTTGAGTTTACCTTGAGAAAATAACCCAATTAAATGATATCACATGTCAACAAGATTTAAGTCATCTTTAATGTTTCAAACATTAAAAGTTTGAGTAATTTATGAGGGGTTGAAACTTATACTGTTGAACCCTCAAAAACATAATTTCAAGGGACTAAAGAGTAGAAGATACAAGTATGCATTGCAATGTGTATGGCAAATCAAACAGATGACGTCATCTTTCCCCTTATGTTGATTTTTTGAACCTTAAACTACAAGCAGAAAATGTGAAAAAGCCATTCCATACATCCATTGAAAACATGAGCTCCTATTTTCAGAACTAAAACTCACATTCAAAAGTAAGAATCTTAAGCAATTACAGAGAGAACTATATTAAATGAGTCATGTATTCTATGTGTAGGTTTATTGGGTTCTTTTAACCACCAATACCTTTTCCTGCCATTTGTCATATATGGATACTAGTAGGTGTTGCAGTAAATAGTTTCCATAATGGGAATCTATAATGGCCCCCTAGAAAAATGGTTTAACTAAAACAATTATCAGATTATAGGCTAAATTTAAAATAAAGAAAATGTCTCTGAAATTATGATAATTTTCTTTTGTCAGTGGAACTTTAAACAGTCTACATTATGGAAATGCAGGTCATCAACTGCCTAAAATCTTGTTAATATTCTTATAAATAAAGTTCAATGACTCTCCACACTATACTAGTAAAGCAGTTCTTCCTCTTTATCCCACAAAACCTGATCAATGTAAGCAAAAATTAGGAATATGTCTTACTTTTTTTCTTCCCTGTATAGTCTGCCTGTTGGATGTAGGTGGTAATGCGGAGACAGGGGATCACTTTACGCATCATCCTCACTGCAATTTTGTCGTTAGTCATTGACAATGCCTTAAATAAGTCTTCATGTGTTATGCTGTATGGGACATCTGCAAAAACAAATACAACGCAACTCCATGTATTTAAATCCATGATCTGAATAATAGTGTAAACAATAAATACAAGATATATCTAGAGTAAGAAATCTAAAATTTGCCACATATCTGAAATTCGCCACATGTTGAAATACTAATAAATTAATTGAGGTGAGAATTTTTTAATGTACAGTAAATTAAGGCTTTTTGAACTGAAAAATACCAATTTTAGGACAAAATTGAAAATTTAATAAGTAAATTAAATTTTTATAAGTTAATACCCTATCCAATGGACAATAGCTTATCCGGTCGGCGCAGACCGGCCCGCCAAACGTCAGAAAAAGACGTCCTGTGTTTCCACCGGCAGGTCGGTCCGTAGTACTCGTGCACTCGCCAGATGGCGTGTCGTACTTCCTTCCTGTCTAGACAGAGTGATGTCATAGCATCTTTTTCGTTGTCTAAACCTATTAGACCCCTAGTAAACTGACAGCGGGGTCGGTGGGAGGGTCTTGTGTGTCCATTGGATAGGGTATTAACTTATAAAAATTTAATTTACTTATTAAATTTGCAATTTTATTGCGTTAATACATCCTATCCAATGGACAATAGCTGAATAACTACCGCTTGGTAGGCAGGTAAGTTACTAGGGACTTTGATGAACTCATAAACAGAACTAACAAAATTCTCCCCAAGCCTGGGTCGACCCTGAGGTCCGGAAACCCTTAAAGGCTATAGTCGGTCAACAGAGACCAGTTAAAACGGTCCAAACCGACTTACCGCCCCCCTCCCCCCTTTTTTACAGACCTGCTCTGAGGTAGGGGAAGAGAGGGATGAGTTCAGTCCCATAGAAATAAACCTCCCGAAGGAAGTTTTTTTTTTTTTTTATATATGCTTCTTAAATATATATACAATATATACAAATGTACACTATTTACATTTATACAGATCTCCTCTAAGTTCTGGGTTTTTGGTGGATCTGCTGAGCAGCCACTACCGGGCCCAGATGGTAGAGCTCCAAATCAGCCCAAGCCACATCCTTCAGATAAAACTGAGTGAAGGTATTGTGTGATTTCCAGTGACAGGCTGATAATATTTGTTCCAAGGAAACTCCTGATTGGAAGGCCTTGGAAGCAGCGAAGGCCCTAACATCATGGGCTTTGACCTGATGTAAGGTGTGGGCCTCCTGATCAGAGAGCTCATAACATAGGATCACAGTCTGCTTGATCCAAGAGGAGATAGTGGCCAGTGAAATGTCTTTGTCAAACCCTTTCTTAAAACAGACAAAGACTAACTCCTCATTCTGTCGGAGGTCTGAGGTCCTGTCCAAATAGTAGCGCAATGCTCTGACGGGACAGAGGGACCTGTCAGACTTGAGGGATCTATCCAGGGTTGGAGCCAGAGCCGGTATGACCACTGGTGCTACACTGTCTGGACCCTCTTTGGCCAGCTGGTTCTTGGCAAGAAAGCTGGGAGATGGATACAAAGACACCTTTGACCAATCGGACTGGTGTCTGATATTCCTATTCTGCCACGCATAAATCTCACTTCTGCGTTTGCCTGAACCAAGGGCCAAAAGGAAAACTGTTTTGAAGGTCAAATGCTTCAAAGAGGCTTCCTTAATAGGCTCAAAGGGAGCCTTCGTCAACTGGTGTAAAACCAAGGAAAAGTTCCAGGAAGGGATTCCCCTCCGCCCTTTTGACCTGTCTCTGTGGAAACTATCCAAGAGACGAGTGAGATTTTCATCCCTGCTGATATTGATGGAGGAATTCCCCAATTTTTCAGCAATGGCAGATCTGTAACCATCGATGGTACTGGGCTGTAATTTCCTGTCCTCAAAGAGGTACATAAGGAAGTCAGCTACAGACTGTATAGGGGGCGCCCGGAAGTCACCTTATGAGTGAGACACCACTTTGTAAAAATGGTCCACTTAGCCTCATAGACTGATCTTGTTGATCCCCTCTGAGGAGCTTCAATTCTTGCTGCCACTGCCTCAGAGAAGCCGTGTTCCTTGATCTTTGAGGCTCTAGGAGCCATGCATGGAGATTTAAGTTAGTCAGATTTCTGTGAGGGATCTGATTGAAGGGCTGAGTTAGCAGATTGGGCAGACTCAGTGGGACCTGGCTGGACATGGTCACTAGGTCCCAAAACCAAGGCATGTTTGGCCACCCCCGGGCAATCAGAATGATTCTCGTGCATGTGGAGTCCTGCAATTTCTCCACCACCTTGCCCAGGATGGCTGTTGGTGGGAAGGCGTATGCATCCAGATCCTCCCATGGGAGACTGAGAGCATCCACTGCCGTGGCCTGGGGGTCCGGCACTGGGGACACAAACAGAGGAAGCTTGTTGTTGAACCTCGTATCAAATAAGCTATTTGAGGCTGGTGCCATTTGTTGCAAATTGCTTGAAAAACCTCTTGAAGGAGGGACCACTCTGTTTGAATTGTCTGGCCCAGTCGTGATAGCTTGTCTGCTACCACGTTTAGGTGACCTGGGATGTGTCGGGCTTTGAGAGTCACCTGCTTCTTGGAGCACCAGGTCAGGATTCACCACAATAGGGCACAAAGAGGGCCTGACCTCATGCCTCCCTCCTTGTTTATGTAGGACACCACTGTGGTGTTGTCGGTTGCCACCAAGACTATCTGGTCGGTGCAGAGGTCTTGGAACTCCTTTAGAGCTAAAAAGACTGCTTTTAGCTCGAGGTAGTTTATGTGCAGCTTGCTTTCTGGCAGAGACCAAAAGCCCCTTGCAGTGCGCTCGTTTAAGTGAGCGCCCCACCCTTCTTTTGATGCGTCTGTAAAGATTTGCAGGGCATATTTTATTGGGTGTAAAGGCTGGCCTATGAAAACATTGTCTTCCTCTAACCACCTTCTTAAATGGGGGTGTAGGGACCTGGCCTATGAAAACATTGTCTTCCTCTAACCACCTTCTTAAATGGGGGTGTAGGGACCTGGGGACTGGAATCACCTTTTCCAGCGACTCTGGTACGCGCCAATTGTTCTTGAGATGCCACTGTATGGGTCTCATATGAAGTCGGTCTAGGTGAACTTGCTTCTCTGTGGCTGTTAATAAACCTATCAGTGACATGAATTGCCGTACCGGACAGGTCGGTAGTGACACTATTTCCAGTATTTTGTCCTGAAGGTTCTGCCACCGGTCCGGAGTCGGTCGGACCCAACCGGCCTTGAGGTCGAACTGGTAACCTACAAAATCGAAGATCTGCTTGGGTTCCAGTTCCGATTTTTCCAAATTCACTAGCCAACCAAGGTTTTGGCATAGCCTCACGAGATCCCGAGTATGCTGGAGACAAGCCTGGCGGGATCTGGCTCTCACCAACCAGTCGTCTAGGTACTGGTGGATCCTTATACCTTTGTGTATGGCCATCAGTTTCACCTCCTTTGCTACTACAGTGAACTCCAAGGGTGCTGTAGACAGACCAAAGGGAAGAGCCTTGAACTGGTATGTCCGACCCTGGACATGAAATCTCAGATATTTCCTGGATTGTTCCTGTATTGGTATGTGGAAGTAGGCATCCTTGAAGTCTATTGAGGTGACCCACTCCCCTTGCTGGAGGGATGTCCTGATGGTTTCCGGTGTCTCCATTTTGAATTTCTCCGTCTTGAGGAAAAGATTCAATTTGCTCAGGTCTAAAATAGGCCTCCATTTGTTGTGGGTTTCGGGACTAGAAAGAGCCGGTTGAAAAACCCCAGAGATGTTTGATTGTGGACCAATTCTACAGCATTTTTGTCTATAAGCTGATGTAATGCCTCTAACAGGTAGCTGTTCCTGAGAGGATTGACATAACAGCTTACGACTGAGGGAGACCTTGTCAGATTTGTCCGGGTCCGAAAGGGAAGAGTGTAACCCTCTCTCAGGATTTGAACTACTTTCGGACCGGCACCTAGACCCAGCCATATTTCCCAAAATTTTTGAAGTCTGGCCCCGACAGGTAGATTTGGAACAACATTTTGGGCACATGTTACAGGTTGGGCACAAGACAACTGAGTGACACACGAAACACTTTTCACAAATTTTAATTTTTGATCTTTGTATTGACAATCTGCTCTCCCGGGACTTATTTCTTTCTTTTGGGAATGCCCGGGAGCAGAAGTGACAAGTTTGACAACAGGCAAGTTTACAGTTAAAGAGTCTAATGTCTTTATTTGAGTAATGTTCCGGGTCAGCAGTCTTCCCTGTAACTGGCTTACACAATAACTGTCATTTGTAAGACTGCTGACCCTTGGCAGGTCGGGATGAGAAACTAGCAGCTGGAACTTTGCCTCTCTTGAACTGGCGCCTACCTATGTTTTTCCAAGCTGGTCTGTCCTGTCTACCCTCCGACCGACCTTCAAATTTCTTATCCACTCTTTCATAGGGATGAAAACAATTCTTACCCCTGGCATAAGAGGCAGAGGACTGGCTTTTGCTGTCATGATGTGATCTCCTCCTCCGCCCTCTTGATTACTGTATCCGGAAACAAAGTCCCAAGCTGTAGTGGAGCCGATCTGAGGGCAGCAAGTGTGTCCGACTTCACCCCGTTTTTGATGTGGCTGAGATAACAGTCACGGCGGGCCAGAGTAATATTCCCCATGGTAATAAAGACAAAGTCGGTTAAATGCTCCATGGCTTTAGCAGCCGCCTGAGTGATGCTGTTGTTGAAGTTCATGAGGAACTGTAGTTCATCAGACGCTTCGGAGACTTTCTTCGACGCTTTGCCCTTAGCCTCACCGCGGATGGTTTTTAACTGTGACTGCATTTCCTGCTGGACCTTAAAAAGGCAGCGATTAAAACTTGCGGATTGGTTGCATATCACAGAGGCCTCTCGTGCACTCTTCTCCCACTTACGCAGTGTATCCTGTGAGATGCGGCGTGAAGCTGGAGGGGTAGATGTCATGCCAGCCTTCCTAGAGATCCTGCCAAAACTGCTATTATGTTTAGTGGAGCCAGTGTGCCAGCTTGTAACTGAAGCTGTATCAGTCTCTTGTCCGGGATAGAGTCCATACCACTTGTTTTGTGATCTGGCAGGTTTAAGAAAACTGTCCATAGGCAAGTGGCCGGCCTCAGCAGATCTGGAAGGGTATCCTTCTCTCAGTGTTAAATTGAGCTTGTTTAGTTTCTTACACAGCCACTCCTCGGTGGGCATGTGCACCAACACTTTGTTAGGAACCGGAGCCTTTGGTCCCGCAAAGGGATTATCGTCCGACGGATTGGAGCTGTCCACCTCGGGCACGTGGGACCAGCCCATGAAGGAACGGATGCCACTCATGGTCTCTCGATACGTCTGCTCCTCCGAAGTCGGTTGCTCAGATTCACCGAACTCTTGATCCTCTGAAAGGTCTCCTTCCTCCACAAAAAGTTCAACTGGAGGTCGATCTGATAATTCACTGTCCGCTTGAGATTCCAAACTGGAGATACTATCTCGTCTACCAGTCTGTAAGGGTGGTGAATCAGAGCCAGTGACAACAGAGGAACCTGGTCTGTCGGTGCGGGGTCGGCGTGTTGAAGGTCGGTCGGTGGATAGTTTGCTGGCTGAGTGATGTCCGGTGACAGGAGGGTCAGAGTCTGAGGGCAAACTATCTGAAGGGTGTCGGTCGGACACAGGCTTGCCGGTCGACTGGTGTTTTGCAACAATGTCTGGACCAGCGCGCCTTGATGAAGATGGTTTAGGCCGGTGAGGATCCGGCTTGAGCTTACCGGCCGACTGATGCTGTGAAGCATGAACGTTGGGGCCAGTGCGCTCTGAAGACACCTGTTCCTGAGAATCCTTGTGCAATTGAAGCTTACCGGCCGACCGCTGCAAAGCAGCATCAGTGTCTGGGCCAGTGCGCTTAACAGGTGAGATGCCAACAGGCCAGTTAGTTGGTTGGAAGAATGGCTCTGAATCCTTGGCAATATCTGTAGGTGGAGAGTGTGTAGGGGTCACACGAACCTCTGAAGAAAAGGTAGGCTGGAAGGATTTTGGCAGTAAAAGGGCTTTGAGCCTGTTAAAACGTTCTGACCTTTTTTCATCCAATTGTGAAATCTTGGAGTCAGTAGATGAAGATTCAACAGACTTCTTGACTTGTGCACTACTAGAGTCCCCAACAACCCCAATAACTGAAACAGTGGTAGGATCCACCAAAGAAGTATCATCTGTGGGATTACTGTCTACACGTTTCACTTCCCGTTTCTCCTTTTTAAGTTTGTATGAGGGAGTAGCAAGTTGAGTACGCTGCTCTGGCGTTAAGGCATTACAAAACTTACAGTCTGTTGTTTCTTTGTTGGAGATACAGGGTTCCTCTCCCTTTCCTTTGTCACGACAGCGTGCACAATAAGCATGGCCGTCGAAGCTGGCCATAGCGTGGCCACAACTCCCCCTCTTCTGACCCGGGGATGACATAATGTTCTACACACTCTTAGAATACAGATAAGATGAAAAACAAATAAATCCTGCAGTTAGCAACAATATTTCACAAAAAATCTGGCTGATATAAAAATCCGTCTACACAAGTTCACGCCAAACAAAAAAGATGCTATGACGTCACTCAGTCTAGACAGGAAGGAAGCACGACACGCCATCTGGCGAGTGCACAAGTACTACGGACCGACCTGCCGGTGAAAACACAGGACATCTTTTTCTGATGTTTGGTGGGCCGGTCTGTGCCGACCGAATAAGCTATTGTCCATTGGATAGGATGTATTAACGCAATAAAACATCATTTTCTTCATAAAATAGCATCAGCGATGCCCGTACCCCACAGCCTAGGGAAATATTTTCAACACTATGAGATACAGAAGTACTGTACCAGTACAAAGTTCAGGATACTTTCAGAGCACTGTCAGTTACATAAAGGTCCAAACAATGTTAAAATGGAGAAAATAATGTTCAAAAGAAAAATAATGCATGTAAAGATGAAGTATTAAAACAAGATAATTAAATAACAAGATGACAGCATTAATTAGTAAACTAAAATTCAACACTCTTTATCTACATCTGCTTGGCCGAATTATGGTTTAGATGTTTTGAATATTACCATACATACAGAAGTGGTAATACATTTAATGAATGTTTATGTGTGGTGTTGGAGCAAAATCTGTGGCTCACTTGATGAAATTCTATCTCTTACAATGGGAAGTTATGAAAGTAAAATTCTTAACAAATTCTAACATGATTTTAACAGTGCTTAATCTGCATCAAAAGACAGACACGAAGGTGCAACAAGATTTTAAAGGTCAAGGTCACTACGACAAGGTCAAAGGTCAAATTAAGGTCACACCATGATAATACACAACTATAGGCCCTAACCAATGTCCCTACCAAGTATCAACTTCCTACACCTTACGGTTTCCGAGATATAGCCTAGACAAGATTTTATAGATTAAGGTCACTATGGCAAGGTCAAAGGTCAAATCAAGGTCAGACCATGATGCTGCACACCTACACCCCCTCACCAATGCCTCTACCAAATATCAACTTCCTACACCTTATAGTTTCCGAAATATAGCCCGGACAAGATTTTATAGGTCAAGGTCACTACGGCAAGGTCAAAGGTCAAATCAAGGTCAGACCATGATGTTGCACACCTACACCCCCTAACCAATGTCCCTACCAAATATCAACTTCCTACACCTTACAGTTTCTGAGATATAGCCCGGACAACATTTTATAGGTCAAGGTCACTATGGCAAGGTCAAAGGTCAAATCAGGGTCAGACCATGATGTTGCACACCTACACCCCCTAACCAATACCCCTACCAAGTATCAACTTCCTACACCTTACGGTTTCCGAGATATAGCCTAGACAAGATTTTATAGATTAAGGTCACTATGGCAAGGTCAAAGGTCAAATCAAGGTCAGACCATGATGCTGCACACCTACACCCCCTCACCAATACCTCTACCAAATATCAACTTCCTACACCTTATAGTTTCCGAAATATAGCCCGGACAAGATTTTATAGGTCAAGGTCACTACGGCAAGGTCAAAGGTCAAATAAAGGTCAGATCATGACGTTGCATACCTACAGCCCCTAACCAATGTCCCTACCAAGCATCAACTTCCTACACCTTACGGTTTCCGAGATATAGCCCGGACAAGATTTTATAGGTCAAGGTCACTACGCCAAGGTCAAAGGTCAAATCAAGGTCAGACCATGATGTTGCACACCTACACCCCCTAACCAATGTCCCTACCAAATATCAACTTCCTACACCTTACAGTTTCTGAGATATAGCCCGGACAACATTTTATAGGTCAAGGTCACTATGGCAAGGTCAAAGGTCAAATCAGGGTCAGACCATGATTTTGCACACCTACACCCCCTAACCAATACCCCTACCAAGTATCAACTTCCTACACCTTACAGTTTCTGAGATATAGCCCGGACAAGATTTTATAGGTCAAGGTCACTACGGCAAGGTCAAATCAAGGTCAGACCATGACGTTGCACAACTACACCCCCTAACCAATGTCCCTACCAAATATCAACTTCCTACACCTTATGGTTTCCGAGATATAGCCTGGACAAGATTTTATAGGTCAAGGTCACTATGGCAAGGTCAAATCAAGGTCAGACCATGACGTTGCACAACTACACCCATAAACCAATGTCCCTACCAAGTATCAACTTCCTACACCTTACAGTTTCCGAGATATAGCCTGGACAAGATTTTCAAACTCAAGGTCACTATGGCAAGGTCAAAGGTCAGATCAAGGTCATACCATGATGTTGCACA
Source organism: Sabellastarte sp. h YS-2021 (assembly GCA_964017235.1). NCBI lineage: Eukaryota > Metazoa > Annelida > Polychaeta > Sabellida > Sabellidae > Sabellastarte > Sabellastarte sp. h YS-2021. The sequence continues at coordinate 109,846,363 of OZ024927.1, forward strand.
CCTACACCCCCTAACCAATGTCCCTACCAAGTATCAACTTCCTACACCTTATGGTTTCTGAGATACAGCCCGGACAAATTTTTTCCCGCCGCCCCCCCACCCACCCATCCGGACACCATGGGTGAAAACAATACCCCGACAGCCCTTAAGGGCTGTGTGATAAAAATTAACTAAGGTTTTAGAGGTGGCAAATTTTAGATTCCTGGCGAATTTTAGATTTCTTACTCTACATGTCTCCAGTAAGAGTCTGTAGTACTGTTACTTGCACATGTAAATATACACAGCATATGTCCCATGTTGACCAGCCAATTACCAACATATTCTCAAGTTCATTAACTTTCTACAAACTGAAACGATCAATTTAAAAGCGAAACAGTAGCTTTTTTTTTCTCAACTGCATACACCAGTTACAGTATAAACTTGAAAATTTTAATTACTTAAATGTAGCTTTTATAAGCTACAAGCTTACCATGTGTAACTGAATGCTTACTCGGATGGCCGTCCGGCATCAGGCCAACGTCTAAGAAAAACAGACATTTAGTGTTGGCCATAGCTGCAGGTTGTAGTCATGTGACACACTCCATTTGTCTTCCCTTTCTCGTTGCAATTTTTGCCCCATACCCCTCAGCTGTAATACAGCGGGGAGGCAGGGTGGGACTCTCTTCAGTTATAAATGGTAAGCTTGTAGCTTATAAAAGCTACATTTAAGTAATTAAAATTCTCAATTTTATTGCGCTACAATAGCTTACCATGTGTAACTGAATGCTGAATCCAACTGTCCGGTGGAGGGATTACAGCGGAGACTGGAATATGTGTTTAGTTTTTCTTAGATTTTGAAATAATGTATTAGAATGAGTGTTAGAAAGTACCAGTCTGAGTCCCGTTTACAGAGCCCCAATCCCGGAGGCCGGGCCTGTAAAAAGCCAAAAACCTGAATGAAGACTGACAGTGTTAAAGCTGTCTGGGTGTTTTGATAGGAGAGAAGTGTACCAATGAACACTTTAGACGGAGCAGCCCCTAGGGCTATCACGATAAGATAACAAGCCCTAGGCTTGAAATTCTCATAATTTTAAACCATCCTAGAATGAGATTAATGACAACCTTATTAAGTCCTTAATACATCATACAGTATATACTTAAAATAATACATATATAAAGACCTTACCCAAAACACCCTGATGAGGTAAACCTATACCTAGACCCTGGGGATAGTCTCCTAAGACTTGGTTGTAGCAGGTGTGCCCCCCCTTCTTCTTTCCTTCTCGAGGAGTGATCTGAGAGGAAGGGTCTAGGACCTGTTGTGCCGCTACTACTGGCCCCAGATACAAATTGTTGTCGTTGTCTGACCAAGTAAGGTCTTTTAGACAAAAATTAGTGAATGTGTTGTGAGCTTTCCAGTGACAGGCTTACATGATCTGGTCCACCGATACCCCACCGTAAAAGGCCTTAGAGGCCGCGAAAGCCTGAATGTCATGCGCTTTAACTTGGACCAAGTCCAAGGCTTGTTGGTCTGCTTGTTTGTAACAAAGTAGAATGGTTTGTTTCAACCAAGAAGAGAGCGTAGCGGGTCTGATATCTGAGGTGTGTCCTCTTTTAAAGGAAATAAAAAGTAGGGATCGAGACCCTCTCAGGTCTTTGGTTCGATCCAAGTAATACCTCAAGGCCCGTACCGGACACAGGGTCCTGTCCTCTCTGAATTGTTTTTCTACAATGGTAGTCAAGGCAGGAATAGTCACTGGAGACACACTTTGAGAACCTTCTCTTGCTAGTTGGTTTTTGGCTATAAAATCAGAAGAAGGGAACAAGGCAACCTTTTCCCATTTGGCCCAGATTCGATACTTTGTTTGCAACCCAGGCATGGATTTCGCTGCGGCGCTTGCTGGAGGCCAAAGCTAGCAAGAAAGCAGTTTTGAGAGCAAGATGTTTGAGGTCTGTGTTTTTCATAGGCTCAAAAGGTGCTTTTGTGAGCTCACTGAGAACAACAGAAAGGTTCCATTTCGGGAGATTCCTGGAACTTTTGGGACGATCCCTGAGAAAACTGGAGAGTAACCTGTTAAGGTCTGGGTTATGTGACAAAGGGTGCCCAGTTGGTCCCAGAGTGTCAACAATGGCCGTCCTGTAACCATCAATGGTTGAAGGATGTCTGTTTAAATCTTGGTACAGGTACATGAAAAAGTCTGAGACTTGTTTCACAGAGGGAGTGGAGAAATCCACCGAATTTTCTCTGCACCATTTCTCAAATAGGGCCCACTTTGATTTATAGACGGTTCTTGTTGATGCCCTCTGAGGGGCAGCAATTCTCTCTGCCACCTCCACAGAGAAGCCTTGTTCTTGGAGCTGTCCACTCCTAGACACCAGGCATGGAGATTGAGATGTTGAGGATTGCTGTGGAATACGTAACTGTGGGACTGTTTGAGTAGTGTTGTTGACACTGGGAGTTGTAGCGGGATCTCTGTTGAGAGCTGCACTAGGTCCCAAACCCAGGACATACCTGACCAGCCTGGGACTATTACAATTAATGATCAGGCAATGGGATTGTCTGATTTTTAGGATCACCCTGTGAAGGAGAGCCATTAGAAGCATAGGCAGTGAGGCCCGTCCAGTCTATGTTTAGAGCATCTATGTCCCAGGCATTTGCGTCTGGGACTGGAGACACGTACAGTGGAAGTTTGTGGTTCAGACTTGTGGCAAATAGATCTACATGAGGGTGAACTTCTTCACTTTCGACAGATCTGTTTGAAGACCTGTTGACTGCACTTGGTTCGACCTGGATAAAAGGTCGGCCATCACATTCAGACACCCTGGAATGTGTCTGGCTTTCAAGGTTATCTGGTAATGATGCCAGGTCATGATCTTCCACAGGAGGGCGCACATCTCTGCAGAGTGAGTTCCTCCTTGTTTGTTTATGCAGGCCACAACTGTTGAGTTGTCTGTTGCAACCAACACTGTTTGGTTTTGATACTGGTCCTTGAAACTTCGAAGGGCCAGAGAAACTGCCTTCAGCTCTAGAACATTTATGTGTAGCCTTTTTTCCCCCTCTGACCACAGACCCTTTGCAGAGTTTTACTCTAAGTGAGCGCCCCAGCCTTCGTTTGAGGCATCTGTAAAGAGTTGGATACTGTGGTCTTTGGGATGGAGGTCTGCGCCTCTAATCAAATTTGAGGGATTCTGCCACCATTCTAGGCGAACTGAAATGGCCTCTGTCCAGGGAAGGAGGCTGTCCAGTGACTGAGGAAATCTCCAATGCTCTTTCAGATGTGAAAGTGTCCCTCCGGGACCATTTTCTCCGTTGAGGCAAGCAACCCAATTAGCGACATCAAACATCTTGCAGTCAAAACATGTTTTGACTTGAGTCGTAGGATCAAATCCTGAAGTTTGAGCCATCTCTCTTGAGTGGGTTTTACAAGGGCTGAATCTAGGTGGTATTCGTAGCCCACAAACGAAAACACCTGAGTTGGGTTCAGTTGGGATTTCTCCTGGTTTATGATCCACCCCAAGGACTGGGTTAGGTCTACCAAGGCCTTTGTGTTCACTTGAGACTCTTCCTGAGACAGGGACCTGAGTAGTCAATCGTCCAGGTATTGGTGAAGTCTGAGTCCTCTCGAGAGGGTCATTAGCTTTACTTCCTTTACAATCATTTTAAAGACCTGGGGGGCCGTGGCTAGGCCGAATGGAACAGATTTGACCTGGAACACCTGAGACTTGTGGCAAAACCTTAGGTATTTCCTTGAGTTTGGGTGGATGGGGATGTGGAGGTAAGCGTCTGATAAGTCTATCGACGTTACCCATTCCCCTGGAATTAGAGAAGTCGTGATGGATTCTGGAGTTTCCATTTTGAACTTTTCTACAAGTAGAAAAGTGTTCAGCCTGCTTAAGTCTATTACTGGCCTCCACCGTTGGTGAGGTTTGGGGACTAGCAACAGGCGACTGTAAAACCCGAGAGATTTTACATTTTCCACCCTTTTGATTGCATTCTTTGACAGAAGAGACTGGATACAAGTGGCCAGAGCTTGGTCTTTTGGAAGGGCCTTGTATCCTGACTGAATCAGAGGGACTCTGACCAGATTTGGTTTTGAGAGGAATGGCAGAACGTAGCCATTGGTGATAATGTTTAACACGTTGGATGAACATTTGTTTGTTTGCCAGTCTCTTCTGAAAGAACGGAGGCGACCTCCTACTGGTGGACTGAGGGAGGCTTTTAAGGAGTCATTGGGGGGAGGGGTTTCCACGCCCTCGTCCCCTATTGTGGGGTCGAAAACGACCCCTGGAGCCTCTGAAATTCGGTTTCCCCATGCCTGAGGAAAAGGATTGGTTACTGCTTTGGGAGGAATTGCCCCCATAGGGGTGTTTCCTGTAGGAGCCTCTTTTCTTGTGGGGGACCACGAAAGGGCTTATTCTGATAGGGTCCAAAACCTGAGAATCTTTTGAGGTGCCTTTTTTAAGGAGGAAGTCTTCTCCTTCCTTAACCAGTTGAGACTTGAATGGCGAGTTGTGCCGAAAGGACGAATTCCTCAGTTCCTGACGTCTCGTTTCCCCTAACTGTGGTTGTAAGAGGGTCATCTCGGCTTCGCGCCTTAGCAAGCCGGTGTTACCCATTGAATATATCTCCCTCTGGAGTATATGAGCTAAGGATTTGCTGAGGCATGTCAGAGCCCTGTGTTGAATAAGAATAGCCTTATTCCAGACACCCAAATATTCACAGGCTTGCTCATACCCATGTTTTGCCGCTCTATCAGGAACAGCACCTTTGCGGATTTGTGATTTGACCTTCTTGAAGGTCGACTTCAAACTATATTAACACTTCTCCAGAGTGGCATTGCAAGGAAGAAGAAGTCTTCGCAAAAGTAGTGGCAAAATTGAGTGTGGATATGTTTTGTATCGCTTGGTGTTCCAATTCCTTGAGAATTTGTAGGGGAACCTTGCCCATAGGGGCCCCAGAGGGTTTAGGAGTAATACAGATTTTGGCAAAATCTGTATTCAACTCCTGTATTTTGTCCTCATAACAAGGCTGTCCGACCTTGTACTACTTGGCAGTTGAAGGAGGAGATTCGATATATTTACCCTCAGGTAAATTAGCGGCCTGGAAATCATGATCAAACTTATTAAAAGCGTCCTTGAAAATTTGAGTTGAGGGGCAACATAGATGAAGGACCCCAAGGCCTGAGTTCCTGTCTGCCTTTTTCATCATCTAGACCCATTACTGCAGTGGAGGACCTAGGCATTGACTCCCTGGGGTCAGGAAGTTTCAGGATACTTCTAAATGTATCGACCTCGTCTGCATAATGAGAGGGAACGTCAGACAGAGCTACTTCCCTATAGTAAGGTGGGTCTGGGTCATGTTGAGGTTGATCTGGATCATGTTCCTGATCAGAATGGGCCCTATAGGGCTTTGCAGACCTGTGTCTAGGTACAGAGGACTGATCTTCCTCTGAAGATGAAGGGACATATCTGGCCCTAGATTTGTGTTTGGATTTGTCAGCATGTTTCTTTGGTCGAGATGCAGGCCGAACCTCATCTGAATGATTCGAGTAATTGTCCGAAGCCGAGCTTGGCGTGACATCATGCTGCTTATGAGATTTCTTATGGGCCGATGAAAACCTCAAAGGTTGTTCGGCTATGTCAGATAACTGATCGGGTGCGTTCTCGACACCCTTCGCAAGATCAGTGCCGAGACGTGGAGGTAAAGACGGACTGTAGTCCACTTCCATAGATTCAACAGAAGTTGCTCAAGGTCTCGGGGGGGGCCAGATAAACAGGATCAGATGGGGTAGGCTTTGAAGCCGAAGCAGAGGTCTGATCCACCACTACTTGAGAAGACTTTTGCAAAGATTTCTGAAATCTTCGCGAAGTGTCTTCATAGCCTTGAGTAGGGCTGCGAACGAGTACTCGAGCCTCGGTGTACGAGGCGATCTTGGCTTGTACTCGAGTCCATTTTAAGTATTCGGTTACTCGCGACATATTATATTATCGCCCACGTAATGAAACGTTTGTATAAAATATGCTGCATTTCAGCATTTCCATCACATAACATCAATTAAAGTTGTTGTTTTCGCTTGAAAACCTATAATTTACTCCATAATCTATAATATCTGCTTCAATAGAAGACGTTTTTCTTCAAAAGTTTCATTTCCGGAATCGACTATTTGTTTGCAGAAGACTTTTAATGGTGTGAACTAAATCTCGCGGTTACTCGAATTCGGGCCGGTTTTCAGAGGGCGAGTACTCGATGCCGTTTTTTTGTACCCGTCACAGCCCTAGCCTTGAGCATTGAAGCTTAAAGCATACCCATCTTTTGATCCAGTTGGATGTCGAACCTCGACCCCAGGGATTGTTCTAATTTACTTTTTCTGCTGTAAGGCAGTACCTGGGGTGGGTGGGACAGTTTTTGCTGGAGTTTTAGAATAAGATTGAATGGACAGTGGTTGAGGACGTGGGAGTGAAGTAAAAAGCTGGTCAGCTGCGTTCTCAAGTTCCGCATTAGATCCTGTAAAGGATTCTACGTCCATTTCACCTAACAAGTCATCATCTTTGTGATGCTCGGCTTTGGATTTTTTAGCATATCTCCTTCTATTGGAGATCTTAAGTATTTATTCGGCAGTAAAAGATGCACAAATCTTGCAAGGTGAACTAAGAGTGACACAGGGATCGTCTCCCTTGCCAGCTTCTCTGCACGTTGGACAGAAATTATGCGAGTCAAAAGAATTGCAGAAGTGATGGCATTTACTCGCTCTAGGTTTGTCTTTATTGCTTTGGTGGGACATGATGAGAACGCAATAAAAATATACATTTCCGATCACACAAGCCGAACCGGACGTTCAAACACCCATAAAATGAAAAATACTTATCCTGTCACAGAATAATTTTAACAGAATAAACTATGTATATTAAAAAACAAAATGGCTAAAAGACGACATCCAACAATGAGTATTCACTGAGATATAGTAGAATAAACGACTGTGAAAATCAGAAATGATCCAATATGACTGACGGCCAACGAGAAAGGAGAAGACAAATGGAGTGTGTCACGTGACTACAGCGGCTATGGCCAACACTAAATGTCTGTTTTTCTTAGATGTTGGTAGAGTAAGCATTCTGCAATGCTATGGAACAAAACACTGTTATTACTTTTTTTTCATTACAGTGAGGTTGGTAGTTATCTATAGTGTGGAAAACTCATATAGGTATATCTCGATATCAGACTTACCTTTGATCGGTATCTCCAATATCAATCCCAATATTAGCTTGTTATCTATAGCCATGGTTTGGGGCTGCAACAGCTGATCTGAAGCCACGTTTTGCTGATGGTCTGGATTGTAAGAACCTGGAGAAAGATTCTCTCCCTCTGGCTCCAGTTTCACAGGCGGCAGCTCATCATACTCTGACTTTATTTCTAAAATATCCAATACACAGGGTTACAGAAACCTAAACATACAACACTACCACAATATGTCCATACAACATTACCTAACAACCTAGTGCACAATCCACAACATTCAGCCATCTTGGATATTATATATTTATGATACAAACAAACCCTTTGCTATCCAGAATTTCCTTTTATTAATATTAAAATTGATCAAATCTCATCAAACTGTCACAGTTATCTGTAATTACTGGTTCAGAAGGAGTACCTAAAGATTGAACATTAAAGGATATAATGTATGCTTGAACCTTTCACACTTTTAACATGATCATACAGTTTAAAAAAAAAAGATCTGCAGCCAAAGCCAGAATGCCAAGTTTGTTTTGTAATGACTTGTTGGGGCTTATTTGTAGTTCAACACATTTTGTGTTTTAGAAGTATCCACTCATTGCAATAAGTGTTAATAAGTCCGGATTCAAATCATTCTTGGGCAGGCTGGACACAACATGGTAGTGCTGGTATTGTTTATTGATATTAAAATATCTATCAATTCAAGCTAAGTTTGCCGATATCTATAATGTAGGGTACAAGATCAATCTCGAAACATACCACTTAACAGGTACAAATATTGTGTTTTTCATTCAAATAAAGTACAAAATTTGAAGAATATATTAGTTTTCATATTATTTTTGTAAACTTTTACTTACCGCTAAAGCGGAAACGCCATATTTGTTTATGTTTCGGGAACCTACTAAAACTCGTGAAAGAATTTGGAACGTGTCTCTAGGAAAACATCTCATGCCCCGATATTTCAATATCGATCAATACGGAAGGCAAAATATGGTTTAACATCGATATAAATATTCCTTATTCGATACCAACACAACAACACAGACATCCATTTCAGTATAAGACATAATTTTTTAGGTGTCTAAAAACCCCCTCATTAGCCCTCATGTGCTGAATTAAAATGGACATGCTGAAGGGATAAAGCCGCATGCAAAATTGCTATACGGTGTGGCCGTTTTATAAACATGTACTGGCCAAACATGAAGTCCCTTTATGTAGCAATAAGGACAAAGTCGTAAAGCAAAATTCAAATATGTGTTGATATAACTGCATGCAACAGGGTATTATATTATTGTACGGAGAGTTCGCTAAGTTTCTATGACATACAATAAGACATTTTCACCATATAAGGTGTGATGGAAATTTCACACTTTTAACTTGATTATCCAGTTATAAAATGAGATCTGTAGCCAAAGCCATATTGCCCAGTTTGTTTTGTAACTAGAAATAGGACGCCCTGTTGATAGTAGATGCGAATAGAAACAGGATAGCATAGAAGAACACACATTATCATGTGTAATGTCCACCCCATGAACCTTTTGCCAAAATTGTACAGTAGTCTTACAAGACCCTGTTTCATTTGTAAAATATATCAATGATGCTTAAATATTTATTAGTGTAGATGTAAATTATTTCAGCTTCATGCCTTTTTGCATTGGTTGGGTCGAAAATTTCGACGAAATCGCTCTATCTCGCACGGTTAAGGAGATAGAAGCAAATTTGTGTTTTGCCATTTTTGGCCAAAATTCGAAAATTCAAAATGGCCGCCATTTTTGGGGAGGGGAACATTTTTTGAAAATTGCGAAGAGTACATTCCTTATATACCCTGTGGGTCGAAAATTTCGACGAAATCGCTCTATCTCGCACGGTTAAGGAGATAGAAGCAAATTTGTGTTTTGCCATTTTTGGCAAAAATTTGAAAATTCAAAATGGCCGCCATTTTTGGGGAGGGGAAAATTTTTTGAAAATCGCAAAGAGTACATTCCTTAGATACCCTGTGGGTCGAAAATTTCGACGAAATCGCTCTATCTCGCACGGTTTAGGAGATATGAGCACATTTGCCTTTTTCAGTATTCAAAATAGCTAAATAGCTAATTACTCATTTATTTAATTAATTACTCACTCATCTATGAAGCAATTCCCCCCAAAAGCAATCCCATACAAGCTATTAACCCAATGAACCTCCATACCAAATTTCAGAAAGCTAGGCTTAATAGCATTCCTTAAAATGTCAGGAAACCAAAGAGCTACTCAAAAGTAGCAAAGTAGCTATTACTCAGTTAGCTATAGAGCTATCATCACCAAAAGCAATCCCATACAAGCTATTAACCCAATAAACCTGCATGCCAAATTTGGTAAAGATAGGATAAGAACTGTTGCCTAAAATGTCTGGAAACCAAGTGGGACGCCGGACACCGGACGCCGGAAAAAGCAAAAATAATATGTCCACCCCCCAGTGGGGTGGACATAATAATGCACATATACGTGTATTTGAAATGATTATACCTGTGACTGCATACTGAGCAGCTAATGAGTCCCTGGTGGCTGTTGGGACTGGGGCAGAGTTCTCGGGTGAATGACCACCTACAAATATATCAACAGTCTTGTTTTTCCAGCCACACATTTCCCTGAATATGGGCAAAGCATTTCATACGTATTGCCTGAATGAATTTAACTTATAGAAATTCACATTATGTTTGGACCTGTAGCTAACATTATGTTTATGTTGTCCTGTTTCTTCTAAAAGTGCCATTTGTTCAGCCAAAATCAATGTCTGACTACAGTATGATTTCAATTTATAGGCAAATTCTGAAAGAAACTCTACATGCAAACAAATTTCACGCCAGTTTTAATTCAAATCAAATCTGATCTTATGACATTTTCAACTTGAAACAAATCTTGCAAGACTATATGGCAGAAAATCAAAAACAAATTTTAGGGGTGCTTTTGGTTGACCATATTTGGAAGACAGTAGATTCCCCGTCTGTGTGATGTTTCCTTGTGCAACAACACCAGGAACATCTGTCACCTCAACAACCTGAAAGTACACCATATGGTAAACTCTCCACTTTCAATATTGATCCCAAATCAGGTGTTATCCAAGTGACACCAAAATGTTTACAGGACTATTTCAGTAAATAGTACTTGTTTTCTTACCAGCCAGCGCAGCTGATTACTTGTTCAATTTAATTAGGCAATGCAATATGGATGGATTCTGGGTAGGTGCTTGGGAGTGCTCGTACACCAGCACTGAGTTAATTTACATGAAACAATCAGAAAAAAAAACAAGCATTCTGAAGCATGCAAATATCTCCCGCCGTATAAATTAGATGTACTAAAGACAGGGTAATATAGCTTTTCTTGTGAGATGGAGGCACATGTAGAAGTAACAATAAGCAAGAGGCACTTGTTTGACTACAATACTTTCACAGATAAAAGGTATTTACTCGTTTAGTAGCTATTACTCCGCCATGCAAAGAGCTACAGTTCTGCAACTTCACTATGTGGTAGATCACCCAAATGTAGGTGAATGACTTATTTAGAAGAAATTGCATATGTGCAATACTTTAAAGATAAAAGGTATTTACTCATTTTAGTAGCTGTTACTCAGCTATGCAAAGAGCTACAGTTGTGCAACTTCACTATGTGGTAGATCACCCAAAAGTAGGTCAATGACTTATTTAGAAGAAATTGCCTATGTGAAATACTTTTAAAGATAAAAGGTATTTACTCATTTAGTAGCTATTACTAATCTATGTAAAGAGCTACAGTTCTGCAATTCACTATGTGGTAGATCACCCTAAGTAGGTGTACGACTTATTTAGAAGAGAATGCCTATGCACAATACTTTTGTAGATAAACGACATTTTCCATTTCTGCCAAAATTCAAGATGGCAGCAGAAAATCGGAAAAGTCTAAATTTTTTAGAGGTGCTAGAGGAGTTGTACTTAATACCCTGGGGTTTCAAAATTGGCCCAAAATCGCTCTATCTCTTACGATTTTTGAGAAAAACAATATTTCCCATTTCTGCCAAAATTCAAGATGGCGGCTAAAATTCGGAAAAGTCTAAATTTTCCAGATGTCCTACAAGAGTAGTCCTTGGTACCCTAAGGAAATGCAGCTATTACTCAGTTAGCATAATAGCTACAGCTCTGACAATTCATCACGACACAGAACATCAAAAAGTGGATGAACAACATATTTAATAACAAGGGTGCAGTGGCTGGCTTTCTACCAACCACAGAGTCGAATCTTAGGACAGCACTGGGTGTTGAAATCTGTAAACTCGGTATTATCGCCCGCATTTGCAAACCGCTTCCAGAGAAGTTGTTTTCAGATTTGTGTAGCGAGATGGGTATTTGTAGTGACGTGATGTGAAAGGTTTACAAATATAAATGGTCTGTAGATGCCCAGTTTTACAAGGCTGGTTTAAGATAAAAACCACCAGCATATTTCCTGTCCACGGACTTGCCTCATTAATATTAATGAGCAAATATGCGCAGTCACGGCAGGGGGGTTTCCTGACAATATTTTACAAGGCTGGTTTAAGATGAAAACCACCAGCATATTTCCTGTCCACGGACTTGCCTCATTAATATTAATGAGCAAATATGCGCAGTCACGGCAGGGGGGTTTCCTGACAATATTTTACAAGGCTGGTTTAAGATGAAAACTACCAGCATATTTCCTGTTCACGGACTTACCTCATTAATATTAATGAGCAAATATGTGCAGTCACGGCAGTTCTTTAGGGGGGTTTCCTGACAATATTTTTTTGACCAATATCTACGTAGTAGATCTTTTACTGATGAACTGGTTTATTTTGTAAATATAAAACAATTTGGAAGACATAATTAAAGTGTTAGTATATGGATATTTTACAAAAGCAAATTGTAAGTATTTTAAGAAAATATTCGTGTGTTATTTCTACATTATTACGATAGCCATAATGAGCGATAATAGGGAGAAGCAGGTTATGCTGTATTTTACCAACGAAGTATTTCGTCGTTTAGCCAATCAGAATCGAGGACACATCCGTGTCATGTTAGAATGTAGAATAAAATAAGATCATATTCTTCTCATGAATATTAATGACCTGGGTACTATGGCCGCGAGTTCTGTAGCTTAAAGTATTTGATCTTTGTCGAAACGTCCATTTTATAAAATATTGTCAGGAAATACCAGGGGAAATCCGTGACCTCATATCTTCTCATGAATATTAATGACTTGGGTGCTATGGCCGTGAGTTATGTACTTTAAAGTATTTGATCTTTGTCGAAACATCCATTTTATAAAATATTGTCAGGAAATAAGATTAGCGAACTGGTTTATTTTGTAAATATACTGTGAAACAATTTGGAAGACAACTTCTTTCAAAATAAGAAACGGATTGACAGAAAAATAGCATCAGAGATGCCCGTACCCCACAGCCTTGGGAAATATTTTCAACACCATGAGATATAGAAGTACTGTACCAGTACAAACTTCAGGATACTTTCAGAGCACTGTCAGTTATATAAAGGTCCAAACAATGTTTAAATGGAGAAATAATGTTTAAAAGAAAGATAATGCGTATAAAGATGAAGTATTAAAACAAGATAATTCAATGACAAGATGACAGCATTAATCAGTAAACTAAAATTCAACACTCTTTATATACATCTGCATTTCCGAATTATGGTTTAGATGGTTTGAATATTACCATGCATACAGAAGTGGTAATACATTTAATGAATGCTTATGTGTGGTGTTGGGAGTAAAATCTGCGGCTCACTTGATGAAATTCTATCTCTTACAATGGGAAGTTATGAAAGTAAAATTCTTAATAAATTCTAATATGACTTTTGCTTAATCTGCATCAAAAGACAGACCCAAAGGTGCAACAAGATTTTAAAGGTCAAGGTCACTACGGCAAGGTAAAAGGTCAAATTAAGGTCACACCATGATAATACACACCTATAGCCAATAACCAATGTCCCTACCAAGTATCAACTTCCTACACCTTACGGTTTCCGAGATACAGCCCTGACGATTTTATAGGTCAAGGTCACTATGGCAAGGTCAAAGGTCAAATCAAGGTCACACCATGATGCTGCACACCTACACCCCCTAGCCAATGTCTCTACCAAATATCAACTTCGTGCACCTAACAGTTTCCGAGATAAAGCCCGGACAATATTTTATAGGTCAAGGTCACTACAGCAAGGTTAAAGGTCAAATCAAGGTCAGACCATGACGTTGCACACCTACACTCCCTAATCAATATCCCTACCAAGTATCAACTTCCTACACCTTACGGTTTCTAAGATATAGCCCAGACAACATTTTATAGGTCAAGGTCACTACGACAAGGTCAAAGGTCAAATCAAGGTCAGACCATGACGCTGCACACCTACACCCCCTAAGCAATATCCCTACCAAGTATCAACTTCCTACACCTTACCGTTTCTGAGATATAGCCTGGACAAGATTTTATAGGTCAAGGCCACTACAGCAAGGTCACAGGTCAAATCAAGGTCACACCATGACGTTGCACACCTACACCCCCTAACCAATATCCGTACCACGTATCAACTTCCTAAACCTTACGGTTTCTGAGATATAGCCCGGACAACATTTTATAGGTCAAGGTCACTACGGCAAGGTCAAAGGTCAAATCAAGGTCACACCATGACGTTGCACACCTACACCCCCTAACCAATGTCCCTACCAAATATCAACTTCCCACGCCTTACAGTTTCCGAGATATAGCCCGGACAACATTTTATAGGTCAAGGTCACTACGGCAAGGTCAAAGGTCAAATCAAGGTCAGACCATAAAGTTGCACACCTACACCACCTAACCAATATCCCTACCAAGTATCAACTTCCTACACCTTACGGTTTCCGAGATATAGCCCGGACAAGATTTTATAGGTCAAAGTCACTACGGCAAGGTCAAAGGTCAAATCAAGGTCAGACTATGACGTTGCACAACTACACCCCTTAACCAATGTCCCTACCAAGTATCAACTTCCTACACCTTACAGTTTCCGAGATATAGCCCGGACAAGATTTTCAAACTCAAGGTCACTACGGCAAGGTCAAATCAAGGTCAGACCATGACGTTGCACAGCTACACCCCCTAACCAATGTCCCTACCAAGTATCAACTTCCTACACCTTACGGTTTCTGAGATACAGCCCGGACAAACTATTTCCCGCCGCCCGCCCACCCGCCCACCCGACCATCCGGACACCATGGGTGAAAACAATACCCCAACAGCCATTAAGGGCTGTGGGGTAAAAATGAAATCACGTGATAACTTCTAGGACATGCATGGAAACCCAAAGCACCTTCGAGTGGTTGAGTGTAGAACTACGGAGTTGTGAATATTTTCATTGTCTCTGCCAGATGTGTCCTCGATTCTAATTGGCTAAACGACAAATGTATAGTACTACCGTGACGTCACTTCATTCATTAATTTCTTTGCGGTTCATTTGTTCGACAAAAGAAAAGGCTGTAAAACACAAATATCTGTCAAGCGATGTGATTGGTTCATAAATACCTTTTTTAAAATTAAATTGTCAAGCTTCACGTAGATGCGCAGACAACAATTTTACATAAACAGTGACTGCATGATAAACCACAGACAAATAAATTAATTGGGGGTTCATGTCTAGAAACCAGCAGACAAAACGGTTAAAAAAGACTCGTTCGAGTAGGCCATCACAACAGCAAACACAATAGTTTCTAGGACATCCGGGACTTTACAGAAAGCCAGACGTAGTGCTAGACAAGCTTTTTACTTTATAAAATATAACTGAATAAAAGCATTAAAAATCTTCAAAATGGCAGAGTGTATACTATACACCTTAATGTACTGATATGTGAAGAAAATATTATGCAGAATTTGATATTTAAGGGCTTAAACGACCAATTTAAAATCGTGGCCGCAACTCCGTACATAACTCGAATCAAAGATTCGACTAACAAGAAAGTGGGGTTTTAGACCACAAAAGGTTGGGTTGCACAAGTGCTTTCAGGGATAGGGTCGAGCAACAAATTTTCAGTTTATGGAAGCAACCTTGCCTAGATGGTTTCCTAACACACTGTCAAGTTTGAAAATAGTACTCGAGCTTCTTTGAGTTGGGAGTTAGAAAACAGTATTTCAAGATGCAGGCGGTGGGGGTATGTACGTGTAACTATTTGACAATATTTATATCTTCGACTTTCACCTGGGGATTTAATTACGATAATTACTTGATATACATACCTCAATTGGGAACATGATTGTTACCAAAGGCATGGTAGTACCTTCTGGTATCTGTATTGGTATGTTGAAATAACTTAAATAAGCAAGAAACCATTTTCTGATGGTGGCTATTGTCAGAATGTATCCCATACTGTTGATAAAATGAACCCACATGTAAAAATTAAAAAGATTTACAAATATTTTCTTTAAATCATCAGAAATCATTTTGTAAATGGTGGCTGCATAAGAAACATGCAAAATGTATGTATGATAAGAAATAAGAAAATGTTAATTTTATGTGTGGTTGTAAATGTTTGACAAAATTAGTGACAAACGTTTACTACAGTTAATCTTGATACAGCTTTAGCTTGTTCTTCCCCAGGCTTCTGGGGTTCTGTGCTCAGTGTGCTGCATTCATTAACATGTTGATATGAGATTTGGGTCTTTCCCCCTTGTAATTTTTTAGATTGTGAAAAAAAAAACATTTACAAAATCCTGGTCAGTGTGACATGTTCAATTTAAATTGATTAATTCAAAATTTAATCACTTACAAGGCCATAGCGTTACATGTTTACGTCTCTATATGACAACAATCATACAAAAAGACCAATAAAGGTAAACAAAAACAAGCTCACCTTGAGGTGTTGTGGCAGATGAAACACTGAAGGGATTACATTTTCTCTCAATCTTGAGATTTGTCCAGTCCTGTCCAAGTCTGCGGGAGTGAAATGATCACTGCAGATCATAGCACTAGTTCCTGGTTCCCGTTCACGTTGGCAAGCCCTGATCCATGCTTTGTACAGAGAAGGATATCTCTCCTTATTTGGAAACCTAAAAATATGGAATTGGTGTATCACACAAATAAAGTGAATGCAGTCAGATTGTATGTTTTATGATGTTTATAAGGAAAAACAGTGACTAAATGGTTAACATTATCTGACGGACAACAGAAAATAGGGATGCCTACGTCTAGCTCATATCACCAAAGGTAGTTTGGAGGGCAGAGGAAACTGGTACATACAGTTGGTCATGGTTCTGTACTGTAAACTGCCGGCCAACAGCAAGCAACTACCAGCTTTCCCACTTGAGGCCAGGCCGGGAACCGAACCACAATCTGAGAGGTGGGAGGCGAGAGTGTTACCATTCTGCCCCCATGGCCACAGAGAGATGCTTTAGAAGCTGCTTACACAGTTTTCTTTAATAAGAAAATTGTTCTTTCAGTGAAAATGTACACTAACACTTTGTCAATATGATATGAAGAGTGAAGTGTTGAATATAAAAATCTATACTTATGGAAAGATATGTTATTTTTCTTGGTTTCCCGATTCTGCTGGTTTTTGCAATTAATGGCAAAACACTGTGTCCCTCCAATCCTGGACTTTTTCACAACAGACGACTTTGTTGAATAAATGTGGTCATCAACTCGCTATAAAACAAGATTTCATTTAAATAGCAGGTTACAGACAGTTTATAACATCAATACGATCACCAAAATCAATTTTGTAATAATATAGAACATAAAAAGATTAAATGGATAATAACATGCCATCAGTAACTTTGCCTTTGTCTGGGGTGTGTTTTGATGATCTGTGCTGGATTTTTCTCTAAGCTGCTGATGTGAGTTTTCTGTTGTTTTACACTGCAATATTTTGGGTTGTGAAAAAAAATCACAAGCAATCAGTGCTCCGGCAACACCACAAGATTTTATGTTAATATATAAAATATGAATCCATGAGGTATGAAAATAGGGCGAACATTAACTCTCTGGAGACATTTAAAGAGGAATGGCCATTCTACACTATTGAATGTTTTTTTTTTGCAAAAACCAACTTGGCTGATAAATTCTAGTGTATTTTGCTCTTTTCTTAAGAACATCATGTATTTATTTTCAATTGTTCCTGTTACTCCTCCAACGTCTATTCCTTTAATGTAGCCATATTGGTTTCAGATTTTAAATGTCCAGTCACTTTTTGTAATCTATTAGCCAGACCTTTCGCCAAAATTTTACATTCCATGTTAAGTATGCTTACAGATTTCCAGCTTTTAGTTGTTGTTTACCCAAAGAGACTTCTATGGTGGCGGTCAGACCTGAATTCAGTATACTTACCTTTCTGGGATATAGTAATGACCTAAACTTATTGAAACATTTAAGATTTAGGATAAAAGCAAGTGCATCATAGAAAATATGTACACCATCCATTGTGAATGGTCTTGAGTTTTTATGCAGTTATACAATACACAATGGAGCTAACACAAGCCAGATCAAAAACATACTTACCGCTAAATTTTCTGGTTCATGAAACACTAAAGGAACAGCATTTTTTCGTAAACCAGTTATTTCACCAGTTTTATCCAAGTCTGCAAGCATGAAATGATCACTGCAAACCAAAGTGTGAGATTCTGGTGGATTTCCCTCACACCTACAAGCCCTGATCCATTCTTCATACAGAGAGGGATCTCTCTCTTTATTTGGGAACCTAAAAGTATACTTTAAGTTTGAACCTAAAAGATATAGTTCTTAAAAAGTACAAATGCAAACTAGTGTTTGTTACTGTTTATCCATTGATATAATAAAGTTGTATATTTATGTTACTGATAAATAGTAGTGGTCGGATCGGTTCTGAAAATAAAAACCGGTTTTCCGGGAGTTGAAACCGAATAAAATCTGGGATTTCGAAAGTTTACAGATATATGATAAAAAGTTTTACGCAAGTGTACATGAGCTATATTCTCAATGGGAAATATGCATTCGCGAGATATTTTGAAATTTGTAAACTTCATTTACCATGAATATAAAGCGAAAATGTAGGTTTTTCCTAAAATGTATATGCTCTTTATTGACAAAATATTAACCAGTAGAAAGCCTAATATGATGACATTTTCAATAACCGGTACTTAAATATTTTTTGCGGATTTCGTCATTTCTACCTAAACGAAACAAAATGTGGTATACTGGTTTACCGTTCACACCACTAATAAATAGTATTGAAAGTATAGTACTTAATAGAACTTATACTTGTGGAAAGATATGCCCTTTGCCTTGGATTCCAGATTCTGCTGGTTTTTGCAATGCATTGCAAAACATTGTGTCCCCTGCATACCAAGTGTTTTCACAGCCCTTGATTTTTCTGAACAAGTATGGCCGTCCATAAGCTGCAAAACAATATACAATGTCTCTCAATGCACCAAAATCTAGTCGATTCCACATTCCAGTCAACATGGTTTTTAGTGTCAGATATACAAGTTTGTTGTGCAGAACTGTTAGCAGAAGCTTTATATCCTTGAAATAGAAGTGCCGTATGTTAAAAACATGGATTTGTGGGGCAAGATAAGTGCACTTAAACCTTTAAATTTTAACATAAACTCTGTACAGCTTTTCAATAGACTAGAAATGAGCGCAATCACATAGAGTATTTCATTGTGGATATTAAGTTTCTGTAAAAAACAAGTGAACCATATTTTGTGACTTTCAAAAGTTAAACTTCTTAGTATTAATCAGTTGTCACATTTGTTGAAATGGCACAAATTTAGAGGCAAAGACTGTACAGCTTATCAATAGCCTGGAAATAGGTACAGCAATCATTTTTGGCATTTCATTGTGGATATCTATGTTTCTGTGAAACATAAGTGAACCATATTTTGTGACTTTAAAAAGTTAGGACTTTAAGTATTAAAATCAAAAGTAACCACATTTATTGAAATTAAAAAAAATGTTCATGAAGAAATGATTACACTTTATATTTTATTTGTTATTATTAGTCATACACAAAATATATAACATGAAACAGAAGGAAAGAGGGGAATTCACATAAACTTCGTTCAGAGTATCTTGACTATTTAGTTGGGAAACACATACATAATCATGGTTTGAAGTTTTTCAACCAGAAAATTTGTTCTGTTAAACTCTCTCAAAAACATTATACCCTTGATATAACTGCAATATGTTAAGTCATTTCTAAATTTAATTTTATGGGAAACCGAAGTCAATAAATGGATTAACCACAAATTTGCAATTTAGGCTCAAAATGTTAGTAATGTTTTAAG
This sequence comes from Sabellastarte sp. h YS-2021, assembly GCA_964017235.1. Classification (NCBI taxonomy): domain Eukaryota; kingdom Metazoa; phylum Annelida; class Polychaeta; order Sabellida; family Sabellidae; genus Sabellastarte; species Sabellastarte sp. h YS-2021. The sequence goes on from OZ024927.1 coordinate 109,865,853, forward strand.
ATATGGTGTTGTCATCGCTCCTTAATGTCTGTGAAATTTCCAGACTATACCTATATTATGGGTCTTACTGCATAGTAAAAAACAGCCAGCCTAGGCAGGCAAGAACCCCAGCCCGCAGTTATAGCCAAATGGCCACCAACATTGAGATTTTGGATAATCTTAGGAACAACTTCTGTTGTAAGAAGTATAGAAAACCCACAAGATGTTCTACAAAAGATTCACAGACCATGATTTCTTACAAGTAGTTTTCATATTTTGAAGCCAAAGGAACAACTATAAGGGAGATATAAGGCCTTTTTGATATGATGACCCTCCTATTTGCCATTAAAGATTGATATGGCGGCCATTTTGTTTGCAAAACAAGGCCACAATTACTCTCAGGCAAGCTTTCCTATCCATTTGCATTTTGTGCAAATCTGATGAAGCTAGCCGCAATATTTTAGGTTGCAGGAAACATTAAAGATTTTAGAACAAACTTTAAGACCCGAAAATCTTAAAAGTGTACCTTACTGGATACCCCCAAAACCTAATCAGCTCTAGATCCACTAGGGGTAAACATATCCTGAGAATTTGGTGAAAATCTCGGATACCCACCAAAACCAAATCAGCTGTAGATCTTCTTGGGGTAAAGATACCCTGAAAATTTAGTGAAAATCCATGCAGGGGTTTAGTCTGTGGAATACCCACAAACTTTAAGACCCGAAAATCTTAAAAGTGTAGCCATGGCAACAGTTGTTACCGGATACCCCCCAAAACCTAATCAGCTCTAGATCCTTTAGGGGTAAACATATTCTGAAAATTTGGTGAAAATCCGTGCAGGGGTTTAGGCTGTGGAATAACCACAAGCTTTATGCCCGCTGCCGCCCAGATGGCGCAGGGGACGACTATAACCCCAGCTTTTATGGGCTGGGTTTAAAAACTAAGGTGAGACTAAAGCTATGTTTATGTTGAATTAATGCTGTGCTTTATTTCCATACTCCACAAAAAAGGGAACGATGCAAGGCATAAATATTTATCAGCAAATCAAAATGTGTGCTAGGTAGCTGACAATGTACTGCTTTTAAATTGTTATTTTGTGCATACTTGAATAAACAAATGTCCCAAAAAGCATTTCTGAAACATAGCCAGCATCGGCAGGCAAGAACCCCAGCCCGCAGGTACAGCTAAATGGTCAACAACATTGAGATTTGGGATAATCTTAGGAACAACTTCTGTTGTAAGAAGTAGAGAACCAACAAGATATTCTACAAAAGATTCACAGGCCATGATTTCTTACAAGTAGTTTTCATATTTTGTAGCCCTAGAAGCAATTATAAGGGAGATATAAAGCCTTTTTGAAGCGACGACCCTCCTATTTGGTATTAAAGATGTGATATGGCGGTCATTTTGTTTAAAAAACAAGGACACAATTACTCTCAGGCAAGCTTTCCTATCCATTTACATTTTGTGCAAATCTGATGAAGCTAGCCGCAATATTTTAGTTACAGAAAATATTAAAAAGTTTAGAAGAAACTTTAAGACCCCGAAATTTTAAAGTGTTGCCATGGCAACAGTTGCCACCGGATACCCCCCAAAACCTAATCAGCTCTAGAACCTCTTGGGGCAAACATACCTAGAAAATTTGGTGAAAATCTGTGCAGGGGTTTAGGCTGTGGAAAACCCACAAACTTTAAGACCCAAAAATCTTTAAAGTGTTGCCATGGAAACAGTGGTAGCTGGATAACTCCCAAAACCTAGCCAGCTCTAGATCCTCTTAGGATAAACATATCCTGAAAATTTGGTGGAAATCCGTGCAGGGGTTTAAGCTGTGGAACACCCACAAACATTAAGACCCGAAAATCTTTAAAGTGTTGCCATGGTAACAGTTGTTGCCAGATACCCCTCAAAACCTAATCAGCTCTAGATCCTCTTGGGATAAACATATTCTGAAAATTTGGTGAAAATCTGTGCAGGGGTTTAGTCTGTGGAACACCCACAAACTTTAAGACCCAAAAATCTTAATAGTGTTGCCATGGCAACAATTGTTACCGGATACACCTCAAAATAGCAAACAGACAAACAGACAGATTTGCATGCCTTGAACAATTTTTCATCCTCGATAGATAAGGCATCTATGGCAACTGTAGATGAATAAGCTGTAGATCCTCTTGGGGTAATCATCACCTGAAAATTTGGTGAAAATCCATGCAGGGGTTTAGGCTGTGGAACACCCACAAGCTTTATGCCCACCGCCGCCGCCGGGGGGATGAGTATAACCCCAGCCTTTACGGGTTGGGGTTAAAAATGGTATCAGAAAACCCCAAGGAATTCAGTGACCACCTTTTTTCTGGGTCATGTAATGACTTAAGCAAGTATGGCTTGGCATGTAGATGCATACAGTACATGAGGATTCAAGGTCTGAATGACAAGAATATGCATCAATGAGCAATTACTAATCATGCTTTGTAATTCTGCAAAGTTCTAGCAGATTACGTTCCTTTAAAAGTGCATAATTTCTGTTGCAGTGGGTATTCTGATGAAAAAAAAATCTCCCATTTCATACCATATATGTGCTGTCTGCAGTGAGGGTTAAACACCGGAAAATATGGTAATTGGAGACAACATTATTGCTGCCTTTAATTGTGAAAGATTGACTTAATATCACAATTAGTTTGCTTATGCATGTCACCCATGTTGTACCTTTCCTGTTTTAACTGATTTACCCCTATGGGAACGTAATTAGTAGTCAGTCTAAAAATGCTTGAAAAGAAAAAAAAAAAAAAAAGAATTCTCAAAATTTAGCTCTTCTGGTTTAGCTGGGGTTAAGTTAGCGAACATAAATTGACTAGCTTCCAAACAGTTTCAAATAATTATTGTGTAACATATGTGAAAACCCGGTTAAATGGGGAGAAGTACACTTAAAACAATGTAAATGTAGTTTGTGTAATGATCATCTGCCCTTTGATTGCCAAAGATATATTACAATAAGCCCATCAGTTTTAGAGGTCTGGGTTATATAAATGGCAGCCTTTTTGGCATTTTTTTTTTTTTTTTGATATATGGACTCCCCCATGTATGCACAATACATAGAAATGGCGGATAGTAACCTTAACATCCCTCGTTTGACACATACAGAAACAAGACCACTGCTGCAGTGTGTATCTCTCACCGAGCATTGCCGCTGCAAGTGGCAAAAATTGAAATTTTTCCCCTAGCCACAGGATACTCCTGTACTACCCTGTGGGTCAAAAATTCGCTCAAAATCGCTCTATGTCTTACCGTTTACGAGATAATTTCAATGTTTTATTTTCCGCTTAAATCCAAGATGGCCGCCAAAAGTTGCGAAAATTGAAATGTTTTTCCCCTTTGAATAGGATACTCTTAGGCACAGGATCCTCATGTACTACTACTAGTGAGTGGACGATTAGACCAACTTTCGATTAATCGTCGGCGTTCTGGTACAATCGCGTTCGGTCACCGACAACTTCTAGAAATCGATTAAATCTTACCCTTCCTTATGTGTCTTAATATCCACATATTTTTTATATTTTAACCAGTTTCCTAAACTTTCCTTTGATAAATCAAGAGATTTGTCACGAATTTTGGGTTTGTTTATGTCTTCCGCCATATTTACCGGAAGTGAGTGCTTTTGGTAGGTTCTAAATGTCGGAACACCGTTATTTTTACCGGATTGACAAATACTTCATCCCGGAAAGTGTTTCATGATATATTGTCTTACAGCTGAGTAGAAAAGTCGATTATAGGTCGATCATCGGTCGGAAAAATGGACGAATAATCGACCACAAAAATTGAGGCGATTCCACTCACTAACTACTACCCTGCAGATCAAAAAGTTGCTCGAAATCGCTCTATCTCTTAACGTTTACGAGATATTTTCAATGTTCTGTTTTCCGCTAAAATCCAAAATGGCCGCCAAAAGTGGCAAAAATTAAAAATTTTCCCCTTTGCATAGGATACTCCAGAAAACAGGTACATGTGAGCTCTGTCCCTCACCATTGTGTCCATCAGTATATCAATAGCAATTGGCGACGGGACAGAAACTCGGTCTAGATACTCCTGTACTACCCTGTGAGTCAAAAATTTGCTCGAAATCGCTCTATCTCTTAGTGGTGGTGGACCAGTTCACGCCCGGGTACCAATTTACGCCCACCCCTAAATTTATCCAAAACAATCACAGTTAAACAATAAATTACAAATGTATATGATAAATTTGATTATTATCTATAATGTGGTAAACATCTTCTCTATGAAAAATCATAAATCTTCAAGAAAATTGAGGGTGGGCGTGAACTGGTACCCGGGCGTGAACTGGTCCACCACCACTACAGTTTTCGAGATATTCACACTTTTTCATTTTCCGCTAAAATCCAAGATGGCCGCCAAAAGTGGGAAAAATTTCAATTTTTTTTCAATTTCCCAGCCACAAGACACTCCTGTACTACCCTGTGGGTCAAAGATTTGCTCGAAATCGCTCCATCTCCTACCGTTTCCGAGATATTTTCAACGTTTTATTTTCCACTTAAATTCAAGATCGCCGCCAAAACGGACCTGAATCCAATATATCCGATGTATCCCCGACTTTCGTCCGGGGGAGAGATATAATAATCGTTTTATGTTGTATATATATAGTTTGTTTTTTGTTTGTTTGCCTTTTTTGTCATACTGTACTGTCACTGTATTTGTTTTCAGAGAAAAAAAAGTGAAAAAAATCACACAACATGGGCGTTCACTGGTACACGGGTGATATCGGTTTGGGCCATGCAGTTTCATCCTGGCAACACTGTGGTATTGTATTCACTTCATATCAGCTTTGGTCAATGGGCGCTACAGTAAAATGTTATCAGTAAATATAAAATTAAGGAATAACACAGGACTAACATGGGGTTATGCAGGGTTTTACAACGAATAGCGATATTAGTAACACAAAGGCGAAGCAATTAACAGTGTTTCTAATGAGCTAGGAGTTGTTTATTTATCTATTTATTTGGGGTTTTACGTCGCTTTCAACACTGTACAGGTCATATCACGATGGGTAGTTGGAAGGTCAGAGGAAACCAGTACATAGAGTTCGCTAGAGTTCTGTACTGTAAACTGCTGACCAACGGCAAGCAACTACCAGCTTTCCCACATAAGGCCTTGACGGGGATCGAACCCCGGCCTCAGAGGTGGGAGGCGAGAGTGTTACTGCTCACCTACCCAAGTTCGTCGCCTACCCAAGTTCGTCACCTGCCTTAAAAACTCTTTAAACAATATTGATGCAATAACAAATGAAACAAATACTAATAACGATGATGTACAACTCTACAAGGAAAGATGATTGTGATAAGGTTTTAAAATTGTCAAAAAATACAAGTGACGAACTTGGGTAGGCGACGAACTAGGGTAGCTGAGCAGTACCACTCTGCCACCGTGGCCCCAGCTAGGAGTTGTAAAACCCTGCATAACCCCATGCTAGGAGTGTGTTGTTGAAATTCTAACATGTCATTTTATATTTGATTTAAGATTTAAAAATTGTACAGTAGAGTATATTCTTTGTAATTTGACTTTTAAGAAGTGGGATTATCGCCCACCTTTGTAAAACTAGCCATGAGGTTATGCGCGGTTTTTCCCAAAAGGAACATCAGCGCTGCAGTGAGGGTGGTACCATTATACCTGGGTCTAATGGTAACACCGCTAATAGTTGGGGAGCATTTATTATTTCCTCGATTACAATTTTAAGAACTACTTTTTACCGAACTCATACCTAACTAAATGGGTGAATGCTAAGCTCTGTATAGTGGTACAGTGGGACCTGCCTCCTTGCAGGTTCTTCCCTGGTGGTACAGTGGGACCCCACCTCCTCTCTAATTCTTTCCTAGTGGTACAGTGGGACCTGCCTACTCCCTAGTTCTTGCCTGCTGGCACAGTGGGACCCACCTCCTCGCTAGTTCTTCCCTGGTGGTACAGTGGGACCCACCTCCTCTCTGCTTCTTCCCTAGTGGTACAGTGGGACCTGCCTCCTCCCTAGTTCTTCCCTGGTGGCACAGTGGGACCCACCTCCTCTCTAGTTCTTCCCTAGTGGTATAGTGGGACCTGCCTCCTCGCTAGTTCTTCCCTGGTGGTACAGTGGGACCTGCCTACTCCCTAGTTCTTTCCTGGTGGCACAGTGGGACCCACCTCCTCGCTAGTTCTTCCCTGGTGGTACAGTGGGACCTGCCTCCTCGCTAGTTCTTCCTTGGTGGCACAGTGGGACCCGCCTCCTCTCTAGTTCTTCCCTGGTGGTACAGTGGGACCTGCCTCCTCTCTAGTTCTTCCCTAGTGGTACAGTGGGACCTGCCTCCTCTCTAGTTCTTCCCTGGTGGTACAGTGGGACCCACCTCCTCTCTGCTTCTTCCCTAGTGGTACAGTGGGACCTGCCTCCTCGCTAGTTCTTCCCTGGTGGTACAGTGGGACCCCACCTCCTCTCTAATTCTTTCCTAGTGGTACAGTGGGACCTGCCTACTCCCTAGTTCTTGCCTGGTGGCACAGTGGGACCCACCTCCTCGCTAGTTCTTCCCTGGTGGTACAGTGGGACCCACCTCCTCTCTGCTTCTTCCCTAGTGGTACAGTGGGACCTGCCTCCTCCCTAGTTCTTCCCTGGTGGCACAGTGGGACCCACCTCCTCTCTAGTTCTTCCCTAGTGGTATAGTGGGACCTGCCTCCTCGCTAGTTCTTCCCTGGTGGTACAGTGGGACCTGCCTACTCCCTAGTTCTTTCCTGGTGGCACAGTGGGACCCACCTCCTCGCTAGTTCTTCCCTGGTGGTACAGTGGGACCTGCCTCCTCGCTAGTTCTTCCTTGGTGGCACAGTGGGACCCGCCTCCTCTCTAGTTCTTCCCTGGTGGTACAGTGGGACCTGCCTCCTCTCTAGTTCTTCCCTAGTGGTACAGTGGGACCTGCCTCCTCTCTAGTTCTTCCCTGGTGGTACAGTGGGACCCACCTCCTCTCTGCTTCTTCCCTAGTGGTACAGTGGGACCTGCCTCCTCGCTAGTTCTTCCCTGGTGGTACAGTGGGACCCCACCTCCTCTCTAATTCTTTCCTAGTGGTACAGTGGGACCTGCCTACTCCCTAGTTCTTGCCTGGTGGCACAGTGGGACCTGCCTCCTCACTAGTTCTTCCCTGGTGGTACAGTGGGACCCACCTCCTCTCTGCTTCTTCCCTAGTGGTACAGTGGGACCTGCCTCCTCCCTAGTTCTTCCCTGGTGGCACAGTGGGACCCACCTCCTCTCTAGTTCTTCCCTAGTGGTATAGTGGGACCTGCCTCCTCGCTAGTTCTTCCCTGGTGGTACAGTGGGACCTGCCTACTCCCTAGTTCTTCCCTGGTGGCACAGTGGGACCCACCTCCTCCCTAGTTCTTCCCTGGTGGCACAGTGGGACCCACCTCCTCTCTAGTTCTTCCCTAGTGGTATAGTGGGACCTGCCTCCTCGCTAGTTCTTCCCTGGTGGTACAGTGGGACCTGCCTACTCCCTAGTTCTTCCCTGGTGGCACAGTGGGATCCACCTCCTCGCTAGTTCTTCCCTGGTGGTACAGTGGGACCTGCCTCCTCGCTAGTTCTTCCTTGGTGGCACAGTGGGACCCGCCTCCTCTCTAGTTCTTCCCTGGTGGTACAGTGGGACCTGCCTCCTCTCTAGTTCTTCCCTAGTGGTACAGTGGGACCTGCCTCCTCTCTAGTTCTTCCCTGGTGGTACAGTGGGACCCACCTCCTCTCTGCTTCTTCCCTAGTGGTACAGTGGGACCTGCCTCCTCGCTAGTTCTTCCCTGGTGGTACAGTGGGACCCCACCTCCTCTCTAATTCTTTCCTAGTGGTACAGTGGGACCTGCCTACTCCCTAGTTCTTGCCTGGTGGCACAGTGGGACCTGCCTCCTCACTAGTTCTTCCCTGGTGGTACAGTGGGACCCACCTCCTCTCTGCTTCTTCCCTAGTGGTACAGTGGGACCTGCCTCCTCCCTAGTTCTTCCCTGGTGGCACAGTGGGACCCACCTCCTCTCTAGTTCTTCCCTAGTGGTATAGTGGGACCTGCCTCCTCGCTAGTTCTTCCCTGGTGGTACAGTGGGACCTGCCTACTCCCTAGTTCTTCCCTGGTGGCACAGTGGGACCCACCTCCTCCCTAGTTCTTCCCTGGTGGCACAGTGGGACCCACCTCCTCTCTAGTTCTTCCCTAGTGGTATAGTGGGACCTGCCTCCTCGCTAGTTCTTCCCTGGTGGTACAGTGGGACCTGCCTACTCCCTAGTTCTTCCCTGGTGGCACAGTGGGATCCACCTCCTCGCTAGTTCTTCCCTGGTGGTACAGTGGGACCTGCCTCCTCGCTAGTTCTTCCTTGGTGGCACAGTGGGACCCGCCTCCTCTCTAGTTCTTCCCTGGTGGTACAGTGGGACCTGCCTCCTCTCTAGTTCTTCCCTAGTGGTACAGTGGGACCCACCTCCTCTCTGCTTCTTCCCTAGTGGTACAGTGGGACCCACCTCCTCTCTGCTTCTTCCCTAGTGGTACAGTGGGACCTGCCTCCTCCCTAGTTCTTCCCTGGTGGTACAGTGGGACCCACCTCCTCTCTAGTTCGTCCCTAGTGGTACAGTAGGACCCAGTCCTGCCAAACTACTTGCCTACTTGCAAATTCATCCCTGGTGGCACAGTGAGACCCACCTCTGCCCTAATTCTTCCCTACTTCACGAATTCTTCCCTACTGGTACAATGGGCCCTACCTCCTCTCCACTTTCTCCTTTGTGGTACAGTGGGACCCAATCCTGACAAGCTACTTCACTACATGCAAATTGTTCCCTGGTGGCAAAGTGGGATCCACATCTGCCCAACTCCTTCACAATTTTTCCCACGTGGCACATCTGGACCTGCCTCCTTTCTGGTTCTCCCCATGGTACAGTGGGACCCATCCCTGTTAAACTTCTTCCCCACATGAAAAATGTATTCCTAGTTGCACAGTGGGCCCCACTCATGCACAAATTCTTCCATACTTCATGAATTTTTGCCTAGTGGTACAGTGGGTCATGCCTCCTCTCTAATTCCACCCTGATGGTACAGTGGGACCGATCCCTGTGAAACTTCTTCCCCACATTCAAATTAATATTCCTAGTAGCACAGTGGGCCCCACTCCTGCACAAATTCTTCCATACTTCATGATTTCTTCCCTAGTGGCAAGTCCCTACTTCCACTGTACCACTAGGGAAGAACTAGAGAGGAGGCGGGTCCCACTGTACCACCAGGGAAGAACTAGCGAGGAGGCAGGTCCCACTGTACCACCAGGGAAGAACTAGCGAGGAGGTGGGTCCCACTGTGCCACCAAGGAAGAACTAGCGAGGAGGCAGGTCCCACTGTACCACCAGGGAAGAACTAGAGAGGAGGTGGGTCCCACTGTGCCACCAGGGAAGAACTAGGGAGGAGGCAGGTCCCACTGTACCACTAGGGAAGAAGCAGATAGGAGGTGGGTCCCACTGTACCACTAGGGAAGAATTAGAGAGAAGACAGGTCCCACTGTACCATTAGGGAAAATTTAGAGAGGAGGCAGGTCCCACTGTACCACCAGGGAAGAACTAGAGAGGAGGAGGGTCCCACTGTACCACTAGGAAAGAATTAGAGAGGAGGTGCGTCCCACTGTACCACCAGGGAAGAACTAGGGAAGAGGCAGGTCCCACTGTACCATGAAGGAAGAAGCAGAGAGGAGGTGGGTCCCACTGTGCCACCAGGGAAGAACTAGCGAGGAGGCAGGTCCCACTGTACCACTAGGGAAGAACTAGAGAGGACATGGGTCCCACTGTGACACTAGGGAAGAAATCGTGAAGTAAGGAAGAACTAGAGAGGAGGTGGGTCCCACTGTGCCACTAGGGAAGAAATCTTGAAGCAAGGAAGAACTAGGGCAGAAGTGGGCCCCACTGTGCCACCATGGATGAAATTGCATGCAGGGAAGAAGTTTGGCAGGGGTGGGTCCCACTGTACCACTAGGGAGGAACTGGAGAGAATGTAGGTCTCACTGTGCCACTAGGGAAGAATTAGAGAGGAGGTGGGTTCCACTGTGCCACTAGGGAAAAAATTATGAAGTAAGGAAGAACTAGGGCAGAAGTGGGTCCCACTGTGCCACCATGGATGAAATTGCATGCAGGGAAGAAGTTTGGCAGGGGTGGGTCCCACTGTACCACTAGGGAGGAACTGGAGAGAATGTAGGTCTCACTGTGCCACTAGGGAAGAATTAGAGAGGAGGTGGGTTCCACTGTGCCACTAGGGAAGAAATTATGAAGCAAGGAAGAACTAGGGCAGAAGTGGGTCCCACTGTGCCACCATGGATGAAATTGCATGCAGGGAAGAAGTTTGGCAGGGGTGGGTCCCACTGTACCACTAGGGAGGAACTGGAGAGAATGTAGGTCTCACTGTGCCACTAGGGAAGAACTAGAGAGGAGGTGGGTCCCACTGTGCCACTAGGGAAGAACTAGAGAGGACATGGGTCCCACTGTGACACTAGGGAAGAAATCTTGAAGCAAGGAAGAACTAGGGCAGAAGTGGGCCCCACTGTGCCACCATGGATGAAATTGCATGCAGGGAAGAAGTTTGGCAGGGGTGGGTCCCACTGTACCACTAGGGAGGAACTGGAGAGAATGTAGGTCTCACTGTGCCACTAGGGAAGAATTAGAGAGGAGGTGGGTTCCACTGTGCCACTAGGGAAAAAATTATGAAGTAAGGAAGAACTAGGGCAGAAGTGGGTCCCACTGTGCCACCATGGATGAAATTGCATGCAGGGAAGAAGTTTGGCAGGGGTGGGTCCCACTGTACCACTAGGGAGGAACTGGAGAGAATGTAGGTCTCACTGTGCCACTAGGGAAGAATTAGAGAGGAGGTGGGTTCCACTGTGCCACTAGGGAAGAAATTATGAAGCAAGGAAGAACTAGGGCAAAAGTGGGTCCCACTGTGCCACCATGGATGAAATTGCATGCAGGGAAGAAGTTTGGCAGGGGTGGGTCCCACTGTACCACTAGGGAGGAACTGGAGAGAATGTAGGTCTCACTGTGCCACTAGGGAAGAACTAGAGAGGTGGGTCCCACTGTGCCACTAGGGAAGAAATCGTGAAGTAAGGAAGAACTAGGGCAGGAGTGGGTCCCACTGTGCCACCATGGATGAAATTGCATGCAGGGAAGAAGTTTGGCAGGGGTGGGTCCCACTGTACCACTAGGGAGGAACTAGAGAGGAGGCAGGTCCCACTGTGCCACTTAGAAGAAACTGTGAAGTAGGGAAGAACTGGGGCAGGAGTGGGTCTCACTATGTTCCCAGGGACGAATTTGCAGGTGGAGAAGAAAATGGACAGGGCTGGGTCCAACTGTACCACTAGGGAAGAACTAGAAAGGACATGGGTCCCACTGTGACACTAGGGAAGAAATCGTGAAGTAAGGAAGAACTAGGGAGGAGGTGGGTCCCACTGTGCCACTAGGGAAGAAATCTTGAAGCAAGGAAGAACTAGGGCAGAAGTGGGCCCCACTGTGCCACCATGGATGAAATTGCATGCAGGGAAGAAGTTTGGCAGGGGTGGGTCCCACTGTACCACTAGGGAGGAACTGGAGAGAATGTAGGTCTCACTGTGCCACTAGGGAAGAATTAGAGAAGAGGTGGGTCCCACTGTGCCACTAGGGAAGAAATCGTGAAGTAAGAAAGAACTAGGGAAGGAGTGGGTCCCACTGTGCCACCATGGATGAAATTGCATACAGGGAAGAAGTTTGGCAGGGGTGGGTCCCACTGTACCACTAGGGAGGAACTAGAGAGGAGGCAGGTCCCACTGTGCCACTTAGAAGAAACTGTGAAGTAGGGAAGAACTGGGGCAGGAGTGGGTCCCACTGTGAAACCAGGGACGAATTTGCATGTAGGGAGGAAGTTTGCAGGGGTTGGTCCCACTGTGGATGAACTAGCGAGGAGACAGGTCCCACTGTACCACTAGTAAAGAACTTAAATATTTTTCATGAAATAATAATTGCTCTTTCCTGGGTCTCACTGTGCCACTTGGCGTTTGTTAAACGGGTCTCACTGTACCACTGGCACCATTAGACCCAGGTGTAATGGTACCCTCTCCTCTTTCTTCGCTGAACCAGGTCCTCGTTTTTCCTCCAGTATTTTATAAGGAAAGTATGAAAACAAATGGGACGAAACCTCCGTGGTACGAAACCTCCTGATACCCTGAGATTGACCCATCAGAATCGCGGACACAAGCGTGTCATGTTAGAATGTTTATATCATAACGGTTACAAGGAAAATTACACCAAAGCATGAAATTATTATACGTACATTGACGTACACTGGGTGAATTTGATACACTGGCTAATAATTTTTAAAGCAGTCGTAATGTTTCAACATGGCCACCGTTTTCTCCGGAAGTACTGCAGGAAATGAGCTGGTTCCCAGTCATCTGTGACAAAAATAAAGTTGGTTCCCATGAAGGGTAACCTAACATGTGATATCCGTCTTAGCACACACCATCATTAACTATGATCAATTTCTATAGTCTGGTTTCCGCCGACCCTACTCTGCAATATAGGGTGGCTGGTTCCCGTCTACAATTTCTACTGTTTTGAAGCCAAAAGAAGCAAATAACTTTCGGTCATTTTATTTGTATAAAATTGATTCACCCATCAGCTATACAATCCAATTTAAATACAACTATTAACATTTATTACCAAGCAAACATAAACCAAAATATTAATGAGTATTTCAAGTAATCCTTACGATGTGAGTTGATCCAATGATAAAGGAAATTTTTACCAAAGCTTTCCTCTGAATCATCATTGCATTTAGCAGTGACTTTTTACACCAATTCTTAAAGTTACAGAAAATTTTTAAAGTTTGGCATACAATGATACAGCATTACCTGTCCTTGTGTGGAGGTTAAAACATTTGACAGGTCCAGGGATCAATCCTTGACAGTTGGTGTTAATCTTGTTTTGCATCCAGAGGGGAAGGCCAAAACATTCACCTAAATCAAGGAAGCAGTTATTGCACAACTACTCAAGGAAATGAGCCCTGGTATGACCTGGCTATGTCCTCAGATTAATGCTAACTGCCTTTCTTTATGTTCAGTTGCGCCTTAGAGTCCATCAGTGATAGAGATTAAGCACTATAAAAGGTCCACATTAGATTAGATTAGATTCAACTATACTAAATATGAGGCAGCTATAGAAGTTAGCACCAGTAAAAAAGACAATTAGTAAAATGGTACATATTTGGGCCCAGTAAGGTTATCTTAAGAAATTAAAGGTTTTATAACTGCATAATAATATTTAAACCATTATTTGATGTGTGTATAGCACTATAGCACTCTACAGCTGAAATCACTTGTATTTACCTGTTCTTTCAACCTAAAGATGTAATTTGCACCTTACTTATGTTTCAAGATAGCCTTTGGTTATAGGGAGTAAGAGAGTGAGAATTTAAAGGGGCATTGCTCAAGAAATATACCCCTTTCTTCAGTAAACATATTCATTATTAAAGGAGGCTTTATGAAACCAGAACCTGGGTTCTTTCAGCAGAACAGAGAATTTGTGCCCATGCAATGCTTGGACAAGTATGTCACAATCATTTTGACGAAATAATTCTATATATACTAGATTGACTGGAATTGGTTTGTATAATTATTACCTCAACTGCAATATAACTAGTTACAAATTGTAACAGCCGATGAAATAATCAACTATTTGTGTAGTAATCTTTTAATGACAGCTTTTTGAGACATGCCATGGAAAGTGACCTGCCACCAAAAGGCACATGCCACTGACCTGAGCACTCATTTTTTTTCTTTGTGTTGGACGGTGGAAGTGGACGGAGATTTAATCTATTTTTAGTTCTCTCTTTCTGCTTCAGTTTCCAAAATTGAGAGCTCTGCAGCTGACAACTTTGAAGATTTCTCTTCCATCTCTATGGACATGAAAAATAAATGTTTTAGAAAATATTTGAACCCTTGTAATGTTCTCACATATATTAGTTCTGTTAACCCTTGGGCTTCAGGGGGTTCCCCCTTAGCTAGTTGGTTAAAAAGCTAGATTTGTCTTTATTTTTATGAGAAATCAAAAGTCACTGAGTTTGAATCCCAGCAGAGATAATCAATAATTGCTCCTCAGTACACACTGTAAAAGAAAAATAAACCAGTTTTACTATATGCACTGCTTGGCTTCACATAGCTTGGCACACTCCTCAACCTGGCACAACCAAAACAAAGAAATATGTATCAACATTTGGTTTTCAATGGCAACACTCGTGCAGTGTGCCTGAGCCAAATTAGGGCACTGATTACTCACTTGCCCCCTAATTTTGAGATTGGAGTTTAAATCTCGACTTCCAACCTCAAGTGGGAAAAAGTTGTAGTTGCTTGCCATTGGTTGGCAGTTTATAGTACAGAACCTAAATCAACTGTATGTACTGTTTTCCTCCACCTTTCTAACTACCCGGTGTCCTGCGAAATTTTTCTTCATCCTGTCTTTTTACTCGTTTATACGCCATCACGCATGTGCAGAAATTGTTATGTTATAAATCGAAAACAATTTATTTTATATAATATCCAACATATTGTTGAAAGTTATTGATATATGTACTACATTGTATTTCTTAAACTATCATTTATGAACAATAAAATACAATAATAAATGAGATCTGTGGTTTAGAAGGGACTTAGAAAAATTTTACTTCCGGGAAAAATTTCACGTTACACCGTCACAATGTAACCAATATAAAGTTACCAGGTATGGTGTAAAACACTGTATAAACTAAACTAATTATAGAAACTGCATTATTACCCCTTAAAAGTACTGTAAATTAATTTGATTTCTTTGTTTCTGATGGATATTTTCAACTCCCATGTGTGTTCATGCATATTTTAATTCAAAAGAATCATTACAGGTATGCAACTGAAAATGATTGAAGTTATTTAAAGATCACAGTGTATGAAATTTTTTTTTGCATTCCTGTAACAATATGTGTAACAATACACCCACCAGGTCCCATCTTCAAACTCCCACTAGAAAGCACATTAATTAAATATAAAGCCAGTTATATCTGATACTTGGAAAAGCAAACAGATCCCTCTCTGAAATTGTGCTATGTAGCACAAGGTGATTTGATACTCTGATCTCAATGTATACAATACAAAATAGTGTAAAATAAAGTGAAATTAGTGTTTAATAAACTGTTGTGGAAAGGATCAGCTTCAGTCAAAAAAAAAATTTTTCCTACACTTAGTGTAAAGATTCTTCTATCAAATGCACTTAAATATATTCTAGTCACACGCAAATAATGGACGTATAATTAATAATTAACACTACAATTTGACGTTAACTTGTTCAAAATAGTGAACAAGTGTGTAGTTTTACAGTGTAACAATGCAACTTCTGATAGTGTGGCAGTTTTTAAATGTACTGATAAGCATGTTATTCACCTAGTTCTGTTCCACATTTTCTCAAAGTGTGACAAAATTTTACAGCATTCTTTTTTTTTTATATTTTTATTTCTTTTTGGGTTTCCGTATAACATTTAAGGGTATATTAAACAGTAGGTTCAGTTACACACTGGAATTATAATAATTTTACACTCGTCTAAAAAACACAGAAAGAAACACATAACAAGAGACATAACACAATTTTACATTTACCAAAAAGAAAAACAAAAAACAAAATGCATAACACTACATTATTTCAGGTGTTTCCAGGAGACCAATGAAGTTATAAGAACTCTTTGTAGAAGCAGTAAAACAAGAAGGCTTTTTTGAAAAAAAAAAACCGTAACACCACTATAACTTAAGTAGAAAAGAACAAAAGGCAAAAACTAAATATTTAGTAATTGGATTGCACATTGAATTATATCTATAAATCTATGAATAAATATTGCCAAGAATGCCATCGTTTTTCAAATAATTTTGATGTGGAGTTTATTCTGGAAATGTATTTTTGTTCAAGGAATTTTTCTTTAAAGGGGATAGGCAATGAAATTTGACTTTTCTCCAACTTTTACAGAAATACACTGGTAATCTCACTATAAACACACACACAACTCATTTTGCTGCAAAAAAGACATCCATCCCCATTTTATTAGCATTTTATTATCCTCCTTGGAAATTTGTTTACACTCTGCAAGAAAAGCATGTGCACTAGTGAAAAACTTCACTATTGCCAAACAAACCACAGCAGTATATAGGGATTGGATTGGGTTTACAGAGTATGTGTACACTTTATCTGCATTTATTGTTTGTTGTTTGACCATACTTAACTTGAAAACAATACTTTCTATTTGGTACACCTAGGATATAAATCTATATATATACATATGCAATGTATACACATTTACACACACATGTATAGATAAGTAGATGTTTTCACTGAGAGATAACAAAATATGGCTGCAAATTGTGATTCTTGTAATGATGAATATACACAAGATGAATTTGAGGGAGTTTTAAAACCATATTCATTTGAACCAAAAAGACAGGATAGGGAAATAAATGTTGACACCAGTGAGTCCACCTCTCACAGCAGTGATAATGAAGAAATGGCTGTAAATGAGATATGGTTAGTTTCTTTTTCTTTGAGGTTTATTTTATAGTAAAACCAGTAAAAAGATAACAAATACTAAATTGGTGTTTACTCTAGAATTTATGTACCAAATGTTTATAAATTCACAAGCATTTTGTTTAATCATGGCATTTCTGTAGTGCAATATACTTAAACCTTAAAACATTTAAAAATTACATCATTTTTGTGCCTTTTTCCTAATATTTAAAAAAATCAACTATTTAAGTCAAAGAGGGTATATTTAACTGTCATTTATAGGTGTACTTGTAATGAGCGTACTGAAGTAGATGGGCAGGTCAACAAATGCTGTCAGGATTATGTGAATATATCATCACGTCTCCAAGGAACAATGTTTAAGTGTATAACAGAACATCCTGGATTTTTGTCCAATTGTTTGGATATTTATGTGCTTGAGGCATCATTTTATGAATTTTGTCAGCAAGAAGGGCCTCCAGGTGATGATGAACTTCTTCATGAAACATTAAGATATCTAGCATACAGACGATTTATAAGATGGATATTTAAAAAACTTGGAAAGCAAGTGCGTAAAGTAATTCCTTGCTGTGCTGTCCTAAAAATCAGATATGCCTTTCCAGCAGATAGTGGACAATACACAGGTTTCAAGTTTCCATTTGTGTAACTACTTTAGCTTATTTGGAAACCTAGTGATATGATTTACAACAAGTGACTCTTTGCTTTGTTTTTCTACCTCAGATGCCAGTGAAGGAGGATTGCCAATTATGCATAGTTCTTTTAAAACTTTAGCACTCTTATATGTTGGATAACTTTTTCTCAGTTGCTGTAACACTTTATTCAATTTCTGCACATATTCAAAGGTGACTGATACTTTAACTTCCTTCACAGTGGCTCCTTCCTTATACTTTGGGTAAGAGACACTCCATAGAAGTTTACCAGATTTTGATCTTGCTTGAGCTCTGTCTGAATTTTCATTATAATGTAGACAAGCTAGTAACAGCCTTGCCTTCATTGCTGGAAAAAAGAAGTGAACCATTTTAGGAGCAAAGAAAAGTAAAACACTATGATAAGCTTCTAGAGATGATGTTTGTCCAGAAGGTGACAGTTTTGCAATATCCTTTAAAAATATCTTGTTGTTGACTAGTAGTTGAAGACCTTTGTGTGCACGCGATCCTGACACAAGCCATGCACTGTCATCTATTGTGCCATGTAAACATTTTGGATACCTTTCACACTGTCCATGGTGGATGTTTGCCACATGATTTGAAATTGACTGCCACTTTTGCCTGACCAGTTCCCCATCACCCTGACTTGATGCTGCACACCAATAGAGGTGGTTTGAAATAGAATGGGCCCACTCTTTAATCGGACCACATCCTGCTTTTTTGGCAAGTGCTAGTAATTTTCTACATATTGATTTAGCCATGTGCCAAACATCATAAAAATGTCTAATTAATGGTCTCTGCTCCCTCATGTATTTCTGGACTCCCCGGTGCCTGTCAGAAGTTAAGCTTTCTATTTCAATGTTACTGTTATCTAGCGTGTTCAAGCACCGTTTTAAACCTTCTAGTTCCATAGCATTGGAGCTAGTAACTTCATTTGATTGTATCAACTGCATATCTAACACTTTACTATGCTCCAAGTCAATCACTGAGTAACTTCCATATTTGGCACTATGACCAGGTGAATCACACCTTCCATCACCCCCAAGAATAACCTTTTCACCAGATATTCTTAAATTTTCAAATATAAGTTGTTGTTCTGAGTTCCATACATGAAATACTGCTGGGATCAAATAATGACTCTGAATAAAATTAAATGTTCTGTATGCTATTGTCAATATATTAATATGCTTTAACATATTGATAACTTTTATTGGACTAGAGCCTGAAAATAATATTCCGGCTGCTAGCTGTAAGTTTCCCTGAGGCGGTGTTCCATGTAAGGGTTGACTTGACCATGTTCGTGAGTGCCCTTTATCACATATTTGTTGCACAACAATAAATGATCCTTTCACATATTTTAACAGCACTTTACAAGGACGTGTACAAATAAGACACACTGAAAGAAGGGCCAGAAGATAGCTTTCAAAAATTATGAATTTTCTCTCCTGATCGGCTGGTAAATTACTCCTGAGTTCTTCATCTACCTCTTCTAACTCATTGTCCATTTCAAGGGATGTTTCATTGTCTGATTCCTCAGAGTCTGACTGCATTTCAGGTGTCCATTCTACATCACTATCCTCACTCATTTCCTGTTCACTATCCCTACCTATTGGATCCTCCTGCACAAATTGATTCCCAGGTGTTAAAATATTGCACTGGCACCCGACTTCTTTCTTCTGTGTCTCTACCTGAATAGCCTTGGATAGTGACTTTGGTCTCATCATTACATACTTATTCTCTGTTGGAGGTTTTAGTAAACACTGAGAGGACTTTTCTTGAGTTATTTCTCCAACTATTTCCATTGTGCTTTCATTATCTTCAACTTGACATTCCTCTGTTTGTAAATTACAGTCCATAAACTGTAAAACAAATTGTTTACAATGGCTCAATAGGTAATATGATTTTAGCAATTGTCCTCTAGATGATTCTATTTTGGACTGTGGTCTTTTTTCCCTAGCAGGTTTGATGTAAATAAGCTCATATTTTTGTACCTTTACAGATTATGGTTGTGGAAACAAAAGTAAATCAATAGTAGTCAATTGCCTGTAGAATAAAATAAATGATACTTGTATAATTGAAAGTGAAATTAGCAATAAAATTGCAACAAATATATTTTTTTTCTTTTCTTTTTTTAAACAAAACTACAAATGAAAGGTTTTGGTAAAATAAAAGTGGATACAGGTATTTCTATATAAAGCTTACAAAAATCTATTTGAGAATATGAAATAATTTAATCAAAAAATACTTACACTAAGATTTTGTCACTTTTCAAAAGCAAGACTTTTTCTTTTCCTGCCACTTGCAGTCGGAACTTTTGATGTACTGGGTATTGAAGTTAAATTCACTGCTACTCTTGTGAATAGTTTTGGGTCTGGCACAGCATCTGGTTTTAAAATCAACCTGCATCCTATTTCTCTGGCCAGCTGGGGTACTGTATAAGTGGTTATTTTCGCGTGGAATTAATTTTCGCTATATTCGCGAGTGACTACAAAACGCGAAAATAACTTCTAGCCAATATTTACGTATATCCAGTAGAACCAGTCTAGCGTGAGCGGTAATACAAGATTATGCAAGATATAATATTTAACACTGTCACGGAAACAAATCAAATGTACCATTCACAGAAACGCCTAACTTCTTTGATCTTTATCACCAACAGGGAGGGATTAATTCAATTACACGACCCCGCTACACAACTTCTTTGATAATGCGCCGATCAATGAAAGTGTGTTCGATTCAATTTATAATCTCCCAGAGTAGGTTCACACACTGACAACGTGTATAAAAGAAAAGACGTCAACTATGCATTTCCAATCAAACCAGCAGAAGTCCGCGTAATATTTTAATTTGAACATGTTGTTAGTTTGGGCGATAATTGAATATATTTCACCGCGAAAATAAATTCTTGCGAAGCAGGCCTACAGTGTACATTCGCGAACTTAAGTACCCGCGAAAATAACCACTTATACAGTATCTTCTGAAATGATTCTGGTTCAAAGTGATCTTTACAAAGACGTGGATTTTTAGCACTTTCAATATCTTCCTTTTTCCTGTTACATGCTGCAATCCATCTCTTTCTCAGAGACCTTTTTAAAGGGGTGTTTGGTGGGAAAGCAAAGGTAGACTTTCCTGATGAACTCCAATTGGTACAGTTCTAGGCAAAACAATATACCATTTTATTTGCATTTATTCCAAATGTCTAGTGAAAAAAACAACCTTCTTGTGAAATCAAGAAATTCCAGTGTTCAAGTTAGCACAATATTCAGACATAGATGTCAAGAAACTTGGTTATATATAGGCCAAACAATCCACTATTTTTCTTACATTTATTCCAAGTTTCTAGTAAAGTAAAATAAACAAGCTAGAAGTTCCAATGTTCTAGGACAACAGAATATTTATATATACATAAATGCATACACTATTAACAAAAACAAATTAAGAGCACACACAGAATATTTAGAAAAATAATTACACAAAAGCAAATTGAGAGCACACACAGAAAAAGCCTCTCCACAGCATGCACAAAAAACTTCATTGTTCACTCTGACGTGTACACACATCCACACTCATTTTGGCAGGATTTCAAAATACTGTGGTAAAAAAACAGATATTAGAGCAGTGGGACTTCAAGGATGTGTGTGTTTTCACTTGTGATGTTCTTTATAGACAATCTACTTAACAAAATTTCAAAATGAATTTCTTTGCCTATCCCCTTTAATAATATTTTGTAGGCTAAATATATCCAAGCATTTTTCTTTCTTTGAGTTTTGATATATATAATATTTGCTAATTAACAGAATAAAATTTAGTGGCCAATAGTACTCATCAAAATTGTAATATCCTACTATTTTCATGATCGCATCAAGTTTGATATTTATATTTAATTTTCTTCGGATCCAGTTTTCAACATTGGTCCACAAATCAACAACATATGGCATTCAGATAAGAGATGCAAAGTGCTTTCTGGATATATTTTACAGAATGAACACATGTTATCTGTTATCAATTTTACTTTGTACAGATACTGTTTGGTATCTAAAATGTCATAAATAATTTTATATTGTAACCAAGCTAACTGATTATCTACAACTGATTTGAAACATGACTTGAAAACTTTAGACCAGAAACTTTTGGGCTCATCAATATGGATACCTAGTTTTTCTGACCATTTTATTGTACAGTTGGGCAGTTGACTGCATTCCCTTCTGAATATTTTATAAAAAATTTGACATCCTTTGCTAGATTTTAGTATGACCTGAAGGTGGAGTGGGAGGAAAGGCCTTGAGAAGGGAAGAAATTGTTCGGTTTTATTGGTTTCAACAAATGTTTTGACTATGGCTTTGATTCTGTAGTATTCTAGTATACTTAAATCGACCTTTTGAATCGAGAAGGTCCCCGACTAGGTATATACCTTTTTTTAACCACTTAGGAAAGTATAATAGTTCTTTTGTGATATGGAAGTTATACCAGAGACACGTCTGTATTATATCATAATTACTTGATATACATAGGTTTCTATGAAAAAATTTCCAGTTTTCAAAGGTTTCTAGCCAGAATTGATTTTTAATTTTATTAGAGACAATATTATACCATTCTCCCCCCATCATCAATAAGTTGTTCATATTTAAGATATTGGCACACACAGTCATCAATAGTTTACACCATTGTGAATCAGTTTCAAACAATATTCTTTTGACCCAAGTAAGCTTTAAAGATTTCACAAAGTCATATATATTGACCGTTTTTAGGCCACCATCTAAATAGTTCATACAAAGAGAATTTCGTTTAATTTTGTCTGATTTTACAGCATTCTTGATTATCCAAACTTGTTATTATCAGAACAGAAAAAGTTAGCCCAAGGTTCAACAGTAAATATTACATTGTATTAGTTTTTATGAACAGATCAATATTCATTACTAGCTCTAGTTGACCATTAAGAACTGACAGTGTCAACTTACAAAATCAGTTGGTCAAAACACACTGTAAAAAACTCAGTGTATTAGCCTTCTTTATATTGGGCTACACTGCTGCCAATATTGAAAGTAAGCAGTCTGAAATACCTCAGTACCAGGATGTAGAGTTTAATACACTGGAGATCTGAACCATATTCTAACATTTTTTGACAATACGTAGTGTGTCTTTCATGACATCAACTTTTAATAACTGTAGGCATCAGATTGTAATGTTCATGTAAATTTGCAACTGAAAGTTTATATTTTTAAAAGTATAAAATTCTTGTAGTGATAGACAAGTGTAGTGTATTTTGTTTATTATAAAACATTTTAATATACTTTGGTAGAATTGTATGCAAGAAATAACCAAGTTAAAGACTATACTTGAAGGTTTCAATGAAAGTTTTGCAACCCAAGCCCTCCCCCCAAAAATAACAATTTACTAACAATGGTTGATACACATTAATAAACGTAAGACTGTAAGTAGTAAGTTAGAGTGTATTGCATCATTTTTGGCACCCAGCTCTCTCCCTGCCCCCCCCCCCCCTCCCTGGGAGGGGGTGCCAGGAAATGATGCTATACGCCCCAAGAAACCCAAATCACGGACCATCTGTCATGGTAATTGGCGATCACAGGATTACAGAAGGGAAGGGGAGAATTAATAAATCTGGGATAATTATCCATGAAAAAGGCTTTATAAAAGGTCATGAAATGGTCATGAAGGGTAGTAGAATAAATCAATGTAATACAATACATTTATTCAAACTAAAGACAGCAAATTTAAAGTTATCTCTGTTTCTATTCATGACAATTTTAGATGGTGTCTGATTGAGAGCTTTCATATTAAAGAATAAATGCTAATTATCATATCAAATTATAAAAAGTTTTCAAACAAAATTATCCTTATTCAGTTAAAGCTAAACTTCAAAGAAAAAAGTCACTTCAAAATACTATTAAGTCAGCTACATATTCAGTTACATCCAATCCTTCTCAATACATTTATGACAAAAATCATCACAAATGTACAGTTGTCTTACTCTCAGGCATACACCTACAAAGTTTTAAAGAAACATTTTTATGCACTGTGGACTTTAAGTGTTGAGAAGTGATCTTTCCTATTCAGTTGGAACCTTTCATGTTACTACAATTATTACACCAAGTAATATGAGAAACACCCATCACTTCAGTGATTGAAGTGATTACAACTGAATATACATTGTGTTTGTACCCTGTGTAAACCTCCAATAGAATTTTGCTTCCAATTTCACCATTTTTTCACAGGTGTAGTGTACCACTTCATTTAGGTTTATCTTAAAAAGACATGAGGATTGGCAGCACAAATAAATTTAAAATAATTTTACAATTATGTTTCATCCTAAGCAGGTGTCCACGTGTCTAAAGCATAGAAATCGTAAAAAAAGCTAGGTGTTTTATCGATTCCTATGGTCTAAAGTTAAGGCTTCCCGATATCTTTGGCTCAAATCGACGGCTTTTTGGACGGGTAATTCAGTTGTGTTAAAACTAGGTCAAACTTGTTTACAACCAAAATTTAACTCTTGAAAATGATCAAAAGAAAGAAATATCTTGGTAATAACAATCGCAAAGACTGGTCTGAAATCGAAATTCAGTATGATTACTTAGAAGACGATCCACAAAAAGATGAAATCCTAAAAGTATGGGATGAGGACGATAATACGGAATCACTACAAAAGGACGAATTCTCTGACCTCCACAGAACTCGCAAAAGTTTAACAACTGGTGCTTACTATTTGATCATTGTTGTAATGGTTGGTATATTCATATATATAGTTAATGTATATAACCTTAAACAGTTGGAAAAGATAAAGGAAGACTATGGGATGGACAGTAAACCTCCAGTTCCAGAACTGTGGTGGCAAAAGGCAGTTTTTTACAATGTGGCTGTGCGGTCTTACAAAGACAGTAATGGAGATGGAATTGGTGACATCCAAGGTATTTTTGCATACTAGACCACCAGTTCATGCATCAGAAAGAAAATACATAGAATTTTAGAAAATACTGCCTTGCTACCAATTATCGCCAGACATAATTCAAATAGGTACAACTTCACCAAAAGTAGCATCCCAAGTCTCGCAAATAAGGTACAACTATTTCCAAAGTGAATGGAACAAATACACAACAAAACGCTTTCAAAATATGTTGCTATTACTGAAATATGAACATTTTATTTTCTGGTGACGATAATTGGTAGCCGGCGATAATTGGTAGCAAGGCAGTACACATATCTTATTATATTGCATAACTGCATTTTAGGTATACGAACATCTCATGACCACGGCAGCTCGTAACCAACAACTCGTACCCACAACTCGGTCCCAAGATTCTTTTTAAATATTGCAGGAAACCCCACGGACTTCTGTCTGCTTACGCTTTTTTTTCTAATTTAATTCCATGACCTCACATTTTCTAATTTGCATATTGCACGTTTTTTTTCCTCATGGAATTTCATGACCTCACGTTTTCTGTTATAAAACCCCAAGTATGATGAGCTGCAAATACAGGTATTTGATATTCAAGGAGAAATAATGTTTAATCATATAAAATGTTTGTATACAAGTTAATTGTGGGTACGAGTTGTTGGTCACGAGATGCCGAGGTCACGAGTTGCATGTTAATCCATTTCTATACCAATTATTGCCAGGAAGCAATTCCTACCGGACAGAAGTCAGAGACACAATTTATCAAAGTGTACCTTCCAAATCAGTAAATAAGGCATAACTATTTCTAAAGAGGGTGGCACACAATAAAAGGGCTTTAAATGTATTGCCATTAATTATGGATATTTATTTATTGGTGGTGGAAATAATTTGTAGCAAGGCAGTAAGCACCTGTTCAAGACATCACAAATGTACAAAATCATATGCAAATCAAAAGACATGCTAAACTATAAAAGAAAACATACTGATGTTGACTGTATGTAGATAGAATTTTCCACAAATTTATCACAAATAAATTTAGAATATATATCCTGGATGGACGGGTTTTCGATATGGCAACATAAATGGAGAGTGATGCATATCAACATGACCAAAATTACCAGACATATAACAGCAACATTAAATCCACAAAGTCCCAGGTTCATTCTCACAGCATGTGCATTCTAAAATATTATAACAATGTCATCCAAAAATGAGGCTGTGGGTTTATAGCTTAAATGATCGAAAATGTGAATATATCGAAAACCCGTACATTGCCTATATATATCAGAAAGCAACATATAATGGGTGATATTAGTAGACTCAGTGGGAACTGTACATTATATAAGTGGATATATTACATGAAGATTTACTGCACATTTATGTTGAGTATTTTATGTTATTGTGTTTTTTTTTCTTAAATAAAAATGTAGTATAATTTGGGTGTAAGCCATGCAGGGTTTTCACAATGATATATCTGTAGCAAGATTTTCTTTCAGATTTCTCTTATTTGTGTGTCAAAAACTGTTTTGGCATAATAATTTTAACCATATAAAATCAACCTCTGTTCAAGCAACAGCTCATTCCCATGGAAAGCCAAGAAAGGTAAAACTTATTATGATTCAAAACACTATGTTATGTACATACTCTTCAGGGATTAGGCAACACATTGATCACCTGATGTACCTTGGTATTGATGCTGTTATACTTAGTCGTGTCCTGGAGTCTTCATTTCTTGACTTTGGCTCAGATGTCACCAATTTTACAAAAATTGACCCTGTGTATGGAACTCTCCAGGAATTTAAAGAATTAGTCAATGATTTCCATGAAAGAGGTAAGAGACAACACAACTTCTTACATATACAATTTAAAAATGCACTCTTTATTATTCAAAAATGTACTTAAGTACATATAAAATAAGTATAAAGTACATTGGTTCCATCCCTGTTTCATGTTCAAGCTTGTCTTTTGATAATATCCATTAATATTGTTGATTTAGTTCTAGTAGAAAGTTTGATAATGTTTTGGACTATTGGTACCTTGTTACCTGTTTCATTCATTTACTCTGAACTTCTGAAGGTGACTTTGTGCACAAATGATCTCAAAAGACAGTTTTAATAGGATTTATAATGTTAACATTTTGATAGTATGTGGAATTGATGAAATGGTATTTTGTGCAAGCACCTTCAAATTATGTAATAACTATATTTTAGATATCAAAGTCTTACTCCAAATCAATCCCAATCACAGTGGAAAAACTCATCCATATTTTATGCGGAGCCAAGAGGGGGATAAAGGTTTTAAGGACTACTATATCTGGCATAATGGTTTGATTGCCAATGATGGAACAAAAATACCCCCAAACAACTGGGTTTGTCTTAATTTTGATAGTAAAATTTTGCCAAATAAATAGTGTGTAAATATCTTTGTTGTGACCACTCATAGGGACAATTGTATACTTGTGTTGTTCACTGTAATCTTATAAACCACAGCTTCTGTGATAAATTCCAAAATGCGATATATTTCTTTTAAATGTGTACGTTTTTAATATGAGTAGTACTTGTTTACACAGTTTTTACTGTAAGTTAATGTGGTAAAAAAGTACAGAAGAACCTTAATTATTCGAACCAGTGGGAGACATGGGTTACTATGGTGTACTTTTAAATGATCAATTAATTGTCTCATTCCAGTATTTTTGGACTTACTCCCTTTTGGTGTAACATGTAACAAACATGGCTGAAATAGTTAATAATGCAACATTTTGCAAGGTATTTTACTACATATTCTACTTGTTTTCAGTTACTATAAAGATGATCTCTAAATGGACTTTTCACTTTTCAGTAATAAATATTGTTTGGAATAATTTCTAATCCTTGCTGACTAAAAAATGTTGTTAGAATGTTGGATGGGACATGATTTGAGAGAGGGTGGGTGACGTTTATGACAGAAAAAATGGTTTATTGCACTCCATTTTTCCTCTTATGTAATGGAATACTAGTTAGGGATAAAATCATTAATTTGTGTATGTATAATTGTTATGCAAGTAGTTCATAAATAAACAGATAAACCCAGTTAAGTTGAATGTTAATGGTCACAGAAATAGTCTATTCAACTAGGATTTCCAGATGACAGTAAAACTTTCACTGAAAAGGGTCTTCTGTGGACTTATTATTTAGTAATATTTACTGTCAGTGTAATGCCAATTCTACTTAAGAAAGTTATACTAGCATTGGTGATACTGTATATTTTTGGTTTGTCCCAAAACACTTCCCTCTTGATGACAGTTACTTTGGTGGGTTAAATTTTTGAAAATGAAAGTAATTGGTGATTTGTAGGTGAGCAGATATGGTGGTTCTGCCTGGAGTTGGGATGATGTAAGACAACAGTTTTATTACCATTATTACAGTAAACACACTGCAGACTTCAACTACAGAAACCATGATGTGGCAAAATATTTGAAGGTATTTTTTGGCAATACTTATTGTATGTATGATTTAGCACCGATAAGTATAATGTATGATTGTTGGTGAAATGACCATTACCTTGCATATCCTATGGGAGTTTTAAAATGTTTAGAATTTCCACCTCTGATTTTGGAAGCTCATGCATGCGCAGATGAAAGCGAGCATGCACATATAAATTTCTTGGTACGTAACTGAAAGTGTAGTCCATGGTGTATATAAGGTTGTGTCTTTCCAAGTTACACTTCAACATAAGGTGAGTGGAGGTAAGTCGACGTTTTGCACAAGGTCGCATGTGAACCTTGGATGGTAGTTGAAGAAAAAAAAAATCCAAATTTACAAATTGATGGGATACCAGGAAGAGGCAACTACCTTGATCATCATAACTCTACCATAAATATCTGGCACTGTGTTCTAGGATGTGTTACTGTACTGGCTTCAGCAGGATGTGGATGGTTTCTTTATGGAAGGGGCTCATGTGCTGTTTGAAGTAGATGAGCTGAATCTGGATGAACCTCCCACTGAAAAGCAAGGCGCCAAACCAGTAAATCACACAAACTTTTTGTATATAATTGGAGTTTCACCTAGTTGAAATAAGGGATTCCCATCTATCCCATCTAGATTTCCATTTGTGGAATTGTAGATTCCCCTAAGTCAGAGTCTTAGCTGTGACATAAACAATGATGAAGGCATTCAGTATGAATACTCTGCTACATTATATGGTTAATTAAAAACAAATTCACATATTTTCTTTTGCCATAGAAATGGTATTATTCAGTAGCACCCAGTATTTACATATATCACAGGCAAACTGTGAAAGAAACATTTGCAAAAAATTCTGTAAAATATCCAAGTGTCTTGTGTAGTGATGGAAATGTGATGAACTTTGTGACAACTGTTGCATGATGTGTTTAACTTTTGATTTTTCTCTTCAGTAATGCATTATCAATCTGCATATGTGACACAGTAATTTTAAGGGTAAAGTATAACTATGTAATTAAGCGGCCCGTCAGGGACGCTTATTTGTTTTCACCGAAGTTCGACTGATCACCGCCGCCGCCGGATTATGGTCTCCCTTGAATAACTTCTTAGCCTTTCAAATTTTTCTTTCCTTCTTATCTTTCTTTAAAACTATAGGGGCGGGAAAAATTTTTGAGATACTTTGTGCAGACCTTAAGCTTAAGCATAACTCCAAAACACCTCGTCATTGCGTTTCGGAAAAAAACGCACACACCTGTGCCATAAAATTTATCAGGTACATTCTAGACCAAATTTCCAAGGTCGGAAAGGATTTTCTTATCAATCGGACCATAGATGCCTGAATGGGAGGCATTTTATTTTCGGAAATTTTTTAAAAATGGGTACTTGGTCTGTATCTCAAAAACGGTCAGGATTTCGGCGTTTTGTTGGAATAACTTATTCAACTACTTTTTGATAATCTTTCACATACCGAAGTTTTAGCCCTCTATCTGCAATTGTAAGGTCACCTTAATGTCGAAAAACGGGGTTTTAGCCCTCCAGTTCACTTAGTTTTTCACTTTTTTCAACCAAACTTGGCACATATATTAAGATTTGCCAAAGGAATATATTGGCTTTATGGTGACCTTAAACTCAAAATGTTAATGGACATATGGCCTGCTTAAAGTCATCAAATTGGAATAAAATGCTCTGGCTCCTTTCTTTTTCCATTTTTTTATATCGAAATTATCACTGGTATTAAACTACATAAAAATAATACTTATGGTCACCTTAAACTCTCAGTATGAATGGAGTTGTAGCCACCTTAAAGTGAAATGAGGGGGTTTTCAGCCTCCAAGTATCTTATTGTTCGACTGACCTCAGTTAAACTTTGCACACTTATAAAGGATGGCAAACCAAAGGGTTATCCTGACTTTAAGGTGACCTTAAACTGTTAATATAATTTTGGCCCCCAGTCATAACATTTGAATAAAGCCATCTGGCTCCTTTCTTTTTCCATATCTAACATATATTGATATTGAAGGGACATTCTCATATTATGGTCACCTTAAAGTCACAATATGAATGAAGTTATGGTCACCTTACAGTGAAAAAGGAAGTTTCTTATTGTTCAACTGACCTGAGCTAAACTTTATGCACTTATAAAGTATGAGAAAAGGGACATTCTTATTTTATGGTCACCTTAAAGTCCCCATATGAATGAAGTTATGGCCATCTTGAAGCAAAATTATGGAGTTTTTAATCTCCAGCTATTGTATTGTTCAGCTGACCTCACTTTAATTGTGCGCACTCATTAAAGATGAAAATAGGGACAAGTAACATACACAATGCAATAAAATTCACAGTTTCTATTGCTTATGATGCATATGTTGACATCTTTTATGGGTGACTTCTTTTTCATCAGGGCAGCTTCGTTTTTGTCAGCAAAAACATTCTTCTAGTTTTTTTTCATGAAAATTAGATTCACTTTTAGTTTGGACCTTATTCATGTTTTTACAGTGTACCATAAGTAATATACTTTTTCACATTCTGAAAATAAATGAACCAAAGTTTCAGCCTGTTCACCACATATTTGGCATAGGTCAGTATTTGTAACTTTAATTTTTTTCAAAAAGTGATTGGTAGTATTCTCTGAATAATTCTATATTGAAACCATATGTAGGTGTTATCTTTTATGGTATTAAAGCATGCATTGTACACATGTTGCCAATTTTTATTATCTTGTTCTGTTCCAAATTCTGAGTTCCATTTAATTTCATTGCCAAGTTGATCTGCTTCATAATCAGACATTGCTTCATATATTTCCCTTTTGTTTTTCATGGAGTTCATAATTATTTTTAAATGGGAAAAACACAAAAATGGGAATAACTTTGCTTGTACGAAGCTATAAAATCTTATTTGGGCTATATTGCGGAAACCGTAAGGTGTAGGAAGTTGATACTTGGTAGGGACATTGGTCGGGGGTATAAGTGTGCAACGTCATGGTGTGACCTGGATTTGACCTTTGATCTTGCATATCTGATGCTATTTTATCTCTCTACGGGGATATCTGATACCTTTTTATCTCTCTTATATCTCTCTTATATCTTTTTATTTGAACCTTGGTTGTTGCACCTTTGGGTGTCTTTTGATGTAGATTAAGCACTGTTAAAGTCATGTTAGAATTCATTTACCATTTTACTTTTGCAACTTCCCATTTTAACAGATGGTATTGCACAGGTTTTGCCCCAACTCCACATAAAAGCATGTATTGCCAGATAATATTCAAAACATCCAAACCATAATTCGACCATACAAATGAATATAAAAATGCGAGAAAATTCGTACATGTTTACACAAATGTATGAGGTCATTTTGGTATGGTTGAACAATATAGAAAACATGCATATCGTAATTCAGCTGTGCAAAATGTGCATGTATAACAATCTTACAGCTTCTAGGACAAACAGACTTGCAGGGTCTTAATCTTTTCAACCCGAAAGCATTTCTGTCGGTTGTGGACTGGCAGATCGGCCCTAATTATATCCCCAGATGAAAGTCGGGGATATATTGGATTCAGGTCCGTCGCGCCGCCGCCGCCGTAGAAATTTCCTTGTGGACGCGATAACTCAAAAACGGATTAATATTTTTTTTCAAACTTGGTACACATGTTAAGGATGCCCAAAGGAAGATCCCTATTTTAAGGTGACCTTAAACTCCCAATAATAAAGAACTTATGGCCACCTTAAGGTCAGAAATTGCACTTTTGGCCACTTAGAGCCCTCTAGGTCACAAACTATGAGGCTTATCTGCCTCAAATTTTACCTGAGAACACATTAATATATTCTTAGTACATGTGCCGAAAATCAAGACTTTAAGTTGAGGAGAAAATTGTCTTTGAGGCCCATAAAGACCCCACTTAGGACTTTTTTCCTATATTTTTAACTTATTTTGCCCTATAATTTGGAAGTGGTAATTCTGATGAGTCTCAAACTGCACTAGATGTAACTCTTATATGTAATCCTTGTCTGTGAAAAATTTAAAGGCTGTAGGTTTACCTGTTAGGCCGACTTAAGATCTCAAAATTGCCCACAGAGACCCAATTTATGGACTTTTTGCCATCTTCAAGCACTGTAGCTTTCAAACTATGTCTCTCATCTAAGTGAAATATCATCTGAGAATATATCAATATGTTTTTCTTGTATGTACTCCAAAATTTAGGCCTTTAATAGACATTTAACCCATGTATGAGGACCATAAACACCCACCCGAGTGACCCTTTTAAGACATTTTTCACATATTTTGCTCTGTAACTTGGAAATGGTAAGTCTGAGAAGTTTCAAACTGTATTAGATATATATTCTATGTGTAATGTTAGTATGTAACAGATTTTAAGTCTGAAGCTTTAATTTGAAGGTCAAATTGAGGTCTCTGACGGGCTCCCAAAGACCCAATATATGGACTTTTTGCCACCTTTAAGCCCTGTGACTGTTAAACTATGTTATTGATGGAGCTGAAATCCCATCTGGGAATGCATTATTATGTCCTTTTTACATGTGCCAAAAATCAAGGCTTTAAGTAGACATTTAACCTGTGTTTGAGGACCATAAATCCCCACCCGAGTGACCCTTTTTAGACATTTTTAACATATTTTGCCCTGTAACTTGGAAATGGTAAGTCTGAGAAGTTTCAAACTGTATTAGATACATATTCTATGTGTAATCTTAGTATGTGACAAATTTTAAGTCTGAAGCTTTAATTTGAAGGCCACAATAAGGTCTCTAAAAGGCCCCATAGAGACCCACTATTTGGACTTTTTGCCAGTTTTAAGGCCCATGACTGTTAAACTATGTGATTGATAGAGCTGAAATCTCATCTGGGAATACATTATTATGTTCTTTTTACATGTGCCAAAAATCAAGGCTTCAAGTAGACATTTAAACTGTGTATGAGGACCATTAACACCCACCCGAGTGACCGTTTTAAGACATTTTTCACATATTTTGCTCTGTAACTTGGAAATGGTGAGTCTGAGAAGTTTTAAACTTTATTATTAGATACATGTTCTATGTGTAGTCTTAGTATGTAGCAGATTTTAAGTCTGATGCTTTAATTTGAAGGCCACATCGAGATCTCTAAAAGGCCCACAGAGACCCAATATTTGGACTTTTTGCCACCTTTAAGCCTTGTGACTGTTAAACTATGTGATTGATTGAGCTGAAATCCCATCTGGGAATGCATTATTATGTCCTTTTCACATGTGCCAAAAATCAAGGCTTTTAATAGACATTTAACCTGTGTATGAGGGCCATAGACACTTGCCCAAGTGACCTTTTTTGACATTTTTTTCTGTATTTTGCCCTGTTATTTGGAAATGCTTAGTGTGACAAGTCTTAAACTGTATTATATATAATTTTTGTTTGTTGTGTATGTCCCCCAAAAAGTTTCAGTTCTGTAGTTTAATTGCTAAGGTCTCTTTAACAATTGTAAAATGCCCACAGAGACCCAAGTTATGGATATTATGCCACTTTAAAGCCCTGTAACTGTCAAACTATGTGGCTCATAGAGCTGAAATCTTTGAATTTTTCAAAGGAAGTGCCTGTCTATTTAAATTTTGAATATTAATAATATTATGGCTATCTTAGGCTTTTAAGAACTTATTTTTGTGTGTTATCTCTCTGCTTGCTGAGTTTTTAACTTTTTAATATGAAACTGGTTAAACATATTCAAGTAGGCAAAATGGACACTGTTATTTTCTGGTGAGCTTTAAGTCCCAAATATTAATGAAATTATAGCCTTATGTAGTAAAAATAGGGGATTTTTAACCCTCAACTAGCCCGGTTTTATTCAACTTGCCTTAATTTTGACACAGCTCCTACAGTTACGAACTCATTTCAATTGATAATCACATACTTAAAATTCTCAATTCTGAATTATTATTATAAATCTATTGTTGTCGTTTGATAATTTATATTTAATTCTGGAGGTATATAATCTTCCTGTTGGACATTCCTGATTTATTTATTTGAGTTTATTTTAGTGATAAGATTAACTGAGCTTTTTGTATTTGATTACCCCTTTTATATTATAAGTGTTTGTTTACCATTTGTGCTGCAGCACTCCATCTCTTTGTAGTCCCACCCCCCATCCCCCACCCACCTCTGGGACCTCCAGCTATTGAATGACACTAAATAAACAAAGGTATACAGATCTTCTGTAATAGTGAGAGAGGTGTGGAGAAGGGCAGAGAGGTGGGGTGGGGGTGGGAGGTGGTGTTTGCTTCATTATCTAATTATCTAAGACAAAGGGAATCAGAACTGAGATTGTGTCACATATTTAGGTGGCATATATATGGACCACATATATAGGAATTGAGGAAATGAATAACTGAAAAACAATGCAAATTCTAAAAATAATATAATAAAATAATAATATAAATAATATATGATTTTTAAATAATATTTTATTTGTGAACAAATATAGAAACAGAGATACACTTTTGGAATTATGAATTTAGAATGGACATTCAATCATCAATCATTTAAATACTTTGAAAATAGGTTCAGAGTTACCCTTTGCACGAAGATTGAAAAGTATGATGAGTTGAGTTAAAAATAATATTTTATTTGTCAACAAATATAGAAACAGATATGCTCTTTTGAGATTATTAATTTAGAATGGACATTCAATCATCAATCATTTAAATACTTTGAAAATAGGTTCAGAGTTATCATTGCAGGAAGATTGAAAATATGATCTGTTGAGTTATGTATTCGACGTCTGGGGATACACCATCTTCCTTGGGAAGATATAAACTTAGTAGATTGATGTGCTGAAGTTCATATAACTTTTCCCAATATTTATGGCATACAACAAATGGATTAAATAAAAATTCCCGATCAAAACCTGTGGCGTGAGTGATGACCTGTCTGGGGATATGTTGGCGCCGAGTTGGCCCAATCTAGTTTCAACCCTTCCTTGATTTGACATTGACCTATAAATTAAATATATTGGCCGGGCATATCTCGGCAACCGTAATGATATGGATTGCTGCAACTGATCATTAAAATGTACTTTTACATAATTGTGATACTATCCACAGTTATTCTCCAGTTAATAAATTTTACAGCTTCATAATTTTTAGTTTACTGAATTGTCTTGTTTTAATACTTAATCTTTACATGGGGTTTCTTTCTCTTAGATGTTCTTTTCTCTACTTTAACATTATTTGGATTCTGACACTGCTCTTAAAGTATCCCAATCTGTGTACTGTTTTACTACTTCTATATCTCATGGTGTTCAAAACTATTTCCCCAGGCTGTGGGATACGGGCATCTCTGATGCTATTTTTTCTCTTTTATTTTTTTTAAACATACAAAACATCTGTATAAAAATTATACTCAAGGTTAAGTACTTAGTATTTTGTCAACAAGATTGATATCATGTGACCCATCAAGGTACTATCTGTACTAGCCTTGGTAGAAACGCAGTCAGTGGGATTTGAACCCACGCAGGTAATAAACCCATTAGATTTTAAGTCTAACGCCTTAACCACTTGGCCATGACTGCATATAGAATCCTGGAGCCAGTTTTCATAATTAACTATGACATTTAATAGTTTAGATCAATATATATTTAACTGGTTTTCATACATTACAGACACAGGAGAATTCACAGAATATTCTTTGACTATTTACCCATTTCTTTTTTTCCATTCAAAAGTAACAAGCAGCCAGCAGGATTCGAACCTACGCGGGCATTAGCCCATTAGATTTTTAGTCTAACGCCTTAACCACTCGGCCATGGCCACTTCTACATGTCAACACCTTTTCTTTCTATAAATATAAACCGTCAATTTGATTTGCTTTAAATATAAATGATGGATATAGGTACTCTGAAAAAATGTTGACCATGATTTGATTTTACTGTTATGCATATAATAACACTTGCTTTTGCCTACTAATATTTTGGCGACTCGAACTCGCGCTGACAATAAACATTCTACAAGTTTTACCACTATATCTGTTCGGCCAATCTTTTGTACCCATTATGTACAACAAATATAACAATCTAATAGTCTGTATTGGAGAACTTGAAGAGGAAAATGGTATTGATTGTTTTGATCCTGTAGTTATAGATATTTGGGAATCCCCAGTTTAGTTTTTGTTTGGTTTCTTTCTTGATAATCTGACAAAAAGTCACAAGACTTAGTGCTGTTGCTACCTGTTTCTGAAATATTGATTTTCTATTTATATTTAGTACAGAAATGTTATTTGGGTGAACATGTCAAAAATTAAGACCGTTTTAAATATTTTAGTTAAAACTTTAAGCAGTTTTTTTAATTCAGTAGCTCTTTCCAGAGAACAAAAGCATAAAGAGTCAATAAAATATTGTGTAAAAGCTGTCAAATATACTAACTATGTGCATGTTTCTTCACGAAATCCAAAAACACTTTACTTGAGAACCAAGTCAAAGATTTTTTGGGATTAGGATATTGTAGAATTCTGGGATTTTATCAAGATACAATGAATCATCAGATCAGATCATTAATATTTATTCCCATAAAATACATTACTGACAATTACAAGAACCCCATACTATTCTTGGACTGTCCCTTTTTTATTTCTGTAGGTACTGTTGACAAGAGCAGGTATAGATTTACTTTGTAGCAAAGTCAAAGAAAATATTGGTTGTTTTGGGAAATCCCCAGTTTCATTATTTTTTCTTCAACTATAAATTATTGATCCCCCCTCCACCCTGTTTATGTAATTATATCCCCAGACGAAAGTCGGGGATATATTGGATTCAGGTCTGTCACGCCGCCGCCGCCGCCGTAGAAATTTCCTTGTGGACGCGATAACTCAAAAACAAATTAATATTTTTTTTTCAAACTTGGTACACATGTTAAGGGTGCCCAAAGGAAGATCCCTATTTTAAGGTGACCTTAAACTCCCAGTAAAAAAGAACTTATGGCCACCTTAAGGTCAGAAATTGGACTTTTGGCCACTTAGAGCCCTGTAGGTCACAAACTATGATGCTCAGCTGGCTGAAATTTTACCTGACAACACATTAATATGTTCTTAGTACATGTGCCGAAAATCACGACTTTAAGTTGAGGAGAAAATTGTGTTTGAGGCCCATAAATACCCCCACTTAGGGATTTTTTGCTATACTTTTCACATATTTTGCCCTATAATTTGGAAGTGGTAATTCTGATGAGTCTCAAACTGCGCTAGGTATAACTTTGATATGTAATCCTTGTCTGTAGAAAATTTTAGGGCTGTAGGTTTACCCAAAGGGGTCGACTTAAGGTCTCAAAAGTGCCCACAGAGACCCAATTTATGCACTTTTTGCCACTTTCAAGCACTGTAGTTTTCAAACTATGTCTCTCATCTAAGTTAAATATCATCTGGGAATATATCTATGTGTTTTCTTATATGTGCCCCAACATTTAGGCCTTTAATAGACAGTTAACCTGTGTATCAGGACCATAAACACCCACCCGAGTGACCCTTATAAGACATTTTTCACATCTTTTTCCCTGTAACTTGGAAATGGTAAGTCTGAGAAGTTTCAAACTGTATTAGATATATATTCTGTGTGTAATCTTAGTATGTAACAGATTTTAAGTCTGAAGCTTTAATTTTGAAGGTCAAATTGAGGTCTCTAAAAGGCTCCCAAAGACCCAATATTTGGACTTTTTGCTACTTTTAAGCCCTGTGACTGTCAAACTATGTGACTGATAGAGCTCAAATCCTATCTGGGAAGATATTAGTATGTTATTTATATATGTGCCAAAAATTAAGGCTTTAAGAAGACATTTAACCTGTGTATGAGGACCATAAATCCCCACCCGAGTGACCATTTTTAGACATTTTTCACATATTTTGCCCTGTAACTTGGAAATGGTAAGTCTAAGAAGTTTCAAACTGTATTAGATGCATATTCTATGTGTAATCTTAGTATGTGACAAATTTTAAGTCTGAAGCTTTAATTTGAAGGCCACATTTAGGTCTCTAGAAGGCCCCATAAAGACCCAGTATTTGGACTTTTTGACAATTTTAAGGCCTGTGACTGTTAAACTATGTGACTGATAGAGCTGAAATCTCATCTGGGAATACATTATTATGTTCTTTTTACATGTGCCAAAAATCAAGGCTTCAAGTAGACATTTAACCTGTGTATGAGGACCTTAAACACCCACCTGACTGACCCTTTTAAGACATTTTTCACATATTTTGCTCTGTAACTTGGAAATGGTAAGTCTGAGAAGTTTCAAACTTTATTAGATACATATTCTATGTGTAATCTTAGTATGTAACAAATTTTAAGTCTGAAGCTTTAATTTGAAAGCCACATCGAGATCTCTAAAAGGCCCACAGAGACCCAATATTTGGACTTTTTGCCACCTTTAAGCCCTGTGACTGTTAAACTATGTGATTGATGGAGCTGAAATCCCATCTGGGAATGCATTATTATGTCCTTTTTACATATGCCGAAAATCAAGGTTTTTAGTAGACATTTAACCTGTGTATGAGGGCCATAGACACTCGCCCAAGTGCCTTTTTGGACATTTTTTCCGTATTTTGCTCTGTTATTTGGAAATGCTTAGTGTGACAAGTCTTAAACTGTATTATATATAATTTTTGTTTGTTATGTATGTCCCCCAAAAAGTTTCAGATCTGTAGTTTAATTGCTAAGGTCTCTTTAAAAATTGTAAAATGGCCACAGAAACCCAATTTATGGACATTATGCCACTTTAAAGCCCAGTAACTGTCGAACTATGTGGGTTATAGAGCTGAAATCTTTGAATTTTTAAAAGGAAATGCCTGTCTATTTAAATTTTGAATATTAATAATGTTATGGCTCTCTTAGTCTTTTAAGAACTTATTTTTGTGTGTTATACCTCTGCTTGCTGAGTTTTTAACTTTTTAAAATGAAACTGGTTAAACGCCGGTTAAACATATTCAAGTAGACAAAATGGACACTTTAAGTGAGCTTTAAGTCCCAATATTAATGAAATTATATCCGTATGTAGTAAAACTAGGGGATTTTTAACCCTCAACTAGCCCAGTTTTATTCAACTTGCCTCAGTTAATTTTGACACAGCTCCTACAGTTATGAACTCATTTCAGTTGATAATCACATACTTAAAATTCTCAATTCTTTTTGTATTTGAGTACCCCTTTTATATAGATTGTTTGTTTACCATTTATGCTGTAGCACTCCATCTCTTTGAGAGAACATGTAAACTGTGTAAAAAAGATGTAGAAGATGAGATACATTTTGTTTGTGTTTGTCCAGCTTTAGAGCTGATTCGTATGAAATATTTCAAAATTTTAAATATAGATAAATCTGAATTATTAATAGATCAATTATCAAGGGTATTAACTCATATGAATGTCAATATGGTTATTAATTTTATTTTTGATTTGTGGCAAGAAAGGAAAAGTAAATTATATTGTTAATTTTTATGTATTGAATTGCTGTCTTTATTTACTGTATCTTACCTCAAAATATGTTTGCTCTGTTTGTTATTAACTCTCTATTTAAAGTGACTTATAAGCCCATATAGGGCTGGGTATTACTTCAATAGTTTTTGTATAATCCTTGTCAACATAATACATGTCACTATAATAAACTAATAAACTAAACTAAGTCCCAACCCACATCCCCCACCCGGATTCCCCCCACCCACCTCTGGGACCTCCAGCTATATTGAGTGACACTAAATAAACAAAGGTATTTAATGATATCAGATGAGAAACAAAGAACTCAATGGGGTTGCAGATCTTGTGTAATAGTGAGAGAGGTGTGGAGAAGGGGAGAGGGGTGGGGGTGGGAGGTGGTGGGCTTCATTACATATAACACAAAGGGGAGTCAGAACTGAGATTGTGTCACATATTTAGGTTGCATATATATGGACCACATATATAGGTATAGAGGAAATGAATAACTGAAAACAATTTGCAAATTCTAAAAATAATATAATAAAATAATAATATAAATAATTTTTTTTAAAATAATATTTTAGTTGTGAACAAATATAGAAACAGATATGCGTTTTTGGGATTATGAATTTTAGAATGGACATTGAATCATCAATCATTTAAATACTTTGAAGGAAGATTGAAAAGTATGATGAGTTGAGTTAAAAATAATATTTTATTTGTCAACAAATATAGAAACAGATATGCTCTTTTGGGATTATTATTTTAGAATGGACATTCAATCATCAATCATTTAAATACTTTGAAAATAGGTTTAGAGTTATCATTGCAGGAAGATTGAAAATATAATTTGAGTTATGTATTCGGCATCTGGGGATACACCATCTTCCTTGGGAAGATATAAACAGAGTAGATTGATGTGCTGAAGTTCATATAATAATGGGTAATTATGTTTTTAAAAATTCCCGATCAAAACCTGTGGCGTGAGTGATGACCTGTCTGGGGATATGTTGGCGCCGAGTTGGCCCAATCTAGTTAAGTCACTGATTCATACTGTTTTTCAAATTGCATTTATTAATATCGAAAATATTTAAACACTCCAACTGACTTCGTCTTCACATTGGCCACCTGTATACCTTATGCTTTTTCTTACTGTCTTCTGTGCGTTTTATGACTTGATAAATGTAAGTGTTTATTATGTTGCATTAGGGGTATGTCCTCTGGCTGACTCTATCCAGCTATATCATTTAATTGTTTCATTGAATCATTTCATTCATTTGCTGAAAGAATAAACACTTTCATATGCAACTTGAATCAGTTTGATTGATTTAACAGGACTAGCTAGTTGTATTTGATATTTTGCCCAAGATGAGTGCAGTTTAACAGGGAATAATATATTTTCATTAATACTAAACTTTTCTACAATACACTAATCCTGTTTAAAATAAATGAACAACATAAGTTTAAGAGTGTGGCACACTTCTTGGTTTTTGTGACTATTTAAGCGGCCCGTCAGGGACGCTTATTTGTTTTCACCGAAGTTCGACTGATCTCCGCCACCGCCGCAGGATTATGGTCTCCCTTGAATAACTTCTTAGGCTTTCAAATTTTTCTTTGCTTCTTATCTTTCTTTAAAACTATAGGGGCGGGACAAATTTTTGGGATACTTTGTGCAGACCTTAAGCTTTACTTAAGGTAACCTTAAGCATCACTCAAAAACAGCCCGTTATCACGTTTCAGAAAAAACCACACACACCTGTGCTGTAAAATTTATCAGGTACATTCTAGACCAAATTTCCAAGGTCGGAAAGGATTTTCTTATCAATCGGACCATAGATGCCTGAATGGGAGTTGTTTTATTTTCGTAAATTTGTTAAAAATGGGTACTTGGTCTGTATCTCAAAAACGGTCAGGATTTTGGCGTTTCGTTGGAATAACTTATTCAGCTACTTTTTGATAATGTTTCACATGCCGAAGTTTTAGCCCTGTATCTGCAATCTTAAGGTCACCTTAATGTCGAAAAACGGGGTTTTAGCCCTCCAGTTCACTTAGTTTTTCACTTTTTTCAACCAAACTTGGCACATTTATTAAGATTTGCCAAAGGAATATCCTGACTTTATGGTGACCTTAAATTCAAAATGTTAATGGACCTATGGCCTGCCTAAAGTCATCAAATTGGAATAAAATCCTCTGGCTCCTTTCTTTTTCCAGTTTTTAAATCTAAATTATCACTGGTATTAAAATAGATAAAAATGATACTTATGGTCACCTTAAACTCTCAATATGAAGTGGAGTTGTAGCCACCTTAAAGTGAAATAAGGGGGTTTTCAGCCTTCAACTATCTTATTGTTCAACTGACCTCAGTTAAACTTTGCACACCTATAAAGGATGGCAAAAGGGACACTGTTATTTTATGGTCAACTTAATGCCTCAATATGAATGAAGTTATGGTCACCTGACAGTAACAGAAGGGGGTTTTCAGCCTCCAACTATCTTATTGATCAACTGACGTTGGGTAAATATCACACTTATAAAGGATGCCAAAAGGGACATTCTTTTTCTGTCCACCTTGAAGTCCACCTATGGCCATCTTGCAGTAAAAATGGGTTTTCAGCCCCCAACTGACTTATAATACTGTTCAACTAACATCAGTTAAACTTGACACATTCATTAGGCTTACTCACAGGAAGGTTTCTTTAGAATTAATTTACCATTCATACATTTGTAAGCATCAGCAACATATTATTCTCTACATTGGCCACATTATAACAAAATACCAAAACATAAATTTCACTTACCAGAAGAATGCATACTTTATCCTTAAGCCAAAAACAAGCCTTTACCAAAACTTCTCAAGCTTTAAGGTATTGTTCATACAAAAGCACAAAAAAATATCACTGTTTAAAACGGATACACACCAGCAGTAGAGAAATAGGAGATTTGTTTTAAATATCACAAAGTACAAATATCTTCTTCAAAGAGTATCCCTTGAGCTGTACTCTGGACCAATTTAAAAGCAGGATTTATGGCTATGAGGTTTGTTGATGAAATAGTTGTGGCCTTTATGGCTTACAATATGCATTTTTATCAAATTACAACATAGGTTATCCCCTCTGTAAGGAGTTGATCGCAGTTAGATGCACTAGGAGGGGCAGAAATATAATTACAAGAAAAACACAACTGTCATGATGGAAACCAGGGATGACCAGCCAGCCAAAAGAGTGAGAAGAACCAGCAAAACTTTACAAGAGAAACTTAAGTACCTTTGTACAGCTAAGCAAAATTGGTCAAAGACTGTGAATTTTTGACAGGCATTGGCGACTATAAGACTCAAGTGGAAAAATGAAGATGTCTCTGAAGTTGTAATGTGAACCTGTAGTGTTATAATACTTGAAATAACTTTTTTTTCTTAGGAGGCATTTCTCATATTCACAAAATATTCAGGAGGCATTCTTTCTAGGAGGCATATTTTCTTGAAGGCATTTTTCCAGGAGGCATTTCTTCCGTGCACTGGACATACATTCTTTCGAGAAGTAAATTTCACACCTACAACTTCTCTTCTACCAAGCTGTGGTCGTTCTTTAAGTTCTTAAATATAGTAACATACACAATGCAATAAACTTTACATTTTCTATTCCTTATGACGCATATGTTGACATCTTTTATGGATTACTTCGCACTTTTTCATCAGGGCCGCTTCATTTTTGTCAGCAAAAACATTTTTCTAGTTTAAAATTAAGTTAAGTAAAATCATTTAATGATAATGCATTTGATTTAAACATGTGCGTTCAGTAGAAATTGTATGCAAATCCCATCCTATGTAGGCATCATTTCTCATAACTAGCTTTATTCTGTGATGTTTGGCTATAACAGTGTGTGCTGAAAAGTGTAGCCATAGGATTGAAGTATTTATTCTTTTGGTACTTAAACTTCTCGCTTATTTTTGTTCTTTTATGCATGTCATAAGCGATAAAATATTGTTTTTGATTTAAGAGTGTTTTTGCATTTAAAGGGAGACTATGACTCAGTCCAACATGTATACACTGAAGACCATTCAGACATCCACGACACCATGGCCAATCTCAGAGAGTATATAGATAACTATGCCATAGGACACAACAAGAAACTGTAAGTACATGGACAACTGTACCACAAAACATTGTAAGAAATTGTAAGTAGACGGACAACTGTGCCACAATACATTGTAAAAACTCCACAACACAATGACCGATCTCAGAGAGTATGTAGATAACTATGCCATAGCAGAAACTGTAAGTACATGGACAACTGTACCACAAAACATTGTAAGAAATTGTAAGTAGACGGACAACTGTGCC
Organism: Sabellastarte sp. h YS-2021; assembly: GCA_964017235.1. NCBI lineage: Eukaryota > Metazoa > Annelida > Polychaeta > Sabellida > Sabellidae > Sabellastarte > Sabellastarte sp. h YS-2021. The sequence continues at coordinate 109,909,159 of OZ024927.1, forward strand.
ACAATACATTGTAAAAACTCCACAACACAATGACCGATCTCAGAGAGTATGTAGATAACTATGCCATAGCACAAACTGTAAGTACATGGACAACTGTGCCATAGCACACAAGAAACTGTAAGTATATGGACAAGTTTACCACAGTGCACTGCAAGAAACTGTAAGTATATGGACAACTGTGCTACAGCATAATGTAAGAAACTCTTTTCTATAGCATATAACCAGAAACTGTAAGTACATAGACCAACTACGCAATAGCACACACACACACACACACACACACAAAAAAAAAAGAAACTTCCAAGTACATAACACACCAATTGTTGTATGTTTAAATACTCTTTTTCTGTCCAATAACTGGATACTGTATCATATTTCCATATTGAACAGGATGTTTTTAAGTAAAACTGATGTATTTGTACAAGGTTTAACTGTATCGCTAGAATGAGGCATACTTTCGCTGTGTTCAAGTACCTCAACAAATCTTCAATTTCTTAATTTTTCCTCAATGTTCACAGCGTATTCCTGGCAAACATAGAGGCAGGACAGCTGGGGGATGTGATGAAGTACTACCAGACTGGAGCACACGCCCCTGTGTGTAAGTATCTCACAAAGCTGGGGGAGAAGTCAGGAGGCAGGGAGGTCTGGGACATTGTGGATACCTTCCGAATGCATCTGCCTGACAGCCGTGAACCTGTCTGGATGGTAAGAATGGTGATTTCAATTTTACATTTAAAACAATGTCACAATGTTATGTTTTCATTAGCCTTGTCTGGTTGTTTTTGGCAAGTGTTGTCACTATGGATACTTAGTATGCTCTTTAGTACTAAGTCTTATATTTATATCAGCATTTGTCTGTCTTAGTGTTAAGTGTTTTAAACAGGGATATTAAATGGTATCATTATAAATTTGGTGTGTATTGTCAAGGTCAAGGAATGTCCCTCCATAGCTTCATTAAAGATACAAGGAAAGGTGTTAATCAGCACTGCTTGCTGTCCAGATCAGTATGCATTTATCAGAAACCAGTTTACTTTAAAAAGTTTTTGTATTAAAATATGCTAGACACATAGAAAAATGTCTGAATCATCTCTGTTTTACCATCTTATAAGTTAGTTTTTCAAGTGATTTAGCTTTGTTTTACCATCTTATAAGTTAATTTTGCTGGAGCTGGGTTGGAAGCATATCTTCTGTATGTTGTATATTGCCACTCTCAGGAATGGGACTAAATGAAAACAAGGCCAAAAGGTGTTTTGGTCTCCTAGTGCGAGTGCAAAACCATCAGAGACACGAGTAGTGCACTAGAATTTACGAAATTCTCATGACAGAAAGAAATTTCAACTTAACTTCAATGAGCAGACAAATAATCATCACTCTATGACACAAATCATGAAAGTCCGATGCAAGAAGGACATATGTATGGGAAAAAGACAAAAGGACATGTGTCCATGTAGCTATTGGAGAGCAAGAGAGAGAAATTCAATTTCATCAAAGTCCGGAGACAAAAGGACATATGTATGGGAAAAAGCCACATGAACATGTGTCCTTTTAGCTATTGGAGGGCAAGAATCCACGGTGTTGTCATTTTCATCAAAGTCTGGAGACAAAAAAAAAAGTGATCTGTAGAAGCGCGAGCTCTAACGAGGCTTGCGCTTAAAAACTATGCTCATCAAAGTCCCATGAAAGCTTGAAATTCTGTAGACATATATGAACAAAAGGCTGCATTTTCTTCATATTGTTTTGCCTACTTCGGGAGTTTTAAATTGTCACAAGAGTTTCTGAACTAACAGTTGACATTTCAGTGACAATATCTCATTTCCATATATCAGCAAAATAGCACCAACAACCAATCCATAATTTTTAAATCAAGAAACCAGACATCAAGCTATGGAACTATATTTACCGTAAAACTTCAGCAATTTGCAATAAATATTTTTGACAAATTTGATTGAATAACCTAAATATATACCAGATTATCATACTCTGAATTGTACAGCACTTGGAGATATATTTGTATGCAATAAATAGATCATGGATATCAGCTTCAAAGCATGTAATATTTTTCTGGGAAAAGGGAATTTAACAGAAAAATAGTAAAATACTTTACAGTTGTATATTTAAACACACACAAAAAACAATGCTGGAAACTTTGTTTAAAACCATTGAAATTTATAAAATACTTTTGTTAGTAAGGAGGAGATAGTTGTAGTTTGAAGTAAAATTTACTAAAGAAAATAAGACATAATGGTCAATTTTGTGTGATAAAAACAGCAATATAGAGTGTCATTAAACAAAATTATTAGAGGTTAAAGATTTAATCATATGAAAAGGGTTGATGAGGAAAACAGATGCAGTTTTCAAGTTTTTAACTGTTAAGGTTACCTTACTATATTATTAAATTATCACTCATATACATACTTGCCGATAGTTTTGTACTGACCTTTCATCTAACAGCCCCCCTCCACAAAATCCCCCTCCCCCTATGATATAACTCAAATTTAGTGTAACTCGAACCAAATTAGCTGGATTTTTGACATTCGACTTATGCAGAGTCTACTGTTTATATACATCAGATGAGTCACATGGATAGTGGTTTTCTGAGTACTTCAGTGGGAGATCTCTATCAGAACGCACTGAACATGTTGATGTTGTTGCTACCTGGAGCTGCCGTGACTTACATGGGGGAAGAGCTGGCTTTGTCTGACCTCTCATCACATCAACTCAACCAGCTGGATAAGGTAAAAGTAAGATCATTGGAAACTCATCCCTCTGTATAAGTACAAACAGTGTCAGCTGAGTTTCGGCATAGGTGGAATCATATCTCAGATCCCAGCATCAGAAAATACTGTATTTTTGTAGGCATAAATTGAAGTTAACCATCACTTGAACCCAATCCTGTGTATATTGGAAGTTCTAATTGTACACAGTCTACTGTATTTGTGAAGTTTACCGCTGATTGAACCCCCATACTATTTTTGATTATTGTAACTAGTGAAATGTGTGATTCAAGTGACAATTTTCAGTCCGTCAAGTGACATATTTTGATGCCCTGTTGCATTGAATTATAAGGGAAGATCCCACTAGTTTACAAGTGACAAATTTTGCTTATCTTTCTCATTCCTTGATGTTCCTTTGAAAGTGATATGAGCAATTGTCAATACAAATAAAAATTGTGTCCTGAAAGTTACCCTGTATATATGATTTTGATCGGCTATTATCCAGTCTGTATAAATTACATTTTACTATATAGTTTGTGGCTTTTTTATTGCATAAATGAAGTCCATTGAATCATTGCTACCCTTTTCTGAAATATTTTCTCTGCTGAAACACTGTTTATAAGTACCATAATTTTCTGTTTAACCAGTTTTTGTATATCACATTTACCTTTATTAGAGATTATCCTTTGTTTATTCTGAAGACTGCCCGTGAACTCAAGACCATGTCTGTGTTGTCACCTCTGTCTTGGAATGGTCAGACTCATGCAGGCTTCAGTAAAGTCACTCCCTGGTTACCAGTCAGGGACAACTACCTCTCCAATAACATACAGGTGAGAGTTCCTTTAGGAAAGGTCAGATATGGCACTGTCAAAAATTCTCTTAGGTTTTTCTGGCACCAAATGTAAAAAGGTTAGCATTATCAACTTTATTTTGCTTAATGAAGAATGATTTAAACTACAAATGTTACAATGAAGTCGAATCTGAAAGTAAATTTCAGTATTAATTTAAAGCAAAGAGCAGTTATTGAGATTATACTTGTAAATCAAATACTATAATCTCAATTTTTTAGCCTATTTTTTGTACTCGTAGGCTTGGATTTTTGCCTGCTAAGACTGGCTATTTTTGACAATATCCTGTAGATGGTCTGTCTGAATACCACTGACATTATTAAAAGAATTTTTACTTTGTATCAACTCCTTTAGAGTTATAAAGCATTGGTATTTTATGCATTACCAGGCACAAAGAGAAGATCACACAAACTTGTCCCCAATCCACTTGTATGGAAAGCTGTCTCGTCTACGCAAGGAGACTTCCTTTGTAATTGGTGAGATCCAGTACGCTCTAGTCAATGACCACGTCTTCTCCTTCATGAGGTTTGCAAAGAACAGTGCCCCATATCTCATTGCTGTGAATGTCGGGACAGAGGCAAGTGTCTGTGACTTCACACTGACAGCAGGAGTGCAGTATGGGAAGATTGTGGCGTATGCTAAACCTGTGGGTTCTAAGTCAGTGAGAAATTTGTCTTATTTGGAAGGGAAGACTATAGATATTCAGCAAGTGACTTTACATCCTGGCGAAGGCATGGTTTTACTGTTACTGGTTGATATTGTTATGGATATGAATGCCTTCTAATCCAGGTCTTGAAGGATGTTGTTCTTTGGGATCTCAGTTGTCTCAGTTGTCTTCCATACAGTTGTGAAGATCAATATCATCTCAAAATATTGGGCAAAGATCATTTGATAGTGATGCATTGTTCCATGTACAAGATAACTTGAATCAATAATTTTATGCAATTTTCATTTGTAAAATTATGAATCAAAGATCAAAGAAACCCTTTCTGATGTGAATGTAGTGTGTTAAGAATAGGTATCAAGAGGAAACTGAGTTTTTTATCAATATTTCAATATTATGTAATAATTCCTTCCCTAGTCTTCTTTCAATATGTGCACTGTAAGGTTATAAGAAATATTACATGGAATTAAATAGATGTGTGGTTCTACAAGGGCCTTGGGTAAAATATGTTCAGTGCAATTTTTGATAAAGGTTTTAGTAATTTGTTTACACGGTATTTAGTGAAATTTTTCTCTTGCTAAAATTTCTACTTAAACAGTATTTTATGCATTTTTTGTAAAACAATAAATAACAAATTTCTTGTTGTGAATTTATGACGAGAACTTTATATTTATGTTTATATTTGTTAAACAGTATGTTTAAAGTTGTTTCTTCACTGAAACCAGCAAAAATTCATACAAGAACCCAGTATACCTTTATGATATCAATGAAGTATGTTAAGACTAGACATTGAGAACTAATCAGGCTTTTGATCGATATTTCAATATATGTTTACTCTTAGGTTGTAACAAATATTACTTGGAATTAAATTAATGTTTGGTTCCACAAAGTGCCTGTATAAAATAAGTTCAATGCAATTGTTTAATCAGTGTTTTTTAATTTGTTTATATGGAATTAAAACTTAGATTTTCTGTTTGTATTTGAATTGAATTAGAATTAGTTTTCTCAGTTGAGTACAGAAGACAGCTTTTGTGATATTGTTATTATTATATTAAATTTAATTAATTAATTACTGGGTATATTATATTAAATATTAAAACATGAACTGTAGAAAGTACTCAGGTACTTTAATAGAGTGCTTAATAGGGTATTGAATTATTGGGAGTACAAAATTACAAAAAAAATACTCTTGTATTGTTCAAAATTGACATTTTTCACAAAAACTCTAAAAAATTGACCTCAAATAAGGAACATCACATATTGGTGGTTCCATATTTGTGACTTTTGTGTATGGACTCTTGCCAATTTTGAAGTGTGGGACCAAACTTTCAGTAGTCAAACATGTGAGGAAGCAAAGTCTGGAAAGTTGGTGAAAGTCAGGAGGGAATATCAAACATGTTTCATAGGTTCCCAGATAATGGGGTTAGTTCTTAGTTTGATCCCCGAGTCGGATGCATTTGAACTTTTCCATCCTTTTTCTGGCAAATGTGGGCACATTTTTATCCTGATTCTTGCCCATTTTAAAAGTTGGGGCCTCGGCCTCAGAAATATTACTTTTTGTTTGATTCCAAAGTGTAACCCAATTATAACATTGTTCATGCACAACAAATTTATGTGTGAAGAAGTCCTGGGGTTTTGTAATGGCATTGCATTCTGATGGTGATTACATGTTAATAAGATCTAGCAAGTTGTTGCAATGACAAAAGATCAAGTTCAAAAATTGGTACAAAACCATTTTTTTCTGTAAAAATTATCCCAGCTGTTTTTGGCGTTGCAAGTATCGTCAGTATACCCCACAGATCTCTGATTAAAATTGCTAGAATGACCTTATTTGTAGTTCAGTTTTGAATTTTTTTTTTTATTATTTAATTAAGTGTTGTGGAGGTTTGTATATGAACACAATGTATTATACTGTGTTGCGTATGGTTTGTGCATACAGCCCTCCAGTTAAAGTTCAGATGTTTTGAGTTATATGCAAAGAGTGCTGCCTGTTTATCTAATTTTGTGTGGCCTTATTCTAATAGTGAATTTTAACACATTTATTTTAATACTTTGTTACATTTTATATATAGGTACATGTATATTCATCTATTTTTGAAAGCAAAAAACTGCCTTATTATTATAAATTATATATATATGTGTGTGTGGTTATTTTAACCTTGTGCTATGTTAGTGGTGCCCATAAATTATGCAACAGTGTGGTATTCTGTAGTTTGCATAGTTCAGACATTGCCAATGTATGATTTTAATTATTGGAGCTTTATGTGGATTGGTATTAGGCTTTGTAGATGCATTTGAATATATAAAGTCAAATTAAAGTCAGTGCCGCCACCAGGAGGCTATGTTTTTGGGTGTGTTCATTTGTCTGTTTGTCTGTGTAAATTTCTAAAGTAATGAATGTATCTGCCTGAAGTTATTCATGTGGGTAGGGCTTGGTCAAAGAAGGAGTATGTATCCAACATACAATCTGCATCTTTCCCGAAATGTAATATTTTGTCATATTTTAATATTTTCCAGATCATATGCTGGATACAAAAAATCCAGAACTTTTTAGTATCATACCCTGGTGGAGGTTGGTGCTCTACGAGTGCTTTCTAGTTTTATTTATGTTTGCAATGAATTAAAAGAAATATGATAAACTAACTTCTAGAATTTCTTACTTCTTGACAAGCAGATGAGAGTAGACTGTATTTATGACGTCGATGCTCATCAAAAATTGTATTCAGTGTACGATCATTTGCTTGCATTTACCATCATGTAATTAAACAGGGTTTGTAGGACTCCAAAATATTGGGAGGGTTCTCAGTTGGGAAAAAGTTAGTAACAGTTAGAAAAAGTACATTTTCTAATATATTTTTAACATTGAATTGTCAGAAAAATTTTCTGATTTTTCCCGAAGAATCTTGAAAACTCAATTGAATTTTTTTATATTTCTGCTGTACAAGATTAATTTTTTTCCACACTTGTAGTACATAAAATTAGAAGGAGGTTCAACAATTATTATGAAAAGTGATTTTACAGAGTTCTGGTTTCTTCTTTGAATATTAAATTGTTGTTTATGTGTGAGGATTTCATCCTCTGTGCATAAATTCTGAGAACTATGATTCTGAAAGGGGAAATCAAAATCAGGAAAAAGAGAAAAACTTCAGAAAGTCATGAATTAGTCAAACTATTATTAAAATTCTAAAATAATATATTAGGCTTGTTGTACTTTGATATATTATGTATGAGGACATAATGGAGGCTGAGAACACTTATAGATTGGGTTGTGGAGACCAGATAATTCAACACTCCTGGCCAATTGTTAGCTGTGTGATGCTATGTTCTTGTTTTTGTCATTTGGAATTGGTGATGTTCTATCAATTATCTTTGATCCTCCCCCACCAACTCTCTCCCACCACCATTCCTGTCACCAGCCATTTCTTAGCTATATAAGGCTATGTTCTTATTGTGTGATTTTGTTATTTGTGGTCCTGGCTCAGAAACGGGGATATGTGATGTGGGTATACCCATGTGTTTAAAATCTTTGGTGCAGTTTTATCCATAATGAACTATCAACATCTGCTCCCCACTTCAAGACCCAACATCTAATAACAAAAAGTAGGTCAACAGCAAAAACATCCTCCATCTGAATCATTGCTTAATGTAGCACCCTATTGAAGCGAGCATCCTCTTAGGCACTGATATTCCAAGAAGAGAGAGTCTTTCAACAAGAAAGACATCTACAATAAAACAGCCTCCACCATCATGTAGCACCCTATTGATATCAGCATCCTCTAAGGCACTGATACTACAGGTATAGAGGGTCTTTCAACAAGAAAGACATCAACAGTAAAACAGCCTTCACCATCATGCAGCACCCTAGTGATATCAGCATCCTCTAAGGCACTGATACTGCATGAATAGAGGGTCTTTCAACAAGAAAGACATCAACAGTAAAACAGCCTTTACCATCATGCAGCACCCTAGTGATATCAGCATCCTCTAAGGCACTGATACTCCAAGAAGGTATTGTTTAATATCACAGGAACAAGATCAACTCCAAAAACAGCCAGGGTGAAAGAATTATGGCAGAGGGTATGAGGGTGGTGAAGTCAAAAACTGCACTCTAGATTATGCTGCTTGCAGAAACAGTGGAGGTTTCCCTTTCCCTGTCTGCATGGATGAACAAAAAATCCACAAGACACTGGTACATGACATTGGCTTTCATCCTTTATTACCATGGCTAATTGTAACCTTGAAATAGCGTTAGTATCAACACTAACATGCTTTTACTACTTGTTAAAATAAGCATTTGTTAATTAACATATTAAAATTGCCAAAAGCAACCCTGAAATATCATTAGGATTTGCCATTATGTTTATTGCTATTTAAATAAGCCTTCGTTAACATTTATAATAAGTTCTCAGTCTGCAATTAAATACTACTGTGTTTCTTTGTTAAAAATCACAAAAAAGGAACAGTTTCAAAAGCACATACTGCAGCAATTATTTCCTCAGAAGGCAAGTATACATGCCACACTATTGGATTTCATGGGTATTAATGTAAACACACACCACAGCATGATTTACTCTGCAAACCCAATGAATTATTTATACTTGGTCAGGAGCTGAGGTCACTTATTGCATGCAGTTTCTGTGAGACATGCAAATCCATGAAAATACCTTTTTAGCCATGATGAAAGCTCTAAATACCATGAGATGTTCAGGAACAGTGTGATGAGAAATGTCCTCCCCCAAATAATAATGATAAAAATTCTGTTGTATATGTATTTTACATGAAATTCTTGCTTCCACCTTTGTGAAAGAACTAGAAAAGTGCATCTCTAAACATCCTGATAATAATGTGTCCATTAACAATTTACTGCATTTAGGTAAACGCCTTAAAAAATTGTAACTTTTTGATTGGGATAAAACTTCCTGTAAATATGCCTATATTACCCCGATTCCAGTGTCACGAGTTTGCCTTCTAACACCATTGATTAATGTGATCAGGTGTGTCATCTTGTCAATACAACCAATCTTTAGTATTCTTTACACTTCTAAAGCTTTGGGTTGCAATTGCAGCGATCGCGCAGGCTTGTCTAACATATAGAAGACAATATTTAACATTTTATCTTTGCAAGTGAGCATTTCTGTCCAGTGTAGTTTTTATGTCGTCACTCTGCGGCGTGGGCGTCCGTGTACGCATCCGCGTGAACAACTTCTTCTCCAAAACTACAAGGCCTAGAGACATGCTGTTTTTTTTAAAAGATACCTTATCTATCGAGGATGAAAAATTGTTCAAGGCATGCAAATCTGTCTGTTCGTCTGTTTGCTAGAGACATTACAAGGGAGGTACCCCCACCAAAAGTGTGAAAATTTCAACACTTTATCACAATTTTCTCAGTGACTATTGCAGAGATTTCTGTCATATCTTGCATATATGTACTAGGCCAGAGATAGATTCTCTTGTGTGAGTATGAGACCTGGATCTTTCTTAGTTTTTTTTAATAAATTTTTTTAATAATTTTTAATGAATTAAAATTCATGAAATCATGCACTAAATCACTTATAACTTGAAAAGTGTTACATGTAGAGCATTTTGTTAAAATATGTTATTCAGCTACTTTTTTCATAGCTACAACGTGGTGAGTAACTTGGGTGTCTGTCTCAATAGCTAAGTGAGTAATAGCTACTTTTGGGCTTTTCAGTAACTACCATCTTGAGTAAAATCACTTGTAACTTGAAAACTATTGCATTTAGAGAATTTCGTATAAATATGTTATTCAGCTACTTTTGGGTCAGCTATAACATAGTCAAATTTCAGACCTGTAGCTCATGGCATAGCTGAGTAATAGCTACTTTTAGGTTATCACTGTTGAGTAAATCACTGATAACTTGAAAATTATTGCATTTGGAGTATTTGTTTCAATATGTTATTCACCTATTTTGGGGTCAGCTATAACATAGTAAAATTTCAGATCTGTGGCTCATGGCATAGCTGAGTAATAGCTACTTTGAGGTTATCACTGTTGAGTAAATCACTTATAACTTGAAAACTATTGCATTTACAGAAATTTGTGTAAATATGTTATTCAGCTACTTTTGGGTCAGCTATAACATAGTGAAATTACAGACCTGTAGCTCATGGCACAACTGAGCAATAGCTATTTTCAGGTACTGACTGTTGAGTAAATCAGTTGTAACTTGAAAAATATTGCATTTGGAGTATTTTGTTAAAATATGTTGTTCACCTGCTTTTTGGTCAGCTATAACATAGTGAAATTACAGACCTATAGCTCATGGCATAGCTGAGCAATAGCTATTTTCAGGTTCTCACTACTGAGTAAATCAGTTGTAACTTGAAAACTATTGCATTTACAGTATTTTGCTTAAATATGTTGTTCACCTACTTTTGGGTCAGCTATAACATAGTAAAATTTCAGACATGTAGCTCATGGCATAGCTGAGTAATAGCTACCTTTAGGTTATCACTGTTGGGTAAATCACTTATAACTTGAAAACAATTGCATTTACAGAAATTTGTGTAAATACGTTATTCAGCTACTTTTGGGTCAGCTATAACATAGTGAAATTACAGACCTGTAGCTCATGGCACAGCTGAGCAATAGCTATTTTCAGGTACTGTATGTTGAGTAAATCAGTTGTGAGTTGAAAAATATTGCATTTGGAGTATTTTGTTAAAATATGTTGTTCACCTACTTTTGGGTCAGCTATAACATAGTGAAATTACAGACCTATAGCTCATGGCATAGCTGAGTAATAGCTACTTTTAGGTTATCACTGTTCAGTAAATCACTTATAACTTGAAAAGTATTGCATTTAGAGTATTTTGTTTCAATATGTTATTCACCTATTTTGGGGTCAGCTATAACATAGTAAAATTCCAGACCTGTGGCTCATTGCATAGCTGAGTAATAGCTACTTTGAGGTCATCACTGTTGAGTAAATCATTTATAACTTGAAAACTATTGCATTTACAGAAATTTGTGTAAGTATGTTATTCAGCTACTTTTGGGTCAGCTATAATATAGTGAAATTACAGACATGTAGCTCATGGCACAACTGAGCAATAGCTATTTTCAGGTACTGACTGTTGAGTAAATCAATTGTAACTTGAAAAATATTGCATTTGGAGTATTTTGTTAAAACATGTTGTTCACCTACTTTTGGGTCAGCTATAACATAGTGAAATTACAGACCTATAGCTCATGGCATAGCTGAGCAATAGCTATTTTCAGGTTCTCACTATTGAGTAAATCAGTTGTAACTTGAAAACTATTGCATTTACAGTATTTTGCTTAAATATGTTGTTCACCTACTTTTGGGTCAGCTATAATATAGTAAAAATTCAGACATGTAGCTCATTGCATAGCTGAGTAATAGCTACTTTGCTTATAACTCACTTATTATTGGTCCTAGAGGTTTGGAATGGTAAACAGACATATAGGAAATCATGGGCTGGGAATCTGTTGATGTGGTCCGATTTGACCTTGGACCTCTTCTTCAAGGTCAAATGAGGATAGCCAAACTTAAAAGTGCTTATAACTCGCTTACTATTGGTCTTAGAGGTTTGGGATGGTAAAACAACATATAGCAAATCATGGGCTGGGATTCTTTTGGTGTGGTCAGATTTGACCTTGGACCCCTCCTTCAAGGTCAGTTGAGGATAGCCAAACTTAAAATTGCTTATAACTCGCTTGTTATTGGTCCTACAGGTTTGGGATGGTAAACCAACCTACAGGAAATCATGGGCTGGGAATCATTTGGTGTGGTCGGATTTGACCTTGGACCCCTCCTTCAAGGTCAAACAAAGATAGCAAAACTTAAAAGTGCCTATAAATCGCTTATTATTGGTTCTAGAGGTTTGGGATGGTAAACCATCCTATAGGAAATCATGGGCTGGGAATCTGTTGATGTGGTCCGATTTGACCTTGGACCTCTTCTTCAAGGTCAAACGAGGATAGCCAAACTTAAAAGTGCTTATAACTCGCTTATTATTGGTCTTAGAGGTTTGGGATGGTAAAACAACATATAGGAAATCATGGGCTGGGATTCTTTTGGTGTGGTCAGATTTGACCTTGGACTCCTCCTTCAAGGTCAGTTGAGGATAGCCAAACTTAAAATTGCTTATAACTCGCTTGTTATTGGTCCTACAGGTTTGGGATGGTAAACCAACCTACAGGAAATCATGGGCTGGGAATCATTTGGTGTGGTCGGATTTGACCTTGGACCCCTCCTTCAAGGTCAAACAAACATAGCAAAACTTAAAAGTGCCTATAAATCGCTTATTATTGGTTCTAGAGGTTTGGGATGGTAAACCATCCTATAGGAAATCATGGGCTGGGAATCTTTTGGTGTGGTTGGATTTGACCGTGGACCCGTTCTTCAAGGTCGTACGAGGATACTGCATTTGCAGTATTTCTTTAAATGTTTTAACCTACTCTTTACACTTAAACAGTTACCTTGTTACTTTCCTTCATAATACCATTTGCAGGGAACAACTTTTTTGTCCTTTTCATCTGTCAGGTTCATAATTTCTTTTGAACATGCTGTTCAATTACCATTTACTGTACTTCTGTACAGCACTTTCCCTGATAATTATGCTTTCCTCTCATTATTACCTTCACAAATCAAAAACACTCAGTCAGCTGACACAGTGCCCGTTCACGGGCACTCTCCTCTTGTTTCAGTCTTGGATGCATTGCAACCTATTTTTTGGGTACTACGACCTATGTTTATGGTCCCATAACCTATCTTACCCACTCAAACATCTCGTTTAACTGTAAAAACAGAGACAAGTAAACTTGTTCCAAGAGAAGAATAGTCCTACAAGTCATCTAAGTAATCCCTGTCTTCCAAGAGTGATTGGGACTTTGTTGTCATTGTAAATTATAGCAGTTGGGAGCTGCTTGTAAGATCTAGCATTTTAGCCTTACGACTAATCCCTTTCGGAGGTTCAAATTGTTTTCACCATGATGAAGAAATTAGAATCAACATCAACGCACCCCGGTAAATATGATTTCTTTATCATATTGACATGCAAGCTACAGAACAAGTGCAGAAACAAGAAAAAAATACGTCACATCTTGAAGTGCTTATAAATTAAGTCATTATTGATGAAAATAACCATTAACATGGTTATAGTGAATGACAGCTTACAGTGTTACCATCATCGTGCAAAGGAACTTACTGGAATAGAGTATTTTATCAAATAGTAACATATATATTAATGACAAATTTACTCACTTCAAAAATGCAACACGCACAAATATAGAATGAGTTTGTTCGTTTATTTATCATATGTTGTCTGAGCTTCCAAGCTTTGTAAATAAAATCAACAAATTGCTTCCAAATCAAGTGACAATTCTCACAAAATTGTTCAATATAGTTTCCAAAATATATGTAGGAATAAACAAAGATCCATCCTATGCCAAATCTTTATTTGTCCCTCAGGGACTGTGATGGGTCCACTGATGTTCTCGCCTCACTCCACTAAGCAAAATGATTGGTTTCCATCCAGACATAAAATGCCATTTTTATGCAGATGATACCCAATTATATGTTCATTCGTCTGACAAGAATCATTCTCCTGCTCCAGCTTGAACACCTGCCTTCAAGATGTACAACGATGGATGGCTCTCAACAAATTGAAACTCATTTGTGATAAAATAGAATTGATTGTTTTTGGTTCTCAAGGCTCATTGTCAAAAACTCTGCTGTCATTTCCCTGTCAATATTCTCGGAAGTCTTCAATTGCCGACATTGTCAGAAACCTGGGTATGATGCAGACTTCACCTCCAAACACATGCAGAAGAGTTGCAAAGCCTGCTTCCTCCAAATGCATGAGCTTTGTCGAATTAGACAACACCTTACTCATGAAGTGGTCTTTTTCTGTAAATGCCTCGATTCGTGGTCATCTGGACGATTGTAACTCTGTGTTTAGATATTTGTCTTGTTTTAATCTACACAAGATGCAGTGTATTCAGGATACATATTGTAACAAATCATAGAAAATATGCTTGTGTTACTTCCAACCCCAAGCGACTCCACTGGCTGCCTGTTAATTACTGCTGCATGTTCAATACCACAACATTGGTTTGCAAATTTTTCCATAGAATAAACTCAAAACTTGTTTACAAATAAACCTATCTGCCATAGCCTTCCCATCACTCCTGCAGTCTTTGGTGGCCTAATGGTTAGCAAGTTTGGATCTAATCATAGGCTGTCACCTCTGGGTTCGAGTTCCACAAGTGGCAATGGTAAGGACCTGTCCCCAATAAGAAATTTGCTGTTGAACGTGACGTAAAATTTTGACTTTGACTCCACTCCTGCGTCTGCTTTGGTATGACCTGGCTATATAATTTGAACTTATGATCATACACCTTGTTTATGCTTAACTCACCTTAAAGTCTGTCAATTGATGGAGATCAAGTGCTATAAAGGTTCACATTATGTAGATTTATGCATTATGGGTAAACTTTACCACATTTAGAGGTATATCTTCAAACCTAATCTTTCTGACAAAAATTCTAACAATAGCTATATATTTAGAATGACTGTATTTCAAATATTGCTCTTTTTATTCATTGAATTAATTTCTTGAGTTAAATATGATAATTTTTTTCAGTTGCAAAAGCCTTTTCACAGTTGGGCAGTTCATTTTCTTGGGGGATGGGGGGGTAGGTATTTACAGCTAAACAATTATTAACATCCTGTGTGTGATCACGATTATTTACTGGCAATCAAGTTCTAGAGTTACTCAACTGTTTCAGTTATTTAGGATCAAACATTGCCATCAGCCAATATTAGACTAGTAAATACTGGAAATGTAGTACTTTTGCTGTGCATTTCTTGTGGCCCATTATTCTGTGAAATAAAATAGAAATTGAAACCTGAAACTGGCATCCCTCCAATAAAATGGTGCGCAGTAAAATCATGGATAACCAGATATCATCCCAATTAAATTTGACATGTGGTGTAAGTAATACTTGCTGCAAAACATCCTAAACAAAATTTGTAACATATTTTTATCTTCTGCCAGCAGCCGAAGGCCATGGTTGGGAGATTATAAAATGCCTTGTGTATGCGAGTGTGTGCATCAGTCCATCCGTTCGTCACGTTTTTACATAAACCTTAATACCTCATTCATTAAAAGATATCTTCACCAAATTTACAGGGAATGTTTATGGCTATGAAACTATGTCTGCAAAATTTTGGCCTCATTTTGAAAAACAAAATGGCCGTCATAGCTGATTGTTTGAAATTAATAAAGTTGCTTCAAATGATGAAATAATGCAACTAACATCATCAAATTTGCACAAAATATATATGGCTAGGAAAGCTAGCCTGTTAGCATTTTTGGCCTAGTTTCAAAAACAAAATGGCCGCCATATCACATGTTTAATGTCAAATGGGGTTATCTCATTAAAAAGCCCATATATCTCTGTTAACATTCATGGGTTTGGAATGTGAAAACAACTAAAACGTCCTTATATCTCCCTTCTTATTGGTCCTACAGCTTCAGAATGTGAAAACAGCTCATAGGAAGTCCTGGCATACAAATGTTTTACCTGTGAAAAATTTTGGCCTTATTCTGAAAAAAATGACTGCCATAGCCGATTGTTTGAAAATCATTAACATGTTCTAAATCTTGAAATATTGCAGCTAGCAAAATCAAATTTGCACAAAAGATACAGCTAGGAAAGCTAGCATGATAGTAATTCGATCTTGCTTCGAAATCAAAATGGCCATCATATCATCTGTGATTATCTTTTTAAAAATGCCTTATATCTCCTTTTCATTGCTCCATGGGGTTCAGAATGTGAAAACAACTTTGTAGGAAGTCATGGCCTGAGACTTTTTTTCAGTTGCTGACTTTAACCTTTGATCCCTTCTTTTCTTCAGTGTCAGGTGGGGTCATCTTACTACAAAGGCCTTATATCTCTCTTAAGACCCCTAACTCAGTGTGGACCATGTAGCATGATTCCAGAAATATGCAATCATATTTTTAATTTTAGATGTACTTCACTAAATTTTAGATGTAAAAAGTTATTGAAAACATATTTAAAATATCGATAATACAAAGAGCTCCAAAATACTAAAATATTATGACCTTTAGAAGCTGGCTACAAGGTTAAATGGGGTTGGGAATTTCGATACCTATCAATGAAAACTATCAACCAGATTCCTGGCCATTAAAAGTTTCTTATTTTACAAATGCTTGGAAAAAACACAAAACTTTATTACTTTACCAAGGAACAACAGAATAAAACGACTTCTCCAATATCAAAGCTTTCGTGCATGCAGTATCATGATTGTTTTGTATTTTCTTGAACAACAATCAAAATAAACATGATTATCTCAATACTTTAAATATAAGAATGACCAGTTTTTATGTTTGATTAAATTTTCTCATTTGCTAGCTCTCTGGTTGAATTCACCACAACATTTTATTGGAATCTTACTAAATATTTGTCCACACCTGTTAATTAAACCTGCTCAAAAGGATCACAATAAGGCTCTATTTGTTCTTGATCAAAGTTCCTGTAATGTTCAGTGCTCTGAGGAAACCTTTAAATATAATTTTACTTTTGGTTAACATAGCCCGGAGCTCATGGATTTTAAGTGGGTTCCCTTGATTTCTTTTGTTAAGTCCATTACTTGAAATTGTTCATTTTAGCAATCCTAATAAAATAACCTGACAAATAGGAGACTTTTGAAATTTTCTCTTATTTGTAAAACTATGGCACTTTTAAACTTGAAATATTTTAATGTTTCACTGTTGTGATAAAATTACAAAACCAAGAACCTAAATCAAGCAATCTTTGCATAATAAAATGTTATTATTAGTCCCAATAATACATTAATTTGTAATATTTAACAACCTTAACTTCATGTTTTAATATATATTTATACTCTTAAGTATTTTTATGTTTCACTGTTGTGATGAAGTAACAATAACTAAATCAAGTAATCTTTGCATAATAAAATGGTATTATTAATCGCAATAATTTAACAATTTATAACATTTATTTGCAATAATTAACAACCTTAACTTTATGTTTATACATGTATATATATGAATGGAATTTGAAGCTGCTCCAACTTACATTAAACAAGTTATAATAAGTAAAACATTGGGGTCACCAACAAACTAATTGTCAACCAACTGGATCTACAGTGTGTAATTATCACAAACCTCTCTAAAATATTGTAAGTGGCTTTAAGGCAAAATTAAAACAGAACCTTTACAGCTTGAATAATCCTGGTTGTAAAGGCTTCAATCTCTTGCCACAGGTGTATCGGAATGGACAGTTTTTTTCTTTTCTTTTGTAAATTCTACTTTCTCCCACATAAGCTCTGTCAACATGTGCCATGTTTAGTAAACTTTGCTTTTCATTACAAATCCAACATAACGTCAGAGTGCGGTGTTGACACAGACCTTGATTTGGTGTATGAGAAATCTTTACAGTAGACAAATGAATCTGTGGAAACTGAATTGAAGCTTTTGTCCTTTTTCTGTACCTTGGAACTCAATGTACCGTAGTGAAATTATTATTCTTACTTCATCTGTCCATCGTCTGGAAAAAGAGTAACATGGTTTTTATTCTCATATTCAAAGTGACTTAATTTAAAACATTGCACAATGAAGAATTAACATCAAATATGTACATTTAGAAGTGGTTTAAAGCTAATTAGTTTTATGGCCAAACATTGACATGCAGATGTGGTAGGTGCTAGAAATGCTATGAATTACTCGTCAATGTTGTCAGAAGTCAGTTTTGTATTTAGTACTTCTGTTTGACAACCAGGGCCAGTGTTGGTATGCCATAAGAATATTTAACATGTTTTTGATGAGCTCTACTCAAACCCAGGACCACAGGTGTAAGAGTTAAGTGTCCTTTTTTTAAAACTTTACAAACACAAGGTTTTGAAATGCCATATAAATTCAATGCTGTATACATATGTGCAATAGGTCCTTGTACTACAGGACTCAAAGGACAATTTAATCCACATCCCAACTGCACCCTGTACCTGGGTTTGAATCCACGTCCTCTGTGTTCCTAGGTGAGTGTGTTACCCACTAGAGCACATTGACAGCAGCGAGATGTATATTTCTTAAAATATATATAAGAATATATCCTCAGTTTGATACTTCTCTGATCCCGTCTGAATTACTACCAATCTCCCACCTACCTACATTATCAGACTTAAGTTTTAGCAAGAGTCTCCACCATTGCACACAGTTCAGGGTGAGTCTGTATATAAATATATATACAAATATCTATCCTATATGACTCCATGTTGATTTTATGCCCAGGTCACACAGTGGTGAATTTTCAATGGCCAATATCAAATTCTTCAATGTTTTTTGGTGGATTCCACATTATTCCTCGTATGTCTTTAGTCCTCTTTATTATTCGCCACTTCACGGCAACATCACCCTAATGTTCAAAATTGTAGCTGCTACTCACTGATTTTTAAGTTTGCCATAACAACTCGCCATTATAGGTAGTATATATTCTTGTATGCTGTAACTCCACAGTACTGTATTCACTGATGAGTCTTACTATACCTTCTTGTTCTCAGTAAATTCATTGCATATTCTTGCTTGTTCTCAACTCATTCTTTCTATGTGGTAGAAGAGTCCTCACACATCTCATTAATTCTTGCCTTTCAATAGCTAATTCGCGGGGTAATGCATATATGGCAGTAAAATCGCCAGGTATCCTCACCATTTCGTAGGTTTTGTCAGTGTAATCTTATCTTTGTTGAACATTGGGGAGCTATGAAGATGTTTTAATCACATGACCACTCTTTCCCGCCTCTTTGTGGCGAATTCTGGCGAATTGAAAAGTGTCCGTATTCTTCTTTTTTTTCCCCAAGAGGATCGTAGCACCCTCTCCACTGTGTGACCTGGGCATTACAGGTTTATGACATAATCTGTAGTTACTATATGATCCAATGTTTTTTCCCATGTGTTGAAAACAATTTAGGTAATTGTTTATCATCTATAAAGTTTATAATGAATCCAAGCAGCTGACACTGTGCCCAGTAAAGGAATTAACTTTTTCAAGCATGCATTATTATTCTTTTATTGCAGTGGATTCTACAGTATAACATACAGCTGCTAATTAAGAGAACATGACTTTAGTATGAGATTTTTGCAATAATTCACGACATTCAATCTTGAAAAAAGTTGATATTTGAAAATTTAATGAAATTTTGGAGCCATAGTGGTGATAATGTTTTTTTGCAAGACTCCTATAATTTACAGGTTGCTGCAAACCAACCAGCGTGTTTCATCAGATATAATTAATTTCTAGTGGTTATTTCAACCTGGAACTTTCTTAAGCGAGAATTCATTGCAAACAAAATCTAATCAAAACTAATTTGAAGTTTTATAGAACTTAATCTCCAGCATTTGACTTAATCTAAGGGCAACAATGAAAAAACTCCAAAGACTTCTAGATGATTTCCACGAAGTCATTTGATAAAAAGTACTTCAGTGATATTTTTAGAATAAAATTTTATATTATTAATTAAAGGATTGATGACTTACAATTCTATTTTTACTATCATCATATATTGAGAATACAATTTATTGTATATATAATATCAAATGAACGGATGCAGATGTATAAGATATATAAAACGCAACACTTCAAGTGAGAGTTCCAGAAAGTGAAGTTTGGGTTACTTTCATACTTAATTTACGGCTAACCTAAAATTACCAATTTATGGCCATTGTATGTTTAACCTAAAATGACCTGTTTATAGCCATCATAAATTTGGGGTAAGGTCTAAGTAAATATATGTTTGAGCCAAACTTTAGATTTTAAGATTGGTAGTCAAACTTAGGATCCTAAGTTGGGCCTGTGGCAATCTTAAGATTGGCCAGATTTCAAGTTTAGGTACAACCTACTTACCACAATTGGATCAAATTAGCACTACCAGACTATATTTAACGGTAATCTGTTCAAAATAAAGCCATTCTATGGAAGAACTTTCTCTGCTTGACAATTGAATAAATGTTACCAAATTACAGACATATCACATTTCCTGTGTGACTTGGCTTTTTTCGGTCAAAATTTCTGTAGTTTTGTAATTACCACAACATGTTTCAATGAAACATAAACCCTCAGAGATATTAGCTGTGTACAGAAATTGATGCTTAAAGTTATATACTAGTATATTGACCTGTCAAATATCTGGATCAAATTACACGTAATTTCAAGTTATACAGTTGGCATTGTTTGTGATTGTTAGAGGGAGCAGATTATAGGTAGATTACTGCGATTAATGTCCTTGATTTCTTTATGAAAGGCAAGCTTCATTAAAGTCATACAACTAGTTTACTTTATTACCTTAATCTACTGGAGTGATTGACTATTTGTAAAGGCCATCCAGACTATTGCATGGCACAAATTGCCTCTCATAAAGAATGATTTATTGTTCCTATAATTTACTGGATTAAGATACCTTGATTCAGCCCAGACATGCAGTCTTCTAGAATAAATTTAGGCAAAAGGAAAAAGTAGCATACTTTCAAAGCCAAATGTTTTGGAATATCTTAAATGTTACAGAAGTTAATACACTGAACTAATGCTTAATTAAAATAGTATTTTCTTTTTGAAACTTTATAGATTGTTAAATGTCATATTCATTTAAGTTACTGCATGTACAAACTAGACCCTAGCCTAGCTTAGGATGCAAATTTGTAACATACCCTTTTCAAACATGAACACAAAAGTTTGATATTTATAAAGCACTCAGACATATGCCCCCTTAGAAGTAAGCTGATGCAATAATTCAGAACATTAGTATGTGTAGGAGTACTTCTTGTTTATTTATTTATTTGGGGTTTTACGTCGCTTTCAACACTGTACAGGTCATATCACGACGGGTAGTTGGAAGGGCAGAGGAAACCAGTACATATAGTTCGCTAGGGTTGTGTACTGTAAACTGCCGACCAACGGCAAGCCACTACCAGCTTTCCCACTTACGGCCATGACGGGGATCGAACCCGGGCCACAGAGGTGGGAGGCGAGAGTGTTACCACTCTGCCACCGTGGCCCCAAGTACTTCTTGTAAGCTTTATTATCTATGTTTCTTTAATTACAAAGAAACACTTGAGCTTACGCAAGGCTACATCCACCCATTTATGTATATTACATTATAGAAATCAGACATTTTTCCCCCACTGATGCAGATAAAGCTATATGTGTGTCAGTTAAACTGGGTTACAATGAATACCAACTCAGGGATCCCAAATATTAGAGTTCCACAGCCGTTGACTCCTGCCTTTGTGTGCTTTGTATGGAAAGCTTATGACCTCTGAATAGGAAAAGCCTATTAAGTGTATCATATTAAAAGACTGGGCTTTGTTTAACCAGGCCAGTGGTGTATTTTGTCTGCATAGAACTGTAATGTGACACTAACTCTGACTTATCCACCAACCCCTAATTACCATTGTTGGCAGCAAGACTCCAAAATGTCAGCACTATATTTCCAGCTCCACTGGTGCATGTGATGTCAATTAAGAAGTTTTGCAGGGTTTTTTTTGGTAATGTTACTTCAGGTAGAAGTCATTTTTTCCTCACTTGCTGTAACTTGGTCTGTGTAAATAACTAACTCCTGCCAGTTATATGATCCAATATCATTGCAGTCATTACTTTCTTATTAAACAAATATTTTTGCTTTATGTTTTTCAATAAACTGTGTAAAACAATCAATTTTTAAAAATACCTTTTCTCTCTTGGCTTTTCCAAAAGAAATATTAAATTATGTGCTTATAAAATATATGTGTAATTGGAACTATTATAATTTTTCTTAGATATTTGTGAACTTAGTACAATTGTAAGTACTCAAATCTAAAAAAAGGAAAAGAATAAAAAGGCTGGAAAGGAAGAATTAGGAATCACACAATTAAAATTCTGTACATTATGCTATTTATCATGGGTTATTCTTTCCTTATTCCTTAGGCTGTCCTTCAATTTAAAACAAGTGTCAGAAAAAGCTGTAAAATACTGCTGTTTCCAAAATTGACAGTTTTTTTTTTGTTAAATACTATTCTTGGTATGAATTGCGGATTGATCAAGAAATCATTATAAATTTAGTTCAGCAGGCTAATATATAGTATTTTAAAATGTACAAAAGTGTAATTAGGTGGCACGGGGGGGGGGGGGGGGGGGGGGGGGGGGGGCTTCACAATGATCTGTCATACAGACAGACTGATAAACAAACAGATAGACAAACATATGCATCCAAAACAGCACTTCTTGGTGGAGACAATTCTATTTCTAATTGGACTTGTACAGCGCTTAATGTCCCCTTCATTAAGGGTACTCTATAAGGCGCAATAACACAAAAACAACATAAACAGTCAACTAATTTCAGTATCCAGGGATGGAAAAAGGTCACGGACTACTGATAAAACTGTGGAAATATAGACTAAGGTGGGTATGACATGAGGCAGAGTTAGGATTTAAGCTTCTTTCTGAAAGATGCAATAGCTGGAACAAAATCAATTGAAATAAATTCCATGTTGTGGTTACCTGCAATAAATTTGAAAAGTGAAAAAAAGGTCAGATTTGGATAGGAAACAATGTTTAAAGGAATCAGATTATGTCTGTGGGTATTCTCACAATGTAAGCATGTATATTTATAATATAGCATCCTTCATCATTTAAGCCTGGTCTTTTGTAACGTAGCAATATACATACTTAAAACAAGAACAAAGGATATATCATTAAGTGTATCCTGAAGTGTCATATTAAAGTGTATTATTCACGCCTTGGCAAAAAGTGGTCAAAGCTGAACACAGTATTGACTTGAACACTTGAATATCATCCAGTGAAACACAAATGTCAAAAAGTGAAGAAAGGCAACCAGATCAATAGTATATTACATGAGAATACACTTAAGATTAATCAGTAATACCATCACACAGTATACATAAAATAAAACATGACACATTAACACTTAAATTTTAAGATCAGTCTCAAAACAAGCAATAAAACATCTACTTTAACCAGGGCTATTGAAACATTGCCTCCAATACAAAAAGGGTGATTTGATTTCCTAACATCAAGAAGAATAAATATGATTTTAAAAATATGACCCAAAATGAAAAATGAATCATAATTTTCCATCTAATACAGCTTTGTTAGCAAAATCTGGATATCATATAATCAATTAGATACATTACAGTGAAGGCAAGATAATCAAGTGTAGGTCTTAATTGCCTCTTTGGTGTTTGCACAAGATGACATCAATACAGTAATAAGGGAATGCGTCCGTACCTGTACTAATCTATTGACAATAGTTGGAAGTTTGGTGATAATAAATATTTCAGATCCAGATTCTATTTTCACACACACACATACATACACACGCATGATAAATAAGAATCAATCAATTTCACCTTCTCTTGTAAACCAATGCCTTATCAAAACATGTCTTTATACATTGGAGAGTTATTGGAAGAAAATCTCATTTGTGAGGCACAGTTCCTAACTAATCAGTTGGGGTTTGTAGAATAAACTCTGGAATGTAGATGTGAACTGTTTTGGATAATGAGAATAACGTGCACAGGAATAAATAGGTTTTGTTATCCTTCAAAGCAGGGACAAGGAGTGATTGTTATGGGTTCAGAGTATACCCTTGCGGAGAATTAACAAGCAAGACACTGGACACCATATATGGGAGGAGTTTTATACAGCAATCAGGATCATTAACATGTGTGTGGACAAGTTATAAACCTCAAGTGTGTTGATCCATTTGGGATATTGGAATAGAAGTACGTGTATCTGGCTGGTTAAAGCTTCCCAGAGGGATTTCCTAGAAAGTTGGGGGATGTAATTTAAACGATTGTCAAGACTATTCAGTTATTTGTTGTTTAATGTAATCCAGCTTTTGTTTTGGATAGCAAGGATACCTGCAGGATTTAAATGTACCTCGCTTGAAGCAAAGACAATCCAGGTATGTCTCAATGTAATGTATCTGGAATAGACAATTATTGTACCAACATTTTATAAAAGAATAAAAAGATCTTTTTTATTATTTGTGGGATTTTCCACATGGTAGGGATCTTATGAAACATTTTAGTTTAGGTATGATAATGGTTTTGTGTTTATTTTTCACCCTTTTTAATAATCCGTTTTGACACTATGATAAGTTTTCTCTTCAGACTGAGTCAAATTAGTAATTAATGTAATAGCTCTGTGTGACAGTTATGTAATTAACAATAAATGTATCTATATAACTCTAGTCACAATTTTTAATGCCCCCCCCCCCCCCCTGTTTTACACCTGTACAACAGCACAGTAATTACTAAGGTATGAAGCCCAGGGGAGATTTTACCTGGGTATGGGAGGGTGGATTGCTACAAGGGAAAACTGAGCTGTATTGAATGACAGTGACAATGAAGATAGTCATTGTGGGTATAGATATTACACCTGTGGGGCAGGGTGTGGATATTGTCATCAGGTATAGTTGGTGGACTGTTCTGGAATTATTTGTCAAGTTGCTGATGGTAAAATGCATATATTCTAAGAGAATTACTGTGGTATGTATTTCAACAATGTGGAATTCTAGGAATAAATAAATTTATTTATGTATTTATTTGGGGTTTTATGTCGCTTTCAACACTGTACAGGTCATATCACGATGGGTAGTTTTGTAGCCAGAGGAAACCAGTACATAGAGTTGGTCAAGGTTCTGTACTGGAAACTGCCGACCATCAGTAAGCAACCACCAGCTTTCTCACATAAGGTCCGGGGATTGAACCGCCAACCTCAGAGGTGGGAGGGGAGTGTGTTACCACTGTGCCACCATGACCCCCTAGGAATAAATTAAAGAATCAAGAATTATACTGTTGTATATATTGGATGGATCCACACGATACACCAGATTATATAGATATATTTTAATTTAAAGAGATTTTCTTTACAACTGTTTTTGTGAAAAGTTTTACACCTGGGCGCCTGAAATTTGAATGATGTGTTACAAATCTTTGAAGAATATCTTTTGTATTTATGCTAATAAGACTACTATGTAATGTTATGTTTGGGTGTACAATGGATGTACAGATCTAAATTAGAGTTTCATGTCCCTATTCATATCTAAGGTCATATCAAGACAGGAACCTCAGTGAATTGCAATGTTCTATTCGAACCGAGGACCACAGAGGTGAAAGCTCAGTGATAGAATGCCCGGCTTGTTTACTGCCCTGGCAATACAGCAGCTTGTGAAATAAAAGAATAAATATAACGGAAATTCATACATTACTTTATTACATTGATTTTAGTGGTATATTCATACAATTCATTGTGATCACATCAACAATATACATGTACAGATAAAAGTAGTCTATAATTAGTTTAAATATTAGAATTTCTAATAATAGAAAGAAATAGAACGTATTAGACTGATTGCAGACATCTATAAGGCTAAAAATATTATGGTAATTTCTTACAGATAGAAATGCCAGAAATTCATTCATCGATAGTAAATTATTTATATTTCCTGTTTTAGCGGAAGTTCTTGGTGGATACTGTTAAATACTGAACACACAGTTAAGAGCATGAAGTGATGAGAAAATATAGAAAAAATATAATCATTGAGAGATATTGATGTCTTGTAAGACACAGCTCTGGTATCAAGCTTTACAGAAAGATGAAATATTGATGTCTGTTTGGACTAATATTAATTACTGAATAATCAATATTTAGAGAGGTATACT
Organism: Sabellastarte sp. h YS-2021; assembly: GCA_964017235.1. Classification (NCBI taxonomy): domain Eukaryota; kingdom Metazoa; phylum Annelida; class Polychaeta; order Sabellida; family Sabellidae; genus Sabellastarte; species Sabellastarte sp. h YS-2021. The sequence goes on from OZ024927.1 coordinate 109,935,135, forward strand.
ATCGAATTAAGGAACACTTCAATGTTATTGTACATGTGTGAATTTAGTGTAATCTCTGCAAGGCTTTTATCACACTGAGCAATTAAGTCAAATTTAGTGTACCAAAACAGCTGCCAAACTATTGAACAAGAAACACTGAAAAATTACCAGATTTGAATAAGATCCAAATAAACTACAAATACCATAAGTTATGAAATTCAACTCTTCTAGCCAGAATGTTGCATATATCAAAATTACTAACTGTATTAAAAATTGTAAAATGAACTATTAGAAAACCTAGAACTGCTAAAGTGAATGCACAGTTCAGAATATGTATTTGTATTTAGACTTCAGAATATGTATTTAGACATCAGAATACGTATTTTTAATTCTAAATACTATATTGTCAAATTCTGACATTAGTTTGTGGTTCCTGGCTGCTGTACTCAAGAAATGAATTCTTGACAAATCTTGTTTCTAGCAATACTTTGCTTAATCAAATATTGTGTCTTCACCAATAAAAGTCAACTGGAGTTTTACCTGAGACTTTATAATGTGTGCCAAATATATATTTATTAAGCAATTTACTTTTGTCTTCATATACAAAAAAATATGTACTGGATTCACCAAAGATTTCAAGTTCTAGCGAAAACTTAGCCAAGATTTGTATCAGATTTTATCCGTCAATCAATCAATCAATTTTTTTGAGATTTTGATAAAATTACTGAGTGAAAATCAAGGTTTTTTGTCCCCTTTAACAGCCAGAGTAATATTCTGACAGTTCCACATCATTGCCAGTTGTTAGAGTTGAATTCAGACAGAGGTGACAACCAGTGAGCAGTAGCCACACTTGCTAACCAACTAGGTCACTGAGGACCTCTATATCCACAGAAACAGAAAGATAAAAAAACATTAATTCACCTTCCTACTACTTTTATAGAGCAAAAGTTAGTGTTTATATCTTGACTCAATACCTGCAGGTGTTTGCAGGTGTTTATTACAGGGGAGGCAGATGGGAGGTAATACGGTAGTAAAGACCTGTATATTGAAGCCAGTCAAACATTGAGATCTTCACAGTCATTTGGTCAATTTGCAGACCTGAAGTGACTTCTAAATACAGTGGGGTGTAAGTTACTCCAAACACCACAAATGAGTTGAGTACACATTCTGTGGGACGGGCTTTTCACTCTACTAGAATTAGTAACACAAAAGTAGTTATTTTTGTAACAAAGCAAATAAGATATTGTACCATTCAGGAGTGTTAGCTTGCAAACATTGATATAATAACTGACTTACTTTATGACTTTGTCTCTGTGATAAAAAGTCGCGTGGAAGTCGTCAACATATTTACACAGCATATAAAACATTTGGGATTATAATGTCCAGGGAAAAATAGTATTTTGTTCAATAGTGAATAATTGTTATGAAGTGATACTTGTAATGGGAAATGTAGCTTTTGAAAAAAACAAACCACACATCTCAGGATAGAATAATGGATAAAATACATTTTACTTGACGGGTAAGGCACACCTTAGATAAATATGTAAACACCTACACACTATCTTTGAATTTATCAAAAATTTTTTGCAAAACGTTTACATTTGGACTACGTATATTTTGGTCGTGTGAAACTTACATTATGATATAAAACTGGGTTTTATGTGTTAGCTATGAAATGAAAATCACATTCCCAACTTCGTGTAAGGTTACAGCTGCAGATTGACTTTATGGAGGACTTGTATTTACTTTTTGTAAAAGTAATAGCTACAACTTCTTAAGTTTCTATTTTCCCCCGCTGAAGTTATAATGCGTGAATTAAGTGTTCAGGAGTGTACTTCATGGGCAAATTTAACGATGGGAATTCTTAATTGGCCAACAAAGTATACTTTACCAATGCGAAGACCAATTAAAGAGTAGTTAAAAGAAAAACAGACAGTCAGATATGTTTCATTTTATGGAACTATTTTGTTTACCTTGAAACTACTGGTCCGCATTGTCCATATACCCCATTCACACTAAAGGCAGTACATTCCACAGTCATAGGTGTTGGCAAGATACCCCTGTCTTTTGACTACTGTTCGAGATTCGCATGTGACCTTGTGACACACTGGCGAAACGTCCACTACCATGTGTGTCCTACCAAAGTTTCAAATTGTTTAAAATTTCTGCCTCTGAATTTCGTACCGTGGGCATGTGCAGATGAATGCGCACAAGTGCAGATGAATTTCTTGCTACGGTAACTGAAGGTGTAGTCCACGGTGTACATAAAGTTGTACCTCGGGCGTCTTTCAGTGTAACATGGCAACATAAGGTGAGTGGAGGTACATGGACATTTCATCACTGTGTCACAAGGTCATATACGAGCCTCTGACAGTAGTAGAAGGACAGGGGGGTTTCGCTCAAGGCCTATAACCGCAGGTTATACTGCCTGTAGTTTGAATGATACACCAAATCTCGGAAGGTATGTGGCATGCTTGGAGGCGGTTCTGTCGCCAAGTAAAACCTCTCACTGCGGGATGTAGCACCTGTAGTGTGAATGGGGTATTAGTGCCTGACAATCAAAGGATTAAAAGAACTGTCGATGCACCTTAATGATTTTTTGTAATTCGGATTTCAGAAGTTTAGAAATATAGTACTTATATATATCTCTATTTATCTTCATCAGGAAAATCATTGAATTTTAAAATCAATGGTGAGCAATTTATTCTTAAATAGGTTCATAGATGAAAAGATAGGTGATTAAGCGGTTACAAAAGCTCAGTTTCAAAGGTTGCTTTAGTAAATGAAAAATGCTAAGTAAATGAAAAGAGCTACAGTCACTGTGGTTATATGCTCCTAACCTGCACTTGTGAAAAGATGGGTTGCACAACAGACATGATCTTGCTCCCAATGACCTTATCAGAGAAGTAAACTCTCAGAACTGGAACAGAAGGTATGATGAAGCAATACCAGCAAACTATCAGAACAATACTTTGACTGTTTCCAGGGCTGAATCAGCAAATTAAAAAAGGAATGGATCGTATCATCAATACAATAAAAATAACTAGACCAAGGACGCATCTGTGGCCAGATGCAAGATGTATCCACCGGAAAAGGCCAACTAACATAGTTTAGAAGATAAACAACATTTTTCAATATTAAGCAAGTTGAAAGCACTTTTAAGTTGGGCTACCCCCATTTGACCTTGAAGCAGGGGCCCAATGTCAAATCTGACCACATCAGAAGATTCGCAGCCCATGACTTCCTATAGATTGGTTTCACATTGCAAACCTCTAGGACCAATAATAAGCGAGTTATAAGCACTTTTAAGTTTGGCTATCCTCGTTTGACCTTGAACAAGAGGCCAAAGGTCAAATTTGACCACACCAAAAGATTCCCAGCCCATGATTTTCCATAGGTTGGTTTACCATCCCAAACCTCTAGGACCAATAATAAGCAAGTTATAAGCATTTTTAAGTTTGGCTACCCTCATTTGACCTTGAACGAGAGGCCCAAGGTCAAATCTGACCACACCACACATTTCCCAGCCCATGATTTCCTATAGGTTGGTTTATCATCCCGAACCTCTAGGACCAATAATAAGCGAGTTATAAGCACTTTTAAGTTTGGCTATCCTCGTTTGACCTTGAAGGAGGGGCCCAATGTCAAATCTGACCACATCAGAAGATTCGCAGCCCATGATTTCCTATATGTTGGTTTCACATTCCAAACCTCTAGGACCAATAATAAGGGAGATATAAGCACTTTTTATGACTGAAAAGAAACGTCTGTGGCAGTCATCTTGTTTTTCAAATTGAGGTCAAACATTTTTTCAGTCAAGATTTTGTAATGATGAACATTTGAGATCTCTACCTATAATAGTCTTTGTTCTAGAGGGCCAACAAAACTCCTTGTTTAAAGTAAAAAAACGCCCGTGGAGGCCATCTTGTTTTTCAAAATGAGGCCAAAAATATTCCCAGGCAAGATTTTATGATTATGAATATATCCTGAAAATTTGAGAAGTCTACCTATAATACCCTGGCCTCTAGAGGGGTAACAAGAACATCTCTACACACTGCGGTGGCGGCGGTGGATGTTATGCGGCGGATACAATAATTCCTAGAACTATTTAATTCTAACTGGGCTTTGGGGGTACTGTTTTCTTCCTTTCTTCATTTAATTAAATCACGTTTTCAATCTTTTCAGCCATGTTTTAAATATCTTCCATGTGTTACATTATGATTCAAGCCTTGTCCTCGAGACTTCTTTCTGTTTGACTGCTCTCAATGCTGACCTGACTGCGATTACTTTTTATATTTTTACAATTTTTTTCCAGTTGATAGTTTTTACCTTTGATAAATCCCTGCAAACATATCCTTTTGGAGCTTGCAGCTTCTAGTAAGCAGGGGACTGGGGGGGGGGGGGGGGGCGAGAATAAAACTATCAATGCTGACAGTTCAAACAATGTATGAACAAATCCATGGTAACAATCTATAAGCCATCAAACATCAATATGTTTCTTTAAACACCTTCGGTAACATGAAAGGTTCCTAGTTCACAAAAGCCCAAGTGATCTGTTTATTTAGAAATCCTTTTGAAGTATCCTGCTATAAAAACACTTGTGCTTAGTCCAGTGGATTACATGGACCTCCAGAGAAGGCAGATCTCCAGTTATCATAAGCTTCTCAGCATATTCAACAATTGTCCATGCAAATTCCAACAAAATACAGTTGTAACAATTGTACATTTGAATGACTTTTAATTGTAAATCTGTGAATACATTCATTGTGTTATAGTTTTTATAGTCCTTTTAGTACTACAGATTTTACTAGGGTAATTTTTTGACAGTAATCAACAGATAGGATTTCTAATATATTTAATTATCCTGGTAATATGCATCTAAAACTGGTTACCATTATATAGTGGATGTCAATGTTTGTTTAAGGAAGACAGATTTTTCTTGGGGAGTGAGGGAAGGGGGATCTTGTAAAAGAAATGAAAAATGACAGGTGTGAATGAAATATACATAACTCCAAATATTTACTTATACATTAATAACATGGCCTATATAGAGGTACTAAATGGTATCCAGATTTCAATCCCAATAACAAAGGTCTTTTGAAAAGTAGACAAGTGGTGTAAACCGGGATATGTTTTAAAGGGCTCCCTTTTCATTAGATGCAACCATATATGTGTTGGACCCAAACTTGTGATCTCGCCAATCTTAAGATTGTCACTAGCCCATCTTAGGATCCTAAGTTTGGGTACCAATCTTAAGATTGGCCAGACCACCTTTAGATCTTAAGATTTTAACTTCATAATTTGAAACTATCTTACACAAAGGTTGCATCTAGCTCCTCATAGTTGATAAAGATTATGAATTTAATCATCTTAAGATGGGCCACCCAATCGTAAGCTTGGCAGCCAAACTTAGGATCCTAAGATGGACTAGCAGCGATCTTAAGATTGGCAAGAACTCAAGTTTAGCTCCAACCCACATATATATATATATGTTTTTTTTTTTTCCGATTTTTTTCCCATCAAACAATCCTCGGATTATCTGAATACAATTACCAGTCTTGACAATTGTATTTAAATCCCTTACAGATCAGACTAATCAAGCTTGTACATGCCACACAAAAAGAAACCAACCCCCTATGCATTGAATTTAATAGGCAACTTTAACTTTGTTCTGCAAACTACTCTGTGGGAATCTGAATTTAACAGAATGTTAATTCCTGTGATTCAGTCTATTGTATAGGACAAGTTAATAATGCTTAAGTAAATAGTTTGAGCTGTGTATATTTTCTTTCATAAACGTACATGTATTTTTGTCTCAACAAGGGGTAAATCTGCTGTAGATTTTCTTTTTGTACCACATGAATATTTAACTCTTTGTAAAGATTATAAATTCTTTAAATTCTGAGTTATGTAAAATCCCTGGTCATGCCATTCTCTATGGAAAATTCCAGTGTTCGTATGAATGTTCAGAATACCAGTAATTTGTCCAATGCACGTTGTAAGCATTCTCATAGAAAGCAATTAACAAAAGCGATAATAATAAACAATACAAAGTTAAACAAATCCCACACAGTTCATGAAATAGAATCTGCGGAATACCATTTTCACATTAATTGAAAATATTGAAGGAATGTTACATTTAAGTAAATAACCAAGTTCTATCAACTTTGTGCTTTGCATGTACGATCAATAAATGAATAAATTCTTAAGAAAGTGTTGATAATATGTACACAAAATTCACTAAAAGTTTCTTTGATGAAATGGACAAATATCTAAAATTTTCCAAACCTTATTTACATAATAATTTATCTATGTTATGGAAGAATATTTCCAAGTAGGAAGAAGTATTCTTAAAAGCAAATTATTCAAATTCTGCAACAGCCAAGCAAGGCATGAACATAAAACAGCCAGAAACAAATTTGATAAGGCTTTTTGTAAAAGTAAGTGCAATTATAGTAGAAAAGTAATAAATAACATTGAAATTGTAAATACCACAAATCCAAAAGAATTTTGGCGACATGTTAAAATTTTTTTGACCAAACAAGAAACAACAAATCCCCCAAAGACAGTTAAAATGAACAATAACTATACAACAGACTTAAAGTCAGTATTCAATGAGTGGAAAATGGATTTTGAAAATATGTACAACAAACCAAGTCAAAATGAAAATTTTGACATTCACTTTTATCATCTATATACAATATCCAGGTTGCAAATTACTCAGGTTTGATGTTGTAGGGTCATTGAAGGTTTGTGTTTTATTGGGGTGTAACACAAAAGTAACCATATCAAGCTTAAAACTTTAGTTATAAATGAAGTCTCTTCATAATACAAGGGTTGAATGTGGAATTTCCAAACATTTTTACATTATATATAGTATATTGATGAACTTTTAAATAAGTTTGAACATTATCCAAACTCATAATTTTGTTAAACAAGTGAATTTTTTTATCTCACACTCTTATCCTCCCTCATTCACTTTGTATAATACTTGTATTACACAGTCATTCTATACATGTTTTCATATACTGTGTACAGTATTTCATATCAAATTAAAATTGTAATCTTTGCAGCTAGTTTGTTGGGCATTTGGGTTTGTGTTCTGACAATTTTGTAGATAATTGTAAGAAAAGGTCAAACCATAAAATAATTTTCACAAATATACATACAACTTTTAAAAGAAGCTACTTTTTATATGTGTTTATCTTTATTGTGGAGAGATCCAGTTTTTAATGAAATTTATAGAATCGATAATTAACATAGAATGTCACATATACACACAAAATGGACACATTGTACAGTCCTGGTTTTATCTGGGAGGGATATATGCATTGACATGAATAATAACAATGGCTTAATATGGCTGATTTAAAACAGAACAACAATACTCTGTTTCTGAACTTTCACTGAATATTCCACTGCCTCTGTATACCAGACGACCTAAAGGGGAAATTCACTAATGTCTTTAAATTGACACTTGGAAAAAACTCCTGATAATTTTAATGGATATTTTTGCAGCATTCTTACCGGCCATAAACACGACTTCACAGCCTGTAAATTTGTCAAGAACAGTCTCACCGGTCGTATATATGACTGGTGAGTTGGGTGACTCCAGAGACTTTCCAAACTTTGACCTTCACCTCTAATGACAACACAGATGCAGATTACACGTGCTTTTATTATAAAAAAAAAACCATGTTAAATGAAGTGTTTTGGTACTCGGGATTTTGATAAATAATCTCAAAAAATGTATAACAAATGAAATATATACCTTTTGCATGGTGGATAGCGAAATATTGTAATTTCTTTTATTTCTTTCTCTTTTCGATTTGTGTTTATTTACATCTACACATAAACACACCGGCGGTGAATTGTTAAGAATTTAGAGAGTTTGCGAACAACGTTTCACAAACGCCCCTTGCAAAAATACGCAACATAATTAATCAATAGGGGGGAGAAAGTCATTAGGGGGGAGTTTTGTTTGCGAACAGCGTTTGAACCATGAATTTTACAAGTATTTCTTTTAAATATATTGGGAGTTATACAAGTCAATAAAGATAAATACACTGGTTTTAATCATCTACAGTACTGAATGAACTGGGTACTGATATATATTACAAACTGTATTGACCCAATAGCCAATAAACCCACAAGTTTAATAGCTTGTAAAACAAACGTACATAAAACTTTGGAGGATTGTGTGCATTACTTCAAAAAAATTTATGACAGGGGATGAAAAAAGGCTGGTCGTTGTACACTTGGGTTTTTCAAAAATTGACAAAGTTGCTAAAAATAATCTACAGTCTCTCAAGAACTCTGTACTGACATGTATAACACACTTTATTGCTCCAGTAATTAATAAAGCCACAAGGGAAATAGATTACGTGGCAAAGCGGTTTGCCACGTAAAAAACGTAACCTTGTGCAGTTAAAACCTTATGAAATGACATCACACACAGAAATCAATGACGTGTAACGTAGCGGAAAGTAGATACGGGCATGAAAAACGTTGTTCGCAAACTCTCTAATGGTCAAAACTTTCCGTGCGCATGGGCTCACCACCTACTTCTGAACGAGACATCACCTCCATGGGCAGGTTATGATTTGGGGTGCGTCTGTCTGTCTGCATCTGTCAATAACTCCAAAAGTAATAAATTGATCTTTGGGAAATGGTTCAAGTGGGAAGGACCTGACGAAAATAAGGAGTGATTAAAATTTGGTTAAAACCCCAATCTATTCTTGATACAACAAAAGCCCCAATTTTAAAGGTCCTATTTTTCAATGTTTATGCAATGACAGTAACTTTCTCCTTGACATTGCTCTAAATGTAATGGTCTTTATAGCTTTTTATGTGGTTTGGACCTCGGCAAAAGAAATATTATTTCATTTTTGGAAAAATCCAGATCATATTCTGGATACAAAAATTTTCAGAAATGCCCCAAGTGGAGACCTACACTCTACTAGGGCTCTCTAGTTGTATGATATCTGGATGATTTTGACTTTGTACATCAGATTAGTCTTTGCATGAGGAATTGAAGTCAAACACCTTGGTAATCCTTTGATCATTGAATCTAACTGAGCTGATCCAGTAATCTCTTTTCTGGACATAAAAATCCAGAATTTTGGAAATGCACCTTGGTGGAGATCTGCGCACTACAAGTGCTGTCTAGTAATAAATATATTTTAACAATAAATATTGTATTTATATATTTACATGATACATTTAAAATTGTATATAACACTAACTCTGCCACAATTGTGAAAAGTGTTTCTTTTTTATTCCCAGAATTCCTCACAGTTTCTGTATGAGGATAAAACACAAAGTCTTAAAATTAATCATAATGTGTCAAACATATCTCACGTGAGACGGACGAGAGAGAAAATATTGTGTTAAAATATGAGTTCTCTCAGTTAAGCCTCTCTTACATCTCATTGTATGTGCACGTACCTCCTGGTCATAGAGGAAAATCAGCTGATTTGCAAGGGACACTTAAGCTACATGTGCGATTTTATAACAGAACATCAAGGTCACACAGACCCCACAATGGAAATTTGGCGTGCACATTTTCTCTGCGTGTACACAGTATGGTATTAAACTCATTCATGTCTCAAGGGTAACTTACGAGAGACTTGTGCACGTGCATTCTCCTTGCTAGTGTTGCAAGATCTCCATATTCACTTGCAGGGTTTGCACATGCCATATGATACACTCACATGTACCATGCATCCATATTAACCCACTGTGGGGCCTGTAGCTAGTTGCAGTCTGTTCTTTGATGTTCAAGTAATGACACTCTTGTTGGGAAAGTATACCTTTTTTGCACATGCTAATCTCTGCTACCCTACTACCAGACTATGTTCATATTTTTCAAGAATATTTGCAGCACACTTACGTGTGTATAGACATACAATGGGATGTAAGAGAGGCTTTACATGTAATTCAGCTAAAGCCCACAGATTTTGGATGGACTATATTGACCCCATAAAGTTGTTTGAAAAAAATAAACCAGCCAGCAACAAAAGATCCAGAATACTCTTGTATTCATTTATGGGGGACAGTTTACACAGATTCTAAACCTATAGTTTACCTGCCAAATGGATGAAGTTGAAATTTGATATGTGTATATGTCACATAGATTACACACAGGAGTGATCTCCTACTGCTTAATTTGAATGCTTTTGATGTAAGGTGTAATGATACACTTAAATACAAAGTATAGCTTCACAGTTTTTTTGGATATATAGATTTGATTATTTGATATTAACTATTTGTAGTGGTTTCAATAAGTCTTTAAGTGGATGATTTTGGAGGAAGAGTGGAGGAGTTTGGAGGTTTATATTTACAGGCATTGTTTCCAAAAGATCCTTGAAGTAAGGTTGAGATACTGGATTAATTGATAGTACACACATATGTAGTGTTTATTGACATGGGGCTGATGTGTTTTTGTGTTTGTTTTACAGGATGGACCTTTGATATCTAGTAAAGATTCAACATAGGTAAGTGAACAGAGACACTGAACACTGAATCATCAATATTCTTATTTAACACTGCTTTGTCAAGTGAGATGGCATTAAAGTTTAGAAATACCACTGTAGAACCTTATTGGATATATAAAACTCAAATTCTAGTGATATTTTGACATTTTTGGCTATAAACTTTACAACATTTCCTTCAGAAATGATTAAATAGTAAATCTGAGTGATTTAGAGATTGGGATCAATGTCATATTAATATTTTGGATACATTATTTCATGGATTTATATGCAAGATGTGTCTTTTAATTTATGGTATTTCAAAGTAGCCAAACCTAGGGAGCAAGTGCGGAGTAAAACTTATCAATTAGCCTTTCAATTTGTGCTCATAAAGTGCTTAACTTAATAAATCAAGAATTCTGCAGGTTTATAGGACTTTTAACAATGATATGTCAAGTTTTATGGCCCAGGTGCAGATCAATATAACACATTCAAGAATGCACTTAGGCAGATTTTATCGTGTTTGTTGTACTGAAGTAGTGATTAAAAATTCAAAGGTAATAAAATACATTGAAGCCTTATCTTTTAACTTACCTTAACAATTATAAATTTATCAGACAAGAACCACCACTATAATCCCTTCAAATAGAACACCTGGTAATTTTAAAACTTTAATAACATAGCATCTGTAAACATAGCTTATATACTATAACTGGTATCCACCATTTTGTGTTTTTCAGAGATGAACAGCACTTCAGTGTACCCAGAGATCCAGCTGGATGGAGTGCCTCTCTGGATGCTCATCCTTATGTCCTCTCTGGCACTACTTGGCATCATCTATGCCATCTGTATCATCATATTCAACCTGACCAAAGCTAAGAACAAGGTCATTAAGATGACCAGTCCAAATATTAACATCCTTATTCTGGTGGGGTCTATATGTGGCTACTGCTGTATGGTCATTCTGGGGTTGGACAGTGGACATGTAGGCCAGGAAACTATGGAAGCTTTGCACAGAGCATCCACATTCATCCTTACCATTGGTTCCACCTTGATCTACGGTTCCATGTTTGCCAAATCTTGGAGGGTGTTCCTGGTGTTTAAAAACATCAACTTCAATGGCAAGTTAACAAGGGATGAGCATCTGTTGGTTGGTATATTGGTCATGGTTCTCATAGATCTTGCCATCTTACTACCCTGGCAGTTCGCAGACCCAATAAAGTGTACAAGAAGGATAGTCCAGCTCACAGCCAATGTAAGTGAAACTATTTAAGCATCCATCTATATTTGATTTACAATACGTTATAGCATATACAGATTACCTGTAGCATATACACTTGTTCTGACATTTATAGTGAAACAAGTATTTTTGAAATGATAATTTTTATATATTTTATATTTGCCAATTTCATCTATGCTAAACAACTTCACAGTGTTAATATAATATATAATATGTTTATAAATTATGTGATAACCTATGCATACAGCTAACCCACCAAACTTTAGGACTTATACAGGTGATCTAGCATCAGGTAGATGAGTTTAATCAGTTTAGGTCCTCTAGATATGACCACCTGAACTTGACTAAGTGAAATGGAGAACTAATGCAAAATTGTATCCATCGGAAAGACAAATCACCCTTGTTGCTAACTTAGCAAGTACTTTATCTTGCACCAATGCTAGGAGCAATTGTCCTGATAATAACAAGTAAGATATAGTCATTTTTAAGTTTGAATGTGTTACTTTGAATCAAGGCCCCAAGAAGAAATCCGACCATATTAAAACCATCCAAGCTCATGATTTCCTAAAGGTTGATTTCAAATCCAAAACCAAGTTTGGCTACCTTCATTCGACCTAGGTCCAAGGTCATATTCCAAATTCATGATTTCCTGTTTGACATCTGCTTTACCCTCAAGGGCTACAGGTGTAACTTGGTAGAGTAAGAGTCAGATGTTAGGTTCTCTATTAACTCCACTCAATGACAAATGTAACAAGTCCAATATCTGACCCCAAGTTCCACTGAATTTAGAATTTAGATGTCCTAATGGACTGACGGTCAAAAGTAAAGTCATAAGTGATGGTGTGCTCTGCTCCAGAGCTTTGAGTTTCGGTTGAACCCTTTTCTTTGAGTGGCTGCTTAGATTGCCCTTAAGCGAGTATTTTGGTCATACCTTTTCAAACAGGAGTAACACAGTTCAATTGTAGAGTTTTTTTAGAACAACCATACTTTTTAGGAAAGTGTGATAGTACACATCCTAAACCCCTGGGACTGATAATAAGATAGATATAGGCACTTTACTTTTGGCCAAATTGGTGGGTGGCTCTGAGTGATACAATAAACTCACAAAATACAAACTCCCAGTAAATATGGCAACCTTTCTGCACTTCAGGTACATACAGGTGAAGATATCCAATATGAGGTAGATGATTGCCATTCTTCTCTCCAAGGTCTCTGGGTGGGTTTGATCTACCTATACAAACTTCTGCTCATTGTGGCTGGCCTGTACTTCACCTGGCAGACCCGCCATGTGACCTTGCCCTCACTGAAAGACAGCACATCTATATACCTAGTGGTCTTCACTCTAGTCTCTATGGCCATAGTTGCCTTGCCAACAGTGATGATGCCAGAAGTTGGGATGAAGATACGCTATGCCAATGGAGTCCTGATCATCTGGATTGTTCTCACAGTCACAATAAGTTTACTTTTTATACCAAAGGTAAGAGAGAATTGACTCTGTATAACTTACAATACCATAGACTATATAAGTAGAAATTACATCTGTAGAACTCTGATTACATTGAGAAAGAGCAGGTTGAATAAACAGATATCTGAGGATACGTTTACCAGTAAAACTACTGTGAATTAAATTTTAATAGGTATTTGTGATAGATTCTTTATAACCTTTGTAATTGGAATAGGTGTTATCTGAATTGGGATATTTAAATTGTTTTTAAATCTAAAATTTAGCTGGTTGCACATCTACAAAATTTGCATTTATGCTCAGTACAATATTGCCTTTTCTACTTGGATTCAAAGTGCCATTTGACCAATCTCTTCTGCAGTAGTATAGCTCAACCTCTAGTGAATAACATTCCCCTAGTTTAACAAGACTCAATGACAGAGGACAGTCATTTAAAGTGGTCATCCGAGCCACAATGTATATGTTTGTACCTAGGCGAGTGTGTTACCAACTAGGACACAGAAAGTCTCGAAATTTATTATGTAAACCTCTGTATAAATAGTAAATACAGTAACATCTGTCTACCATTGTGGCCGAGTGTCACACACTCGTCCAACAACTCAGAAGAAATGAATTCAATCTTAGGTACAGGCAGATACATTGAAGGGCATATGAAAACTAGCTAAATGACATCCCCTGTCATTGGGTCGTATCTCCAGTGGCAGGCCAAAGAACGTCAGGGATGTTGATACGTGGTCATCATTGAGACTCTGTCTTTCCATTAGGAGAGTGTCAGTGACTAGAGCTCGGTCCTCGCCTCCCACCTCTGAGTCCGGGGTTCGATCCCCGTGATGGCCTTAAGTGGGAAAGCTGGTAGTTGCTTGCCGTTGGTCGGCAGTTTACAGTACACAACCCTAGCAAACTCTATGTACTGGTTTCCTCTGCCCTTCCAACTACCCGTCGTGATATGACCTGTACAGTGTTGAAAGCGACGTAAAACCCCAAATAAATAAATAAATAGAGCCCGGTCTGTACTTATTCATTCCAGATAGGTCAATTGGCTCTTTGAATCCTGTAGTAAAATAGATATTGCATAGAATATAAATATTGTACAGTACAGTATAGTCTTGACGGACAAATTTAGAGTAGGGAATTCCAACTGGGCAGTTAAACTGTGGACTTACAAGATATACTTTCGGTGGACTGGCCTGTCTCTACTCTACATATGTCTATATTTTATTTGTACACGTTTCTCACATGTATCTTCTTTCAGATAATTCTTGAACGAAAAAGCAGAGAAGCTGCTGGAAATGTCTCAGCATTCAATTTCCTGTTCTCAGAGAGCATGCGTAAGACACAGGAGGCTGTGCGCAAGTGTTCCTTGTGCTTCTGCTGTAATGCACAGGAATCTGACCTCTATGCTCAGGAGATGCTGGCTAGTGAGATAGAGACCCTAAAACGGACAATTAAACAGGTGAATAATGTTACTGTTGTTAATGAGTTATATATCATAAAACAGATGTGTATCATTTGAGAACCATTTATGTGCAATGGAAAACCTGTGTGGTCTTCGGTTTGAATCAGTTTGAAGCAACTCGTTGAAAGTCATAGAAATCTGTTCCAAAAAATCTGAGATGTTAAAGAGATATAAACACCCAACTTTGATTATCTGCAAAGAATGGAATTTTAGATTATGTAAATCTATGGTTCAGTTCTACAATACAGCAGTAAAATTTAACATTAATGTCGATTTTTTTGTCGATTAAAGTACCTGTTAAAACCAAAATAAGCATATAAAACAAAACATCACTTAAAACAAAGGTAGTTTTTAAATGTTATACTCTGTTGTCAAGAATTATATTATTTTAATCTTTATGACAATAAAGTTCATCTTAAATTAATGTAATCTCTTGTTGAGTTTAATGGGTTTAATGGGTAAGAAGTACGGCAATGTCTGTTTTGAGATAATGTGCTATAATCTCCAAGTACTAAGCTTGGAACATGTTTTATCTCATTTCAAGCTTTATCATTTATTTTTATGTTTGTAGAAAGAGGATACCATTAGGGAGCTAAATGACAGACTTTATATTGGAACTGAAAAATTCCAAGAGTACCTCATAAATCCAAAGTCCAACCGGTCAGCATTGAAAATACTGCAGGATCGGTATGATGCCAAGAAGCACAAGAGCAATGGTGTCATAGTATCGGATGAACCTAGACATGAATATATGCAGCATGCAGAATCTCTGCACGACCCACCTGCCCAGACAATATATGACTGCTATGAGGATAGGTATGAAGATGAAGGTGTTCATTCTAGTGACAGTCACAAACCAAATAACTACCATCACTTGCCATCAGGTAACATACAGCAGCAAGAGACTTACCACTCTCCAAACCAGGACGAGAATCGACCTGTTCACACAATATCTAATGGCTACATTAGTCATTCCCTGCCAAGAAGAGAAAGACTAATAAATGCCTCAAAGCCTAACAACTTTGGTAGCCTTCATTCCCTGCATTCAGTAAATATAAAGCATTCTCATATAGCAGCTGACTGGAGATCACCCTCACCAAATCATGACAGTGCTTATGATGACCATACACCCAGCAGTGATGGAGGTGAGAAATATTCAGTAGAATTAAAGCCAAACCACCATCATCATCAATCACTAACTCATCAACATCAAGAATATGTTGGCACTCCATCCAGCAGTCATGGTGGTGATAAATACCCAGTAAAGTTGATACCAAATCATCAACACCAGAGAGTCAATCATCAGCATCAGGATTATGCAACCAAACCACCTGGTGGTCACAGGGATGAAAACTACCCAGCAGAATTAAAGCCAAGTTATCAACATCAGGTACCCAATCATCAACAGCAGGATTACCCAACCAATCCATCTGTTGGTCACACAGATGATAAATACCCAGTAGAATTAAAGCCAAATCATTATCACCAGTCAATCAATCATCAAGCATCTATAGCCACCTTGCCCTCAGAATTTGTTCACCATCACAGTTCACCTGAAAGTTCAGGTATTGCACAAACCAGGCAGTTCTCCCAGATTGACCTGGGCGCCATGGAGTATGATGCATTGAAGAACTTTCAGAGGAACCCTTCTCTGGATAATAAGTACATCAGACCCAATTCTAGACATCACTTTGGCAGTAGTACAGCCGTATCACAAATATAGTAATAAGTTTGAGATAAGATGTGAATTAACAGTCTGAAATAACTGTCACTGGTAAGAAGTACGGCAATGTCTGACATGATCCTGATCACCACTACTGTGATAGCATAACAATAATTTAAGATAATGGCTGAATGCAGAATAAGATACCAGTGTGACCTAACAAAAGAATGATTTACTGGCTAATAAATATAGTTGTATGTATTTATTCGTAAGTAGTGCTAGACCAATGCCTGATCATCTGTATCGTTGGAAGACAGGTGGATTCACTGGAGAACTTGAAGGCCTTGACTTAAGTCTGACCATGAGTTTTGTCTCAACTAACGGGAATTTGAAAAAAATATATATTAACCAGACAAGGTGCAAAAACGCAATGTTCTGGCAAATACCAGGGCAATACATAAATATTTAAATCATTTTGTATGCTTAAGTCCCTCCCTGCCATGGCACAAAGGGGACTTCATTCCCAAAATTGGGATTTAAAAGTTAGAAAGAAATTTTAGGTTGAGATAAAAAGTCTTAGAATTGAGCCCAAAAAATGGAATGGAGTCCTTTTGTAAATCTGCTCAACAGGGGTACACTGGGACACTTTATTTGATAAGTGTAAATGGTTATAAGGTTTTAATTAACATTTTAAGCAGTTCAATAAAAATCCATAGCATGGAGTTAGGGGGAGGAAAACTGACTCTAATTTGATATTACTGTAAAAAGTTTGTAATAATCTATACACAGACATTGTAGTGCGTTCTGTTCAAGTAATACATCCAGAATACGGATTTTTTGGCATTCAAAATTGGTCTAAATTTAGTATACTTGTCAAGTTCATTTATTTCAACAAAATATAATGCAATTAGCTTCAGACAGTGGACTGGTATTAGGTTTTGGTGTTTTTAGAGTTCTTTATTTCCCACTGGCCTTTGACTTCCAACTTGTATAAAGAATCGATTTTAAATAAACGTGAATTTTCCAGTTTTGAGACTAATTTCCCTAATTTCTAACACATACACAAATTAAAATACTGGGCAATGTATTATTTTTTAATTTTCTTGGGGCAATATGACTGGATATATCCTACACTTTCCAAGGCAGTTGTTAAGTTTTGATTATCTTCCATATTGGAGCCAGTTCTTCAGTTTGCATTGTTGTTTTGATTTACTGCCATGAAGAGTAGATCTTATTTTTTGTATGGTTAATCTATGTTTGATGACCTGTGTGCGACAAGTAGTTGTGAAAAAAAACTTTACATCAATAATTTTCTACCTTATTTGGCAAAAAAATGGATTTTTATACAATGAAAATAAGCAAAAGCTTTGCAAAATAGGTTTTTGGTAATATATATTTAAATCTTTGGCTAAAACAGTTAAAGTATTTGTGATATTAGAGAAGGCAAATTATTGTAGTTTCTAAAACCTTCTTCTGGATTAATATGGTTGGACAACCAACAAGAAAATAAGATAAATTATTGTGTAAATCAGAGAGGAGGAGTAGAAAATTGAACTTTTTGCTGTAAAAATTCACATCCCGAGGAAGTACTGAACCTAAAAATATATTTGTATCACTTTGAACGTAAAATCTGTCAGATACATTTTGTGTGAAGGGATCTGTTGGGTAGTTGCAGGGATATTTTGTTTTATTCTTTACACCACTGTAAATAATGTAAGAATTTAAATTGCAATTCTCGAGACTAAGAACCAAAGAAAAGAAAAACATATAATTCTTGCATGTCTTAGAAATTTATCCCCAAGCATCTCTAATTTAGAGAATAACTTTTCAAGCAGCATTATGTTCTATGTGCCAGCAACCTTTGTACCTTGAGCGTCTTGTTATGAAAATTTGTTTACAAAAAATTAATAAATGTTCATGTATAAATAACACAGAAAATCATATGCACAAATACAAAAAAACACATATTCATAACTTTTGCAATTATAGGACATATATAGGA
This sequence comes from Sabellastarte sp. h YS-2021, assembly GCA_964017235.1. Classification (NCBI taxonomy): domain Eukaryota; kingdom Metazoa; phylum Annelida; class Polychaeta; order Sabellida; family Sabellidae; genus Sabellastarte; species Sabellastarte sp. h YS-2021. The sequence continues at coordinate 109,953,409 of OZ024927.1, forward strand.
GCAATCAATCACAAAATGCTTTTATGTTGCTTTATTCCAAAGTCAATCATTTGATAAAGAAAGAAAATACATAAATAGAAACAAAAGGAATGTGTCTGCTCTGCAACGTGTAGTGTATTTACTACAAAGACTACTGAATCCCTCACTCTGTCCAGGAAACTCATAAACTGTTCACACTTACAATGGTATTTGTGTTTTACATTATTCATATCCAGGTAAATATTTTCACTCTATTGGGTTTTATGACTGCTCTTCTCACATATAATTTTCATAAGGTTATCTCATTACCATTTATTGCAACCACAAAAAAAAGGGAATTGGAATGCATATTATTTGAGAAAGTGACACTTAGTGCAGAAACACTTGCGACTCATGGACTCAGAAAGATAGATTGGTTTGACGTATTTAGCATTTTGCATCATGTCTGGTACATTTGTGTTGGTTATATTGTGGAAAGACAGAGGAAATCAGTACATAAAGTTGGTCAAGGAGCTGTGCTGTAAACTACCGACATACAGGAAGCAACTAGAACCTTTCCCATTTGTTAGGCTGGGATTCGAACTCTGATCCTCAGAGGTGAAAAGCAAGTGTGTTACCATTGTGTCACTATGTTCTTTTAATTGTCTTGTAACACTACAAGGAATATAGATATCCCAATTAAAAATTGGGGGGGGGGGGGGGGGGGGGGGGGGGGGGGACATTAGGCCTTGTTCAGTGTTACTACTGCTTTCTTTGTGGGTGTCTTCTGATAATCCTTGTGTCTCTGAAATGATGTCACTCCATGGCTATCTTTGAGAAGTAAAAATGTAAAGTCATTCTTGAGTCACACTATACTGTGCTTATTTCCATTTTCTGTAGCATGACGTGACTCAGCATTCCCCTAAACATGATACCACTCTGTGCCAGGTTTACCTCCAGAACTATACAAATGAAACTCTGAAACTGAACACTCTATCCTCAAGGCCATAGAAAATTCTGACCATATTGTATGCAATTCATTTGAGCTTGTAATCAACAGTTTTTTTTACCTCCGCCAAAGAGGTATTATTTTCATGCCCATTTGTCTGTTTTCTAGCAGGATTACACAAACACTACTGGTTGGATCTTCATGAAACAATGAGAAGATGAATCTTGGTCTTAGACCCCATTAAATTTTGAGACTGATCTGTCTCACCATCTGGGTAAAACAATATCAAAGATCAGGATTTTCCCAATTATTTATCACTACGTGACTTGGCAGAGGTCTGCACTCCCCAAGAGCTCTTGTTGAAATTCCAAAAAAAAGCCAAAGTACATATGAACAAAATAATGTAATGGTATAATCATTGAAAATTTATTTTCATCTATAAAACTGTATTGTTACGTGCAAATTGATATTCCGATTGACAGAGACAGTACTATTTAGATTTGGCCTTCCAACATTGCGAACCAAATACAGCACACATATCAACGGTATGATAGTAAATGTATCATTCTGTTTACTTTATCACTGCTCAATTGATAATGTGTCATTCTGGTCAATAGCTCTTCACCATTTTTGATGTCACCACTAAGGCATCATTTAAACTATGATCAGATCTTATTCACTTCTTCATCACTTATTCAAACACCCAGTCGATTCTACTACCAAACTGCACACAGCGGACCTCACTACAGACCAATCCAATGTGGAGGAAAATAATCCATCTTGTCCAATGAAAAACCTCTTTCTAGTTTTGAACCAACACGAGGAAAATCCTTGTAATAAATAACCTGACCACCTGCCAACCACCCAGACCACCAGGAGTAGGTCCCTGTGGATATAATACTATGGTTACACTGGCTCATCAGGGCAAGGTCTTTGAAAGGGTCACCATAGTTCGAGTAAAAGATCCTCTTTTGAAGAGCCCGCAGATGAGATCTAGTCCAGTCTGGGTCATCTGTCGCTACTACATAAATGATGTTTTCCGACTTTGTGATGTTGTTTTCCATGTACTGCATTGCCTTTCTGGTATAGTTTATACCTGCTACTGTATAACCGAATGTGACTTTGTCGAACTCCAGAAAGTCTCCCCTTCTGATATGAACTCCAACGAATGAAGCTTTCTCCGGAGAAAAATTATTACTAGTAGTGTGCTCATTATTCCCTTTCACATTAATAAGGAATTCATGTAAATCTTTTTGTACTTCATTTAAAAGGGCACTTGGAAATCCGAACTGTTCTCTGATGGCATGTTGTGATTCTTCAAAGTACCTCCAGCTTTGAAAGAACCCCACAAGTGTGAGGTTGAAGCATGGATTTAGATGATTTACTAGGTACTTGTCATATGCATTGGATTTTGCTTCCAGCGCGGGTGACCAACCGGTGACTGAAATATTCTTCAAAGTTATAGCAGATAACCGGAAGTTATCGAGAATGGGCAGGTCTTCAGTTAGCGCGGGAACCAGTCCCAGTTTCTGGGAAATACCATACATGGAGGCATACTGAAACATAACGTTCCCCAGTCCACTTCCTGTGAGAAACGAGGACGTTATGAAGCTGTGACACTTTTGAAGTCCGCCAGGTATTTGTTTGTAAATTAGGAAATATAAGCTATAAAGAACCACATTAACAGAGACCACAGAACAAATGACAATATACTTCCTTAGCTTCATTATTAAGTTTATCAGATAAATGCTCGTCTCTTGATCATGTTTTAAGAAATTAATATCCCCGTCGCAGATGTGTATTTCCGGAAGTATATTTTGTTCTGTACATCCGAGTATTAAACTGTACATATAAATGTCACCACAAACTATCCATAAAGCAAAACCATTTTCATGTCTTATCGGACAGGTGTTTTATTACAACCACGAAACCTACTGTAAAGAAGGAAATATTTTCTAATAAATATTACGACCTAGCAACAATGCCATATTTGGTAGTGATGATCGTTTTGGCTACAAAGTTCACCTGTGTTTTTCCGCGGAATTTATTTTCACAATGTACTAATATAGGATAAATTTATTTGGAAAACTTGTAACTTTTAAAGATACTGATGCAATTATTAAGGTTGAAAACAATTCAATTAATTTAATTAATCATTCTTAATTGTATTATCAAGCATATTGATTGTTTCAGTTTGGTTAATATTTGAAAAAAAAAAAACTTTTAAATTATATTTATCAAGATGCAAAGCAAGAAGTAGATAAATTTTAGAATGAGTAGATCTACCCCAGGTAAATATTTGTTCTATTTAATATTATAAAAATTTCGATACTGATGTATATATGCACATATGTATACTCGTAATACAGAGTTTTGTATTGTTTGTATTCAAATAAATGTATCAAACCCTTTAGACACCACAGGGGGGAATGATGGTTGGATTTAGGCTCAATTGTATTTCCGGAAGAAAGTCGGGGATATTTTGGTTTTAGCATGCTCACGCTGCCACCCAGATATTTCCCTTCATCACTTACAAAAAAAATTTAGGTAGACCTTTCAAATTGGCATGGGGATATACATGCCTAAGACCTTGGAGCCTATTTTTGGTGTCCACTAGAAGACCAATGGTGGCCTTCTAAAGTTCAAAATTGGGGTGCTTCTTCACAATTTGGCCTGGTACTCACATACAGAAGCCAGATCCTATGGCCGATATATTAACACATATACATGTTCCCTATCAGCATATACCATAGGTTGTTACCTCTGTGTGGGTTTGATCCCCACAAGTGACACTGCTGAAGACCTGTCCCAATATGACTGGCTATTGAATGGGCCATAAAGCCCCAACCTTGAATTTGTAAGCATGCAGAAAATTTAGCTTTCAACCTTTTTCTTCAAGCTCATGGTACACATTCAAACATCGACCTATCAGCCTTTTTTTCGAGTTGAGATTTCCTTTCATAGCAATAACGCCAAAAATTATAGGTAGAACTTTTAAATTTTGTATGTGGGTATAACAACATAACATAACATGACATCTTTATATAGTGCAATTCTATTTAAGAAAAAACAATCATTGTGCCTTTTCTCTACAATATTCTGTTTTAAAATAATGAGTTTTTAGTTTCTTTTTGAAGATGTCCAATGGAAGTTGAATGTTCCTGATATCATCTGGCAGTTCATTCCAATACTTTGGTGCCACAACACAGAAGGCACGGTCACCCATAGAGACGAGTTTTGATCTTTTCTCTTGTAGCATGTATGATTTTCTTGCCAATCTTGTGGTGCGTTGATGTTGCTGGTAGTTCAGCATTGATGTCAAATATGATGGTGCCTGTCCATTCAAACTCTGATATACTAGTAGATTTTTTTTCAAATTTGATCCGAAAGCTAACAGGCAACCAGTGGAGCTGATGCAGGTGAACTGATATAGAATCATGTTTCTTGACATTCAAAACTATCCTGGCAGCCCAATTTTGTACTTTCTGCAACTTATGGATAAGATATTGTGGGAGTTCAGCTAGGAAAGTTACAATAGTCTAATCTGGAAGATATGAGTGACTGTACTATTGTGTGTGCAGCAGACTTAGTCAGGTAAGGTCTTATTTGAATGATGGACCTTAGGTGACCATAACAGGATCTGCATATGGCATTTACTTGTTCCTTAAGTGATAGGTCTTGGTCAATGATTACCCCAAGGTTTCTGACACTTGTGCTTGGCTTTATGTCAATACCAACTACATTTAATGAGTCAATAATGACTTTGGAGCGCTGTCTTCTAGTGCCAGCAATTAAGAACTCTGTCTTTTCTTCATTTAGCTTGAGCCGGTGTAGCACCAGATAATGTATCCCCCACAAAGTGTGTGGGGATACAAAATATGGCAAGGGAGGCTGCCACAAACTGTGTGGGGATACAAAATATGGCAAGGGGGCTGCCACATTTTGTATCCCCTGCCATATTCTGTACCCCCTTTGCCATATTTTGTACCCCCTAGTTATATATGAGTTAATCATTAAAATTTCCCTCTGTGATTTATGGTTAAGCATTTGCTAAGCCCAATGCTTGTAATATAAATACATTTTTAGTTTTCAAAACCCTTTACAGAACAAAAGTTGTGAAAGAATAATTAAAATTCTCTACCTGTTGAAAACAGATATGTATATGTTTCCATTTGGTCTCTTACTGTTTTAGAAATATATACGATTCAAATAATTTGCATGTTTTTGTAATTTTTCTTTTACTTTCAGTGTCACTTTGTTTGAAATAGTGTATGACAAAATTGTCTTACAAGCCCAAATCAGGCTGGGTTTTTGTTTTACAAAAGTGTGAAATTTACTGTTATTGTTAATTACAAACAGGACATTAAAATAAACCACATTGATTTCTATTCTATCTACCCCTTGTCTTTTTAATCAACAACATTGAAATGTGCATTAAGAGATTGATTGATGTCTTTTAGGATGATTTTTTTCACTATCTTTTTGTGTAACCTTTACTGGTAGTAGCAAATCAACATGAAAAGAATGGATTCCTATTACTATGACCTGTGATTGTTTGGTTAGTGATTCCTATAAACATGGCCTGCTATGATTAGTTACTGATGAGTCAATTGGATTTACTCAGGTCTAATGTTGCTTGGGCCCTCTAGTCTCTATAGGAATCCATGTCTTTTATGTTGATTTGTTCACTGTCTTTACATGTAAGCTTTACTAGTAGTAGCAATCAACATGAAAAGAATGGCTTCCTATAAACATGGCCTGATATGATTAGTTAGTGATAAGTCAATTGGATTTACTCAGGTCTAATGTTGCTTGGGCCCTCTTGTCTCTATAGGAATCATTTATGTTGATTCCTTTAACTGTCTTTATATTTAAGGTTTATTGGCCTCAGGTCAGCATATGGCAGAACAGGGGGTAAATGTGATCAAGTAATGAAGGGAGGCAGTAGTCCTATTAAATCATAACCTGCTATTATGCATTTACTTAGTTTGATATTATTCTTGTACACAGGAATAGCTTTTGAAATAATATTTCTAAAATAACATACACAGGTTTCATATAACTAATGCATTTTATAAACTTGCAAAAGTAATGAGAGGGCAATATATTTAAAATGCATTCTGTGTTAAGTGTCTAATCTAATTCCACACATATCCTGCTCTGTATATCCCTCTATATGGATCCAATACTCCTTGAGGTGGATAATAAAATACTTTATTCACACTGTTTTGAACTAACTCATGTGTTGTATATTCATATAGATATCTCTTTGCAAAGAAGTAAATACTGTAAAATTTAGTTAAAAGCTGCTGGTATCAGTCCCATCTTAAGATGGGCTGACTAATGCTAAGTCTTAAGACTGGCCAGTCAAAACTTAGGATCCTAAGTTGGGCTGGCGATAATCTTAAGATTGGCAAGATCTCAAGTTTGGCTCCAATAACTATATATCTTCATAACTTTGCCTTACTTCCAACCCTATTCACTCTTGAGTGAATCAAATCAAAAGTTGTTCAGAAAGGGACAACTGACTTGCTTGACTGAGACCAATCATCCCAAACAATGGCAATTTAATCCTCTCCAGCTGTGTTTGATATTTATAACCCCCCCCCCCCCCCCCATCTATTACACCTCCTACTGAGGGGATACAGAATATGATGGGGATACAAAATGTGGCTGCCATATTTTGTGTCCCCTTAATCCCCTATTGTTGGGATACAAAATATGGCAACCACATTCTGTATCCCCTAAAAGATCAAAGGGGGGATACAGAATATGGCAGGCATACAGAATATGGCGTTAAACCGGTTATTAGACATCCAGTTGCTTATTTCAGATGCACACAAGTGGAGTTGTTCTGCAGTTTGTTTTTGGTTTTCAAAATTACTTGGGTCAATTGATTTGTAAAGCTGTGTGTCATCAGCATACATGTGGAAAAGTATGTGCAACATTCTGATGATAATACCAAGAGGTAATGTATATTTGCAGTATAGATCAGGCCCAAGACCTGATCCCTGAGGCACACAGCATTCTAGAACCTTTTTATGAGATTCACAGTCACCAACAACTACTGATTGAGTTCTTCCTGTTAAATAATTTCTAAACCAGTCTAAAGCTTTGCCTTCAATTCAAAACATTTTCTCAAGTCGGTGCAGCAAAATACAATGATCAACAGTGTCAAATGCAGCTGATAAATCTAGAAAACCCATAAGTATCACTTTTTGATTATCTTCTTCCAATAGAACGTCGTTCATGATTTTGATCAGAGCAGTCTCAGTGCTGTGGTGGCATACATATGCTGATTGTAGATTTTCACAGATATTATGACTGTTTGTGTGGTCAAGTAATTGGATTGAGACTGCTTTTTCAATCATCTTGGACAGAAAAGCAAGTTAGATACTGGCCTAAAAGTTTTGAAATAGGATCCGCATCTGTCTTTTTTGGCAGAGGGGTAACAACTGCATGTTTGAACCCCTCTGGCATTTCACCTTGTATGAGTGACATGTTTATTACTTTGCTAATACTGGGTATATTATGGGTAAGACCTCAAATCATGTTTTAAAGCCTTGGCTTTCTACTGGAAGACGGATGGTTGCCTTCTTAACTTCAAATTTGGGGTATTTCTTCATATTTTGACCTTTCATGTGCAATATCTCAAAAATGTATTGTCATACCTTTCAAAAGTTAGTATTTGGGTAGAAATGGATAAAGCATGTTCTTTTATAGCTCCGGGCTTCCAGTGAATGACCACTGGCGGCCTTTCAAAGATCAAATTTGGGGTATTTCTTCAAATTTTAGCCTAGTACTCCTATACAGATTGGTAGACATTTGTATGGCTGATATATAATACATATATATGTCCCCCGTACGCTTGCACAACTTTAACCTTCGATCTCTTTCTTCAAGGTCGTGGCTGGCCTTAAAACATCAGCCTATTGGCCTTTTTCCCCGAGAAGATTTTCCATCATACACAATAACTTCAATAAACCTTTCCAATTTGGTATATGGGTACATATGGGTAAATCCTTGGAGCATATTTCTGTGGCATTGGCCCTCCACTAGAAGACCAATTACGACCTTCTAAAGGTCAAATTTCTACACATTTTGTACATGTCTGCCTTTTGCCCCTATATTTTTGAATATTTTCATTTATAATTCCCTTCTTAGTTGTAGGGGTTCAGAATGTTAAACGTACTTACAAATCATGGACTGCAGATCTTTAATAAGGATGTCCCCTTTCGCCTCTATTTTAAAGTCAAACTGTGTTTACTTGCCAAAATAAATGGCATTTTTCTTTACCCCTACTTCAAGATCAAATATGGTTTACATCTATAAAACCCTATATCTTCTTTCGTATTTCACCTAGGAGTTGAGCATACACAAAAATATTTTTGGTGCTCTGACCAGTCATATCAGAATGGCTGAATTTTTTACTTTGCAAAAATTTTGCAAAGTATATTACTCATTCTGTTTGTTTTTTTTTTTTTACAGTATAACTCAAAGACTCGTGCACGGATCGTTATGAAATTTTCAATGAGTATCAGAACTGTTACAAGGAAGAACGGATTCATGTTTGGGCATGATCGAGTCAATATCCTTGAATCTAGAGCGATTTATTCCCGAAACCGTCCTCGAAATCATCTGCATCAGCACCCATGGGCCCTAATTCGAGCATGGTCAAAATGAGACCAATGCATTCCTCTTGGGTTCCAATGTTCTTCATGAAAGCAATAAGCTGATCTGTCCCGATTTGGTTATCCTGAGGTGTTTCACAGTATTCTCTATAAATCATGATGTCTTTTTCAGAGACTTTGGTCCCTGTATAAATGTCAAATGCTACCAAACATCTTAGGGTTACATCGGGATAATTTTATTAGTAGCTTTTATGTCGCTCATTTCCATGGTAACTGATTTTTTCAGCCTTTGTCAGACGTTTATGTTTCCTCTGGGTTAAGTCGGGAGACATACCAATGTCTGTGGACAAAAAAAAGTAAAATTTTCTGGACAATACTCTGGACAAAAAAAGTAAAATTTCTCATTTTTTTTTCAAAATAAACGTTTCTGGAAGTTCAGTAACCAAATATAGTTATCACTTACTGTGATATTTCCCATATCCCATTTAAAGCGACAAACATTTTCACCCAAACTATGCAGCACAAAAAATTGTAGCCCATATTGACTGCTTAAAATATAATGTCACAAAAGTTCTTATTTATAAAAAAATACAAAATGCCTGAACAAATACGTGTGTACTGGATTGCTAGAATTTTACGATGCAATTATAAAAAAATGTGTATGCAGTCGAGGTGCAACACTCATCAAGGAAGCCTGCATAACCCTTCATTATGAGACAGCTAAGGGCAGTGTGAACATGTGCTTTAAAGCGTTTGACTCCAACAAGTGGCATTACTGAGGACCTGTTCTAAATATGACCCTGGCTGTTGAACGGGATGGAAAACCCCAACTTTGACCTTTGTATTTTAAAGTGAGTTGTTGGGACTCAATGGATTCAAAAAAGTTAGCAAATAGATAACTGTTTTATTTTATATACAATGTAAGTGGTTTTTATAATAGTTATAAAGTCCCCAGGATTGCACTTGAATGGTGAAGTAAAGATGGTCATAATGCACTTAGGATTAATGGCTGTCATGTAATCAGCCATAATATTGTCCAGAAGTCACCAATTTGGTACACTCGGATGTTTTTCTATGACAAAGTGAAATAACCATTCCACAATCAGGACAATAAATGCATGAACTGGCTACATAATAAACTCCCCTTGAGATCAATGCCAGGTTAAAGCCAATAGTATTATCCAGGACTAAACATATCTCCAATCACAGTTAACTAAAGCTCAAGCTAAAAATATACTTGACCTTAAGCTTTAGAGAAAGACAAAAAATGTTTAGCCACTAAGCAACAGTTTATAGAGTATTTTAAAGTCTGGTTTTATAATTCTTGCTTGCCAGTCTGCAACCTCCACGAATCATTCTTTTTGGTGTACCATGATTGTTTGCTTCCTTCAACTTTGCTACATCCTCCTCTTTAACAGCTGAGTACGTCACCTTTACCACCTCATCAACTTCTGCCTTCTGGATAGAATCCTCGTCTTGCTCTTCTGCAGACTTTTTACAACACCGCTTATAAGCAGTTAGAGCCAGAGCACAGACACATAAAGGAAGAGGAGTAAACAAGGCACATGTGATTGGCATAGTGGCAGCCAATGAACCAAGAGGCTTCACAAAACTGGCCAACAGTAGTAGAATTGCAAGTCCAGTGTCTTGAATACCAGTTTCTACACAGATGGCAATCACCCGATTAAAGGGCTGGCAGGCCAGCTTAGCAATGATGAACCCCAGAAGCATCCCAAGATAAGGTAAAAGACACCCTCCCATGATCACATACCACTGAGTTGCCATAATTATGTACACATATGTATTGGTGATACTTCCAACAATAATCACCCACAAAATGAAGAGCACTGAGACAGGTTTGATGGCCTTGGATATCTTATCAGCCATACCGGACTTGCATTTCTTCAGAATTATACCAAGAAAACATGGTACTGCCAGTGACACCAAGCCTGTGAAAAGTTGCATGTAAGGAACCATGATCTTCCTGTCTGTCACATAGGTCCGGCTTAGGCAAAACATCCAAGTGGGCATTGTGACTGGAAAAAATGTCATATATTTTATATTAATGGGAAAACATATAGGTATTCGGCAAACTGGTTTTGTACTGTAATGTACTGGAACGCACCTTATTTGTGTAAAGCACCTTCTAACATACATAATCTGATAGAAAAAAGATACACCATTGTCGACAGATCAGAGCATGCTGCCAAAGATGCTTTGATTGACAAGTATGGTAAAGTATTTTTCTTTTTAAACAATTAAATTAACTGAAAATGATAGCAACTTTAAACTGCTTTTTTATGTGACTGATTTAGAGAAATTACCATTTCAGCAGCAACGACATCATCATTCATTTGAAAACTTAATTAAAACAATATAGATTTTGTATGAATGAAATATAGTTAGGTTGTTGAAAAATTATTCAAACGAAATGAGCCTGCAATAGTAATGCCACACAAATTTCAGGAAATTCTTACGTAAAGCCACACTTTTACTGAAGAGGGTCATGGTCATACTAAGGTCAAGGTCACCATCCAACAGAACAGTCCACACATTGCTGCCTCCTCCTCCTGGGGCCACAGCACTCACAAACAGACCAAATCCCATTGCAGATGGAAAGGGAAGGACCTTACTTAGGCCAAACCCCAGCTAGAATGCATCATACATATTCAGGTATTTCAAACATTAAAGATATGTAACAAATAAATAATACAGCAAAGCAAGCTAGCTATTGACAATATGCAAAATCCAAATGGGTTATTCTTTAATTGTTTTGTGTATTAAGTTAGTTAACATTTATTTATGCCAAAGGCTGGTGCTCATCTTACACAAAACTTAATATTTAAACTATACCAACATGACTAATCAAAAAGGGAAAGTTTTTATCCTTGGTATGTATCACAGAGATTCTTGAATTGTTCCTTAGAATTAAGACACCAAAACAAATTCTAACCTAAGAAATGTGTAAATTCTAAACATGCTTCGATTTAAGTGTAAATCTGAGAATACATCTAAGAATCTCTGTGAATACAGACCCTAGTGGGTGTGAACAGAAAGTGTAAAATTAAAAAAAGATATAAAATGCTGCATTTCACAATAGTACAACAAAATATAGAAGACTTAGGTAAGTATGCTATGTACCAGTCTTAAATTTAGATCATATTCTGAGAATATTCTAAGAAGAAGTGTTTTTGTGATTGATAAATTCCTAGAAAAAAATTCTAAGAGAAACACTTTCTTTCAAGCATTATTTCAAGTTCTTGATTTACACATCATCTAAGCAGGGTTAAATTATTGTATATTTTCTGAAACATCATTGTCCTTTCCTTAAGTCAAAGCTATCAAAAAATATCATCCTTATTTAATGCTATACGTGGAGTGTTATAAGAATTTATGGTCACACACTTACCAGTGGCATCACAATAAACTGGCAACTCAGACCCAGTGCTGGTGCAAGAGGTCTCTTCAAGATAGACTTCAACACATCTACTTGAATACGGCAGCCAAATCCAAAATTCAACAAAACCATCATGGTGGCAACAACAATGATGAATATTTTACTCAGTATTGTCTCCTTGTTGACAACAGTCACATCATACTGACCTTTATATGGTGGCGGTGTTAGCATGGATGTATCATTTGTCTCTAACCATTCTTCTGACACATTGTTATGGTCAGGTGACACACATATATCCAGATAAGTGTGACCTAGGAAGTTAGCCAAGATTGTAAATTGAGATTTATGGGTAGTATTAATTCCACCCAAACTGGTATTTTCTGTTGGCATTGATGTATTTACATCTCTGTACAGCATGCAATCAACATATATTGAAGACTGACCAATCACAGTCACCACATTGACGTCATGTGATGCAGTAGTGACCCAATAGCCTGCGTCTGATTGGTTGGTACACCTGACATAAACGGTTACTATGCTTGTATCTTTCCATTCTATTTCTCGTGTCCAGTTTACTGACAAACTGCTCATATTGCTTTCCTGGGTGTCCAGCCCTGTACCATTCACTGGTTTTATAAACATATCTCCTCTTGCTTCCATAATAAATAGGTATATTCCAATAATTATGTGCAGAGTGGCTAGTGACATAATTGGAGTTTTCCCAGAAATAACAGCTATGAAAAGACAAATATGAAAATATAAATTTCTGCTATGTATTTACCAACCTAATATCCTTATGTAACACACTGTAGTGATACTTTACACAGATTTTACACTGTACACATATATATTTGGGTCCATAGTAACCAAAGGAAAAACAGTGTAGTTTACAGCAGAAGACACGTCACTCTGCGTGATGTCTATCAGAAGTGACACTTCCCTCGCCAGGTTCCAGCTGCACCTGTTGCCAAATAAATTAATGTAAGCTGGTCTCAGACTCTCTGTGATGGCAGAGCTATAAAGTCACTGGATTGCTGTGGTATACTGAATAAAACAGTATGACAGGTACTTTGTTTAAATCTGTGGACTGGTATGAGATGTACATTGTGTATGTCTATATAATGCTATGATATGTACTTTGTGCATGTTTATAGAATTATATGAGATTTTATGTATGTTTATATAATAGTATGGGATGTACGTTATGCAAGTTACTTTGTGTATGTTTATAGAATTGTGCGAGATTTTGTGTATGTTTATAATGTAGTATGAGATGTACTTTATGCAAGTTTAAAGAATGGTATTAGATGCAACTTTATAGAATAGTATGACAAATGCTTGTGTAAGTTTATGGGATAACACAGGAAGCTTTTAGCATGACTTTATATATATAAATGTTTAAACAATTAGTTTTCAAGTCCGAAGCACAAAGTATCGATCTGCGCCCTCTCGAGATGGTACTTGCGCGATCTTGTCATCAAAAGATTGCGCACCCATCCCGAGATTGCTCAAACAATATGGAGTTGCTCCAACTAATAATGATTTTCTATCAGAGTCTTGATATGATTGGCTGTATTTATTTTTGTGCTGATCACTGGTCTATTTTATAACACACTTTATAAGGGCATTAAGATCCCAGCCCATCTTTATTAACATGGGAATGGGGTAGAAGGCTTCTGATAATTAGTTACTGATCAGTTAATTATACTTTCTTAGGCCTTATATGTTGTGGGCCCTTTCTTGTCCCTGGGCTCTAGATAAACCCAGCTCCAAGACTAGATTGGTGACTTAGTGTTTACAAGTTACTTTAATTGCAATAACAGGCTCATAACCTCAAAAACACCCCTAGTTATAATTATCAAGTAACAGATCTTTGAGTTTCAGTTATCTTCCATGACTATACTGAATCAAAGACCTTTTCGAAATCAATAATTAAAAATCATCCTTAAGCCTCTCTTACATCGTATCGTATGTGTATGCACATGTAAGTGTTCTGCAAATATTGCTGAAAATTTGAGCATGGCCTGGTAGTGGGGTAGCAGAGATTTGCACTTGAAAACAATGTAAATTTTTTTAACAAGCGTGTCACTTCTTGAATATCAAAGAACATACTACGTGCACGCAGGGAAAATGTGCATGCTAATTTTCATTGCGGGGTCTGTGCCACCTTGATATTTTGTTATAAAATCTTAAGTGTCCCTTGCATATCAGCCAATTTTTCTCTATAACCAGGACGTATATGCACGTACGATGGGATGTAAGAGAAGCTTAGTTGGAGCAGCTCCATCTCGAGATTGTTTGAGCAATCTCGAGATTGGCGCGCCATCTTTTGATGACGAGATCGCGCAAGTACCATCTCAAGATGGTGCGGATCGGTACTCTGCGTCCAACAGTATTACTGTCTCAACAGTATATCTGAAGATGCATCATATATCTACAGTAAATAACACTGTAAATGACAATCACGCTATGGATATTGGCATATACACAGGATAGAACTGTGGAACCAATGTATTCCAAGTGCAATTATACTATCCAGTTGCTTTACTCCAATTCATTAACTCCAAGCCCCACGCAAGGCTATGAAACATATAGCCAGTATAGCCAGGAACATTCATCTTAATTAAGTACATAAATGGCACTTAAAATCCATGCGCAGACTGTGACCTTAATGCACACACATCAGTGCAGTCAAAGGTCCAACGTGTATACAAGGAGCCAAACACTGTTACTGGTATGCAAAAATACAAGGGAAGATGTAGTTTTTATAAGTTACTGTGTGTGTGTTTTTAAGTGCGTTTTCCTTTTTATTATTTATCCTAAAAATATCACGTAAAATATATCTGGCTGTGAACAAACAGAAGCTAATATATTAACAGTCACAACTACTGTATCATGTAAACCAAGAACCTAAGCCACATTGGAAGTAATTACCTAGTTCCACCTGTCGTTATTTGCCATTAGGTAAGATCTGCGAGGAGACTTCTGGAAAGAATTTTCGTCCCTTTGATCAATACCATGTCACATTGTTGTTGAATTTGTCCACGTACACCCATATGGGCTTCTGTATCTGTGTAACATTACCCATGAATTAACCATTAACTAGCCAAAAAAGTGAAGAAACAACAAATATGAATTTATATTACCTCAACCAAGGTAGTTATGTTTTTTGGGTGTGTTTGTTTGTTCGTTTATCTGCCCGTGTTTGTAATTACGCCAAAATTAATGAAAGCATCTTGGTAAAAAATACTTTATTAGTGTCAATTAGTGTCAGATCACAAAAGACCATTTCAAGCTTTAGAAGCCGACTCCAGACTTACCTGTTTAGACAGGCATACCGACCACCATATTCACCCTCCCCTGGTGGGCGCTTGCTGGGCTTACAAGTTTGCTAGGATTAATGACTGTCCTTTTTAGAGGATTTTCATCATTTTTTTGCTTATTTGGGTAGGGCCCGTCCAAAGGAAGTTCTAAGTGATTACATTTTGAAAAAGAGCTGGCTTCAAGAGTCTGATTTTCAAAGATTACTGTTTTGTGGTTGAATTTACTCCAAAAAATAATAGAAGAGCGTTATTTGGGTAAATTAAGAATATGGGGATATTCGACTGCTTTTGTGGAGGTTTGCGCTCTGGGAGTCCTTTCTAGTTCATAATCAATACAGATAGATATTTAGGGACAAAAAAGTGTCATCAGATATCCATTATTTTATGATATTTTATGATATCCATTATCTTATGATTATTTTACTTTTCTCTTACTTTTTTTATTACATTGTTTTTAGTATTCTTCAGGGACACTAGTAAATGTTTGTTGTCTCTCTCCACTGAGCTAGTTATGTAAAACATACTTATTTGCTTATTATTGTTTTTTCACAGATTTTTTTCTGATGTTATTTACAATGATTGTTAAAATAGTAAATTTTCTTCAAATTATACTTTACATGCTAAATATAAACTCATATGGCTTTGTTCTCATGCTGATGAAAGTAATGTGTATTTGTAGTGAGTTTTGTTTTGCCAATCAGTTGTATTTAATGCATCTATATGACTCTTTCTCTGAATCCCATCTCCTTGAATTTTATATGAATATTGAATTATAAAGAACTTATATGGATAAGGCACAAACATTCAGACTGGTTGAAATCCCTCCAATGAATCCAATCTCGTACTTGGACAGGTTTTCTGCATTTCTTACTTGTTGCGGTACACTTTCCTCAAGTTTTTATATGTATTTGGTGTTATATGAGGACTGAATGACTTTTTTCCGGAATTTGGTGCTGACAAAAGTTTGTATTTCACCCAACAATAGAATCTCCACCGATCAGATGGAGTCATAATGATTCCATGTATGTCAGGTTTGGTGGAATTAGAAATACAAAGACTTGGAGCAAGTCTATTGTTGCCCTTGTTTCCAGCCTATGATTATGGTTGTATGAGACAAGTATTTTTATCTCCCGCTGCAGCCAAAGGCCGTGGTCATGCGTCCGTCCATGCGTCCGTTCGTCACGTTTTTACATAAACCTTAATATCTCATTCATTTATAAAGATATCTTCACCAAATTTGCAGGGAATGTTTATGGCTACGAAAACCTGTCTATGCCAAATTTTGGCCTGATTTTGAAAAAGAAAATGGCCGCCATTGCTAATTGTTTGTAAATCATGAAGGTGCTCTAAATCTTGAAATATTCCAGCTACCTTTATCAAATTTGCACAAAAGATATATGGCTAGAAAAGCTAGCCTGATAGTAATTTTGACCTAGTTCAAAAAACAAAATGGACGCCATATCACATGTTCAATGTCAAATCGGGTTATCCTATTAAAAAGGCCTTATATCTCCCCTAATATTGCTCCTAGAGGTTCGGAATGTGAAAACAACCTGTAGGAAGTCATGGCCCAGGAATTTTTTCCAGGTGTTGAATTTGACTTTTGACCCCTAAAAATGTCCTTATTTCTCCCTTATTATTGGTACTATGCCTTTTAGAATGTAAAGACATACCATGAAAATTGAAGGCTGTAGTTGACAGATTATAAAACACATTCCGTTTGTGTGTCCGTTCGTCAGGTTCTTACATAAACCTTAATATCTCATTTATTTATAAAGATATCTTCACTAAATTTGAAGGGAATGTTTATGGCTATAAAAACCTGTCTGTGCAAAATTTTGGCCTCATTTTAAAAAACAAAATGGCTGCCATAGCCAATTGTTTGAAAATCATAAAGGTGCTCTAAATCTTAAAATATTCCAACTAGCTTCATCAAATTGCACAAAAGATATATGGCTAGAAAAGCTAGCCTGATAGTAATTTTGGCCTTGTTAAAAAACAAAATGACCGCAATATCACTTGTTTAATGTCAAATGGGGTTATCCTATTAAAAAGGCCTTATATCTCCCCTAATATTGCTCCTAGAGGTTCAGAATGTGAAAACAACTTGTAGGAAGTCATGGCCTGGGAATCTTTTCCAGGTGTTGCATTTGATCTTTGACCCCTGCTTCAAGGTTAAATGGGGTCGTCACACTAAAATGTCCTTATTTCTCATTATTATTGGTACTATGCCTTCAGAAAGTAAGACATACTATGGAAAGTGAAGGCTGTAGTTGGGAGATTATAAAACACCTTCCGTCCATGCATCCGTTTGTGCGTCCGTTGATCACGTTTTTACATAAACCTTAATATCTCATTCATTTATAAAGATATCTTCACCAAGTTTGCAGGGAATGTTTATTGCTGTAAAAACCTGTCTGTGCAAAATTTTGGCCTCATTTTGAAAAAGAAAATGGCTGCCATAGCCAATTGTTTGAAAATCAAAAAGGTGCTCTAAATCTTGAAATATTCCAGCTAGCTTCATCAAATTTGCACAATAGATATATGGCTGGAAAAGCTAGCCTGATTGTAATTTTGGCTTTCTTCTAAAAACAAAATGGCCGCCATATCACATTTTTAATGTCAAATGGGGTTATTCTATTACAAAGGCCTTATATCTCCCCTAATATTGTTCCTAGAGGTTCGGAGTGTGAAAACAACTTGTAGGAAGTCATGGCCTGGGAATCTTTTCCAGGTGTTGAATTTGACTTTTGACCCCTGCGTCAAGGTTAAATGGAGTTGTCACACTAAAATGTCCTTATTTCTCCCTTATTAATGGTGCTGAAAAGTGAATGAAAAGTCCTGGCCTGCAAATGGTTTGCCTGAAAAAAATTTTGTCCTTATTATAAAAAACAAAATGGCCGCCACAGCCAATCATTTCAAAATCTGTAAGATGCTCTAAAACTTGAAATATTGCAGCTAGGTTCATCAAATTTACACAAAAGATATATAGCCAGGAAATTTTAGCCTAATAGTAATTTGGCCTAGTTTTGAAACAAAATGGCCGTCATATCACATGTTTAATGTTAAATGGGATTATCCTATTAAAAAGGCCTTATATCTCCCTTATCACTGCTACTAGGGTTCCAAATGTGAAAACAGCTTAAAGGAAGTCATAACCTGAGACTCTTTTCCAATTGCTGACTTTTACCTTTGACCCCTTCTGCAATGTCAAGTGGGGTTATCTTACTACAAAGGCATTATATCTCCTTTAGTTTTCAATTATTACTGATTCTTAGGCGGGAGATAACCACTGCGGCAGTGGCCTTGTTTGTTTAGGGTACTGTCCATGGGATGATTCTTATGAATCACAGTGTTTGTATAGATAGACATCACTAGTGGTGAGTCCTAAACATTATTTTTAATTGGCAGCCATTAGCCAATTGAAGTTTTTCAAACTACTGCCTTGCGCCATAACTTGGCAAACCTTGGACACAAAAAGCTTACTTTTGATTGTTATGAGTGTACTTTCGTGAATTTCTTTTTATTTAAATATGTATTGACACAAGCGCAAGTTTTGAAAGCATTTTACAGGGCGATAAAGAACCATTGTTATTAGATATTTTAATTTCCGTTTTGTGCCAATTTGAGGCATGTGCCATTATATGGCACCAAGCAGTAGAGAGACATAATGTAGATAGTGTTAGCAGTGTTATTTATGGGCTAGTCTTGTCAAATCAGTTTACTTCGATATTTTTTGTTCAACCAGTGTGTTGAAAAATGAAACAGTTTTGGTGCTTATCAATTAATTGGCCTATATGAAGAGCACAAATATTACTTTAAAGCCTAAATACAGTTAATGTAATCCCATATGTAATCTGTGCATGTTATTTATTTGAGTATGTAATCATTACATAAATTTTATGAATATATAAATCTGTCACGTTCAGTGCATAAAAAATGAAAAATGAAAATTTTGAGAGAAGTAACAAGTTTTTCTTAAAACATGCCATTTATTGTCCACCACGCGCTGCATATGGTCTACATATGGGGGTATATACAGAGCAGGATATTTTTTTATTATCCTCCACTTGCCGTATTTGACCCATATGGGGGGGGGGGGGATCTACTGAGAGCACAAATGGCCACCAAGGCACATAATAATAAATAAATGGGAAAAAAGTGGAATAGCTTTATGTATCCAGACAATGATCCAGATAATTTAATGGGATCTAAGTTGGACCAAGACCCATCTTCTGAGATTTTTTTTGTCATGAGCTCCAACCAGTATAAACAAACAGACAAACAGTCATGAGAACAACACATCCTTGGTGGAGGTAATTATATTATTCCTCCTTAAAAAGCACCGTAAAGTTGTATGGATTTAATCTTGTTGGTAAAATACATGACTGTAAACCTTGTGACTGTGTCAATGTGTAATCTAAATAAATCCATCGTAATACTTTTAACATAATCACAATTAAAGCTTTTAACATAATCACAATTAAGGCTTTTGCGTGTCAGTTGAGACGGGGGTAATATAAATTCATAGGACAAGGATTGTGTATTTTCTCTTTATTTGCGATAAGATTTAAAAAATATACATCAAAAGAGTTATATCACATTTATTATTCACTATGTTGTATGCATAATAAATAAAATAACTATATATTTACCTAGATAATACAAAAACATAAAATCATCTGTGAAAGGCATCCATAGTAAATGCCCCTAACAAAAAAAAAACAAAAAAAACCCAAAAAACTTATGCCCCTGTTCCACCAAAAGATTAAGCCCCGATCCTGTCGGCGACCCTTAATCGTGGACAGTCGGTGGGAAAATAACAAAAATGGGTGGGAATACTGGGTCGGTACTGAAGTCTGGGATTAAGAACAGATCGTCCCCAGGACGCCTCAGGACGCCTCAGGTGGCCACAGACAGTCCCCGACTGGTCTGGGACTAAGAACCGACTAAGCCAGTTTTCTGGTCGGTTTCAACCACGATCCTGTCGCACACAAACCGACTGGGTCCCAGGACGCCTCAGGCCTCCTGGGACTAAGAGCCGACTAACCCACGATTAAGTCCCGGCATCCTCAGGCGTCCTCAGGCCTCCTCAGTCTTCCCCAGACCAGGATCCCTGATTATTGTTTTGCAAAGTTGCTGGATTTTCTGGGTATATATATATAAAATTCGCGATCTAATCACCATTGCTTTTCTAGGAACACAGCAGGATGCCACCTTTCAATGGAAGACAGATTCAACAACAACTTAGGGCTTTTTTGGTTTTTATTCAGTTACAAATAATCATGTATTTCCATTTTTTACGTCAACCACAGCAACCACCACCAGCACCCCCAGCACCACTACCACCCATACAGAGACCTAGAAGAAGGCACAAAATGTGGGTCAGGCCGTGGCTACTGCAGAGAGACGAGATGGTGGCCTACCACAACATTATGGCTGATCTGTATGCCACAGACATTCCAGGATTCACCAACTACATGAGGATGACCCCAGAATTCTTTGAAATGATGAAGACCAGACTGGAACCACGTCTAGCCAGACAGGCCACCAACTACAGAGCTCCTATCAGTGTTGGGGAGAAGTTAGCCCTCACCATCAGATATCTGGCCACTGGAGAGTCATACACATCATTATCCTGTCAGTTCAGGGTTGGCAGATCCACCATTTCCAAGTTTCTACCAGAGGTCTGCAGGGCCATCCAGGATGAGTTCACCAGAGAGTACCTCAAATGTCCTACTACCCCAGATGAGTGGAAAGAACTGGAGAGGGAATTCAGGATCAGGTGGAATGTTCCACATGCCCTGGGAGCCCTTGATGGCAAGCATGTGGCCCTGAAGAAACCGAAGAACTCTGGAGCCCTCTACCACAACTACAAGGGGTTCTTTTCCATTGTCATGTTGGCCTTGGTAGATGGGCAGTACAAATTCAGATGGGTGGATGTGGGTACAGAAGGATCTTGCTCAGATGCCCAGATATTTAATGCCTCTCAACTGAAGAGGAGGATTGAAGATGGCAGGATAGGCTTCCCTGACCCAGCTCCTATAACACAGGGTGGTAGAGATGTCCCCTACTTCATTTTGGCAGATGATGCCTTTGCCCTGAAGACCTGGCTCATGAAACCCTATGGCAGAAGGCTGTTAACAAGGGAGGAAAGGATTGCCAACTATAGAATATCAAGGGGCAGGAGAGTTGTGGAAAACGCTTTTGGCATCCTGGTTTCAAGATTTAGAGTCATGAGGACCACCATTGAACTACCCCCAGAAACAGTTAGAGAAGTGGTCATGACCTGTGTGGTTCTGCACAACATACTCAGAAGCCAGTATCAAGGTCAACCTGCTGGTCAGCAGCCTGGGGAGGATGATGATGATGATGTGCCTGGTGATTGTGGATTGATTGGTGGTGCTGCTGGTGGTGGCCAAGACAGAAACCCTGCTAGAGAAGCCAAAAGACAGAGGGATTACCTGAAGGACTACTTCAATAATGAGGGAGCAGTGGCCTGGCAAGATGGCAGAATATAAGTCCTGTTGCAGTAAACAGTCCTTTTCAGGACTAACTATAACAGTCCTTTTCAGGACTAACAAACAGTCCTTTTCAGGACTAACAAACAGTCCTTTTCAGGACTACCAAATATTCCAAAAACAATTAATCAGCTATGCTTGCTACAGACGGACAAACCCCGTGCCAAACATAACTTGTTCAGACGGACAAACAGACAAACCCCATGCCAAACATAACTTGTTCAGACTGACAAACAGACAAACCCCATGCCAAACATAACTTGTTCAGACGGACAAACAGACAAACCCCATGCCAAACATAACTTGTTCAGACGGACAAACAGACAAATCCCATGCCAAACATAACTTGTTCAGACGGACAAACAGACAAACACAAGTTACTCACCCAACAATCATACAAACCCAGTTTTAAATAAAAGCAAAACAGAAAGTCACACATAATATCCTAAATTGAATTATTTTTTTATATATTTGGAAATCCACCTCCTAATTTCAACAATTTTTTTTGTTCATGGGTTGGAAATTTATTTGTAGCAGAAATGTTTTTATGGAAATCTTCAATTTTAAATCTTCACTTGTAATCACAAAAATGCAGAAAATATAACCATAAAACTAGTTATGTTTTCAATAATGGGGGATTGTGTTTGCAAAATAGTTTGTCAGTTTGTTGGCATGGGTTCTATTTACTTTCGGGTTTGTGTGTTTCTTGGTTGGTGGTTACTGGTGTTGGGTTTATTTTTTGTAGTTGGGTGTTAGGTTTGGTACTGGGTTTGTTATTTGGGGGTTATGTTTGGTATTGGGTTTGTCTGTTTGTGGGTTGGTAAGTATGTGATAATGCCTTTTAACTCTAGGGAAGGTGTAAGTGTTGGACTTTTCAATTACAGATTTTAAACTATCCCATGGATTTTAATCTAAAAATGGGCTGATTAATGGCCATATTGGGAGTTATTTTTAATTTTTTTTTATGTGGCCTTTTTTGTTATGTGTGGTACCATGGGTTATTTGTTTCATGTTTGGGGTGGTGTAGGTGTTGGACTTGAACTTTTGTTTTCTTGTGATAAGTATTTGTACTGAACTTTTTTGTTTTGGGAGGGGAATTGGAATAACATGTAGCTGAATAATTGTTTTTGGAAGAT
Source organism: Sabellastarte sp. h YS-2021 (assembly GCA_964017235.1). Lineage (NCBI taxonomy): Eukaryota > Metazoa > Annelida > Polychaeta > Sabellida > Sabellidae > Sabellastarte > Sabellastarte sp. h YS-2021. The sequence goes on from OZ024927.1 coordinate 109,976,324, forward strand.
TTGGTGGCCCTGAAAAGGGCCTGGCAGGTCAAAGACCCGCCCTGACTGGATGGCTACTGAGGAGGCTGCTGCTGCTGTTGGGGCGGTGCTGAAGTGGTAATAGTAAAGAGCTGCTGCTGCGGTTGTTGCTGCTGCTGCTGCTGAGGCTGCTCGACGATCTGTGTTGATGTCAGATCTGGTAGCTGGCTTAAGATTCCACTCAGATTGTGTCTACTCGCTTCGTCCTGTACAGTTAGGACAGATGTCGGGTTGCTGAAGCCAATGGGGCTTGGTGTATAGTACACAAAACTGCTGCTAGCTGCTGCTTGAGTGGAACTTGATGCCTGTGGAGTGGTTGTTGGCAGTAGGCCGACCCTCTGGGACTCCGTGGTAACAGTGGCTGATCTTCTGGGCAATGGCTGATGTCTACGGTTGCCCTTAATAGTTTCGATGTCTCTAAATATCTTGCCCTTTAATTCTTCAAATTCTTCTTGAGTCATCTTTTCGGCCTCTGATGCCACGTAGTCAAAGAAGGGCTGCCTGTCTGACTTCTGATGCAGAAAACCTGAGATAAGTGTCCTCATCTGCTCAAAGTGTTCGAGAATCTTGGAGTCTGTAGTTGAAACGGGTGTTGATGTAATGATGGACTGACTCCTCTCCCTCAGGACACTGGACTCGAGGTGTTCTGTGTCAGTAGTTGACCCACGTGATTTGTCCTGCTTGCTGGTATTAGGACTGGCCTCAAAACCTGAACTTCTGTTGGCCCCCTTTCTTCTGATGTGGGTTTTAAGAAAACCCATCTGTTGGTAGACCCAGGACTGTCTCTTGGTCATCTCCCTCGGGGCTTGGCCAGATTGGAGCTTAGACAGCTTTCCATAACGGGTTCGCTGGGACTCGAACCAACGTCTCACATCAAATAGCTGGAGCTTGAGTTCTGCAGATATTTCTGCCCAGAGAGCCTCTCTTCTGTTCCTGTCGTGGAAACGTGAATGTTCCTTGTCATACAGTTCAGGGTGCAGCTTGACAAATTCCACAATGGAAACTTCATCACTGTCTGTAAAAGTGGCACACACCCTGGCTCTCTTGCCTGAAGAATGGCACTCCGGATCTTCTTCACACCTCTCTTCTTCTTCTGCCACAGCTTCCCCAGTAGCTGGACCTTCCTCAATCTCCTCCTCTCTCCTCTCAGTTCCTTCTTCTGTAATAACTTCACTCCTCTCCTCTACTTGACTTTCCTTCTCCCCCTCATCCATCTTTTTCCTTCCTCTCTTCCCTCCTTTCTCTTTTCTCATGATCCAGTCAATAAAATAATAAAAAAATAGTAAAATGTGTCTCCTAACTGTGAAATTTGCCTTAAGCTCAAGTAAAATATATATAAAATAAAAATTGAAAACCCCTACAAATCAGTGACACACGTCTCTCAGTAGCCAAACAGTCAGTAACAATGACAAAGTGTGCGCGGTCGCTAATATAGTCCCAGACCTGCTCATTGCCTCGTTTTAATTTCAGACGTGCGGAAAACAGTCGGTTCTTAATCGGTGTTAGTCCCAGGCCGCCTGGGGCGTCCTCAGACCGTCGCAGACTATATTTGTGCTGTCCCAGGCATCCTGGGGAGGCCGGTTTGGATCGGTTAGGGTCGGTTACCCTTAGTCGGGGCTTAGTCCCAGACCTTGATTTTTGGGTCCCAGGACACCGCAGACGGTCTGAGGCTTCCGGGGACTAATGGAACCGATTCACTTTCAGACGCATGAAATTCATACGCATCATATTTGAGTCTGGGATTAACAACCGGCCTCCTGGGACTAAGCTACGGAGGTCTGGGACTAAGGGTCGCAGGCGGCCTGGGACAACACACGACTGTGTAAATTTGGGTCTGAGGAGGCCTGAGGACGCCTGGGACTGGACATTTTGTTGAGGGCGGGAAATATGAATCGGTTGTAGTCGTGTGAAATATCAAACATGTTTGATTTTTCACACGGCCCCAGCCGACAACAACCGACCCTTACAGAAAGTCTGGGACTAAGCAAATATTTGAAACCGACCCCCCAAAACCCTTAATCGGGAGCCTTAGTCGTGTGGTGGAACACCCACATTAGGTTTTTAAATTTATATGTCTCACGCCATTTCTGCATAGATATTTATATAACGAGAACAAAAAGAGCGGAAGCTTTGTAATAATACTTTTCCAGTGTTGCATATACAACATATTTGAAGGTCATTATAGTTTCAGAAATTTTTATGAAAAAAAATCGTCATTTGTTATTATTATTATTGTGGTAATAAACCATCAATGTGTGAACATTATGCAAAATTATAGTCTAATTGGCAGTTCAGTACAATGAATGCAAAGTAACCTGTAACTCTATGAAGATACAGGACTGTGCAAATAGTTATCAATCTCGGTCAGGGGGTAGGTGCTAATTTTGTTCACTGCGTACATGCAAATTAGTGCCGTTGTAATGGAGAAAACATCACAAATGTTATATCCTCGGTTCGCTGAAAGAAGCACACTTGCCCACGTCCTACAAACATGGTACACAAGGTGTATGTAATTTCCCAACCAAAATTCATTCAATTATAACAACATTATGGAAAGTCTCTGACACATCCTCTGTTGTATTCATCTCTACCATCTTTTTTGAACTTAGAAGAAAGAATGTGACTTAAGCCTCTGACGCATCCTCTGTTACTGATGGCAGCGTGCTGGTCCGCCTGGCCAGCAACATTGTCAACATGTGTTCTATGTTGTCTACTTTCTTTGCAATGTCGTGGAGTTTTTCTTTGTTGTCAGACACCTGTACCATGATCTGTTTCTTCAGCGCGGCAGCAGAGACTTTATTGTCCTCTTCATCATCACCCAGAAACAGAAAATCCTGCTTCAACTGTTTCTCCTGTGAATACAATGAAAGAATGCAGGGCTATGAATCCAGAGTTTTGGACACAGTGTCATTAGAGTAAAAATGTAAGAAAATTGAAACTTGGCAGAGTATGTGAAATTATCCAGTAAAGATAATCCCCCGCCCCCCCCCCCCCCCCATTTTTTTTACTTGTTGACAATTCTTTACACATTTTTGATTTTTTTTTCTCACAAAATTAGAACATTGATCTCACCTGAAACAAAATTTGTACAAATTTTGCCTAACTTATAAAGTGTGTCCTCAGTGCAGAGTTTCACCTTCTGTGATTAATGTAACATTATTTAGTCTACGTTAGCACATGGTGTATGTATTTACAGATTCACTGTTCTCTGCATATTTAAGCTATAAATTACCTTATTACTACATGACATTGGCTGGCCAAAATAACTGATGCCTCAATGCTCCTATTTCAAATAGGTTAAATTCTACAAAGTAAATTAATTGGCATGACTAACAACAACAACAACAAACAACAACAACTCTCACCATATCTCTAAATATTGCTGCTGCAATTCTTTGTGAGGACAGAGGACCATTAAAGTATCTACCCAAGTGATGCAGGAATCTGCAGGACATCTGGTTGGGTTTGAGCTTGCAGTGAGAGATGGTGCACTTGAGTTTCTTCCTGAGAGACTCCATCAGTGACATCTCAACATCCATGGAAAGTTCAATCTGAAGCATAAAACAACCAAAACAACTACACAATTGTTTCCGGAAATAGAGTTACTTAAAACTGAAATATAGACACACTTCAACAACTGCAATATCCTTGTCGTTGTCAATAGTGTATGATTATAGTAACTTACAAGCCTACCTAAGAGGTAGGGTATTGTTGAATAAGTTCTATATTACTATTTAGTTAACCATTTTTGTATGGTACATAAATAGAAAAAAAATAATAAGATAATTCAAAAGAAAACAAAAAAGTTACTCAAATATATGCCATTCTGAAGAACTATTTATGAACAACAAGCCAAAATTGTATTGTCAGAGCAAGTCAGAAAAACGATGCCATTTTGAGTGCAGTGCAGAAACATGATAAGTGATAATGAGTTGTGAACATATTCTAAACATGAACAATTCAGCTTGAGAGATGATGACACCATAGAAATGTGTAACCATCAAGTTGTATTTGTAATACACAATGCTATGCAAATATTTAACATTATTTATTTAGTTTTTAACATGATTTATATATTTTATTTATTTATTTTTCAATGAACTATCATTACAATTTTAAAGAGAGTTTACCTGCATGGCAAGTTTCTTCATTTTTGCCTGATCCTGTATAACTTGCACATCCCCAACTGCCAACCCTGTCTAAAGAATTGTCCAGTGAAATTAAACATTTTTACTCATGAGACTAGAATGAGAGATTACCCATGATATGAGCAATACATTGTTCATGTTTTGTATACGATTAGCTAACTTGCAGATGTTATTACACACAAATATTTGAATAATTCTATAATTCAAATTTTAAAAATAAGCTTCAATCAGAAAAAAAACAACAACTAAAAAATTGTCACATATTTGTAAGTAGTGAAGATTCCTAAAAGACAGCAGCAAACCTATTTTACAGAGAATGAAGTAAATATGATTCTTAGATTAGAAAATCACTGTGAGAGGTTAGACTTCCGCCAAGGCCCAAACAGTTCCACTATTGCTTATACGTGCAATGACAAAAAAAGCTGTTAAAAATTCCTGAATCCCCAAATGTGAAGTGGATCACCACCAAAATTTAGGCATCTGTTCTTTGTGCCATTGTCAACATTTCCTGTAGATGTCATCAAATTTTGCTACCAAACTTGCAAACAAACACACACTGTCAATTACATAACCTCCTTTGAGGGGGTAATAATGCAATATATTCAATATATTCACTATACATAAAGTTTCTGTAAAATTGTTAATATATATTATAGTTTTTAATAAATTGATGCAATTTGCATGTTTTGCAGTCAAGATCTGAAATCTGTTAATGTTGAGATGGTAGCCTTGCTTAAGGCTCTAATTTGAAGGATATCTTGTCAAACATGCACACAGATATTTGGTATTCATAAAGCACTCATACATTTTAAGAGATATTTGTGCTATTCTCTCTTAGCGGTATGCTGCTGTAAAAGTCAGTACATGTATGAGTACATTATAGAAACTGAAACTCTATTATCTGAACTGAAAACTTTCCCTAACTGCAAAAAAAAACTTGAGCCTTCAGCGAGGCTATGGAAAAGGTTACCAGTAGATTCATGATGACAATGGTGCACATAGACACGAATATAATGAAGAGAGCATGAGTGAGTGTCTCATAGGCTACAAGGGTGTCCAGGTCATCGCCTCCATGGAAGATGTCTCCAAAGTCCATCTCCCCCACCATCATAACCACTGTCTTAGCAAAGGAGTAAGGAGGAGTGTAGAAAGTCTCCTGTAGAAATCAGTATAAAGGAGTAAGAAGGAGGTATCTTCATCACCAATTCACCAATTCTATATGTACTAGTGTAGGTTACACAAGGTATGCTGTACAATGCTTATGGCCCCCAAATTGTCCGAGATTGTGTAATTCTTGCCTTATAAAAGTAATGACTGTTTCACGCATGATTTCATTTATGATTGTATTAAATCATATACATACTTCATATTACATACGCCAGCACACACAGAAAATAAGCATAGACAGAAAGGAGTGATGAAGGGGTGTAGAAAATACCCTCTGGAAACAAAGAAAATACTAATCATTACATAGAATTAAAGAAGGGACATAAAGTAGGAGAAGGGTGTAAATGTAAAGAACAGATGGGGGAAAGCCAATTGTAGACACAAGGAAACAAATTTGTAAATATAGAGGAGTAAAGAATGAGCCTGAAACAGGGACATACATATACAGATCCTGATACATATAAATATTTACAGAAAGGGATTAAGACTGCTTACATTCTGGATTCAAGACAATAAGTCGAATTATTATAAGCCATTTTTAAATATGTCAAACATGACTGGCTAAAATATGGTACATGGCCTTTTAGAAATACAGATATAGCAGCACTATAAGAAGTCAGAGTTTTGTATTGGCCCATCTGGTACGTACATTTTAGTTTGGCATATAAGGCCACGTGGCTGGTTTTTGAAACATTCTGAAGGGGGCCATGGTGGTGCAGTGGTAACACATTTGCCTCCCACCTCTGAAGTATGTGGTTCAAACCCTGGACCTTATGTGGGAAAGTTGGTAGTTGCTTATCAGTGGTCAGCAGTTTACAGTACAGAACCTTGACCAACTGTATGTACTGGTTTCCTCTGCTCAGAAAACTACCCATCGTGATATGACCTGTACAGTGTTGAAAGTGATGTAAAACCAAAAATAAATAAATAAATCAAACATTTTGAAAACACAAAATGGGCAAATTTTTTTTAGATATTTTACACTTGTATACAGCTTATGAGCCCAGCACAGAACAGTGTGACCTAAGTATAATGCAAAATAATAGTTAATATCTTAATAAAACTACCAAGGCATTAAAATTGAGGTTTAATTCAGACTCACCTGATTTCTGAGCAACACAAAGAAAGTGAAACCAAATGCAAATATGAAGAGAGAGAAGCAGACAGCAAAGAACTTGATGAAGGTGATGAACACCTCTCCCACCATCACAATGTAGATGCCCACGCCTGGCAGTCTCCTCAGAAAGAGAATCAGGTCAATCCACGCCACAAACATACAGGTGGAACCAAGCTGCCATTGCCAGTGCTAAAATACACAGGGAATCAGGTGGCTACACAACTGGTTTCTTTAGTGCAAAACAAAAGGAATCAGGTACATAAAGGTAACACAAATACAAGCAGAACAAATATGACACTTTTAGGGATAAAACATACAGGGAATCAGATGAATAAAGGTAACAAACATACAAGTAGATCACAGCTGCCACTCTCAAAAAATACAAAAACAGGAAATCAGATGTTACAGGTAACAAACATATAAGTAGAGGACATCTGCAATTTTTATTGTTAAAACACCCAGAGAATCCAATGAGTCTAGGTAACAAACTAAAACTGTTAGTGCTTAAATGAACAGGGAATTAGGTGAGTCTTTGTGTTAGCAATATATGGTGCTGACTAGTACTTACAGTTCTAATGTTACAGGGTCCAATGGGTGCGACAACCAGAGAGGCAGAGATGTAAGTGAACCAGTCCAAAACATTAGTGAATGCAGTCAGGTAACTAGTGGGAGTGTTGTACAGCTGTGCTACCTGTGTTTTAAGGTGAAGATACAAGTGAAAGAAATCCAGGATTAAATTCATGTTTGATCAAAATATTCACATGGTAGAATGTAAAGTGTTAACATATTGCAGCACTTTTTCAATGTTTTGAAAAAAAATCTAATTGAAATTTACTGCCTGAGCTACAGGGTGGCCAAAATGGTGGATGGTGGTGACAAAATTTATAAAGACGACAACACAAAAATGAGTATGACAGTATTAATATATAAGGACTACCTCAAGGGAAGGCATGTAGAAGGGGTTGTAATTTCGGCCTTTGAAATAGCTTACATAAGTAGAAGTAAAATATATGTCATATTTAGAACTTAGTTACTTTTAATGGTGTTATTATTGTGTTCTCTAATCATGTAGCACATTTATATGTGCATAAGTACACTTCTTAGACAAACCAGTCTTGCATGAGTTGCAACTCAAGCAAACTACAATCATGAAGACAATAGTTTCAAGTCAAGGATGTCATGACTTCTTCATCTGCAGCCAATAGATGTCACAATAAATCAGACAGAAGACCTCAGTTGCAATCCACAATTGGTCACCTAACGTAATAACTGGAGCAGTTACAGTGCCCGGGAAATGGTCTTCCATTAGGACATGTATCTTACTGGTGGAACACATCCAGAACAAGAGCGCCTAGAGAACACAAACCTCCGCCAAGGCAGCTCAGTCCCCCAATGCTGTGTCTACTCCATAAAATAATTCCTGGGCTTTGAAAACCTACCATTAGCATTGATATTGTATTTTTTACGCTTTGTTCCTTGTCCCATTTCAGACATTTAATGAAAATTTCATCCAAATCCATCCATAACTTTTTGAGTTATCTTCCTTTAAAAAATTCCTGGATCCAGAAGATCCAGACAATGATCCGGATCACACCCAAAGTCTCATCACTTCTTCTTTGACCCATTTTGGACATGTTCTGAAAATTTCATGGGAATCCGTCCATAACTTTTCGAATTATCTTCCTTTAAAGAATTCAAGGATCCAGAAGATCGAGATAGTGATCCGGATCACTCCCAAATTCTAATCACTTCTTCTTTTACCAATTTCTCACATATCCTGAAAATTTTATCAAAATCCAACCGTAAGTTTTTGAGTTATGTTGTTCACAAACAAACAAACAGACAGACAGACAAACCCAGGCGAAAACATAACCTCCTTGGCTGAGGTAATAATTAGAAAATGTTACAATGGATTACAATGACCAATGGGTCACATAGCCCTAGACTAACTGAAGTGTTCTAATTAGTTTCACTGTCCTGGACATACTTTACCAATCAGCAACATAACCAACAGTAACTGATGACGAATACCTCAGTAGCGATGCCAAGTCCACTCATGACCCAGATGACGATGGTGAGAAAGCTCATCAGGTAGATATTGATGTTGGTGAGATCAGGCCTCATGTCAGCTATAACAGCATCCTCGCACTGATCCAAGTCAAACTGCTCTATGACTGTTGTATTGCTTAATAATATAGTACAGAATATACTGAATCAACAACAGACACCAGATAAAAGAACCAGCTGACTGAAACATGTACTGCTACAAGATGTTCAAACTTATTGAAAACCCAATGTTTTCTTGATATATTGTAAAATTTCAACACCTGAAACCTAATCACAACTAAATCTTTTTTCAAAAATAAATTGTCTTTAGGCATTCAACACCATGGAAAGAAAGTAATTTTATAATTACTATATGGTAAAAACAAGTCTGATGTTTCCCCAGGTTGCAGTACTAAAGTGAGCACCATTTTACAAGAGGATTTTGTAAGAATAATTGATTGATCATACTTACAAGAAGTAAGGAGGTTTGCTGAGCACCATGTAGGATGTAAAGACACTGACAAAAGTGGAATAGAAAAACAGGAAGGAGAAGTAGGAGACCTGAGCCAGCCTCCACTTCTGTCTGACTAGAGCCAGGACCAGGGGGTGGTATAGCAAGTCACTCTTTTTGGCATCCACCTGTACAATACATGTATTGATAAAATGTACTTGTTTAGGTATAGTTAATTCTGTTAAGTATTCTTCAATAGTCTGGTTGCCAATGGTTTGATGCTATGCATTCATGTTTACAATAGGAATTTGAGGAAATTATGTAGAATGAGAGTCAAACATTGTGACGAAGCTCAACCAGACAATAAATCAGATAATGTCAGATAATTCAACAATATGTGTTAGTGGTGATTTAGGATAATCTTTAACAATACTAATATAATTTCATAATATTCTCCATGTCAATAAATAATACACCTTGTATCTATCTGTCAGTGGGTATTCAGAATAATTATTCTTTAAATTCAAAATATTCACCATTTCATGAAAACATGAAACTGTCTGTGTTTGTGTCAGTAGAAAAAAACAAAAATTTTTCTGTACATGTAAAGAATATTTAGCTCTTCAAAATAGCTTTACACCAGATTTCTAATCTACTTACCATGATATTAAGTGGATGGTTTTCTACCCTGGAAACATTATTCTCTGTATATGGTCTGGCATCTTTTAGGACAACACCATCTTTGTCATAAACTTTTCCTGAAAATAAAGAAAATTTATCATCTTTTTAAACACACGAGAGCTCGGAAATCTCCAAATGGAGGCAGGTGTTTCAACAAAAAAATTGTCAATTAGTGTGAAATCTATGATTGTAATTCTAATTGTAATTCCAACTGAACTTTTATAGAGCTTAATCTGTTTCATGAAGATGGGGTCTAAGGAGCATAAGGAAAAGCTGAAAAACTATATCAAATATTCTGAGACATTTGTGGAGGTCAGCACCATGGAGAAAATGGCGCTTAAGAACAAAATCTTAACAACATTTGAAAGTAGTAATGTGTATCTTTACTCTGGTTTACTGTACATAGCAGAATAGATGAGAACCTGTGACATTTTTGATCTTGACAAATCTGGTGTCTCCCCAGCAGGCTGCACTGTAGGTGTCATCCAGAAACTGGAAATCAAACTCAATCTCCAGGTCTGGGTCCTTGAGATCAGCATCATGAGGGTAAGTGATACACTGGTCAAACACCTTCTCGGCTACATCTGTTTAAAAATAGTGCCATAATGTTTAGTATGGTTAAATTCAATTTGATTTTTAGGCTTTCAGGTCACTTTCAAGAAATTGTATAGTTCATATTACATTGGATACTTGAGGGGTGGAGGCAGGTAGAGCATACTAGTGGTTCAAGAGTCTATACTTTAAACCACTGGGTATCAACAAATCTCATAGTCAAGGCCATGGCCAAGGTTCATGACCATCAGCTCAGAGGTAGTTCAAAGGTAAAACTTGGTTTGTATGCCCAAGTTAACACTCCAGGGGCCGGTTTCATGAAAAGTCTCAAACTGAGCCAGACTCAAGGCTGAGTCAGGGTCTCAAATCTGAGACTTTTGTCTCGGCTGAGTTTTTGGCTCAAATGGATTTCACAAAGGGTGGATCAGCTGAGACCAGTCTCAAGTTATGGTCTCAACTTTTAAATCTCATTTCATATATTTAGTGGGCTTATTTTTAGTTTAAAAAGTTATATTTCATGATTATTATCATTTAAAATATCTTTAATACTCGTAATACAAAGAAATTATATGATAATATATTATTCTAAGTGATCCATTAGATTGAGACTCAACTGAGATTGAGTCTGGCTTTGAGTCCACCCTTGAGGCCTGTCACTTGATAATAGCCTATAAAGCATGTCAATTCTATTGACTTTTGTTATTAATAAATATTGAATATGTGGCTGTAATTACAAAATAAAATGAAACTAGAAGATTTCAAGATTTATTAATTTCATTTTGGAACAAATTGTATCGCTTTATGTATGTGTTTTTTGGCATCAAAGCTTGGACTCAAATTTGAGACACCTCCTTCATGGGCTCAAATTTGAGCCTGTGACTGAGCCAGGTCTCAAGTTGAGCTTGTTTGTGAAATGCATTGAGTCTGAGTTCACAGACTCAGCAAAATATTTCCAAAATTTGAGACAAAGTCTCAACTTTTGAGTCTGACTAAAGGCTTAAGTCTGTTCATGAAACCGGCCCCTGGGGTCGATTTCACAAAATGACTTAGCCCAGACTTAGACTTAAATTGAAGACTTTTGTCTTAAAATGAGGCTAAGTATGTGATCTTTGACTTGTAGGATTTCACAGAGCTGCTAAGTCTAGGCTTTAGCTAAGTCTACCCAAAAGTGGGCTTAACTTTTGTAAACAAAGGCTTAAATATGGCCGCCATATATTTTTCTCACTTCAAAATTTGAAATGCTTGAAAATAAAAAAATAAATATATAGAACACCTCCCTAAATTATTCTTTGGACATGTCTGTATGATTATAAGGTTTCCCATTTAAAAATACAGCATTTTTTCAAAGATAAAATGAGCTAAACAAGGGATATATGTTACACTAAAATATTTTGAGTAGAAATAAAGGATCACAAGACATATAAAACCACTGTGGTTATATGATAAGCTTGGACTTCACTAAGTCACCCTTTGTGAAATCCATTTAAGTCCAGGACTTGGCAAAGACAAAAGACTCAGATTTAAGTCCCTGACTTAGCCTAAGTCTGACACCCTTTGTGAAACCGGCCCCTGGATTATAATAGACAGGCCAGTTATAAAAACTGTTGGCTCCAGCTGCATTCTAACATATAGTGGGGGGCTGGCCTTAATAGGGAACGTGATAATTTCCAGTCCACACATTGCATTTCAACACATTGTATAGGATACATAACAATAGCTAGTTGAAGTAGTGGGAAAGGCAGCACATGGTAGTCAGCCAAAAGTATGCAACTGCCAAGTCTCCATTTTAATGTCAGAACCCAAATTTGAACCAACATTGTCAAAGGAGGAACATTTGTTACACTACACCATTGAGACTCCCAAAAAGCTTTGTATGTAGATTGTATCTTGTCTGAACAACGTTGACATGAGTGAGAATATAATCAGACATTCGGGGATGTATGTAAGTGATACACTGAAAATGAAAACATATCTGCATGTAAACAGTGGAACTGTAATGTAATTGCAATCACATCAGTCTGTGGTACTATAACAAATGCAATGGTGACACTGTAAATGAGTGCAAATGTTACAGCCATGCCACAAAATAATTGCAAACACAAAAGTGGTACTGTAAACTAATTTTAAGCACAACAGCAGTAATGCAAATAATTGCAGTTACAACAGTGGTACTGTAGAATGCTGTTAAAATTACTCTGAGTACCTATATCTTGTTTTCTCCGTTGCTATCAGACTGTCAACTTAACATAAAATATCTCAGGTTTCCTGGAAATGGGGATATCAAATCAATATTTTAACAGTATATCCCTAATATATCAAGCTAAATATGCCTTTAGAGTATGAATATTATTATTTCACAATAGATCAGAATACCTGGCATTCTTCTGATGAGAGTCCTTAATGGTGTGCTATGGTTTTCAAAGTGAGATCTTCCCGGGGTTCTGTTCCTCATTGCATCTCTCCAGTGTTTACTTTCAGCTATGGCCATGGCCACACCTCTGTAAAACAACAACAAGTCAATTCAATGGACAGATACACTACTTCTGCTAGATACCTTTCTTCCCATGACATTTGACGGTCATATTTGCAAGCATTGTATCTTTAAAATGAGCACTCAGACACAGCATACCTCCATCAAGAAACATCTTGCTTATGAAGTTATGAGCAAGTTCAATGATAAAAAGATCCTTTAAAAAGTGCTGGGTCCAGATAAAAACAAAAATCTAAATATAATCTACTTATACAAGTATTCAGTTAACCGTAACTTTGACCATTAAGAACATCATATGAAAAATTACACTTTAAAATCCCAGAGAGTATTTTGTCTATTGTAAACATTTACTAAAAACCATGTAAACATTCACAGTTGGCAGTTATTTCCTACTTTTTTCATTTCCAGAATAATACCAAACAGTCTTCAGTCTCCACCTGCAAATCTGCCCAAAGCAACATATAGACATAAACAATGGGTACACTGAAATATCAACCCTTATGATATTTTATTTCAATGTTGGGATGGATATTCAACTTCCTTCTTACTCCTTGCAACATGGTGCTGTAGTGTGAAACAAAAGGGCCTCTTACCTCCGAGGTTGTATCTGACCCTGACCTCAAGTAGGGAAAGTTGATAGTTGACTTTCTCTGAACTACCCATCATGGTATAATCTTTTCCCATGTGCTGAAATCAGTGTTAAATTCAAATCTGTCAATCCCTTTGATGTCCAGTGTATTCTTGCCCTAGTCAAATCAACCACATATTTACTCCTGTTCATACTTGATGGCAGAGTTAAGTGGGTTGTGGCCCAGGATAAATTCAAATCAATCAGTCTACTTACTCCTTTCCATATCTGATGGCAGTGTCCCATAAGTTTTGGCCATGGTTAAATACAAATCATTCACTCTACTCATTCCTTTTCATACAGTGTCAAAGTGAAATGGTCAAATTAAATTTAAACAATCCACCTACAATGTCAAAAAGGTTGTTGCATCGCAATCTCCAGTGTGTTGATCTATTTTATTCAAGTCAATCAATCTATTTACTCCTGTACTTGTCTGTACTTGATGACACTTTCCAGTTCATATTTCATGGCAGTGTTCAGTGGGTTGTTACAGTTAAATCCAAATCCATCGATCTACTTACTCCTGTCCATACTTGATGGCAGTGTCCATTGGGTTGTTACCCTGGTCATCAATCACACTGAGCTGTGCCCGCTGTTCCATCAGAATCTTAGCCACTCCAACATGACCCTTTCTTGCAGCTAAATGCAATGGTGTCATCTTTACAGGAAAACAAGAGATAATCAACATAATATTGGTTGTTGTGGATATTTATTTTATTACAATGGCATGAACAATTACATAATATTTAATAACAAGGCAACATAAAAGAAAAGGATATGATACTCAGATCAGCATAAATGTATATGTCAGTACTTCTATACAGGTGGGTAGACACAATATACAAATACTTCAGATGCATGTGTTTGCTCAACAAAAAATCATCCTTCATTATCTTCAACATATATGTGAGGTTTTTTTTCAAAGGGTTTGTACATTATATTTGCTTTCTGTTGTTCTTGTGTGCAGTGACCACATTATGGTCATTTACTTGTGGTAGGTTTTATTCTGCAATGATCAAACTATGGTATGTTACTTGAGGTCTGTATTAGTCTGCAGCAATCATATTATAATCACTTGTCATCAGTGGCCTTCTGCAGTGATAATATTATCATTACTTGTGGTCAGTTTTATTCTACAGTGATCAAATTATATAGATATACTTGTGGTCAGTTTTATTCTACATTAATCACATTATAGCCAGTTACTTATTTTAGTTACTTGTGGTCAGTTTTATCCTGCAGTGATGACATTATGGAGACTTACTAGGAGTTAGTTAGTTTTATTCTGCAGTGATCATACCAGTCAACTACTTGTGGTCAAGTATACTTTTTTTGTTACTCACATTATGTCTGTCTTTGGGACCTACTTCTGCTGTCATTTCCAGTAATAATTTGACCACCTCTGAATGTCCTCCATCAACAGCACATGCAAGAGGTGTCCAGAACATGCGGTTTCTGGGAGAAAATATTTCAAACATTTTGATATATTGCAAGCTGAAATTATGTATTGGTAAATTTAAGATGTGAAAACTCTGTCTTTATTCTGAGAAACCTGCTGTGGTATAACCGTGCTATAACTGCTATTTAAGTATTGCTAAGCAGCAGTCTGGCTGTCAGCATTGCGGTTATTATGGTCCATGGCTGCCTTAACTTGCAAAAGTGGTAAAAGTTTCCATATGTTACTGGGTATATTACCATAGGGAAATTATTTGAGTGCTTCATACTTTAAGTTCAATAAATAAATTGTTAAAACATATTACTAAAACTCTTGAATGATTTACAAAAATCAATTTTTAAAAAGTTGTTACAACAAGGTCTTAAAATTGTTATCATAATAGTCAATTATAATGTTTTAATAAATTGCTAAAAACAATTGTTAAGAAACAATTTATTTAAATCTTTTGAACAATTTATTTAAATTGTTAGGACAATTTAATTTAATTATTCAAATGATTTACTCATAAATAATTGTTAAACATTTTGCCTAAATTGTTAGAAAGATTTAAAAAAATGTTATCACAGATTAGTAAATCATTAAATCGATTTCCTTAAATTGTTACAATAGATTAGTAAATCATTATAACATTTATCTAAATCATTAGAATGGTTTAAATTAATCATTAAAACAGATTAGGCAAAATATTTTTGTCATTGGTGGCAGGAGAGCTTGTATTCGGGTGAAATTTGAAAACATACTTTGCAAAGTCTATTTTACATTTATTACCCATCTCTTTGTTTGAATCATAATAACATAAGTCCATATTTACCTATAATAAGCTTTTACCCTACTTGTTTACAAGGTGCAAACATATCCTAAGAAAGGCACATTATTGAATGTGAAACTTCAAATATTAACTTTAGATTCCTCTGCCATATCCACATGGATTTTAATGCAACAAAAAAACAAACAGAACTTCTGTGAAAATATCATATAATGATACATAATTAACATATTTATGAGTTGCATAATTATACTAAAATGCATATATAGCTACCAGTCTTTATTTCCAGGTATATTGGTATATAGTGTGTGGTAGATAACAAATATGGATATATTAGTGACTTCTGTCTTATGCTACCACAAATACTTGCTTTGAGAGGTGCAAACAGTTATTTGATCAAAAGTCCAGCAATGATGGTTTTGATGTCTGTTTTAACAGCTAGTCTCATATTGGTATTAACTCACCAGTATGTCTCACTCATGGTCATTAGCTAGAGGTAATGGCTCTTCAGCCACGTGGTTTTTACAAGTCAACAAGTAGTTAAAACCAACACTTAATCACTTGATCATCACAGAAGTGGTGGTGGGTTTGAGTCCAGTTTAAATATGACACTATCTGTGATGCACAGAATCTGTTCTGATAAGATCAAAGCAGTTTTAATGGATGGAAAAGCTAAAAGCTTAACTTTGACGACTTCACCACATATATATGAGAGCCAGGTTATTATTTGCAAAACGTGACAAGACAGCCACTGAGATGTCTGTTAGATGATTTAAATGAAGAATACTTTTCAAATTAAACTTGGGGAGTATTGTACATATATATCCACTGTATATATTTATATTCAGAGTAATATCTCCACTACTACAGAGCCTAAAGCATTAAAAGGCATATCCAGACTGCATAAGTACAACCTATGCTATAGTTACTGCATATTTCTCTGACTTAAAGGCAGAGGCTCAGGGATGGCATTTATTAAAATCACTGAGTTTGTTTATCTGGCCCACTTGGGATAGGACATATTGACAAATGACCTGCATTTTAAGTGGTCATCCGAGCCACTAGAGACTTTATAATTTCATGGTATTAGTAGAGAAATGTGAAAAAACATTCTATACATTGATAGAAAATGTTTAGTTTTAACTTCAATTTTAGAGTTAAAACTCTCATTAAAATATAGAAGCACTAAACAATTACAGATTAAAATCTCATAAATTGTGCATAGATTCTGTATGTAGGTTTATAGATATTCTTCACCATTAATACCACTTCCTGCCTTTTGTCAAGTAATATTTACATCTCAAAGAGAAAATGCATGAAACATACACACACACACTTTCTGTAATGGGAATCTTTAACTCTATACTATATATCTGTTTATACCTCAGATTAAACCCAGGTCCTTTTTGTTTCTAATCCAGTGTGTTACCAATAGTCCACAGCAGCCTATATGATAATATTGAGATAGGCCTACCTGTGGAAGACATCAGCCCCTGCATAGAGGAGTCTCTGTACTACTTTCACATGTCCCTCAGCACAGGCTAAGTGTAAAGGAGTGTTGGTGTCCTCATCCACTTCGTTGATAATTGATGAGTGGTCAGACTTATCTATTAACACTGACACAACCCTATAATGAAAGAAAAAAACATAGTTCTAAATGAAGGTTCTTAATAAAGACAGCTACTGGGAATAGATCTAGGGATCTTCTGATTTGGGGCAGGGTAAATATTGTTGAAGTGATTAGAAATGCTTTATCAGAGTGTTGGGTATCTAGTCAGTTTCTCAGTGATATGAGTATCACAGTTTTGTACTTTAAAAATTTACGATGTGTCTGAGACCTGGAAGTGCTTTTGTTTCCTATTGTTGAACCACTGGCCTAAAGCCAAATGCCTGGATTTAGGTAGAAGTTGAAGAGATGTTGATACACAGAAGGAGATTATATTTTGTCCTTATCAGGACCTGTTCACAGTGGTACAGTGGTAACACGCTCGCTTCCTGCCTCTGAGATCGGGATATTGAATCCTGACCCAACCTCAAGTGGAAAAGTTGATAGTTGCTTGCCATTGCTGGACATTGTACAGAACCGTGATCAACTGCACGTAATGGTTTCCTCCACCCTTCCAACTACCCATCACAATATAAACAACACAAAGGTACTAGGCTTGACATAAAAAACTAACAAACAAACCCATAAAGACCAGTTTGTCAGGTAAGTAGGCAGTCTCATGTCATCTCACACCATATAAATAAGACACAGCACTTTCTTAGGAAGTGATTACAGGGTCCTTTGCTGAGCAGAAAACAACTACAGGTCAGATTTCTGAAACTACTGGACCAGTGAAAAATGCACTGGTATAGTATAAACTGTAGGTGGTGTTTTTAGGAGCTACAGATGTTTCATTTGGAAAGATTTTGCTCACTGCTTGGATAAGATTGAAACAATGTGAATAAATGTAAAGAAGATAATTTTATGGAAATATGTTCAATTCACACTGAGCTTTTAATGGAGTAGATCTCTATATTTAATTGAAAGTATATTTGCCTTACTCAGGGAATCCATTTTCAGCGGCCACATGGAGGGGAATTTCTTCATCTTCATTTTTATCTTTTATATCTGCACCATAATCCAGAAGCAGCTGTCAAAATAATGCATAGCTTACTGGTCTTAGTGATTCTCTCTCAAACATTACAACATTTACTGGTATTAATGATAATTTTCTGCTTTATACAATTTTATAGCTACTGGGGTAAATCGTCATTTTCTGTAGAACAGCACAACATTTACTGGAATGAGTAATTTTCTGTCAAGCAGCATAATAACTAGAAAAAAATGTTTTTGCTTACAAAAACAACGTATGCCAAAAGGTTAGATGCAATATAGTATAAAAGTAGAAAGCAATACTGAAGGAGATATAAAGCTAAAAGACAAAATCTGTTATTTTATTACCCCAGTTCGACCCATAGGAGGGGATCAGGGTAAATCTGACTGGCTATCTAGACTCTATGAATATGGTTTCCTATAACCTCTCAATACATTCTAAAGTTGTAAAAGCAATAATAAGGCAGATATAAGGCAAAAAGACAAAATCTGCTATTTTATGACCCCAGTTTGACCCATAAAGGGGGTCAGCAATTAAAGCAATAATAAAGGATACATAGCGCAAAATGTCAAAATCCCCTATTTTATTACCCCAGTTTGACCCTTACAGGGGAGTCTGGGGAAATTTGACTTGCTTTCTAGATTCTGCACATAATGTTGCTTACTATCTCCCAATACATTTTATGGCTCTAAATGCAATACTTATAAAGACAAGTTAGGGGTTCACATGAATTTTAAGCTTTCTGGTTTGATACATGTTAGAAAATTGCTCATAAATCAATCCATCAGATTACTCCAAAAATATAATCAGCTCGTGTTTTGATAGTATGAACATGTGTATGAAATTACAAGTCTTTGCGATTAGTAGATCTTGCTGAGAGGGGATGATGGGCAGGTGCACCCCAAAAATATTTTTTTTGAACATTTAAGCATGTGAAAAGATTTTCCCATGCCTAAGGTATATAACTGACAAATATGGTTAGAAAGCTTCCAATAATAAGGGAAATATTCAAGGAAGACCGTAATGCTACGGTGGCGAGGAAACGGAAGTGAAAACAAATAAGCACCCTTTCAGGGTCCGATAATTACCAAACTAAATGATAATATACTGTCAAGCAGTATGATAATTAATGACTGAATTGGTAATTGTCAAACACCTGAGGTTATTGTATGTCCTGCTACAAATGAGATTTACAATAGCTTTATGTTGCTACCTTAACTACTTAATCCTCAACATAGGTAGTTTAGTATTCCAGTGAGTAAAACAGTAAAACTGACCACGAACAAGATAATCAGAAAGTTGTATTACACACTGCATATTTAAAAAGAAACTCCAATCACGTTATTTATACATATTTACAATTCAAATGGGAGTTAATTTCTACTATCCAAGGCCATTGGCTAATCTGGCCATAATTAATACAAATTTCAAATTCACACTTTTACAGTATTTGGTTTACCTTTACAATCTCCAGGTAACCTTTCTGTGCAGCCAAGTGAAGAGGACTGTTTCCTGTTCTGTCATCAGCACTCACCAGCTCCTTTTCCAAACCCAGCTGTTTGATGTGTGTCAGTAACACCTTTACTTACCAAAGAAACCATCATGTCATACAGACAGAAGTAAAGACAAAACAGTTGCAAAAAACATCCTTGAAAGCTGTTTTGCAAGGATAACATACCTTCACCTGTATCTAGGTACACCTGTAACCTAAATTATACAAAACTCCAAACTTTTCAGATACAATGTTGTGTGTTGTTCTGTAATGTCTATATAATACTCGACGAAAGTTTAGGAAAAGATAAAAAGTAATTCCTATATTATATTTTAAGAAAGATTAAAAATATCAACTTTTCGAAAGAGCCCCCCCCCCCCCAACCTCTTCTTAGAGGTTTGTTTTGAGTTTAAGGAAAATTAACCCTGAAAGAGGAAGGGTGGCAAACCCATCAGGATTTTGTAACAATTTCAATCATAACACAGTATGATTATTAATATTGGATATTAATGTACATACCAGAATTATAAAAATTATCTTTGAAAGTTACTTTTCAAATAGAGTTTGTTGTGTATTAAATAGATAATTGTTTTCCATTTAAAATTTCTTGTTATTTTTAATCTTATGTAAATTTGTTGAATGTCCTCCCTGTCTAGAATTCTGCATGCTATGTACATGCTCAAAGGTTAAAGTTTTGGTTTTATGTCCTTTTCAACAAATAAAATCATATCACGCAGATTCCCAGTGACTCTCCTCTAAGTATATATGGCAATACCCAATAAAGTAAATATCAAATAACTGTGGAATCTCCATTGTTTCATATTGCATCCAATATTGTATACAATATTGAGCAAGAATTGTACAACTCATGTATTTGAACTATTCATTCATGTTAGACCCCTGACTCACCTTGATAGTTTCAATCTCGTTGTACTTGGCTGCCACATGCAATGCATTCTGGTCCAGTTTGTCAGTAGCTCTGACATTGGCTGCATTATCTAGTAACACTTTTGTGCAGACAGCACTACCATACTCAACAGCTGTCAGCAAGGGAGTGTCCTTGTCCTTGTCTTCTGCTTCCAGTTTAGCTCCCCTGAAAGGTCAAGGTCTGATGGGTTAATTCAAAGTTTCCCATAGTACCTTGTTTTAGTTATATTGAGACGGAACCACTATTTAAGTGATAACCCCAGTCACTATGTATTTGCCCATACCTGGCCCAGAACTTAGATGGTCACCCATCCAAGTACATGCACTAACCAACCCCAGTGCTGCTTAACTTCAGTGATCAGATGGGACAAGCTACACCACATACGCAGATCCTTAAACAACTAAGATGACAATAAAATGGCCATTATCTTTTTTTTTCAAGTGTTATAATGAGTTAGATTCAAACGTATGATTGATTGATTGATTGATTGATTGGGGTTTAAAACTTTATTTCAACACAATGTATGTGCCATGTTAGGCTGGGTACTTGAGGGGATTGAAGAAAGATGTGCATACTAGTTGGTCAAGAGTCTGACCTGAAAACCATCAGGCACTGGCAAACAACTACCATCAGATGGCATGGGAATCACACCGAAGACTTTAGTGTTGGGAGGTAAACAACAAAGCCAATGAGGTCCTAGCCTGGAATACAATACTATTGTAACAAAATGTGTATATTGAGAGTTACTGTCAATTGTAACTGCTCTTACTCTCCTTGATCTTTCTGCTTTTGATACTATTGACTGCACCTTCTTTCTGGAGAGGTTGTATAAATACTATGGTATTAGGGATCTAGCACTAGTTGTATCATACCACTCAGACAAACCACTGTCTGTCAAGGTAGGTACCACTTTGTTATGCTCGCTGGAGTTATAATTTATGTCCCAGGGTTTCCTATTTTTTGTATACCAACCCACTCAGTTCTACTGCCATGTCTAATAATAGCATCAAGTAACTTTTTATGCTGATGACAGCCAATTGACCCTTTCACCAAGATGTTCTCTCAAGCAATACAAACTTCTCCCTCTATTTTCAGCTGATATTCTTGGAAATCCGGTGGCACCCTCCTAAAACATCAAGAACCTTTGGGCAATGTTCCATTCTAACATGAGCCATGTTTAATCATATATCCCAGGTCACCAAGTTGAGTAGAGTCCATACAAGAGATTTATACAGGATTGTCATCATCTAGACATTATTAAATTTGTTCTTTTGGCAAATGCCCTAGTTTGTAGATGGCTGGGCTATTTTATTACCGTTTCTTTCACTGACATACTATGAGTTCAAAACTGGCTCTGTAAGGTCTGCCCTCATAATCCAGATTTTATCATTTACTTATTATTATGTGCCTTCGTGGAGGTCTGTGCTCTCTGGGTGCTCTTGTTATTATTATTAATATTACTTACTTACCTTATATACACGTATATGGGTTTGATTCCAGGCGCAAACTAAATTAGGAAAGTTGGTAGTTGCTTGCTAGTATTCAATGGTTATCAGTGCAGAATCTTGACAAGGTGGTATGCACTGCTTTCCTGCATCCCCTCAACTATCTATCATAATATCACCTAGTTGAAGCCACAATTAACCCCCAAACAATAAAGTAGATGATGATGATGATGATGATGATGATGATGATGATGATGATGATGATGATGATGATGATAATAATGATGATTTTTGAGTAGATGGATGAAACTTTGGTACACGATGATGATGAAGATACCATTCTATGAGCAGTTGGACTACATCAGGCCTTTTGTACTCTGCTGCCAAGTGGAGAGCAGTGTCAAGGCACTCTGTCCTTGTGTGGACCAAATGTTTGTCCTTTTCCAGCAGAAGCTCACAGATTTGCAGATCCCCTACACTGGCTGCAATGTGCAGTGGACACATGCGACTGTCGCGGCAAGTCTTCCTCACGTGTGCCCCTGAATCAGTAAATACATTCTCATGTAAGTTAAATAAGGTTCTAATCCAAGAGCTTAGGTGCTATTATCCGACCCTCCATTATCCAAAGTCCATTATCCGACCCTTAACCCACTCTCCCAACTCAATTTAAACCTGTTATGTTAGCCTTTCTATTATGTGCCTTAATGAAAGTTATACTGTTATATTGTATCTGTATTCTGAACGAGGCTATGGTGTACATGAACAATTCAATTTGATACCCTTGAATTATAGTGAGTGCAGACATTATTTTAGTTCATTTCAGTTCTCTTTTAATCATGCACCATACTTTAAACAGGCTTACCATTCTCCAAACATAGTTTGACCATCTCACACCGCCTCTGTTCTACAGCAAGATCCAATGCAGACTCATCTTCTACATTTACATCATTAAACAGCTGAAAAAATATGCTTATATGTACGAGACAAAAGGTATAATACATTGATAGAAACCTAGGCCATTGGTCTTATCACTTTATCAATGGTACAAGTAAACTCTCAGTTTTCAAAGGTTTCAATGCTTTATTTTACTTTTAAATTTCACTATATTCTACATGACACCTTATCATCAATAGTTCTTCATATCCTGAAAATTAAAACAAATCTCTATATTCTTCAGAAAATCGAAATAAAACACGCATTAAAAGGAAGAAAAGTTAAATCAGCTGTATACCTTTGTTTCTTTTCCTTTGGAATATTTCAGCAAGACGTTGACAAAGTCCAGATTACCCTCTCCACTGGCTAACATGATCGGTGTAACCTGTCTGTCTGACCTACATCGTATTTTAGCCCCCGCTTTAATGAGCATCTCCCCAATCTCTACCCGGTTATATTTGGCTGCAGCATGCAGGGCGGTCCATTGTCTGTGATCTGCTGACTTACAACAGTATGAAATACATTAAATCTATGTTTCCATACACACAATTAGGAACCAACCAAATTACTCTGTTGGTACTGACTTGTATACCATAATGATCAATATTAAATATTGTTTCTCGTCTCAAAAATTCATCACTCGGTAGCTAAATTCATACTGAATTAACCAAAATGCTTAATTATGTTTTGAAGGATATTGAAATAAAGTTTTAAAACATCAAAGCATATCTACAAATAAGTAACACAAACAAACTATAAATCAAGGGTTTTAAGCTGAACTGTTAATAATGAGAGAACTTTGTTGACACATTTTCTTGGAAATGCTTTTGAAATTGACTCTTTAAGTATCAGTGTATTGAGACTCAGAACCCTTATCGATCAATATTGAAATATCAATATACGATGGCAATACTATATTGTTAATCTTAAACTGTAGTGAAAGACAGATAAGCCCACATCTACATGTGCACACCTGTATGTCATACGAAGTACCATATGTATGAGTGCATTGTATCAAACCTGCGGCTCTATGTATATATATATATGGAGGAGATAAAAATGTAATGAATGCCCCATATGTACATATTGAAATACATGAGCGAGATATCTTGAGTAGTGCAAACAATTTTGTGTAAACTATTTTCGTGTAAAACCAAACCTGCCCACACCAAATTGTACTCGTTACCTCCACAGTACTAACCCTAATTTTGAGTAAATGTTTTTAAACTTGACAAAGTAAACATCCAAACAAACAATTTATCCTGAATGAAAAGCGTTAACTCACTCACTCACTCAGTTTCATTTTTTTTTACAGAAGACTGAACAAGATAGGTCTTAGCACCTAAACGACGAGTCATAACAGCCTAAAGATTAGTTATACTTGCCTTAAGACAGAAAAGATCACATGTCTGTACTTTGGAAAGATATGCTTACTCGCAAAACGTTTAAAACATATTTAATATTTAACGAGCTCCTACAACTGAAAAGATTAGTCATGCAACCAATAAGATTATGCTGACATATCAGGGTGGCCAAGAGGCCAATTCGTGACAGAGGTACAGGGGTGTAACTTTTTAAAATGGCGATGATGCAATTTTTATACAGATAAGTATGATCCTCAACCAATCAATGCGAGGCTTAAAGTGTTTTATTTTTGTATTTGCGATCCTGATTAGTGTATGGTTTTAATTGTTTTGTTTCTTTCAGAGTTCTATTTGTGAAATTCTGTAAGGCTCTGGGTCTGTATTCACAAACATTCTTAGAATCACATTTCACAAATATTACAAAATTCTTAATGTTAGATGTTTCACAAATTACATTTTTGTCCCTGAAATATAGGTGTATTCTAGTCATATACTTAGTCCACCTTGCAAAGATCTGTAGTAACTTTTCTTGGGCTGAAACTATAATCACGTGTACTGTTCTTTTATTGTTTTCTTTATTTTTTGTTAAGTTTGGTATGAATTATGATATTACAAAGTTATGTTAAAAATTAATGAAATACAGACTCAAACTAGACCTATCGCATCGGAGAACCGATGCAAATTGTATCTACCAGAAAGAAAACTCACCAAAGCCATTCAAACATCACTTAACCTTGAAGGAGAAGCCCAAGGTGAAATCTGACCATAACAGATGATTCTTAGCCCATGATTTCCTGGTGTGACAGATTGGTGTGACACTGCAAACCTCTAGGTACAAGAATAAGCGAGATATAAGCACTGTTAATTTTGACTATCCTCATTTGACTTTGAAAGAGGGGCCAAAGGTCAAATCTGATCACGTCAAAAGATTAATAGCCCATGATTTCCTATAGGTTGATTTGACATTGCAAACCTCTAGAACCAATAATAAGCGAGTTATAAGCACTTTTAAGTTTGGGTATGCTTGTTTGACCTTGATGGAGGGGCCCAAGGTCAAATCCGACCACAGCAATAGATCCCAGCCCATGATTTCGTGTCGGTTAGTTTACCATCCCAAACCTCTAGGACCAATAATGAGCAACTTATAAGCACTTTTAAGTTTGGCTATCCTCATTTGACCTTGAAGGAGGGGTCCAAGGTCAAATATGACCACACAAAAATATCTTCAGCCCATGATTTCCTACAGGTTGGTTTACCATCCCAGACCTCTAGGACCAATAATAAGCGAGTTATAAACACTTTTAAGTATGACTATCCTCGTTTGACCTTGAAGGAGGTGTCCAAGTTCAAATCTGACCACACCAAAAGATTTCCAGCCCATGATTTCCTATAGGTTGGTTTACCATCCCAAACCTCTATGACCAATAATACTTTTCATGACTGGCAAAGAAAAGCCTGTGGCGGCCATCTTGTTTTTCAAAATGAGGTCTAAATTCCCAGTCAAGATTTTATAATGAGGAACATATCCTGCAAATTTGAGATCTCTACCTATAATACCTGTTGCTCTAGAGGGCCAACAAAAGTCCTTGTTTAAAGTCAAATAAGCGTCCCTGGCGGCCATCTTGTTTTTCAAAATGAGGCCAAAAATATTCCCAGGCACAATTTTATGGTTATGAATATATCCTGCAAATCTGAGAAGGCTAGCTATAATATTTTTTTTTGTTAGAGCGGTAACGGTGAAATCTCTCTACACACTGCGGTGGCAGCATAGGCGTAACAAAGTCAAATCCATAGTATCCACTGGATAGCATCTGGTGGATATAATTAGTACAAAATGTTATGTATACTCTTTTCTTACTTCATCTGTGGAAATTGTGTTAAATCAAAGAAATTATGGATCATGTGCTTGCTTTATTTAGACAAGGTACTCTGCATTTGTTTTAATAAGATAGAAACAAGCAGGAAATATAACTAGTCATAAGATTAAACAAAACACCTTAATAATGTCAGGGTATTCAATTAAGTATATACAGAAGTGCCTGCAGGTAATTTGCATGGAACACTTGTTCAAATCACAGGCTTTCAGTTGACTGTGTATCTATCCTTTATGTGTCCTCTACTTTTATCAAAGTACTAAGCCATCTCACTAAAATCGAACTTTTACCTAATAAAAACAAGGTAGGTAAATATTTCCATATGGGTGACTTCTGTATACTTAGATGAAGCATGTGTACTTGTCATGGAAGAGTAATAGAGCCAAAACACATAATTTTTTTTCCAACTGTATAAATAATAAGTTGATAAATCAAGATAACGATCTGAATAACACAAGATAACTCTCTGGCAATAGCATTTGTCAGTGAATCATTGGTTGAGATTGTTATTTCGAATTATCAAGACACTATCTTGCTAAATATCTCACTTTATCGATTTCATCATCTCGATAAATCAAGATAGCTTTTTTAATTCATCAAGATAATATGTTTTGACTCAATTAATTTATCTTAAAATTCAAGAAAACTGTCTCAATTTATGAACTTAATATCTCGACAAATCAAGATACTCTTGATAAATAATAAGATATCACATCTGGATAAGCAAGATAACAACCTTGATTTATCAAGATACTATTTAAATAATAATCTCAATTTATCCACTTAATAGTTTTAAAATTAGAAAAAAGGTTTAAATTTGGTCCTACTAATCTTCCATACTTGTTATCACCAAATAGGCATTTCGTTCACACAAAACCGGAAATAGTGGTGCCATTCAGGAAGTATTGTTTATAGTGGGCAAATATCGTGGATTATTTGTTAAAAACAAGATAAACAAGTGTTTAGATCTTTTATTTTGTCTAAGATGCCTCCCAAGAGGTTTGGAAAAGCGACAGCTTACTGTATTTGTGAGAATTTATTTAGATGTGTACTATTTACAATGCCCTGACTAGGGCTTGGTTTGTATGGATTTACCAGATACTATTATTTCCATTGAATTTTTGCCGCTGTAGCCAATAACAAATCAGTTTACCCATATGTCCTAAGTTTATGTCTCCTCAGTATTACCCCTGTCCCACACTGAAGACTTGTCATTAGACCTTCCTGATTTATAACTGGGGAGGCTTATAAAACCGATTCTGTTGAAATGCGGTGGGAAAAAAACATGACAAAGCACATATTTTTCCCAGGTGAAAACACAAGGTTATGACCTACTACCAACTGCTACAATTCATACAGATAAGTCGTAGCACCACGTCTCAATCACTATTACCAAGCAGACAAGACTAATCAACAAACTCGTAGAACTTGGCTTTTTGTGGGACAAGATTACTCAGTGACATTGTTACAGTGGAGTGTGAAAGATTAGTTGTAACAAACTCAAGGTAAGTTGTAGCAGCTGAAAAATTAGTCGTAAGTGACTCACAACCAAAGAGATCAATCATGGTGAATTACGGACAGAGAACAGTCACTTGCAAAAGTTTTTAAACATGTTGAAGAAATGAATGGGCATCTGCGTGGTCCATAATCATCTGGGTTTGTTATTAACTGAAAACAAACTCTCACACAATCTGTATGGGATTCTGCGAAATTACAAGAACTATGTTATATATATATATACATATCTATAGCCTATTAGATATACATAAAACATAGCCCTAGACACCACGACATCTGAGACAGATTGTTTTTTCAGATAAAACAAGGCTGAAAGGGGTTTTGGTCTACTAGCACAAGCTGCAAATCCATCAGAGACTACAGTAGTGCACTGAAGCAGTCACCCATCCAGGTACTAACGTAACCCATTGCCGCTCTACCTCAGTGAAGAGACAAATACTCATTACACTACACCATATTCATGAAAGTCTGGAGACCAAAAAAGCAAAACAAAAGTGATTCCTAGAAGTGTGAGCCTCGCTAGAACTCACGCTTAAAAATCTCCTAAAACTGTGGGGGTGGTCAAGAGGCAAACTCGTGAGAGTTTAGCTGCAGTATGAGACATGCACATTGTGTTTAGTTCTCTCTCTAAAATAGCTATTAAAATATGACTTCTGTGGCTTTTAAGTTGCCAGAGGCATTGTTACTGTGCAATATGTGCAATATGATATGTATATTTTCATATATGTACACAGATTAACACTCTTAGTGTTTCTCTCCATGTGTGCAGATTTTCAGAGAGATTTTACAATAGTAAACAGCTAAAATCCAAAGAAATACATTTACACCGAGTAAAGATGAACTTAATCTCATATTTTTGTCCTTTCAATACCTAACAGGTCACCCTGACTGGTCAAACTTGGCAGTTCAACTTTTTCACTCTTCACTTCATAAATCAGTCGAATATTTCAACCATAGTTTTGTTTTCAGAAAATAATCTGGGATGACCTATCTTGTGACATACACAAAGTGACCTCGATTGCCTTCTCCAGGAAGAAAGCTCAAAACTCATCTGTTTGCAAAAGCCTATTCACCTTATAGCCACTCCATCTCCCTGTGTCTTCTTTGGTATGGCCTTGCCATGGACCAACTCTATTCAATGAGTTTATGTACAGTTGCCCCTTAGAATGCATATCAGATGATGGTGATTAAGTGTTATGAAAAATCTTATTTGATTAGATTAAATATTTATATGCAATGTTTTATTTGCTCTTTATGGGGAAAATTGAAAATTCCATTCCACTCGCAAACCTATAAATACAGCATTTCACAAAGAGAGATAAAATGGTGTTGTGACTCATGAATCGTGTAAATGGAAATAGGCATTTATATTGTATTGCAGAAACAAGTGACACTGGGAAGTCCATAAGCCAGTGACGTTTAAACTCTGTGAACAACTACCTGTGACAAAATGGTTTCAAGATGGACGAAACTGTTCTTTAAATATGTTATTTTAATATGGATATTGGTATCTTTGTGCTTCCTCCTCCTTAAAGTGAGTATGCAATTGTTATTTTTTAAGTCAATACTTAATTTTCTTGTTTGCATAAAAATACTGTTCCACCCATATCTTCAATAAATCATTGATACAAATAACGATATAATGTATTTGGCTTTGATCAAATTTCTCATATATAATTAAAAGACAAATAAAATATTGGGAAAAAGGCAAAATACTGGAAAGACCCTCTAAGTCCCTACCATACCACTTCTGTAATTGAAGTCCAATACTAATCTAGTAAAGTCTTCTTTTGGATAAATCCCATGCGGCTATCTTTATACTCTCTACTTATCATAATTATTCATGTTAAGATAATTCATTTTGATCTTTGAACAATTAGCTTCATGAATTATCCTGTACTTCATCCTGTTCATTCATTTTTGTACTCATATCATATCATAAGAAAAAAATGATTATGATACTGAGGTCACTTGTAAACTTATTTGAGGTCACCAATTGTACACAGATGTAAATATACATTTATTTTGTGTATCTTATTAGTTATAATTGTTAAAATAAATGTTATACACAAAACGTTCCAACTTTTGCTTCTCTATGTTAAGACAGGAAATAGAAATTATTATTAAGAACACCAGTGGTGGTGACAGTATAGTTTTATACAAACAGGGTACGAACTAAACTCTTGTAGAGAATCTTTAGTAAATAATCCAAGGTTCATTAGGAACTCTATACTAGAAAATACGTATCCAAAGAGTAAAATATAAAATGACCATATACATGATATAGTCAGAAATATATGATCGGATCTGTTTGTTTGTTTCTCTGTCTGTGCATACAACTTGAAAACTATACATCCGTGTATATATTCACATACAGTGGGATCTAACCATGGTTCAGTCCTACTCAAAGGTGGTCTGGATCCTGATCTGGATTGCAAATGTTTCTCCACATCAATGCATCCAAGTTGTGGTGGAAAATATATTTCAATGATATTGAAGAAGGCGCTTGGTGGCCTAGTGGGTTTAACAAGTTTGGCGTATAACCGTAGGCCATCATCTCCGGATGGGCTTGATCCCCACAAGTGACATCCTGTGGATCTGTCCCAATATGACCCTAGCTGTTAAACCAGACATAAAACCCCAGTTTTGATAAGAATGGGAATTAAGTTATAATGCGTTGTCATAGAGACACAAATTGGACAGAAGAACATATGTACATTGCATTTCATAACTGTTTTAAAAATTGTGCACAACGTCGTGAGTTCATACATGTACTCATAGATTACCTATAAATTGATCAAATTTATATAATAAAAACAGTGTGTGAGAAAGTACAAACCCTCCCCTGCTCTGTCGACCTGGAACCATATATTGGCGAAAAATCCCTAAACATTCTAGTGTTCCCATGTGAAGGAGAACCAATCCATAAATGGATCCACCGTGTGTGACAATAAGACTGCAATATGGTAAACAGTTTTTGAGTTAGAGAATATGATATTCTCAGAAAAGAGAAAAACTCGGAATCTTAATAGGGATACAGATTAGCTGTGAGAAGGAGTACTAAGCCATGATTAGGCCCCATCTTATGGAAAATATGACATTGATCCGGTGTGTAGTTTTGGGGACAAACAGACAACAGGTGGATCTGATTAAAATCTTTTCGGCAGGCAGAGGTAATGGCATTTGAATCATTCATTTAAAATTACCTCAGAGGCCATGGTGGCGCAGTGGTAACACATTCACCTCCCACCTCTGAGGTACGTGGTTGAAACCACAGTCCTTATGTGGGAAAAATTGGTAGTTGCTTACTGATGGTCAGCAGTTTACAGTACAGAACCTTAAGCAACTATATGTGTTTCCTCCGCCCACAAAACAACCCACTGTTATATGACCTGTACAATGTTGAAAACGACGTAAAACCCAAATAAATTTAAAACAACCATTTTTTTTTTTGCAATTTAAATGTCACCCAGTATAAAGCCACACCACAAGTATCAGGTTAACACACAGCCACATGTACAACTGTCAATTTTTATTGTAGATTATTCATATGGCAGGACTCCAAGGAAATATTACACCCAGTATCAAGTCTAGCCAAACAACTACTGAAGACCAAAGTGTTAGTAGACACCTTGTGATACTGTTCAGCTATGAAAGAAGTGGCTCTACATTCCTTGGTGAACTCTTCAACCAAAACCCTGAGTTCTTCTATTACTATGAACCTCTCAGAGTGAATCATAGGTGAGGGCACAGCAGTGGTCTGTACTTAATCTCTATTTAAACACCAAATTTGGTGCATTTCGTTCCCAGGCCAAATATGGATAAATTTAAATTTAAATTCTACTCCTACATATGATGGAAATTATTTTTTTTTTGTCCACAAAACGCTGTATTTGAGTTAAATAGATAGACATAAACACAGTTACATAATTTCTGTATACCAAGGCTAATTTACTGTTTGGCTGTGGTATAGATAACTCCAAAAGTAATGAAAGATATTTCTGAAATCCTTTCATGTGCATAGGGCCTGACCAAGGGTAGAAGAGACTAAACTTTGGAATAGAAGTGGATCATATGCTGAAGACAGAAACAAATTAAATTTTTAATGTATTTTGATTGACTTTGGCTTTTTTGTTGCTGTTACCCCCCAAAGTAATAAGCAGATCTTCATGAACTTCTTTATGTGGCTAGAAGTCTGCACGAAAGAAATGTTAAAAGTTGAGGAAATATCCCGATATTATTCTGGATACAAAAAAAATCCTGAGCTTTTGGAAATATCCACCTCCCTCTATCCAAGTGAGGGTCTGCGTGTCATTTAGTAAGATAACCTATTATATTCTACTGCAGATATCTGTAAAAACTAGTTCATCCACTTGTGTGGTACCTCATTTTGAACACATGGTGATGTGTTTGTCCATGTCTTTTATGGTTTTTATAATGGGGGTGTTCCACTGGAGCTGACTCTATGACTCTAAGGTCGGTTGCAAAAGTCGGGAGTCGGGGACCAAAATCAAGAAAAAAAATGTGCAAAAATTTTGAGTTGATTTCATCTCCCTGAGAGGACATAGTACATCCCGGCTTGTCTGGATCAAGATCCAAGCCTTACTAGGCTTGATTTTCTCCATGGAAAGACAACAAACTACCAGGACAAGCCATAAACCCTAATAGACAAGCCATATCAAGCCCGGACACACCTATTGACAGACAGGACTGGAGCATTTTCCCGACCCACCCCGACTGGACTGATTAATTTCTGGAGTCAGGATTGAGAAGTCGGGATCAAAAAACCACTATATAACCCCCCCCCCCCCCCCTCTGAATGTCATAAATCCTCATTTGTCACTGCAAAGATGCCAGCTCTACATCAGAGAGACTTTCTACTTTTTCTAAGTTTAGGGTACTTTTACTTTTTACTGAGTTTAACATTTTGATTTTCATCATGATTTGCAGACAGAAAAGGAAACATCTGAATCCAGGACCAGCACCTGCCCTACAGCCAGCGCCACAGCCATAGCCAGCCCCCACCCAGTAAACACTAAAAACGTTTTTAAATGGTTTAAAAGTTTACAAAAGGTTTTAAAAACCTAATTAAACCCTATCTTCTGGTTTTCCAAATGTTTCCAAGTAAACATTTACATTGTAATGTTTTAAAATGTTTTATAAACATTCTCTAGACAAACGTTTTTACTGAAAATATTTTTAATGTGTATAAAATAACTCAAGGTTTGACTGGAAACGTTTTTAAAACATTTATAAAATAGTTGAAGAAATGAAGGTTTTGCTGGAAATGTTTTTCAAACATTCATCTTGAAATGTTTGATAAACAGTACACATAAAATGTTTAAACAACATTGCTTGTCAAATGTTTTAAAAACATTCTATGAAAAACGTTTTTTAAACCCATATTTTTAAACCTTCACCTTCAAATATGTCCAAACAAAGATGGCGGTGAGCAATAATAGGGGATTTTAGAGGACTTTGTCAAAAATTGCCCCACACGCAATTCCTAAAAGTAAGAATTGAATGGGGGCACAATTTCTAAGCCACTATCTTACAATTTTAGACATAAAAATAACATTTTCAATAGTGAGCAACCATACAAAGATATTGAAGTTGACCTCTGACCCATTATTATTCAGACATTATTATGTTCATTTATAACATTTTTTTTTTCATTTTCTAACATTTATCATTAAACGTTTAATAAACAGTATATTTAAAACATTTTAAAAACATTCTATTACAAATGGATTTCCTACCCATCATTTTTTAACCTTTGTCAAACTTTTCCTAACAAACATTTGCAAAACCCTAAAATGTTTACTGGATAGGAAAAGATTAAAGCAACCCAAACCCTGGGTCAAGCCCTGGATCCTTGAAAGACAAGAAAAAGGATGCCACAGGAACCTTTTGACCTCACTGAAGAACGCACAGACCACGACATCAAGAAGCCAGTCATCAATTTTAAGAGGCCCTTAGTAGTTGGATTGAAACAGGAAGCATATCACCATAAAGAAGCCAAAGAAATCAGACAGTGACTATTACATCTACAAGGGGTTCTTTTCCCTGGTGCTCCTAGCCCTTTTCGATGCAGAATACAGATTCCTCATTGTGGGGTCTTCACCAGATGCACAGATTTTTAACAAAAGCAATTTGAGGGAGAAGATCGAAGATGGAACCTCGGGGCTTCAACCACCTGAACCCATGGGGGAGGGAGGGCCAAATTTGCACTGTTTCTTGCTGGGTGACGACGCCTCTGCCTTGATGCCGTGGATGGTGAAACCCTACAGCAGAAGACAACTCACAAGGGAAGAAAGAATAGCAAACTACAGTATATCCAGAGGTAGGAGGGTGGTAGAAAATGCATTTGGAATATTTGTGAGCAGATTCAGGGTACTGCTGGGCACCATGGAGCAAAGGCTGAAGTTGTCAGAGACATTGTTTTTACATGTCTGGTGTTGCACAACATGCTGAGGACAAACCAGGGTGGAGCAGACAGGGCACCAACCCGGGCAAATGATGCAGTGGCCATATGCAATGAACAGGTGGTGTATGTGCTAGATGACAACTACAGGAATCCTTCTAGGGAGGCCAAACATCAGTGACACTTACTGAAAGACTACTTCAATCACATGGGGACATTGGATTGCCAGGAGGACAGGATCTGGGACGTGTCAGCCAAATACTTTGGGAGCAGAAGAAGCTGGCATCTATCAGTCCTTTTCAGGCCTACCCAATTATTCCCAGAACTTTAAGTTGGTTTTGCATGCTTTAAGTTGGTTGGCTTGTACCTGAAGGCTGTATTGTAGTGTCTGATCACATGCTGATCTCCATACCATCCTTGTCAGTTGAACTTCTTGAAATGTTGTGTGCTGAGGCAGCAAATGCATTGCATTGGCGCCTCGGGTCAGGAACTTGAAGGCTGAAGATTTGCTGAGTCCCATGCATCTGATGTGCGTCTTCAAGAAGTTAAATTTATCCTGAATCCAGTTTTGTCTTTCTGTCATTTCTTTTGGAGCCTGACCAGACTTGGACTGCATGAGTTTTCCAAGTCCTTCAGGATTCGAACGAAATCTTGCACACTTTGACAGGCAGATTAAAACTGTTGACAAACCTCTCCCAAAGGCTTTCTTTCCTGGCCATGTCCTTAAAATGTTCATTGGTCTTGTCATGCAACTCCTAATGGTCCTTCACAAAGTCCACAATAGTCTCTTCATCTGAGTCTGTCACGTAGATGTTTGTCCTACCCGCCTCTCCTCCACCCTCTGTATCCATTTCTGTGTCACTTCTGTCTGTCCTTGCATGTTTTTCGGCCACTCCCTCCTCTGCTGAGTGTATAGCTTCTCCCTCTGTTTCTGTGCCTCTTCCTCCCTTTCTCTTGCCTCTCCTCCCTCCTCCTCTGTATATCAGCAGCTGTACAGACCAACTCAAACTCTGTAAGTGTGTCTGTGGGGACTTCTATCTTCCTCACTCTTCTGCCCTTCTTAGGACCCACTTTTCTTTGTAAAATCAGTGTTTGTACAAAACAAAATTCTATCCACAATTCAGCCCAACTCCTAGTTAATTTGTAAAAAACAAAAGCCTTATCTTAAACGCTGCCAGATCTAATCCGTTAGATGCCAGATTCCAGATGAATCATTGCACAAACCAACTCGCTTTATATAGTCATAAATTTCATAGCCGACAAGGCGTGGGTTGGTAAAATGAGGCCTATCCTACACACTTCATGGTTTGTCTGTTGCTGTAATCGCCTTGTCGGTTTCTGTTTATGGATTGTCATGATGTGTTCCCAGCTTGTCTTGCTGAGATGTTACCGACTTTATGGTTGAAGACTTCCCATCTTGCCATTACCAACTTTTTGGTTGATACTTCCCGTCTTGACACATCAGTCACATCAGTTAGGTTTACGACAGGCCAGTTTCCTTTCAAGCACGGTCGGTTTGTGTGTATGGCTTGTCGGGAATTGGTGTTTAGGTGCTTAACCACGACAGGCCAGGAAGGGCTTCCAGACAATACAATTACACTATAGGACAAGACAGGAAGTTTGTCCGACAAGCCGTAGAGACTTAAGACAGGGCGGTTTCCAGGGGCCGGATTCACAAAAGGTGTCAAGTCTTAGCCAAATCTCAGCTGAGATTTTGCTCAAATCTGAGATTTTTGTCTCAGCTGAGATTCTGCTGAAGTTGAGATTCACAATAGGAATCTCAGCTGAGACGAAAATCTCAGCAAAGTTTTGAGTCTGGACCAATCAAAACTGATGTAACATTTTGTTGAGATTAGTGGGAAGTATACACATTTATATTTTACCACTCTACCATGTATACTCACATTTTAGAATATTTTCAATCAAGCAAAACGTTGTCTTTTACTATAGTTTGTACTGACATTCAAAAGAACTGATTATAACAGCAAAACAAGCCATTCATGTAAATTTGTAATGTAAATGTTTACTGTTGTTTTTGTACAAACTCTTTTTTTTTCTATTCATAATTTGTGTTACAAGTTAAATAATATGTCATACTTCACTATTTTCATTTTGTTTTGTGACTTTTTGTTACATAATACTCTATTTTATGAAAACTTAAGTCACCCCCAAGGCAGTCTTAGATTTGGGACCAAATCTGAGAAAAATCTCAGCCTGAGATCTTTTGTGAATCCCAGCTGAGCAAAAGGTCTCAAATCTGAGAAAAATCTAAGAAAAATCTTAGATTTGAGACCAAAATCTCAGATTTGAGACTTGAGACCTTTCGTGAATCTGGCCCCAGGTGGGCTGAGCCAAGGTCCGGATACAGAGTTGGGGAGGGTCAGTGAAATATCAAACATGTTTGATATTTTGCCGGTTCACTGCGACACGACAGGAATCTACAACTCTGTAAACATTGCTCCCGACCCTAAAAAAATCCATAGTTACTGACAAGATGGCCCTAGTGGAACACCCCCATAAACCATTCAGAAAGTGTTGCTCATACATATTTTGTAACATTTATAAGTCAGTAAAATAGCATCAAATCCTTATCAACCATCGAGTGGCTAAGAGGTAATTATTTAAAAACTTAGCTCTCACATTGGAATCGTTGCAATTAATATGTTTGATTCACTGTGGACCTGTGCTCACTTAACCTTAGCTATTAAAATGGATATTGAATTTCAGGTTGGATCTGTAAAAACACATGTAATGTATGTTATTATTTTATTTCAGTGTACTCCACCACCCTAGGCCTCTTGACAGTTCAAATGAGTACAAGCCAGTCGCACAAGTGTTAGAAAATGTCCTGACTTGTTCTTTCACTGCTCTCCCATCTACTGTTTTAAAAGACCATGATGCACTGGGAAAAGTGAGCTTGTTCAAGCCTTACAGCTTTTGTCTACGTGAACATAAGTTACTTGAAAGATGCATTTATATTTTACAAATACTTTGCGAGCAGAAACTATACAGAGCTTTGAAAACGGTGAGGTCTACAATGGAATCTGTTGAATCAATACTTGTGAGTGGAAAGATCCCATTGGCTGAGGTGAAGGTCATACACTTAACACGTGACCCACGTGGTCAGTTTAGGTCACTGATGTCATCAACTGGTGTATTGAAGGGAGCAAACGCAAAGATTCACTGCAAACAGATCTGCGAGAGAACAGCAAAGGATGTTGTTATAAGAGAGAAGCTACAGAGACTATACCCTGGGACTATATTAGGAATACACTATGAAACCCTCGCACAGAAGCCAGTAGAAACTGCCAATCAAATCTATCAATTTATACAAGGTTCAGATGCCCCACAAATTGTTCAGAAGTGGTTGAAGAGGAATACCCTATCTAACAGTTCTGATATCAAGGAAAAACAGTATGGAACTCAAAGAAAGGACTCTGGGGCCACAGCCAATGCATGGAAGAAAGCTTTGCCAAGAGGCATAATCAAAGATATTGACAGTGTCTGTTCTGACTATTATCAGATATCTGGCCTCTATAAAAAGTTTGACCATAATAATAGTGTCAAAAGAAAATTGATAAACTAAAGTGATACAAAAGATGTTGAACCCCTTTCTACAGCCTAATAACTAGTTTCTGCACTTGCACTTTCATAATGCATTTCAAATACAAGAATTAAGCCTCTTATTAGGACATGTTTTTTGCCTGTAAGCCTTACTGGAGTTCCGTTCGTGGAAAATGTATGTGGATAACAAACATACGTAGATCTTAACCAGGAAGTGATTTTTACATGATGAAATATGACAATATTAAATATTTTCTTGAAAACACACATTATATTTTATTTTGATAAAAAATATGCATATTAATCTACAAAATCGTCTTTTCTTACTAGGAAAAGATGCTTTAAAATACTGTTTTGAGAGTATTAATGGGCGAAAATGGGGGTTTCTGGACCTGAATAATTTGTTTCATTACTCAAGGTTTGATTACTTATTTAAATTAGTTATAACATTCACAAAATGACATTATTGTAGTTTTAAAGTTAATTTTAAAAGTGTTGAAAACAGCAAAAATTAGACGTTGAAAAACTATTTCTTGCAATAAAATGACATACATTAAACATTCATAATGGAAGTAAAAATATGACATGTATTCAATATCTGATGACATTTTATTGTAGTTTTAGTTTAAGGAAATTAACTAGCTGTGGATATGATAAGATGTTACATAGAATGGTGTAGGAAAGTAAACTGTTATAACCCTCCCTCCCCCCCCACCCCCCAAAAATGAATAATTAATTTTGTTTATTGTTGCTGAAGCCTGGATTTCAATAAAGACAAATGAGTGGACTAAAGCCTTTTTAAAAAATATATGGTAATTTTAGAATATTTTAGAAAGACGAGCACCTGTTGACATCCCATGTTTTGAGTGAAGCCTATTTTTAAAAAAACTGATATTTTTATCATTTTAATGGCAAATTATTTTTTCAAATAATTTTTACTTGAAGAAATTTGAGTCGACCTGGTAAAATATGAAAATTCTTTTACAATTATTATTTCTAAAAACCCAGAAATTATAAGGTCCTTAGCTGTTATTCACTGCAGTGTCTGTAGCCATTCAGAGGCCATTTATGAAAGTATTGTGACTTGGGAACATCCGCCCCCACACTTTCCTAGCCATGTCTAATTTTTAAAGTGATCACTAAAAATAAACAACCTTTTAAGAATGTGTGGGGGAGGATAGCCCCCAATGAAAACAGTCACTGTCATCCATTGCATGGGTGTTTGTAAATAGAAGTGAAAAATGTCAGCTCAAAAAAATACTTTCATAAATATCTTGTTAAATGGATTATCTTGCTCATGCATTATTAAATTAATTTTAAAGTAAATTTTAGATGAAATCATTCTACACTATTCTTTTGGTACTAAACTGTGGATTCATCTACATTGTTAAAGAATGCCTTTGTGAGAGGAAGCATTTGTCACATGTGCCTATTTTTAAACAATTGTGTCTCCATGTTTGCTATTTTCTGTGACTTTGTTTATAAATTACACTGTAATATTATAAATATATGCTTTTATTCATCTTCCTTTTTAATCAAAAACTGGTGTGTTGGTGAAAATGTGACTAAAATGATTTTACATGCATGGGAAATAATACTGCCAAAATATTGCAGATAATAAATTGTTGGAACAATTCTATAAAAGTAGGGTGGATGACTTTTTCTTGTTTTCCCATGACTCTGACCTTTTCTGACCTTTTCCACGTCTGTTGACCTTTTAAAATTTATTGTTATATGTCTACAATAAAATTTTTAGATGTAGGCTTAAATTGGCCAAACTTATAAAACCAAAGTTAATCCTAAGACATGTTACTTAATATTATCCCAGAACATTTGAAAGCTGGTTTATGAACATATGGACATGACATCTCTACAATGATTAATTATTTTATCTTTTTCAATTTAAAATAGTTTATATAGTCGCCAATATATATTAAAATAAAATATGATCTGATATTATTTCATTCGTCATATTCAAAATCTATGCACATTTCCAGGCTTTAAATAGAATTTTACATGAAAGAGTATTCAAAGTCATTCACAATAATTCATATTTTGTTCTGTAAAGTATATTAAAGCAAGGACCAAAATCATCACAATTTCACAACAAAACCATAAACACACAACAAGAAATTAAATTCTATGTATTTCATGCTTCAAAATCATGTATAATTTGTTAAAATTAAGAAAGAATTATTTTTCATATATTTTAACTGGGTAATTAATGAATATTCTTGTTCGCACGTGGCCACTGTTTTTCCACATTCTTGTTTGTAAACAGGGTTGCCGCACATACGCACTCGGAACTCCAATAAGGCTTATTGCTATAAGATCTTGGACATAACTCACATTTTCTGAAATTCCACCTATATCAAATATCTCAGTTCACAAAAATTTTTGCTCTAAGAATACTCTTAACATAACCAATTTTCGAAAAAAATATGGACTTTTTGAGAAAATGTTTAGGAAAGAAACAAAAATGAAGGTGTTTATATTTTAAAAGTGCCATCAGAGTGTATTTAAGGACAATTTTCAACAAGTCAAATCTTCATCAGTAACAAAATTTTGATTAACAATAAAAATACAAAAGCCAACTGTTTTCTTCACAGCTATGGTATCCATTCTGTCATTATGACCCTTAGAATTCGAAAAATTCTCATGAAAGTAAGAAATTCTTATTCTCAGAACTTTGTACTTTAAAAAGTTTTATTACTAAATGGATGTATTCTAATAAGAAGAGCAATTGTAACAATAGTAATGTTGGTTAATGGGGACCCTGAACCTAAACCAGTATATTTCCAAACAATGGAGGTTTGTTGTAGGGCTAGGGATTCTTACCTCTACATCAACACCATGACAGGCTAGAAGTTCCTCCACAGCCTCCAGATTCCCTCTGAGGACAGCAAAGAACAATGGTGTGTCTCCATAGACATCCCTACCATTCACATCACAGCCCGCCTTCACCAGGCTGCGGATCACTCGCTTACCTGACAGGCTCTATGGAATAAAAACTGTGGCTTCAACAACAATGTATTCAGTAGCATCTTTGAAAGATACTTCTAGAGGCCATGGTGGCCCAGTGGTAACACACTTGTCTTCCACGTCTAAGGTCAGCAGTTCAAACCCTGGATCTTATGTGGGAAAGTTGGTAGTTAAGTTGTTTACTGATGGTAGGCCGTTTACAGTACAGAAACTTGACCAACTGCATGTACCGGTCTCCTATGCCCACAAAACTGCCCATTGCATTATGACCTATACGGTGTTGAAAGCAACCTTTTCCAAATCTCAAATATATAAATTGAAAGATACTTCTTGACACACCTTGATACACCTTCCACACAATTTTTTCTTTCCTATCATTATTTATACCAAGTTCCCACTGTTCCATATTGGCCATACTGGCCTCACAGCTGCATAGCTTTGCTTAAATCAGATCAGGAGTTGAATCGAATCAGAGTTGAATCAGATTTTGGTTGAACATGGCAAAACTTGTAGGAATCTAGTAATTATCTAGATTATGTTACAGATGTGCATTCAATAATAAATGTGTCATGTTTTATTGCTGCATTAAAATTAAAAAATTATAATTA
Organism: Sabellastarte sp. h YS-2021; assembly: GCA_964017235.1. Taxonomy (NCBI): domain Eukaryota; kingdom Metazoa; phylum Annelida; class Polychaeta; order Sabellida; family Sabellidae; genus Sabellastarte; species Sabellastarte sp. h YS-2021. Next base: position 110,017,577 of record OZ024927.1, read on the forward strand.
TTATTATTTTTTAAAAAATGACTTATTATCTAAAAATATTAACTTAAAATCTCAAAACTTTCAAATATTTATTTCAAAAATTGACTTAGTGTCTCACAAAATTGATATTAAAAGTTTTAGATAGTTATCTAAAAATTGACTTAAAATCTAAAAAGTGGTAAGAATATTATCTAAAACTGACTAAGTATCTAAAAACTGAGATATTATTCCGAAAAATTAATTTAAATTTCTCAAAAAATGAAGAAGAAAATTACTGCAAAAAAATTAACTCAGTATATCAAAATATTGATATTCTATCTCAGTAAATTTAAAAAGGCCAATAATTTCCCACTTAGCCCTATTATTATTACATAAATGTGTGCTAATCTCCATGTTAACTTTTATTTACCTGTTCTTCTTTGTTATCAGTTGCATGGAACTGTATTTTGTGTCTGGCAGCATAGTGCAATGGTTGAGCTCCATCACTATCTCTGCAGTGTACATCTGTGATACAGATAAATGTAATGACAAAAGATAGCTAATCTAAAAAAGATATATTTTACATCAAATTTTAAAAAGCTGGTACACTGGTACACGTGAGAATGTGGTCTTTTTTGTAAAACATCTATATAAAATTTATCAAAAAAGGAAAATCTTCTTTGAATCTAAGTAAACTACCTTGTAATTTTATTTTGTTCAAGTATAATATAATGTATGTTCTACTACTAGTGTCTTTATTTTAAATATGATGTGATGTTAAGTTTAATCTTATTGTACAATGTAATTCTGTTTTTTTTTTGTTCTTAACATTTCGATCTAATGTGTGACATTTAAATATAATTCTCTTTTTGTTTACAGTGCCTCATAAGCCCTAGTAATAAGGGCTGACTGTTTGTGATTTTGCTGTTTGTTCATAATACCATTTCATGCTACTGCAGGTGGCACTTTAATAAAAAATCTCTCTCTCTCTCTCTCTTTAACCAGTACAAAACCAACACATATGTTTAGCTGAAAAGTATTTCAGGGGTCACTACTGTTCAAACAGCATAAGATTAATAAACTAACAAACTTATGAAAGGTCATCAGGACCTCATTATTTATTTAAAACACATATTACTCTGACAAATCAAGCTTTTAAATATCTAATACAGTAAAAAAATTACCTGCACCATTCTTGATGAGTAGGTCCACTGCATCTGCTTTGTTGTACCAGGCCGCATGATGGAGTGCACTCATACAGTTGTCATCGCTCTCACTGACCTTCGTCTCATTCATTCCCAGCAACTGCTGCAGGTCAGACAGCTGGCCATCTATAGCCCTCTTGAGTAAATCCATGGCTCAAGTTTTACTAATACAGAAAAATTAGTACAATTAGGCTTTATATGTAGACATGTGTGAAATCAGTAATGTACTGAGTACTTTCATAGTACTTATTCTCCACCATATGATGGATTGTATGAGCCACAAGGAGAAGAGAGGAAAAAATAGAATCAAGAGACATAGCAAGTTTACATCACTGACGCAAGCAAGATGGCAGGGCCATCGAGGGTAAGCTTTACTGGAAAGGTATATCTTCGTTTTCTGTCTGAAAGATAACAGTGAAACCACAGTACAGATATCATCAAGGAGCTCATTCCGTAAATTCCGAACATCATGCGCAAAACAAGTGTAAATCTTTAAGGACACTAGAAAATATATTACTATTTGTAATGATTTTAGCCAGGTTATTTTGGACAACAATGTATTTTCTGACCCTGGACTTCCAGGCAGTGCATTACAGCAGTCAAGGTGACTGTCCACACGAGCATAACAGCTAGTGTCACATCACATCAGGTATTTCCTAAAATATCTGAGATCTCATATCTTACGAAAACAGTCTCAACATACTTACTCAGATTGAATACCAATGAAACCCTCATATTGAACCAAATCCCAACAGATTTCTAACACTGTCAGCAAGAAACAATAGAAACAGTACCCTGAATATTGATTGGAAAGTAGGATATTAGTTTGCTTTTTGCTGTTTAGACCCAAACACAATAAATTCTGTTTTGTCAGGATTGAAATTGTGTTTATATTTGACATTCAATCCTTAACATCAGTGCAGACATTAATTTCTGGAGTGAAACACAGATCAGAGTAGAACTGACCCTGCTCACCTGGCAGCATTTGAATAGATAATATATAACCCACTGTAAGAGTGTGGAATGATCTATGGTGTCAAATGCCGCAGACAAGTCGAGCAACAACTGGGCCGTGAGCTCACCTTAAATTAGAGACTAGCGAACCTCATTTTTTATGGACAACTATGTAGTGTCACCTTTTTATAGGCAGATTTGATAGAGTTTTCATCAAATGCTGATGTCAATGTCTTTCATAAGCTGGACTTCCACAACACGCTCAACCAGCCTCAGGAGGAAACATAGACCAGAGACAGGCTGGTAACTCTTAAGCTCAAAGCCCGTCCTTACGCAGGGGGGATTAATGCATCAGAGTAACAATGCCTTTTAAAATTTGATAATTTGATGGTGCATAACCCTCTGTTAGTGAACAATTTGCCATATTGGTAACTGATAGCAGCAGCACATTGATGCATTCTTTAACCAAAAATGCAGGGCATGTCTTATAAAAATAACAGTTTGCATACCAGTATTGAATTGTATTGAATTGTTCAGTAAATTTTGTGCAGTTTGTAATTGTTAAACTGACTGTTGTTGTAACAAACGTATTTTATAAAACAAACCGAATTTAGGTTTTTACGCCAGAGAAAGAGCTATACAATAATTCGTGGTGACTCAAATCTTTGGCAGCTTCAAAACAACACTGTAAAACATAATTTTAAAAGTGGAATGGTTAAAAATTGGATGATATATGCAAATACTTGTTTATAATTTAATTTCAAAATATTGTTGTGTTTATCACAACTGATTTATATATACTACTCTTTTTCAGTGATATATTTTAGTTTGAAGTTATTGTACAAGCTTTACTGGTAATACCTGAATAGTTATGCCAGCTTTATACCCACTGGTGCATAACTACTTGGAGCCTTTTTTGCTTCTAATCCAAATCAACTTTCATAGCACCTCAACGCCACAAAAGTATACTCATGACTTGACAAACAAGAACAATTCCAATTTCAATAACCCAGTGACTAGAAGGTCAGCACCTCAAAGATGCACGGTGAATAAATGGAGAAATGGTAGAGATGCTCTCGGAAAGAACTAAGACATAGATTTCTTTCTGAAGGAGGAAATAGAGGTAGATGAACAAACCTCATCAAGCAGGTGGTTCCCCATTGCAGGTGCATCAAAAGCAAAACTGTAACTCAGTTGTTTTTCTGATTTTCACAAATGGATGACCAAAATTGTGTTGCCAGAAGAAGTTTAACATCACCCTGATTTCACTTAGTATTGTAGTACGGAATGATATGAGAAGAGAGATATGGATCAAATTAGATATGATAGCAGGTAAGAATATAAATTAGAAAAACAGGGTAGTTTTGAACACCAAGCAATGTTCAATAGGTAATCAGTGAAGTTTCTTAAGTACTGGAAATATTCTAGTATATCTACTTATATTTTTTATAATTCTTGCAGCACTGTTTTAATTGCAGCTAATTGTAGATTAAATTTGGTGAGACTCCCGAAAAGTAAATTATAGTAGTCCAGGAAACTACTAACAAGAGCATCAACAACAGGTAAAGAAGCTTCATGGGTGAAAACTGTAAAGCCTGTCTTAAGCCTCTTACTTGCACAGAACAACCTTTGCAGCCACATATTTGAAAAGGAAATATCATAGTCAAATCACATTTCTAGATTCTTGACCGACTCTGCAGGCTGCAGGTGACTACCTAGCATATAAATTGTAAATCAGCCATTCAACTTTTCCCTTTACATTTTTAAACAAAAGAGTACAAACTCAGTCTCAGCAGGAATCAGCTTGAGTTAGCAGGGGGGGCAGTTGTTTGCCTTATCAAAAGCAAAACAGGCACACTTGCATGAGAGATGAACAAAAAATCTGTGTATCATCAGTATAAAAATGAAATTCGACATTACTATGTATACCAGTGACCTTACTTAGGGATATAGGGGCCATGGTGGCAGAGAGGCAACACTCTCGCCTCCCACCTCCAAGGCCGGGGTTCGATCCCCGTCACGGCCTCAAGTGGGAAAGTTGGTAGTTGCTTGCCGTTGGTCGGCAGTTTACAGTTCAGAACCCTAACGAACTCTATGTACTGGTTTCCTCTGCCCTTCCAACTACCTGTAGTGATATGACCTGTACAGTGTTGAAAGCAACGTAAAACCCCAAATAAATAAATACTTAGGGATATAGTGTAGAGTGACAAAAGAAGATGACCTAAAAGAAAACTTCAACAGGTTCCTCTGTTATCTTTTAGGTGCACATTGAAGATAAACCTTTTCCAGTAAAGCCAACCTCCATAGTTCTTTTATGTCCCTAGCATCGCTGGTGTAGGTCTGCTTTGTTTCTGGATTCTGATTATTCTTTCTCCCTTCGTGGCTCCAGCATCTTAGAGTGTGTAATATGATGGGGAGTAAGTACTATAAAAGTACTCATTGTATAGCATTACATCGAGGAAAACCCCAACAAGAACTTACAATGATCTGAAAATGCATAGCCAGTTTGTATAGTTGGGTAGGAAGTTGGCGACTTGAGTACAGAACCACCAACACAAAGAGGTGTTGAAACCAACTGAGAAGAGTAGAAAAATCAATGGTATATCCAATGTCGTATCCAATACTAGGTTCGCCTTTGGATAAAGAAAGAGGCATTACATTCTTCCAAAGAAGAAACAAGAGAATGGCTGCAGCAAGTAACAGACAGACAAGATCCAAAAACCAAGCGAGTGAGATTGGCAGTTTGACCCAGGTGGCTCCTGAGGTTGGGGCTACACAGGAGGCTATACTGGAAGGTTATATCTGAGGCTACAGTGGAGGCTCCAAAGGAGAGTTTGAGGAAGTTTGTACTGAGGAAGAGGGACCAAAAGAACAAGAGGCAGATCAAGGGTGGATTATGCATAAATCGCGGAATACAGCAGGGGCATAGGGAAGATGTCATTAAGCTATCTTTTCAATCTTTTGGGATTATATACCCAATCTTTTGCATTGTACAACTGATTTTTTCATTGTATAACCAACCACTATCAGATCGGTATCATATCACAAACCCTACAATTAACCTATCATATTGGTCATAAACCCCAAAATCCAATTAGGTAGAGGATCACAAACCCAGCTACCACCCGCTGAGTCATAGGGGCAATGCATGGAAAATCTGAATTGAGGGCTAAGTTTACGATTGGATCGCCATTATGGAACAGCCTCATAATGGATAGGTTACCAGTCTCGATTGAGTGATACCAAGTCCAGTGATGTTTAACTTCAGTGATCGGACAGGAACTGGCCAGGCTACCCCACGTTGGCAGGTAACACTTTCAAGTACATAGACATCAATACACAAACAAGAGCAGTAGTTTATATGTATTGTAAATGTACATAAAATACAGGAACACTCACCAAGTTACTTGGACATACTACAATGATGTGAACCCTATTTTAATCACATGCAGAAATCATCACACATCATGGGAATCACTAATCAGTTTATCCAAATACACTGACAGCCTCCACTGTACCTATAATATTGAATGTAGTCAAAGAAATGACTACTACTATACTCTTATATTAGTACAAATAATAAGTATGTCTATATGTGAAGGTGGACAAAGATTAGGACTTTATCACACAGTGATAAAGGAAAGTCAATAGTTGGTGACATCGGGTGGATGAAGTAAATACATTTAAGAATCATTTACCATTTTTCAAGCCAGGCAAGGTCACAGCCAAATAAACTGTTACATCAGGATGTATGTATAGATGCATTTTGTGATAAACAGAAAAGTAAAGATAAAGAATTCATTGTTTAAGAATATCTAATCTTTTTGCCACTTGTATATAGTTTACCACTTTCTCACTATTAACTAGAAAGCATTCTTGGAGCGCAGACCTCTGCAAAGGCAGTTTCCCCATGCTATAATTTCACCCAAATGATGTTTTTTTTTTAATTTTAACCCTCATAATGGGATAGTATGACCATAAAATTACAGTGGAAATGGAACTTTTTTAAAAACTCAGTATATTATCTGGATATTTTCAAAATTGAAAAATCACTTCTTGTTTTTGACAAACCCTACCAATATAAAAAATCATAAAGATCTATTGATTGATTTTGGTGTAATGTTGAATGCAAAAGAAAGAGCATTAAAATTCAGTGAAAATGGGACATTCAGGGTTTTTTGGGTGCAACCAGAATATTTAGTCAAAATTTAAAAACTTCTTAGTTTGGTTAGGCCCTACCCACATAAAACTGCACAAAGGTGCGTCCATTATTTTTAGAGTAAACCTGAACACAGACAAACGAACTAACCCAAAAACATAACTTCTTCAGCAGAGGTACTCAACTTCCCTTATGTCAGTTTGTAGTCTCCTTTTAAAGACCCATTATTCTCCATTTGCTGAAGATATTTTGAAAAATATTCTGTTTTGTGTGTCTGCAAGAATCTGCAAATACAGAGAGTTGGCATTATAAATGTATCAGTACTTTGTGCCCAGGTCACATGACTCAGACCATTTTGTGTGGGACCATTCTGGATTTTAAAATGTGAGGACACATTCGTTGAGTTGAGCCAAAAAATCAGATTAAAGTTCACTAAAAATGTCTCAGAGAATCTCTGGTTTTAATTGATATTCACAGAGACAAGCTGTTATTTTTTTTGAATAATTGCTGAAGTGTCAATCATATTTGATCCAAAATTTAACCCATATTTGTTAGGTAAAATGTTTTTCTTTGTTTACTTCTCGATCAACAAAATTGATCAAACCATGCCCAATCTATTTTGATGACGTGTTAATGGATGAATATGTATAAAAACAGAGTTATATCCTTGGTTGATATGTGTAGGTTACAGTCGCAGTTATATAACTTGGTTTGTTTTAAGATAATTATTACAGCATAGTTTATTGGAGGACAAAAGTGGCTATCAAAAGCTTCAGGCTCTACTGAGATTCGAACGGAGAATATAATATTTACTAGACAGGCACTTCAACCAACTAAGCCACAGAGCTACATGTTGCTAAACTTATTTAAAAATATTGACAACATGGGAGCCTAGCATTAAAAAAAATTAACAAAGAGTACCCAAGAAAATCGAAGCCTGTTCTTGTTTTAGTGTTGCATGCTAAAGAAATATTAATGTTTAAAGTTAACGATCCTTGGATAATAATACTTTTGTTTGCATGTCACCATTGTTAAGAAATATTCTTATAAGACTGCCGCACATACACACACAAAAAATGGGCTAAAATATAAAAGTTAATTTTTGAATGACAATTTAATGCTTTATGTCAGAAACTAAACATAAACATGGTTAAAGGAATATGCTCATGTATAATAGAGAAAATTGCACGTAGCTTGATATAATTATAATAAGAAAAATACATTTTGCTACGTAGTCTAATATTCATGAGACATATGATTAATGACCTATGTATGTGATCATAAGAAAACACATTTGATCTAATATGTGAGATTGTGAGATTTACACTTTGTATCTTTTTGTACCTTATCTGTTTTATCACATTTATTGCCTGTGTTCAAATTGTCGTTGTCACAGAAATAAAAAAAATAGGCCTTTCTATGGTCATTGCCTTGTCTTTAACTATTATAGTTTTAGTTATTTATTCTTTCATGTTTTGGCCCTTTCGCCAGACATTATTATCTGTTTGTACACATGTATGTTATTCAAAAATGCCATCTCTAGTTAATGTATGGTCATCTGTGGTGTTTTCGTGTCATATTCCCTGGGTCAACACAAAAACTATATTGTAATATTCTTAAGTTTCACTTTGATCAATAATTCTTTATATTAACATTGATGTTTTTGTCAAAATGCATCTGAAAATCGATTTCACAGAGAACTGCTGATGCTCATTGATCTTTATATGAAAAGGTATGTATAAACTTAACTAAGAAAATTATATTTTCATTGTTGTCCCATGACACCATGGCCTTGTGTTATATATTAGCTTATTTAAAGTCATATATTGATGACAAATATTTTTAAAAATTTTAATCTAGAGCACCTGCAAATTGTTTCATTAGCATATGACATGGAAACTCCACAGTAACAGTTTTTATTTGCCTATTGTCTCATTATATTGTTGGCTTCAAAATAAGAATTAAAATTTAAGAAAAAAAAACTGTTCTGGAGGATATAAATATATACCAATTTTCACTCACTAAAAAACAATTCAGATTGAAAGTTTATTTTTGATAATGTTTATAGTCAGTGAAAAAATTTTCTAGTATGAAAACCCCATGGATCACCATATTTATTATTTTAGTACAGTATTAATTCTTATTGTTGATGAGTTTAATCCATCAAGTTACTTCCTGTAAAAATGAAATCCAAGAGAGCATTGGGACCCTATTGTATAGATATGGGAGCTAAACTTGAAATATCACCAATTTTAAAATGAGTACAAGCCCAATTGAGGCCATAAGGCCTGGTTCCATATTTAAGGACTGTCAGAATAGAGTCCCTGATTTCCAAATCAGGGTGGACTGGGATTGTCATGACCTAAAAGTCCTAAAAGGTGGAAAAATGAAATGAATCTAAAAAATCCCATCCTTGATCCAGACTACTTTATTCGTGGGCAACCCATGGTATTTGCTCTTTTCCATGATTTTGATCAGGATCTCAAGACAATGCGACATAATAGCAATGCCATTGATCCTGAGCTATCCGATAGGCTATATGATCTCACAGATTCAAATTACAGAGCTACCTACAAATTAGAAATAAAAAGTGCAGATGAGGACTGCTATAAAAACCATTTATTGTCTTCTCAAACATAAAAAGTTCATGTTTTTAACTATATCCAGATCATTTGGATCCAGAATGGCAGCAAACATGTGTTATATTTTTTAAATTTAGAGATGTGTCTCCTGATACTGTCACATCAACAGGAAAGAAGGGTAGTCAACTATGAGGTTCAGGCTCTGGCTAGTCAAAGGAGAACAAATCAGAGAGGAAATCAAAGACAGCAATTACTCAATCCGAACCCATAGGCTGAGAGGACAGGACAAAAGAGACTATCAAAGGCCTCAGGCTCTGCTGGGATTTGAACCCAGGATCTCCTGTTTACTAGACAGGCACTTTAACCAACTAAGCCACAGAGCCACTTGTTTCTTTCACAATGCTAAATTACTTGAAAATATTGACAACACGAGAGCCTAACATTGGTAAAAAGCTTTGACAAAGAATACCCAAGGTAATTGAAGCCTGCTCTTGTTTATTTTTTTATAATGATTTTTCACTAAACTACTTGAAAACATTGACAACATGAGAGCCTAACATTGGAAAAAAGCTTTGACAAAGAATACCCAAGGAAATCAAAGCCTGCTCTTGTTTATTTTTTCCAATGTTTATAGTCAGGGGAAATTTATGCTAGTATGAAAACCACATGGATCACAATATTTATTTTGTTTAGTACAGTATTCAATCTAACTGTTGATGACTTTAACCCATGAAGTTATTTCCTGTAAAAATGAAATGCAAGAGAGCATTGGGACCCTATTGTATAGATGTTTCGTCTTGTGAGCTTTAGACTTTGTATCTTTTTGTACCTTCTCTGTTATATTATATTTATTGCCTGTGTTTAATTTGTCAATGCCACAGAATTCATATAAAATAGGCCTATTTTATACAATTTCTATGGTCATTGCCTTGTCTTTAACTATTATAGTTTTAGTCATTTATTTTTTTGTGTCTAGTATATTCCCTAGGTGAGCACAAAGATTGTACTGTAATATTCTAAAGTTTCGCTTTTATTAATAATTCCTTATATTAACATTGATGTTTTTCTCAAAATGCATCTGAAAATCGATTTTACAGAGGACTGCTGGTGCTCATTGATTTTCATATAAAAATGTATGCTTAAACTTAACTAAACTAAGAAAATTATATTTTCATTGTTGTCCCATGATACCATGGCATTGTAATATATATTACTTTATTTAAAGTAATATATTGATGACAAATATTTTTAAAAAATCAATCCAGAGCACCTGCAAATTGCTCCATTAGCATATGAAATGAAAATGAAAAAATGAAATCCAAGAGAGCATCATGACCCTATTGTATAGATGTGGGAGCCGAACTTTGAATATCACCAATTTAAAGATGAATATTAGCCCAATTTAGGCCATAAGGCCTGGTTCCATATTCAAGGACTGTCAGGACAGAGTCCCTGATTTCAAAATCAGGGTGGATTGGGGTGAACATGACCAAAAGGTCTGAAATAAGATGGGAAAATGAAATGCGTCTGAAAAATCCCATCCTTGATCCAAACTACTTTATTCGTGGGCAACCCATGGTATTTGCTCTTTTCCATCATTTTGATCACGATCTCAAAACAATGCGACATAATAGCAATGCCATTGATCCTGAGCTATCCGATAGGCTATATGATCTCACAGATCCAAATTACAGAGCTACCTACAAATTAGAAATAAAAAGTGCAGATGAGGACTGCTATAAAAACCATTTATTGTCTTCTCAAACATAAAAAGTTCATGTTTTTAACTATATCCAGATCATTTGCATCCAGAATGGCAGCAAACATGTGTTATATTTTTTGAATTTAGAGATGTGTCTCCTGATACTGTCACATCAACAGGAAAGAAGGGTAGTCAACTATGAGGTTCAGGCTCTGGCTAGTCAAAGGAGAACAAATCAGAGAGGAAATCAAAGACAGCAATTGTTCAATCCGAACCCATAGGCTGAGAGGACAGGACAAAAGAGACTATCAAAGGCCTCAGGCTCTGCTGGGATTCGAACCCAGGATCTCCTGTTTACTAGACAGGCACTTTAACCAACTAAGCCACAGAGCCACTTGTTTCTTTCACAATGCTAAATTACTTGAAAATATTGACAACATGAGAGCCTAACATTGGTAAAAAGTTTTGACAAAGAATACCCAAGGTAATTGAAGCCTGCTCTTGTTTATTTTTTATAATGATTTTTCGCTAAACTACTTGAAAACATTGACAACATGAGAGTCTAACATTGGAAAAAAGCTTTGACAAAGAATACCCAAGGAAATCGAAGCCTGCTCTTGTTTATTTTTTCCAATGTTTACAGTCAGGGAAAATTTTTGCTAGTATGAAAACCACATGGATCACCATATTTATTTTTTTTTCTAGTACAGTATTAAATCTAACTGTTGATGACATTAATCCATCAAGTTCTTTCCTGTAAAAATGAAATGCAAGAGAGCATTGGGACCCTATTGTATAGATGTTTCATCTTGTGAGCTTTAGACTTTGTATCTTTTTGTACCTTATCTGTTATATTATATTTATTGCCTGTGTTTAATTTGTCATTGCCACAGAATTCATATAAAATAGGCCTATTTTATACAATTTCTATGGCCATTGCCTTGTCTTTAACTATTCCAGTTTTAGTTATTTATTCTTTCATGTTTTGGCCCTTTTACCAGACATCATTGTCTGTTTGTACACATGTATGTTATTCAAAAATACCATCTTTAGTTAATGTATGGTCATCTGTGGTGTTTTCGTGTCATGCAGTTTTTGTGACTAGTATATTCCCTAGGTGAGCACAAAGATTATACCTTAATATTCTAAAGTTTCGCTTTTATTAATAATTCCTTATATTAACATTGATGTTTTTCTCAAAATGCATCTGAAAATCGATTTTACAGAGGACTGCTGGTGCTCATTGATTTTCATATAAAAATGTATGCTTAATCTTAACTAAACTAAGAAAATTATATTTTCATTGTTGTCCCGTGATACCATGGCATTGTAATATTGTAGTGTGCCGAGTATTTAGCTGGTGGTGTGTGGTAAAGCCAAAACTATAAGATTGATGTTTGTCAACACTCTAGAACCAGAGCACTCAAATACTGCTCAAATCAACAACCCAAGAAATCTAGAGTTAAACAATTACTAATTGTAAGCCACAAAAGTTATACCTAAGTTATTTACATGATTATTTACAGAAGTTGGCTTTTAAGTCATTAGAGAGAGAGAAGTTAAATGTGTCTGAGATGTCTATGGATGAAAGGAAATGGAAGAGAAGTAAATCAAGCAAAGAAGTTAAATAACCAAGTTGGAAATCTATTAAATTATAATCATGGACAAATTGTATATGTGGCCCACTGAATTGTGATAGCTAGGCTAGACTGAACACATTACACTGGCTTTAAGCTAGGAGCATTATGGCAGCCCTATATGTTAATCTACCTCCTATAGTTATTCATGTTGCTGGTTGTTCTTCTAAAGTTGTCTCTGCTAAAGTTGACCTCTCTCTTCAGCTAAAAAGCCCAGAATGACCATTTTCGCCGCCTTATATACCTTTACTAGGTCACGTGGTTTCACAGCCAACGAGATCTCACGGACGAGATCTCGCAGAAAAGATAAACAATGACGGATTATCGCCCAAATGATCATTGATCATTGCAATATATATTACTTTATTTAAAGTAATATATTGATGACAAATATTTTTAAAAAATCAATCCAGAGCACCTGCAAATTGCTTCATTAGCATATGAAATGAAAATGAAAAAATGAAATGCAAGAGAGCATCGTGACCCTATTGTATAGATGTGGGAGCCGATCTTTGAATATCACCAATTTTAAGATGAATATTATCCCAATTTAGGCCATAAGGCCTGGTTCCATATTCAAGGACTGTCAGGACAGAGTCCCTGATTTCAAAATCAGGGTGGATTGGGGTGAACATGACCAAAAGGTCTGAAATAAGATGGGAAAATGAAATGCGTCTGAAAAATCCCATCCTTGATCCAGACTACTTTATTCGTGGGCAACCCATGGTATTTGCTCTTTTCCATGATTTTGATCATGATCTCAAGACAATGCGACATAATAGCAATGCCATTGATCCTAAGCTATCCGATAGGCTATATGATCTCACAGATCCAAATTACAGAGCTACCTACAAATTAGAAATAAAAAGTGCAGATGAGGACTGCTATAAAAACCATTTATTGTCTTCTCAAACATAAAAAGTTCATGTTTTTAACTATATCCAGATCATTTGGATCCAGAATGGCAGCAAACATGTGTTATATTTTTTGAATTTAGAGATGTGTCTCCTGATACTGTCACATCAACAGGAAAGAAGGGTAGTCAACTATGAGGTTCAGGCTCTGGCTAGTCAAAGGAGAACAAATCAGAGAGGAAATCAAAGACAGCAATTACTCAATCCGAACCCATAGGCTGAGAGGACAGGACAAAAGAGACTATCAAAGGCCTCAGGCTCTGCTGAGATTCGAACCCAGGATCTCCTGTTTACTAGACAGGCACTTTAACCAACTAAGCCACAGAGCCACTTGTTTCTTTCACAATGCTAAATTACTTGAAAATATTGACAACATGAGAGCCTAACATTGGTAAAAAGCTTTGACAAAGAATACCCAAGGTAATTGAAGCCTGCTCTTGTTTATTTTTTATAATGATTTTTCGCTAAACTACTTGAAAACATTGACAACATGAGAGTCTAACATTGGAAAAAAGCTTTGACAAAGAATACCCAAGGAAATCAAAGCCTGCTCTTGTTTATTTTTTCCAATGTTTATAGTCGGAAAATTTTTGCTAGTATGAAAACCACATGGATCACCATATTTATTTTTTTTCTAGTACAGTATTAAATCTAACTGTTGATGACTTTAATCCATCAAGTTATTTCCTGTAAAAATGAAATGCAAGAGAGCATTGGGACCCTATTGTATAGATGTTTCATCTTGTGAGCTTTAGACTTTGTATCTTTTGCACCTTATCTGTTATATTTATTGCCTGTGTTTAATTTGTCATTGCCACAGAATTCATATAAAATAGGCCTATTTTATACAATTTCTAAATGGTCATTGCCTTGTCTTTAACTATTATAGTTTTAGTTATTTATTCTTTCATGTTTGGCCCTTTTGTCAGAAAGGCTGAGAGGGCATTAGCAAAGAGGCAGTCACCTGTCCACTGGGTATGGCCTTTGATCCAACAGGGAGACAGCCATGGATGATATATGTCATTATTGCAGCTTGTGAATGCTAAAGCTCTCTCTCCTGCCTATTTATAGTTAGCAAGTCAAGTATAAGAGAGTCTATACCATCTGTGTGCCAGGCAATACTACCTGAATTTCAAGAACAGTTTCTCTGTTTCCCCACCACTCCAGTATACTGGCAGAAAGTGTAGCAGGTTTTCAGGACCGAATGATACATCCCAGATGCTGTAGGGACCCTAGATGGAAAGCATGTGGCCATAAAAAAAACAACCTCATTAAGGGAGCGAATACTTCAGTCACTGAGGGTTCCATCCCTCTGTTGTTGACCCTGGTGCATGGATACTACAAATTCATGTGGGTCGTTATGGGCTGCAGTTGCTACTGCTCTGACACACAGATTTGTAACCCACTCCAAACTGGAAAATCGCAAAAAATCTGGAAGACAGATCCCTACCCAGACCTGAGCCACTGTTTGAAGTCAGGAGAGATATAAAATACTTCCTGCTAATGGATGACCCTAGCCATGGCTCATGAAACATTTCTCCCGGAGAGCCCCCACAGGAATCAAGCAGAGGAATCTTGAGGATGACCCACCTGAATCAGACAATCAACTATTACCTGGAGAGGCAGGGAATGAGAAGTTGGTAGTTGCTTACCGAAGGTCGGCAGTTTACAGTACAGAATCTTGACCAACTGGTTTTCTCTGCCCGTTAAACTACCCGTTGTGATATGACCTATACAGTGTTAAAAGCAATGTTAAAATTTAAAGTGCTATTTGACCCATCCTGCCTAGTGACTAGTGACAGACATTCCCCACCTGAAAGACAGAGGCTTAGGGATGTACATTTATCAACGTATTCTTTAGCTACTGGGGATATCATCCAATTTTATCTGTTTTAAGTTTACAATTTATTGAAACTTAAAAGTTATTCTTTTTGAATAATTGGAATTAAATTGAATATTACCGATAATACCTTGTTTCAAAATTTACATAATTGGAGAAATAATTCGCCATCATAATACTGTGACCAGTTTGTAACTTAACAATCTTAGTGCGAATGCATGCGAATGCATTATCTCCAATCAAATTTCCCAATAAAATATTTAATATTTGAAAGTAATAAATTATCAAAAAATAATATTATACACTGGATCAATCAATTCACCTCAGACTAGCAAAGTAATATTTTTCTTATGCAAAATTTTTTGTCCTCTGGTGAATTTAAAATTGTGGTGATTTGACTGATAGAATGTCAGGCATTCAATACAATTTACTTCTATTCAGTCTTTAGGGCAGAAGAAATTTGTATTCAAACTCAATGATGTATCTTTAAAGCCTCTCTTATATCCTATCGTACGTGCATGTACGTCCTGGTTACAGAGAAAAACGGTTGATTTGCAAGGGACGCTTAAGCTGCACATGTGAATTTATAACAGAATATCAAGGACACATGACCTCGCAATGAAAATTGGCATGCATATTATTCTCTGTGTGCTCGCAGTATGACTACAAACACATCATTGTCTCAAGGGTAATGTATGAGAGGCTTGGGCACTTGCGTTCTCCTTGCTAGTGTTGCAAGTGCTCCCCATTCACTTGCAGGGTTTGCATGTACCGTATAATACACTCACTTGTACCTTGCATTGCATTAACCCACTGTGCAGCCTGTAACTAGTCACAGACTGTTCTTTGATATTCAAGTTGTGACACTCTTGTTGGGACAATTCACCTTATTTGCACGTGTAAATCTCTACTACCCCACTACCAGGCTATACTCATATTTTTCAACAATATTTGTAGCACACTTGTGTACACATGTACGATGGGATGTACGAGAAGCTATAGACATGAAATTATAATGTTGCCACATCCAATGCAAAAGATGGTCATGCAAATGATAGACAGTTTATTGATGCCGTCTTAAAACATCTGTGACCTTGATCCAAATATGCAGTATTATTTACAGATATAAGATGTTAATTTCATATATCAACCATTCTTTTTTATCATCCACCACATCACATATTTGGCTTTAATACCTAGACATACAGGCCTCGTAATATTTTATGTATTCCTGGTGCCCCGTGACATGGATAACTATTGATGCCAAAATTGTAAACAATTGCCGAGTTTTTGTCAATATTTCCGAAATTATGTAAATAACAAATATGTTGTGTACATCATTAGAAAGTTATTTTCACAGACTTTCTAGTCACTTATATTGCATTAAACCCTGTGCAGAAAGGTTAAAAGTTGATGTTTTTCACTTGTGCCTGTAACTGTCAAGTCAGTGCAAGATCCTGCCTTGGTCCAAAAGAACATTTCTTGAAGCATCATTGAAGAAACAAGAACATATTGATGAGCCAACGCTGCATAGTTAAAGATAAATAGAATCAGTAAGCAAGACAGTAATATATGTACAACAATAAAGCAACATATAAACTAAGTTGAGAATTGCGCCCATGTTACAACTAGTACTAGTAGAAGTATGAAACATATGACTATTAATGATCAGACAGTGAAACTGGTTCTTTATTTACTTATTTATGCACAAACCAGAATGAGAAATGTCAAAAATATACCTTTATAAATGACCATATACAAATAAAGTGCTTTTTAAATTGCTTATAAAAGCAAACTGTTATCACATTGTATCAATAACATTCTTGAAAGGATAATGGTACACTTTGCCTGAAAACTCAAATCTTTGTTAAAGTAATTTGTGTAAAACTGAAAATCAGTGATTACACAAAAAACCTGAACATGTTCAGCCAGTACTTAGTTACACGGATGTCTATAACATATAAACTTTGATAATCTGAAAACATATAGAGTCGGTGGTTCAAACCCCGGACCCTATGTGGGGAAAGCTGGTAGTTGCTTTCAATGGTCGGCAGTTTACAGTACAGAACCTTGGCCAGCAACCTTCCTCAGCCAATAAAACTCCCCTTCGTGATATGACCCATACAGTGTTGAAAGCACCATTAAAACCCAAATAAATAAATAAACATAGACAAGTTTTGATGAAATTTTCAAGAAATGTCAACAATGGCACAAGGAAGAGATGGTTAAATTTTGGTGTTGATCCAGATCATCATCTTGATCCAAGAATTTTTAAAGGATTTCTCAGCATTGCACTCCAAAGCTACAGTGGATCTATTGGACCTTGGGGCATGGCCTACTCTCTTGGAGTGCTGTTCTAGTTATTATATATATCCAGCGTAAGCATTGTCCACATCCAAATGTTCAGCACAGACATGGTCCAGCTCCTCCAGTGCCTTGGTCCACTCCAGATAGTCTTCTTTGTACTTGTCCACCTCTTCAACCTTGGTCTTTCTCCTCATAGCATCCTGCCTACAGACCATCCCTCTTTTTCTCTGTCTGAACCTCCCTGTACTGCTGGACCTGCCTTTTGGCTTCTCCTTTACAGAAACATCCAAGCCAGGACCATCCACCTTCTCCAACTCACCAGCAGCTTTAGTAGTAGCATCATTGTACACTTGGGCGCTGATATTGTACCAATCTTTTCCCTGTTTCTCTTGACTGTTAAACTTGACTGCCAGGTACTCATCCTTGGTGCTGAAATCTGAGTCCATATTGGTTTGACTTGTGCCACTCTACAAATATATGTTTAAAAATATCACAATGTGGTGATTGTGAATGATGTGATACTATAAAGCAACTCATATAACAGCTTAAATAAATTTGTATTTAAATAGTATGTTTCTAAAATTGTAAGTTATATAATATATAAAAAATTGATGAGTGACACCCTTGAACCAACTATTGCCATAAGAACATGTCAAAAGAATAAACCTTCAAACTTGTAACTTCTGATACAACCATGTCAAACATAACTTTACACAAAATACAAAACTCTTCCCCTTAATTTAACAGTGAAAAAAACAATCATAGGATAAAGTCAGAAACAGACATAGTGGAGACGAGTATTAATGCAGCTCTTAATATCCTTAATTCGAAAAAAAATTGTACCAATCACCACTGCGAAATTAGGAACAAGCTGAAGTCGCATCCTCATAGTCCCTATAATTCTGGCGTGGTTTTAAAACACTCAATCATTTAACAAATTACTGTTTATCATTGTAAGTAAACTACACAGTCTACGGAAGATGAATTATTATTGATTGAGTGAAAATATGGAGAAGCTGGAAGACCAAGGAGTTCGCAAGTTTGGTATTTACCAAGTAATGAGATACAGTTTTGATCAGTAAAAGATACTTGTGTATTTCAGTGTTCTAACTTATCCAGAGCTTGTTGACTGTTCAAGAGGGTACAGAGCAGTTTCAAGAGACAAAAAATGTCCCGACCTGCTACATCACTTGTTTAGATAATAGATAACTTTCTCATAATTATGGAAAGATATGTAATTGACTAACAGAGTCAGTAGATGAAGCAGAGGACCTCTTGCTGTGTGCAACCATCCTTCTGACAGAATCCCCCTCCACCACCCTGTGGCTCATGGTACTCAGTGCATCTTTGGATTGCTGGGAGTGGTCACGTGAACACTTGTGTTCTGTGTATTTCCTTTCAAAAGCCTTTTGCACCTGAGCAAAACAGTGGGTATACACATGAATAGGCATGTTGTAACGCTGTTATAATACAGTATTTCTATTCTAATACAGAGAAAGGGGGCCACCGTAGCAGAGTGGTAACACTCTCGCCTCCCACTTCTGAGGCCGGGGTTCGATCCCCGCACGGGCTCAAGTGGGAAAGCTGGTAGTTGCTTGCCGTTCGTCGGCAATTTACAGTACAGAACCCTAAGGAACTGTATGTACTGGTTTCCTCTGCCCTTCCAACTACCTGTCGTGATATGACCTGTACAGTGTTGAAAGCGACGTAAAACCCCAAATAAATAAATAAATAATACAGAGAATGAAAAACAGTTACTATTTTGCCAAATCTGCCTAGTATAATGAAGTTGGCTTCAGGATATCCAACAGTTACTACAAAACCTAGGCCAGTGTGTTAGACAAAGCTGACAGCTCAGGTAGTTCTTCTTCTGGAACAAGGTCACATGATCTTCTTCCACATAAGCCTTGAGTAAAATATGTTACAAAAAGTAAATTTCTGTGATAAAAGTTCTGGAAGGTATGATTTCACAGCTCATGTGATGTATGTATTAGAGTAAGACAGCATCATCTTCTTACAATATAGACTTGAGTGAAATTGTTAAAAAATAAGGAAGTATAATTAAAAGTGTCTGTCACTGAAAATGATAACATTTATAACATAAATTTTGTCAATACCCCCTGCCCCGGGAGATGAAACACAGACCTGTGGACAAGCATTCATTTGACTGTACAATAATATGTGACAGAATAAAAGATAGAATATGACTAATAATTATAATTGCGTATGAATTAGCTGTATAGATTAAATATAATAAGGTTAGTTTAAGGTCACCTTTGACTTAAGAAAATAAAATGAGAAACTTAAATTAAACATTTGAATTACACTTAAGGCAGCCTTAAATTAAGGCTATCTTTAGCAAGTTAGGCCAGAACGATAATGAACCAAGAAATATGAGTAAGCTAACCTCAGAAAGCCCCAGTTAACCTTAAGATAAGATTACCATTGTTCTTAATGACTATGCAACAAATACAAATATTTTAATGACATAATACATATGCAAGCTATACACTGCCTAAAACAAGTGAGTTTAAAACACATAATCTTAGCTTAAATTGTCCCTAAAAAGTGTTTGCCAGTGAAAATGATGACATTTATACAAAAAAAAGGTGAGGTAATAGAATTACATTTCTTGATGTAATTTGTGCATCTTTTGTATAATAATAATATTGTAATAATAATGTTGTTCAAATGACACAAGGGAAATATTAGAGATCTACGAGTTACCCAACTTGTAGATTATGATGGTAAATATATAGACAATTTGTAGAAAGTCAGTTTTTAGCCAAGTGAATAATAATAGTTTATTCTCTAGCTAAATACGAATGTTATTGAGTATGGAACTAGTGTAGAAGGGATAACATTTTAATTATTTTATTTTAACAATTGACATGGAAGGATGTTACCAACGCACCTGAAGTTAAATATGAGCAGGAGGTACTTACATCTTTGTTCATAACACAGTGGAAGATGAAGAAGAAGACTCCCTGCAGGGAGTTGCAGATAGTGAAGATATAGGTAAAGACCAGGGTGGAATGATCAGCAGCAGACAGAAATCCAAACACCCAGCTCAGACCAAGTAGTGGTAATAAGATGACTGTAGCTTTGAAGCCAGTCCTGTAAAAAACAGTAGCATCACACAGGGCGAAAAAAATGTGCTTGCTTTCCCAAATATATACTAATGACAGTGTAGCATGGATGAAGTAAGGATTTACACCCTGTTCAACAGCCAGGGTAATATTGACACAGAGACTGTGTTGTCCCTTGTGTAAGTTGACCCACACAGAGGTGACGGCCTGTAATCAGACACAAAACCTGCTGGCCACTAGGGCACTGGGGACCTTTGTGGTAAATAGAACTCATTCATCTCTGAAGTCATGGTTTTGAATACCAGTCCTGACACACTGAATGAGAAATTTTTTTTTGGTTTGGTTTCTCATGTTCTTATAATTCAGAAAACTAGATCAACTGACTTTGTAAATGATTTTATTTCGTTATCTTGGGTACCTGCCATGGTATAACCTTTATTAATACCAATGCAACTACTCAATCAACTTTTAAAAAGAATCCATCTCAGTAAAAAGCCGTTAGTAAGAGGATAATAGCTTGGCTATCTCCTCTCTGGTCGAGGATTATAATTCAGGTCATGTCAAGCTGTGGGAATCATTTTCAGAAAAACGATAAAGGGTAAGTTTAGATGTTAAATATATATACATGTAACTTACTTAATTGTAGACAGGTCTTCATTCCTAGATTTTATTGATCTAAACATTATCTTCAGAACCACTATCAACACCACTGTATTGGCCTGAAATATACAAGAAGTTGTTACTAAATGACTGATTTTTTAAGTTATTCAAAAAATTTGTTTAATTTGATATAATTTTAATCACTACTTAGATATATGTGTAAATAATTTGAATCCATGCTTGTGCATATAAATCATTTTAAAAATACTTGTATATTCATTTCAATATCTTAATACTGTGGAGTAAATCATTTTAATCTCTTAACACTTGTACATATTAATTATTTCAATCCCTTGCTACCTGCATGTGTAAATCATTTTAATCCCTAACTACTTCAATTTATTAATAATATGAATCCCTTACTATTTGTATGCGCATTATTTTAATCCCCCAATACTTGTATGCGCATATCATTACAATTCCTTGTTACTTGTATGTGTAAATCATTTTAATTACTTTCTACTTGTATGTGTTAATCATTTCAATCCCTTGCTACTGGCATGTGTAAATCATTTCATACCTCACACTACTTTTTCTTTAATCACGTTCTACTTGTATTTCAATGTAAAATGGGGCGGGGGGGCAAGTGTGCCCTCCTATATATTCTAAAATATGATACCAATCATTTGGAGTACCCAAAAATGGTGACATGTTTCAAGACTTTTCATGAATTATGTTTATTCAATGGTCTTGATTAATAGTTGGTATGTATATCTTATGACATCACTGTGTTGGTGGTAACCATAACTACAAGTGATTATATTTACGGTACTCATGGCAACCTAGCAAGTGTTGCATTGTACATGGAACCTTATGAAACCCACAAGCACTGGCTAACCACTTACACTGGCCGATAATTCAGAACTACTCACAAACAAAGTCAGCCCCACAAAAGGAATGAACCCAATGATCAACAGCTTGTTGCTCAACCAACAACTGAAATAGGCAAATAGACAACGTTTTAAAAGGGCAGTTTTGACCAATTGTCTTAATGCTAGGTAGGTTTAACCTCAATAATTTAAATTGTACTGGGAAATTCCAAAACTGGGTGTGGTTACAGCTTACAGATGTTACAGATATGAAAATACATAAAATATGTCATGGACCCTTTCACCATTTTAAACTAGTTACATCCAGTTTATGAGTCTACTAACATTAAAATAAATGACATTATTTCTTAAGTTAATGATTACCTCCATTTTGAATCAGAAAAAATGTGATGATTTCCCAGTAAATATCCATGTTTTTTGCCTTGGCAAAATTAAAAATAATCCCATATCATTGGGTATACACTTTTAGGCTTAAAACATAGGTTATCGTTGTAAGTTTTAAAATCGTCAAAATGTACCTAAGGCGTGTTTACTAGGTAAATTGTCAGATAATCTATCATAGAACTATTTTCACAGAAAATGAGATAACTATTGGTTGCTTATGCAACAACTTTCTTTATTTTTATGGATTATTTCCCATCCTTTATACCCAGGGCTATAATCAAATGGGCTCATGTATTTTTGATTGTGGATCATTGTTTATATCATGGTGGCTTATCTTGACAAGACGTCTTTGGTGCTTTTCAGTGGGATTTGCATTTGCGACTGCTTTTTAAAAATGTTTGAAAAACCTCCTGCGCTTTCCCCTGAGCTGTACTACAATATACATGCTGAAGGGTTGAGATGGGGGGGGGGGGGGGCGCATGGCTCCACTGGGTGGATAGACGGCGTGGCCCATGCTTCAACATATACTATCAAAATACAAGGTCTCTTTTTGGAGCCGTAAGGACAAATTCATCAGCCAGAAATAAAATATGATCATACAGAAAGATGTGACCTAGGAATTAGTGTTCTCCCAACTCGTTTGATATGGCAGGATGAAAATGACACAGCCTAAAGAATTGTCCGAAACCAAAACTGTCTCATATCTCATATGGTAATTACTAAATGGAAAGAGTGATTGCGTGTTATATGAATTTACATATACAATTTTCTACAATGAAATAATGTAATTTGTAATAACAAAATTCTGTAGAAAAAAAGATACCATACTTACAAGTCTCCGGCTGCATACTCATCAAGAAACACCAGCACACAGATCAACACATTGAGGAATGGGAATCCTGGAATACAGGGTCCATATTTAATGGCATTCTTTTCTTAAAAAAACTCTTACTTTTCTTTAAATATTCTTCCCCTTTTTGTCAGAATATTCTTAGAAATAGATATTTTAAAAGAAAATATTCTTAGAATAAGATATCCCAGAAGAGGATTTTATTTTCAAAATCTGTCTTGAAGGTTATCATTGCAATTTATCTTTGACAATCAATACCTTCATGCTGCTCAACAACTAAAGCCTCTCTTACATCTCATCGTACGTGCACGTGCATCCTGGTTACAGAGAAAAATGGCTAATTTGCACGGGAAACTTAAGCTACACGTCCGATTTTATGACAAAATTTCAAGGTTGCTGAGACCCCACAATGAAAATTGACATGTACATTATTCTCTGCATGCACATAGTATTGCTACAAACTCATCCATGTCTCAAGCGTAATTTATGAGAGACTTCTCCTTGCAAGTGTTGTAGGTGTTCCTCATCTATGTACATTGTTTGCATGTGTTGTAAGATACACTCACGTGTACCTTGCATGTATATAAACCCACTCTGCAACCTGTAGCTAGTTACAGTCTGCTCTTGTGCATATAAGTATTGACACTCATGTTGAGAGAATTCACCTTGTTTGCACGTGTAACTCTCTGCTACCCCACTACCAGGTTAGGCTAATATTTTTCAACAATATTCATCGCACACTTACGTGTGTATTACACGTACAATGGGATGTAAGAGAAGCTTCAAATACAATTGCTTCTGCTGCCTGATGTGTAACTTCAAACAACTTTAAACACAAAATCCTTAATTCTGCCTGTTTGATGTCAAATTCTTCTTTTTAAAATATGCATTGGCACAAGTGTAAATTATACATGTATATTACAAGCAAAACTTAATTTATTAACCTGTTTCATAGATGTTTAATGGCCGATAATGAATTCTTCATGAAATGAATGGATGAAAAACTGTCACAAAACTCACAATCTCTTCTCGGAAATTTACAAAGTCACTCCAGCATTCATTGCTGTACACCATCGATTTTGTATAAAATTGTATGTGACCAAAAAATTGAAGTACCTGTTTACAAAGTTATCATTTCTAATTCATTATTATTTGCTTTAGAATTTTAAATTTTCAATTATTTGCTTTAGAATTTTAAATTTTCAAAGAAAATGAAAGAGATTTTTTTCATAAGAATAACAATAGTTCTAATCTTGGGATTTATGTTTTAAGCACACCGTTCCTCAAAAGGAATTTACTCATTTTCACATAGTAAGTGCAAATCATGCTTTTATGTTAGAACTGTGGCGAGTTATTAGGTATATACCCTATAAACTCTATTAAAACAACTGTTAATGGAATTTTACACACTATATGAAGAAATGATTCAGAACAAAAATGAATAACAAAACTTGAAATTCATATATTAACCCTTTTAAGCAGCAAATTTGTGCTCAGTATCAGGTGTCCCTCTGTAAAATATCAGTAGTTTGCTGTTTTATTATAATATATTCTTTGTATTCACTGGGGCCCGTACCATGGATTATCAGTGTTAATGCATAATTAAGTGCTAATTTCCGTAGATATGTTATTAATTATGTCAGCTAAAAGGTTATAGAGTAAGAAATCTAAAATTCGCCACATATCTGAAATTCGCCACATGTAAAAATACTAATAAAATAAATGAATTGTGGTGAGATTTGTTGACTGTATAGTAAATTAAGGCTTTTTGAATTGAAAAGTACCAATTTTTGGACAAAAACATCATTTTCTTCATAAAATTAACTAAGCTTTTAGAGGTGGCGAATTTTAGATTCCTGGCGAATTTTAGATTTCTTACTCTATACTTCATTAGAAAAGTATTTTACACAGCTTCTGCTAAGTTTTGTAGCATTAAAATCTATGTAGAAATAGCGGAGAAATCTCAAATTAAAAATTAAAGTTTTTATATTCACTTGTGTCTGTAACCATGGATACATCTCACAGCTAATCTGTTGCATTCTTTTAGTAAAAGAATAACTTATTATAGGAGCAAACTGATGGATGATAAAGGTAAAACATCATGTATGAAGATGAACAATATCATATCCATACTACAAACTTGTATTATATTGTCATCTTCATATGTGAAATACTTTTTAACACACTCACCTCCCACCTCTGAGGTCCTCTGTTAAACCCCAGATCCCTTGAGGAGAAATTGGTACTTGCCTAAAAGTGCCTGGCAGTTTACAGAGCAGGATCTAGATCAAGTAGTACATACTGGTTTCCCCTACCCTTTACACTACCTGTTGTGACATAACCTATATAATGTGTTGAAAGCAATGTTAAACCCAAATAAACTGCATATAGACATCTTTGGAAAGATTCCCTAGAACCCATTGATGCTTCCAATAAAAAGCTGTGCATCCAGATATTGCATTGCCTCTAATTACCATATCACGTCCCAGAATTAGGAATAACAGTTTTGATAGTTTGTCTCAACTTTTGATGTTTTATACATGTACAACTCACCCCATCCCAGTGCCATGTATTTCCTGAAATGGCTGTTCCTTCTAAAGACTTTGACCAGAGACTGGTAGAGGTGGATGCCTTCAATCAACATCCAGCAGAATAAACTCGTCAGAAAGTAGTGCAAAGTAATAGCCAGAACTTTACACACTGCCTGAAACAGTCAGAAATAAAATAAAATGTTATGAAGAAATAAAGTAAGGCATAATAGATTAAATAAAATATACATGAAATAAAGCAAAGTGGTATACGTGAAATAAACCAGGGATGTATACAGGAAATGCAGCAAGGTCGTTCACATAAAATAAAAATAAAACAAAGTGGTATACTTGAAATAAAGCAAATTAACATATAGAGAATAAGGCAAAGTGATGCACAACCAATAAAGCAAGGTGACATATTTATTTATTTATTTGGGGTTTTACATTGCTTTCAACTCTGTACAGGTCATATCACGACGGGTAGTTGGAAGGGCAGAGGAAACCAGTACTTTCAGTTCGTCAGGGTTCTGTACTGTAAACTGCCACCCAATGGCAAGCAATTACCAGCTTTCCCACTTGAGGCCATGCCGGGAACCGAACCCCGGACTCAGAGGTGGGAGGCGAGAGTGTTACCACTCTGCCACTGTGGCCCCCGCAAGGTGATATTAAAAAAAAGCAAGATGATACACAGGACGTGCAGCAAGATGAAAATGAGGTGGTATACATGAAATAAAAGCAAAGTAATAAATATGAAAAATAACAAATTGGTATGCATGAAATACAGCAGAAATATACATAGGAAACAGAGCCAGGTGGTACCCACAAGGTAAAGCAAAATTATGTTACAGGCAAAGTGTAAAATCAGGCATTTCACAAAATGCCTAAAGATTCCAGGCATTTCGTGAAATCCCTGATTCACTAAGGCATTTTGCGAAATGCCTAAAATTTCCAAGCATTTCATGTAATGCCTGGTTCTGAGTTCCAGGCATTTTGCGAAATGCCTAAATAAGATGCTCCAATTAATTTTTCACAAAGTTTCACAATCTGTCTGAAAGAAATTTAAGGTGAGAAAGCAATGGAACGAGATAGCCAGGACATTACACGTTGTCAGAAAAACAGAGACTTTTAGGCAATCTGATATGCAGACAGGTTTGCCTTAAATAATGAAATCAGCAGAAATGAATGAAGTGTACTATGATGGGCAGGACTTTGAGGATGTCTTTATATATTGAACACATCTAACATTACTATATAGTGGTACCCATAATGTTAACAAATAGGATAAACACAGGAAAAATGTTGCAATGTGAAATATGGTACAAACATTTATAGATTGTCCACAATAACACACTTGGCAGGTAAAAAAAACAGTAGTAATGATGGGCAAAATTCTGTCCTAAATAACAAGGAAACTATGATCTAATCTGACTTTTACAGTGTTTAATCCCCATCACGTGACAGAATCTAAGGTGCAGCCATGCATAATGTACCAAATAAGAGTCGGTTCATTTACATAACCAGGTCATACTAGAAAGCTACAAGGCAGAGGAGAAGCTAGGGGGATAGGCTTTTTCAAACAGGTAAGTTTTGACCTTTTTCCTGAAGGAGGCAATAGTGGTTGTGTTTCTATCTTGTTACGTTGGTCATTCCAAAGCTTAAGCTTCTCTTACATCCCATCGTACATGGATACACACGTAAGTGTGCTGCAAATATTGTTGAAAAATATGAACGTAGCCTGGTAGTAGGGTAGCAGAGATTTGCACGTGCAAACAAGATATATTTTCCCAACAAGAGTGTCACTACTTGAAAATCAAAGAACAGACTGCTACTGGCTACAGGTCGTAAAGTGGGTTTATATACATGCAAGGTACACGTGAGTAAGGAGAATGAACGTGCCTAAGTCTCCCTTAAGTTACCCTTGAGATATGGATGCATTTTTAGCCATGCTGTGAGCATGCAGAGAATAATGTGCATGTCAATTTTCTGCAACCTCACAAATCTGTTATAAAATTGCAAGTGTAGCTTAAGTGTCCCTTGCAAATCTGCCAATTTTTCTCTGTAACCAGGACGTATGTGCACGTACAATGGGATGTAAGAGAGGCTTTAGGAGCATCGAGGCATAACTACGACCGAAAAATTTGATTTTAAAAACAAGTGAAACCCCAAATAAAGTAATGAAAGGTCCCACATGTTAGCGTTAACCTTTCCTTGTCATTAACTGACAAAACTGAAACACAGATTATTTATTTAGGCTAGTTGTGTGTTATTTAATATGAATATGTTTTTATTAAAATGTGCGTTCACACAAAGTGAAGTGTTTTAATGGGCATCTAACTAATTATTATACAATATCAGCGCTCCAACTTGGGATCATGCAAAACAACATACAGCTTACAAATAATGATTTTATTCATATATGTGAGCCTGATCGGCTGGAGATGGTGTCATTTTATTTTATACTTAATGCCAAATTTGAGCGTATGACAAATTGGTATGTAAAAAATGACAAATGTACCTTGTTATCAGTTCTCTCAAATCCCATGAAATAAAGCAAAGTGGTATACATGAAAAATGACAAATGTACCTTGTTATCAGTTCTCTCAAATCCCAGAAAAAAGTTGAGTTGTGAGAGTGCTATAGTTATGGCTAGCATTTCATGGATCCTGATTCTTTCATTCTGTAACCTAAAAAGTATCAGAAGCACACTTTATTAAGCTTGATGAGGTCCACAGTGGCCTAGCAGTTAGAATGATTGATATCTATTCACAGGCCGTAAGTTCTGTGTGGGTTCCACTCCCACAAGATGCAAGGCTGAGGGTCTATCTCAATATAATCCTGGCTGTTGAAAGGGACGTAAAACGCTACTTTTGGCTTTGTGTTAAGCTTGATACATATAATAACACTAAGATACACATCTGTAATATGTATTTCATCTTAACATGGGCGTAACTTTTCCCTCGTTTTGAAAATCAAAGTCTGAATACAAAGCTCTTTGCTTGTAATTTGTTGAAGTTTAGTGTGCAATATATAAAGGATGTCCTAATGAAAAACACACATGATGTTTACAATGTGTTACTTCGAAATTAAATTAATGCACATTCATTTTTACACTAAAATACAATATTTGTGTATGTTCTTAGTTAAATGACGTGTCTGTTAGCAATATATACCTCAGAATTAAATTTACATTCATTCATTTATACACTAATGTATCATTCTTGTGTATTATCTGAGTCACGTGACCAATAAGTAATTTGTTTCATATGTCAAGGAGGTATTGTATTTTGCGTTGTATTTATACTCAGCATATTATCTCCTGTACCACAGAACTCAAAGGTGGTATTTCACCCATCACAAGCCTTGGTGACTGTCATTTGGGATAGGACAACAAAGGACCACCATTATAAGTGTCATCCAAACAGCTACTGATCTACCTTTATTTTAGGATCAAACCCAGATCCTCTGTACTAGGCCACAGTGGTAGGTATGGGGGCAAATGACAACACTCTTCTATAGGCGGAAAGACACATTCATTATATTTTACCTGAAAACCTCATAGATTATAATGACGACGACACAGCAAGTTATGGACAGAATGCCCCCAATATAGCTGATGTAAGACAAGGCTGTCTGGTGAGCATCTGACAAATTGGCCTGAAAGCAGAAAACGAGAAAATGCCACCAAAATACATCATTTACGCATGAAATATTACATTGGTTTCCAGTACTTTCCAAGAATAATGTGGTTGTTTTCTTAAATTTGAAAATTACTAGCACTATTGAGACCTGTCTAATGCTAAACTTAAGTGTTTTGCATGTTAGTTTTATTACATCTTCTAAATCCCTGTGTTATAAAGCTCTAGTTATGTTAGACTGTTTAATAAAGCCTAAATTTTTAGCATATAAATTGTATATAAATTCATAATGTATCACATTAACGGTACATTGTGGCACATAATTTGTTATAAGTTACATAAACAATGCTACCATGATCATCAACCGAAACAATAATTAAGTGAACCATAGATACCCTGAATATATCCATGATCAGGGCGAAACTAGTGAGATGGTAGCAGTAGCAGGTGGTGTGTGTGGAGTTGGTATCATGCACTACACAACCCTGTGTGCTCCAGATGTCCTCCTGTAACCTGTAGCAAAACCAAAAGGTCAATTTGAACTGGTTTAAGGCCATTTTAAGACGTGGCGGCATATATCAACAGTTATTTAACAAATGCTTACATTTTAACTTGCAGCTGTGGATACATCACTGAAATGTAGGTTCAGTAAAAAATTTTGAATTGTAAAACATTTTTATGTGTGAGTACTGGAAACTACTTCTAGCTTCATCAATATTTCTTGCAAACAATAGTATTTTTAAGTTTATGTTAAGAAACCATTGTTTCTTTGGAATTGTACTTATATCAGAGCAAGGTGTCTCTTACAGGGATGTTCCACTGGCATACTTGTTGGTGACTGGTCACATGACCTGTTCTTTCCAACTATCGTTAAGCATTTTGAGGGCTGGAAAGCCACGGGGTATACAGTCAGATGGTTTCCAATCTCACTCACAGATTGGATGTACTATAAATCCTGAATGGTCATTGAAAAGGTAGTTGTTTAAAGTTGGTACTTGCTTGTTGTTTAACATTACAAATTCTTGTCCAAATTACTGTGCATTAGTTTCTTCTTTTTTTCTCAATTGCTTGTCATAGATAAGAACTACTGAATGTGAATAAGAAAGGGAAACACAGGAACATTAACTGTATCCAAGTCACATTGATTAATACCTGTATGGTATTAAAATGAGAACAATTCTTTGTCCCTCTAAACAGTTGTACTGTGTGGCTTGTAACTATGACCAATCAATGGTAAAACTACATGTTTGTGAGAGTGATATTGTGAACTCTTTTGCAACACGAATTATTATTGTAAAGCCTCAGATAATGGGTTAAAAGTAAGGCAGTGACTTTGTTATAAAAACGACACCGGGTATTCGTTTCGGAAGAGCCGATCCGAATTCGGGTAACCATGTTTTAGTTTTCACCCAGTGGAAGTAGCAGAGAAGCAAACATGGCGGATGATGTAAACAAAACGTTATGAAAAATAATGCTAAATATCTGTATAAATAAGGAAAATTATGTGAAAACTATTAGTAGTTAGAGAAATCTGGCAGATTATTGAGGTTTACCTACGTTTTTTGTTGTTTTACAGTATATTAAATACTTTTTCGGTTACCCGGTTTGCCACTTTGTACTCGGTTTCTTACAGACTTCGAACCGTTTTCGGGTAACCGGGTCACCTATCGCAGCCTTAGTTAAAAGTGACGTCACACCAAACCAATATAACATATCTATGGTTATTTACTCAGCACTTTCGTTGACAAAGTAGCAACCAGTATTCAGAATCTCCTCTCCAGCAGAGAGTCCGTGTCTGAAGATGATGACCACTGGTATACTGAGGTTGCTGTACAATTTTTCATTTACATTCAGAATCTGGGCTGTCACTATCTTGGAACCTCTGGTTGTCCAGTTCTTGCTGGTGCTACGGAAGAGAAATAATCATACATGAGATTCTATACAAATAGTATGGCTAAATATTATGACTTTTACTTTAACAGTACAAGAATTAATACAGTTTTTTATTATCTTTTTACTATTTTGGGGATTGGATACTTATATTATACAGAAAACTTTATGTAATTTTTAAATTTTGCACTTCAAATCCATCAGTATGACACTACACTAGTATGCAATTGATGAAATTCAGAGACAAAACAAATGAGCCAAAAAATTGGTCTCTAGAGGTTTGAGCCTCAGAGAGAGCTCATATCTGGAAAAAAAAACCTTGGTAATGTGATCCGACTACTAGTCATTAATTAATAGGTGATACCTGTTCTCCTGTGTATCACCAATTTCCAACAACTGATAGAGGGTTGAATATTCCACTTGACTGAAGGCCTTGCTGTACCCAGCTAGTAGTGAAAAACAATATGAAAAATACCTGAGTTGTGACAATATATACTGTGCTCTATTTTTGCAGTTTATTTCAATTGTCTCATTTTGTGATATTTGATATAATATACTCTCATGGTGTGTGGATATGACCATTTTGGGGACCACTCCTAGTCATCAAAATTTTTATGAGAAAATTGTTAAGGCTAACGCCCCTTTCACATTACAGGTGGTAAGTCCTGCAGTTACAAGTGTTCCTCTGCAGTGGAACTACCTCCCAGGTAGCCCCATTTTGCTGGAGTTGTTCACACTACAGCTGGTGTAACTTGCGGTTATAAGCATTTGGTGAAACACCCCTGTCCTTCAACTACCATTCAAGATTCGTATGTGACCTTGCGACACAGTGGCAAAACGTCCAATACCTTAACTCACCTTATGTTGCTGTATTACACCGAAAGATGATTAAATCACAACCTTCGGTTACCATAGTAAGAAGTTCATATGTGCATGCACGAATTCGTCGATGCATGCCTAGGGTACCAATTTCAGAGGCAGAAATTTTTAACATTTTAAAGGTTCTGTAGGACTTGTGAGGCAATGGACAGTTCGCCACTGCCTCGCAAGTTTGCAAACGGATATCAGATGGTGATCCAAGGACAGGGACATTTCACCAAATGCAGTGTGAAAGGGGTATAACAATTTGAATTTCAGCAGAAATGAGATTAATTCTTTTATACAAATAAAACTAAATTATTTATAAATATGAAAATGCATTAATATAACCACACAGTACTAAATATACCATTTATATTTCATCAAAAATTTTTAATAAAGTGTTGTTTTTTATTATTTTTTTATTTTAAAATTTAGGTCTTATCTTTAATGCGGTAACAGAATACCATGTCTTAAAGTTTGAAGCCAGGAAAACTACTACTATATGTCATACCCAAAGTAAATCTGGGAATAGGTAACTTATAGAAATAGGTCATTGTCAGGGACTATATTTGTAATACAGAGTCTACGATGTATTCATCTTATGCTGCATAATTATATTGTTGACGTATATAATACTAAGAATTATGGTGATGAAAAGCTTAATCTAGGACATACAAAAACTGGGCTCTGCTTGCTGGGAAATGTTGATGACTTCCTCTGTGAAGATGACTGTTGTATCACCGCTTTTACTTCTCATCACGTGGCTTCTTTCAATGTCAACGTCATTCGAGTCTGCCAAAATAAAACATTTAATTTTAAATTCAGCTCAAATACATTATTTTGCATAATGTATTTATTATAATGTCTTTTACATACAATACAGAAGATTAAAATGATAAACATTGGCACATGTGTGATATATATCTTTAATATTGATCTATATTATGTATCATAAACTTTGGATAGAGTGCACACATTGATTTTAACGCGCATCAATAAAATGAGATTTCTATACTCTTGTATGTTTTAATATATTTTACAATTTATAAAATTACCAATATATAAACAAACTTTCCAGGGCTGGGGCCGATTTCACAAAAGGACTTAGCCCAGACTTAGGCTTAAATTGAAGACTTTTGTCTCAAAATGAGGCTAAGTCTGTGATCTAAGACTTGGAGGATTTCACAGAGCTGCTAAGTCAAGGCTTTACCTAAGTCTACCCAAAAGTGGGCTTAACTTTTGTAAACAAAGGCTTAAATATGGCCGCCATATATTTTTCTCACTTCAAAATTTGAAATGCTTGAAAATAAAGAATAAATATATAGAACACCTCCCTAAATTATTTTTTGGACATGTCTGTGTGATTATAAGGTTTCCCATTTAAAAATACAGCATTTTTTCAAAGATAAAATGAGCTAAACAAGGGATATATGTTACACTGAAATATTTTGAGTAGAAATAAAGGGTCACATGACCTAGAAAACCACTGTAGTTATATGATAAGCTTGGACTTCGCTAAGTCACCCTTTGTGAAATCCATTTAAGTCCAGGACTTAGCAAAGACAAAAAACTCAGATTTAAGTCCCTGACTTAGCCTAAGTCTGAGACCCTTTGTGAAACCGGCCCCTGGTATTCACAAAGGGTCTTAGACTTAGCCAGGTCTTAGGCTTAAATCCAGTCTTAAAGTTAAGACTTTTGTCTCAGCTAAGTTTTGTCTTAAAACCATATTCACAAAGGTGACTTAGCTAAGTCCAAGATTATCAAATAACCACAGTGGTTTTCTGTGTCATGTGACCTTTCTTTTCTATTCAAACTATACTATTGGTGACATATATCCTTCATTTAATGCATTTTATCTAAGGAAAAGTGCTGTTTTGAAATGGAAAACCTTGTTACCACATATAAACTTCCAAAGGCTGCTTTAGTGAGGTGTTCTGTATAATTAAACTTTATTTACAGCCATTTCAAATTTTGAAGTGGAGAAAAGTTTATGGCGGCCATATTTAAGTCCTCTTTAAAAAATTTAAGCCCACTACCAACCAGTCTAAAAGTTGAGCCCTTGGCTAAGCCTAAGACCAGTCTTAAATTCTTTGTGAATACCACTAAGCCTAAGACAAAAGTCTTAGCAGTTTTTGAGCAGAAACTTGAGACAAAAGTCTCAACTTTAAGCCTAAGCCCTGGGGTGGATTTCACGAAAGGTCTTAGTCCGGTCTCAGGCTCAAACTTAAGACTTTTGTCTCAAATTATTGGAACATTTTACTTGAGCCCATGGTCTCAGCCTTAATGGATTTCACAAAAGGTCTCAGTCTCAGCTTTGGCTGAGCCACTGGCTCAAATGTTGAGACTGGTTAAAAGTGGGCTTAAGTTTTGTAAACAAAGGCTCAAATATGGCCGCCATAATTCTTTCTTCACTTCAAAATTTGAAATGGCTGAAAATAGGGAACAAGTATATATAACAACCCCCCGAAGTAGTCCTTGGATGTTTTTACATGTTAACAAGGCTTCCCATTGCAAAATGGTATTTTAGCAGAGATATTATGTGTCAAACAAGGAACATATATGACATCAGTAGAATATTTTGACTACAAAAAATGGTCACATGACACAGAAAACCACTGTGGTTATTTGATAAGCTTGGTCTCAACTGAGACCCCTTCTGTGAAAACCATTTGAGACAAAGACTTGGCTGAGCCAAAAGGCTCAGATTTGAGCCAGTGGCTCAGCCTGAGACTGGGCTAAGTCTGAGACCTTTCATGAAATCCGCCCCAGGCTAAGACCTTTCATGAATACGGGCCCTGATCAGACTATTTTGTAAATATCATGTCCTAAAAAACTTCAAAAAAAAAATTTAATTTTAACAAGAAAGCATCTATCCAGCAGAGAGATTGTGGGGGTGGGGGGAGGGATCAATAGTCTTAATATATGTGTTTCAAGTTGCCTTCAAATTATTGTATCCTTTGTGCTAAGGTAGTACAATATCTCGAACATCAAGTCTAATTCAGTGATTTTGTACTTTTTAGGGCTATATGATTCACACACTAAAACTCATTTGTAACAGTTTTGAATGCCCTTTTTTACTTGCAGATACTATCTATGATTTAAATTGTTAAAAATGTAGGAATTTTATACTTGTTAGCATTATCTGTGATTTACACACG
This sequence comes from Sabellastarte sp. h YS-2021, assembly GCA_964017235.1. Classification (NCBI taxonomy): domain Eukaryota; kingdom Metazoa; phylum Annelida; class Polychaeta; order Sabellida; family Sabellidae; genus Sabellastarte; species Sabellastarte sp. h YS-2021. The sequence goes on from OZ024927.1 coordinate 110,052,723, forward strand.
GAGTTGGTGACTTTGTACGTGTTTGTTCTATTTAATTCCTGTGACTTTGTCAATGGTACTGATTTAGTAATTTTGTTAGAAGTCAAAATATTCAAGATTGAACCAACCGGAAGTATGGCCATGTTGATTGATGACCTCCTGCCACCGCCACACATGGTCAGTGTTCAGACTGTCAGGCACAGTGATGTCTACGTCTGTGGAATGGAAAATTATTAAGTATCTACTTGGAACAAGTCACTGCCCCTATTTTGTGTCCGTGAAAGATATATGATTAATTATTCAGACAAATGACAAGATCCAATGGGCATATTTCTTTTAAAAAAATTAGTATTTGTATGTTGATAAAGATTTGGCATTCAAAAAACCACAAACATCGGCAAACAACTGCTTGTTCTTTGAGGCCAATGTTGGTATTTAAATCAAAAGGTCCTCAGTGGTACTAGTAGTGGTTGTCAGCTCTGTGTTCGTTTGACTTTCACAAGTGGCAATTACAGTCTTACAGGCTGCCCCAGCATTACCCTGGCTCTTCAATGGGACATAAAACAAGAACTTTGACCTTTGCACCATAGTGCCAACTAGAAGCACTAAATAAACATGATTCACATATTTCAGCAGGCATTGTTTATTACTTTTCTACCATTTGAATATACACTGAAAGTGGTAGATTACAGTTACATAGTATTCTAGATATGCATAAAGGAAATACATATGAAACTTCTTCATTAATGTTCTTTACTGACATTAAATTACAATATATGCCACATCTGCCTCTTAGAAGAATTTAAAAATAATCTGATAATTCATCCGAATCTGTGTATCTGAGAAACTGTATTCGCAAAAGGCCTAAGCCAAATCTTAGGTTAAACTTTTGCAAACGAATATAGTCAACTTAAGCCCAAGACTTGGCTAAGACCTTTCAATATGGCCTCTGTCAAATTTGGCAGAATTTAAATCAAAGATACTTCCAATTTAACAACAAAACATATCTGTACAGGGCACAACACGCTGTTGTTGACAGAGACAGACTCAAGACAAACAAGACACTTGACAGACACTTGCCTATGTTTTTAGCATGAGCTTTGACTCGGGTGGCGTTGCTGTTCAAATTAGTCATCAGATTCACCACATTGGTGTTCAACACATACATGGTGTCCAGTATTTTCTGTGAATTCTTCAGAACTTTATCCTGAAACATGATACACTTAAAGACCTGGTCATACTGTTCTGTGTGGTTGTATCAAAATATATTTGAAGTTTGGTTCATGATTTTGTCCTTATTGCTTCATAAATAAAGATTGTATGTGGCTAAGACATGTATAAAAATAAGTTGCACTGAAAAGTGATATTGCCCCAACTCTTCTCCCGTACAGAATGTGCATTTCAGTTCAATTGGTAAGAACTCATGAGAGGCTTTTCAGACATTTTAAAAAGTTGTTATAGCTGTAAAAGGATATTCTTTCTGTCTCGAATGCATCCTACCCAAATACAAAAACCCTACTTTTTGCACTGAATGCATACTAACTAAACATTAATTGCATCAGACAACATACACACCCTGATGAGTTAAATATTTTAATGTCCCTACATAGCTCGTGAGACTGGGATGGAACAGTGTGATTTAGGTATCAGCTGGTGAACCAGAATGTCACCAAAAGTAAGACAGTAAAACTACATCCAATTTTGGGCCAAATAAGAATATGCATTTAGTATGCAAATAAGAAATAAGTGAACATATATCGCTTGCGTTTATTGCCTGTTAATTTATTCATGCTTAGTACCTTATCGGTTATATTGTGATGGGGAGTTTTGTGGTCAGAGGAAACCAGTATATACACTGGTCAAGGTTTTGTACTGTAAACTGCCGACCAAGGGCAAGCAACTACCAGCTTTCCCACACAAGGTCGGGCCGGGATTAGAACTCTGATCTCAGAGGTGGTAGGCAAGTGTGTAACTGTTAGACCCCAACTCGCGATCTGGAACATCTCGAGATTGTCCTTGCACAAACTCAAGATCTTGAGTTGAGGCAAACATCTCGAGATTGTGCAGAACAGAAACAAAGCACCAAAGTGCCCATCATGATGTATAGGACAATTGCAATTATAAATGGTAAGGGCTGCTTGACACCATATATCTCAGTCATTAAAATCAGCCAATCAGCTAAAAGTTGAGCACAAGTGATTAGCAAATCACAGCCCCAGATCAATATCTTGAGTTTGTGCAGCCCAATCTCGAGATGGGACTCCCATCTCGAGATGTTTGCCTCAACTCAAGATCTTGAGTTTGTGCAAGGACAATCTCGAGATGTTCCCGATCGCGAGTTGGTGCTCAACAGATTCACCACAACGCTACCGTGGCCCCCAATTGTCTGTTAAAGACTGGTGATTGTAAATGTAAAAGTGCAGATGAATATTTGTAGGTGGGGAACAAAGGACCAAAATAATGTGTAAACAAGACCATTTCAAGAGCAGATTATTTTTTTTATATCCAGAAGGTGATCCAGATCTCTCTCAAATTTAATGGGATCTAAGTTGAACCAAAATCCACATTCTCATTTTTTATGAAGATCCAATCAGTAGTATTTGTGTAATCCTGGTAACAAAGAAACAGTCAAACAAATGGTCATGAAAATAACACCTCCTTAGCGGAGGTAATAGAAGTTGATTTATCAAAACATTGTTCTGCTAGGAGACAATGATCTGTTATGGGTAACATTCAAGCACACTGACATCCATGGATAAATTCATGAAATGTCAAAAATCGGACAGGTTTTCTTTTTTAAATCTAAGGTTAGTTTAAATGGCTTAATTTGTTTTTCTCACTAAGGTCTCAAACTAAGCTTTTCATCTTAAGTCACGTTCTTACTTTGTCACAGTGGTTAGACGAAAAGATCACAAGACTAGTGAAATCTCAGCGGAGTATATTTCGCCAATTAAATTTTATTTTGTAAATCTCTTGCAAAAGTACTCCCAAGCTTGAGATTAAACTAAGGTTTGTGACTTTCTGTAAATTTAGCTCTAGATTATTAATGTTTTACTGGGTGATGCAAGTGTTTTTATTAAATGAAAAGCTCACTAATGCTTGAAAGAGGGTAATATACCTAAATTTAACGAGTTTTAATTCTACCAGATGAGCCCACAGACCTGCTCACATGATGATCTTACTAATACCAGAATCAAGGTACCACATTCAAGTTCAAGGTCACTTGACTTACCGGGTCATTAAAGTTCTGCCAGGTGTCTTCAGTGGTCTGATCACATGATGAGCTCATGGCGTCGCTGAAGGCCTGTGTCAGGCGGCTGATACTTGACTCCGGAGTGAGTGTCCACATCTGGTCAGTAATGGCTGCAGTTTTATAGAGGTACTCCAGGGTGGAGTCAATGTCTCCAGGATACAGACTGTTGTTCTGGCTGGCCTCATCTGTCATCGTATGTACAATCTCCAACACTTCTGCAACGTCATCTGCGATAGGCTGCTGCTTGTCCACTATAACACGGGCCTGGATGTCAATAGAGTACAAAGGTTAGTCAATTTAAAAACTTGAAATGTTTCAGCTTTATCAGTATTTTTAACAAGTTGCATAAGATCCATAAAATACAACACATCCAAATCTGAAGATTAGAAAAATGTGAGAGGAATAGGCATTAATCAAGGTACATAATTCATTGTCCATTTTACACTCAGTATTTATTCTGTTTAATTATAGGTTCTGTAGGTTATGTGACAGTTTCCTGTTGGAGGAAATCACAGCAAGTAAAAAATGTTAACACTAAACTTCAGAACTATACAGTCCTCAACACGTACAAGATCTGATGAAAGATTTGAAACCTGCCTGCAAAAGGTATTGGCAAGTGTTTTATCAGCTGCAACATAGTCTAAAATACTGTGATTGAAATGTGAAAAATTCATTATAACAAAAAACTAAAAACTTTGAGCAATGAATATCTTATAATGATATCAAAGAACATTCCAGACTGAACAGAGATGATAGGGATTTAGAATTGCCTGTTTTATATTGAACAGTTCTAAAGGAAATTTCTGTAGAGAGACAGTTTCCAGAAATATTAAGTTCTCTTGGTTATTATATAGATAATGGCCAAGTGGGGCTCCATTATGTAAACTTAATGGCCTGAGGCCCAACGGGCCAAAGAGTCATTAAGTTTGCATAATGGAAGCGCCATGAGGCAATTATTTATTATGAAATCCTGTAAATGAAAACCAATTTATTAATTTAATAATTTAACACCTTAAAATGACATTTAGAGGCCCAAGACCCCAATAGCAGACCAGACCCTTCTACAGTTTTGTCCAAGAGAGATAAGGCCCAGCTAATTTCTTTTGCCAAATTTTTTTGCCAACAGTGGTAGACCTGCATCCCCGACATGGTTGAGGGAAGGTGGAACAAAATTACTTAATAAAAGGTATAACATACATATCAATAAATGTAGTCCTGGAAAGCCACATATTTGTATTATGGTACATTCTAATCCATGCTATGGTATATTCTTGTTCATTGAGAAATATAGTCTTGGAAAAAGTCTTAAATGTCAGTATGTTACCAACTGAAATCTTAAAAGTACTTTTGCTGGAGAGATAAGATTTATTTATTTGGGGTTTTGTGTTGCTTTTAACACTGTACAGGTCATATCACGACAGGTAGTTGGAAGGGCAGAGGAAACCCGTACATACAGTTCGTCAGGGCTCTGTACTGTAAACTGCTGACCAACGGCAAGCAACTACCAGCTTTCCCACTTGAGGCCATGCCAGGAACCGAACCCCGGCCTCAGAGGTGGGAGGCGAGAGTGTTACCACTCTGCCACCGTGGCCCCTGAAGAGATAAGATGGAAGTGATGAAAGTAGGAATAATAAAATACACTAAATATTAATACACTCAGACTAATACACTAAATATTAAGCCATACAAACCTTCATTAGGGGTTGATGACCTGCTTTCACTCTGCAAAACCATCTCCTTATGTAAGACAATTGCCCTGGGGCAACAGTTGCAAATGCAAAATTTTTCAGGAGGATATAATAAGCTGTGTGTTGTGTGCCAATAAATATCACAAGCCATGTATGAATGGCAGCACTGATTCTTTTGTCACTGTTTGTATATTGTGCTCACACAAATAAAAGGAATTTCTTTAAAATGCATTTCTTAATATAGGTTCAACATAATTTTTATTTGAATTCAATATTTTTTTTTAAAAATTACTTTATTCCTATTAAATATTTTCATTGGTATGAAAGTTATGGTTGTGTATGTAACTGTAACTACTTGATTTATGACTTGTATCAAATGCTATATTTTTAATACTAATGAATTAAATGTGATTGTATACTTTCTTTTCTTTATAAAGGCACTTGAACAAGTGTTCACACATTGAGGAATCAAACCCCACTTGATTTTACCATTAAAAACTCCCACAGCACAGCCAAGGTTCACACAGTTCAATTTAGGCTCATTAATTGATTCACTGGTGTTGCACTATTTGTCATGATAAAATTATGATTTTCATATATTTTCAACATAATGATTTGGATGAAACTTTAGCACATAATAGCTAAGAGACATACCTATCTAATGAGCTATTAGATGTTAAAATATGTTGAGCAAAAGTCAAGATATAGAGGTTTAGAGTTCAAAAAGTGTCAAAATATAGGATCATAATTGATTCTTTCTTCTACCAAATTATCAACCTAGACAATCTTTGCAATGTTTCCTTTGGTGTGCATACCATATGTGGCTTTAACTTAATTAGTTCTATGGTTGTTTTTTATTTCAATACACAATCAACATTTTTTCACCATGTGTACCACTGGTTTTACTTTATGGGAAAAATTATTTTGGATAAAGCTTGAAAAGTTTTAATATAATCTGACTGCCACAAGGTTTAACCATGGATAACAATAACCGATAAATATGGATCTGTGACTTACAGAAAGCACTTTCCAGAAAAAAAATTAGACTGCTTATTTAACTATGCTGTGGATAATTTGTTGTGGTGAGTGTTTCATGTTACTTTATTGATCTGGGCTTATTTTAAGACAGTAAGCTATTATCTGTGTTTCAGACATTGAAAGTACTGGAAACTGGAGAATTACTTACTTGTTTTATTTTGTGTTGAAGTTTTTGGGTTTCTCAAGATTTTTATTTTGTGTGCTTCTTTGTCTCTTAATTTTGAATTAAAGAAAAATGCCTCCTGAAAAGATTGTCTCCTGAAAAAAGTATCACAGAAAGAATGCCAACTCCACATTTTGTATTTCAGAAATACCTCCTATTAAAATTAATCCACAACATTAAGAACAAACTTCATTTCAACCACAAACAGTGTATCATTTAAGAATTATATAACAAACTATTATTTGAACTTAAAAACATTGAAAATTTAAATCAAATTTAAACCCAGCAGTAATACATTTCGGTACTGTATTGTAGCATTACGGTTTTTTTCTAATTTTACTTGAGTAAATTCTGACCCACTAAAAACATTCCTGTTAATATAGTATGCTGGGTTAGATTTTAACAGTGAGTTTGTTTGAAAGGTAGCTACTCCTTTGATTAAGTTCACAGAAGATTTTTGTAAAGTCAGACTGTAAAGAAAGTACAAAGAATTAAAAAATATCCAACTTCATAAATTAAGTTGCTTGTTTTGTATTTGTCAGGAGGTATTTTTTCAAGGTAGTATTTTTCCATGAGGTATTTTTTTATTAACTCTGAATGTCATTCAGAATTTAAAAGACTTTGTAAATGTACACACTGAACTAATTAATATAAAAGAAGTTGTGAAAACATTTTAATATTGAATGCATTGTGCTGAGGATGACTGGCAAATACCCTTTTGTTCTTTGCAGACTGGCCATTGAACTAAACCACATTCCAAAAATGATATATCATATCAGAAACGCTTAAAAGTACTCAGTTCAGTTCCTTGAATTTATTGTTAAGAATATTGTGTTTTTGGTGAGAGATCCATAGCTCTTGGTTTTGATAACCAAAGATTCTTCAGAAAAGAGGGCTGGTTTTTGCGCCTTTAATCCCGGCAGTTCAGTTATTGACATGGCAGTGAGTGTACTGAAGATGAAGCAATTCCACATAGTCAACACTCCACTGTGGTCTGAACTAACTGGGATAAATCTCATATTGGGATAACCCAACTTCAACATCCGTCTTGACTGTGTAGAGTTTTATTTGAAGTCATTGTCTCTTCATACATTGACAAACATGGTGAGTCAACTCAGGTAAATATTTTGTTTTAATAAAACTGGAGGAGTCAGTTACTTTTTCTGCTTGGTATTAAAAACAGTCCTTTATGAGAAACTTAGTTTCAGATTACTGTTAAAAAGTAATTTGGCTATAAATGTTCAACTCAAAATTAAAATTTCATTATATTTACCTTGTTTAAAATATATATTTTTAGTCTATGTGTTCCATGTGCTTCATATATATGCAAGGTATGTACAATTTGAGATTTTTCACAAGTTGCAACATGTATAAATATCTTTATATTATTTCTAAAAATTTGAACACACTGACCAAAATGAAGCTTGTATCTGACTTTTGGGTTTGTTGGTGTTGGTAACCTTATAATTTACAAACATTGTTTCTGTCAGCAATTACTCTAAATTTATTTATTTCACAACAAAGAGATAAATAAAATTAATTATTTTATGATTTGTCAGTTACAATAATGCATATATCATCTGTCCTTTGATGCTTTCCCTTACCCACTTGTTTATTGCCTAGAGGTAAATCACAGAATATATCCATGATGCTGTAGGAAGCCACACCAAGACAGCTAATTGCATTTATAAGATTTCTGTTGCTTACTTATTACTTTTTATTAGTTGTTGTTTAAAAACTTCTGTCAAAGTATTTTTTAAAAAGAAAAAAAAGATCTGATGCCACAGCTCCATAACTCTAATGAGAACAAAGTTGGAGTCTATCAAGCATTGGAGCTCACATTCATTCTGAGCACGATAAATATGTACATAACTTGACAAGTGAGTGATAAAGTACTAACTTAATATATCAATATAAGTATATTTATAACTTTTTTTACATTTTATATATCACTGACAAAGCTTTTCAAAGTTTTCCCCGTAAATTCAGTGTTAATTTGTTATGGAGAAATTATTAATTTAACCAAAACTCTTTTCAAATCCAACTTATACAACAGTATTGTACAAGTTGGATTTATTTGATTGTTAAATTCTGTACAAGTTACCTTTATGGCCGATCGTATACCAATTGGAACTTATACAGCCAACCTTGTACCAGTTGCAACTTGAACAAACTGCTTGTACAAGTTGCAATTTGTAAAGGGCTCTTTGTATGAGTTGCAACTTGTACAGAATCTCAACTTGTACATTACATGTATATATGATGGTCCACATACTCTGGCAGTTACAGTTATGCATATGTAGCAATTTTTGATGTTTTTATATATATTTTCAACACACCCTGTCGGAGTCCAATTTAGGAGTTAGCCTATCATAAGATGGGCTATATTGTAAATAAGGATTCTAAGCTGTGTAGCCAATCTTAAGATAGAATAGTCCATGTTAATGGGTTGATGTTAAATTTAGCTCAAGGTCATTTTTGCATTTGTTTATCATGAGCTGGGCTCATTTACTATAGCCTATCTTAAAATGGACTTAGCCCATTTTAAAATGAGCTACTTGTAGTTTTCCATATATCTATTGTTTGGTATGGTAGTCTGGTACAACCTAAAGACAAATTCATTAGGTGTTCCTTTTTATTGTCATAAAGTGCCTCGTTACCTCTGTCAATGAGGGTATGTTTAGCAATAACATTAGTTCGTCCGTTTGTCTGCAAAATACCTCAAAAAGTAATGGATGAATATATATATGAAATTTCCAGGAAATGATAACAATGGTACAAAGAACAGATGATAGGATTTTGCAGGTGATCCAAATCACCATCTTAATCCAGGAATTTTTAAAGAGAAATGAGGGTGGAAATGAGCTGCTTGGTGGATGTTGGCATTCTTAGAGTGCTGTTCTAAGGTGTAAACAATTGTAAGCAAAGTACATAAGGACATAAATTAACTGTTTTTGTGAAGTTCCGTATAAAAAAATTCCAAGTCATGTGCAAAGTTGGGACGCTAATAGCATATAGAAACAAGAGCACTCAGAGAGCGCAGACCTCCGCCAAGTGAGTTCAATCCGGATCACTCCAAATATAATTTTCATGGATCCAGACAGTGATCCAGATCACTCCCAAAATCTAATCCCTTGTCCCATTTAGGACATATCCTGAAAATTTCATCAAAATCCCTCCATAACTTTTTGAGTTATTTGTCTTTAAAAATTACACTTTATGGATCAAGAAGATCCAGATAGTGATCCGGATCACTCCCCAAATTGAATCATTGCTTCCTTTTACCTTTTCAGACATATCCTGAACATTTTATCAAAATCGGTCCATAAGTTTTTGAGTTATCTTGTTCACGAACAAACTGACAAACCCACAAACAAACCCAGGCGAAAACATAACCTCCTTGGCGGAGGTAATTATATTATTTCCCCTTAAAAGCACATATAAAAGTGACTTATAAGCCCAAAAAGGGGTCTCGGTATCTTTATATAATGTTATTTTTGTAAATGTTTGTTGTACTGTATGATTCATGTCACTATAATAAAAGAAAAACTGGAAACTCAAACTCATATTCTCCCACTGTATAGAGTTTAATACAGCTCCTGTGAGGTCAGAAGAGGTTATTTTCAAACATTTTAAAAAGTGGCCCCAAATACAAATTGTGCATCCCATGATTCCATAGGATCACTCAGAAGACATTCCACCAAGAGATGGAGCAGACAACTATCCTCAACCGGAAATACAAAAGCACGTTTGCAGCTCATGACCCCCCCCCCCTCCCACGAGGAAACATATGTCTGTATACCATGGTACAGAAATGTTCAAGTGTTGCTGATGAAAGACAACAGTAAGTTCAGCCTCACCATGGTTTTGTACAAGATATCAAACTCTCACAGCAACTGCAAGGAATTGTGGTATTTTGCAAGAACCTATGTGTCACAATTGTTATGTTACTATATATCTATTGGTCATATATTCACATAAGTAAATTCTTTTTAATACGTATATAGTAGATGATCATAATGTTGATGTGTTCATTAAGTCGATCCGTCAGCATTGATAGCTTTACCGCACATAGCAAACTTCATTTGAATTTGCAAAATAAACAAACACCCTTTTCTTGAATATATTCTACAAAACTACTCGTTCAATTTGTTCCAAACACATATATTTTTATATTTTCTAAAATAAACACTAAAATATTACCTCTTTACAGAAATAAACAATCCAGTTTATTATATAATACAACTAATATAAAATTTGCAGTCAGCCTTAAATACTTTAGAAATATTTGGTACCTTCTCAGGTTTAAAAATTAACAAGGAGAAAACAAAAATTGTTTGGATAGGCAAAAATAGAAATTCCAAAATTAAGCTGTCAATTGCACAAAATCTTGACTGGGATACTTCAGAATTCACTCCTTTGGGAATCGACTTCTCAACAAGTCTAGATCTCATTCCAAAAATAAATTATTTAAAAGCTATAACAAAAATAAAATCATTTCTTAAGCAATGGCAGTATAGAAACCTCATACCCATTGGGAAAATATCTTTGATAAAGTCAACTATTTTGTCAAAATTTGTTCATTTGTTCACAAGTATACCAACTAAAAAACTGTATTTGGATCAAATCAATGAAATTGTCTATAACTTTTTGTGGGACCAGAAGCCGGACAAAATTAAACGAAAAGTTATATGTGCCAATTACATGCAGGGAGGTTTAAGGATGATCAATATCTACAACTTTGTAAAAGGCTTAAAGGTCAGTTGGATTAGAAGGTTAATCAACAATATGAATGACAACTCACAGTGGAGTGAACTTTTCAATGGGTTTTATGGTAAATCAGATAACTTTACAACACTGAGCGGTGAATGGGGTGAATGGTTTTTCAAAAAAAGACAGATTACTAATGAATTCTGGTTAGAGGTGTTTAATTCTTGGAAACAACTATGTAGAGTGCAAGAACCTAAATCAAACATAGAAATAAACTCTTCATGCCTCTGGTACAATTATCAATTCTCAGATAACCCTTTATATTTTGATAAATGGTCAAGACAAGGAATTAGACAAGTTAGGGATATTATTGATGCCAGTGGGGCAGTAATGACTTTAGAAATGCTGGGCTTAAAGTATAATTTGAATATTAATTTTTTGGAATACCACAGAATTAAAATACTGGCTAAAAAATTTGTTTCAAAATACAAGAAAAATGACTCTTTTTTATTCCCCCAACCTAGTTTACCTCTACACCTGAATATTTTAAAGAGATCAGAAAAAGGTTGTAAAGATTTCTATTTAACCCTTATGAATAAAGAGCAATGTACACCTAACTGTGTAGTAAAATGGCACGGTCTCATACAGAATCCAGATGACGACTGGAGAAAGGTTTTTGCTGCATGTTTTAAATCTATCCAGGAAAACAAATATAGTTGGTTTCAGTATAGAATTATTTTTAGTATTTTGGGAACAAAAGAGTATCTATTCAAAATTAAACTAACTGATTGTGACAAATGTTATTTTTGCAAAACAGAATCTGAGAGTATATCTCATATATTTTGCAAATGTCCTCATGTTCAGCAACTATGGCATAATTTAAAAGAGTGGATCTCTAGTATTCTTGATATTCATATTGATTTTAATAAAACTGCAATGATATTGGGCTATACAGAATCAAATGACAATTTTTGGCCTGTCAATTTTTTGTTAATAATCACTCGTTATTATATTTTTAGTTGCTCAAGGAAGAAAATACAACTAAATATTTTTGACCTGCAAAAAGAAATCAAATGCAAATTTGTAGAACAGAGTCACTTAGCTAAAATCAATTTCTCCACAGAAAAATTTAACAAAATTTGGCACACCTGGAAAAACCTATTTGTTGGTATTTAGAGGATTGATATTTTGTCTGATACATAAATGTAAAAAGCAGTGTTTTAAGAAAATTATTAATGACCACTAAATGTTAACAACATACCATACAGTAAATAAAACATTTAAAATAAAATAATGTATATTGATCTGTTTTGTAACTGTATGTTAAAATTTGGCTTCTTTATGGTCTTAGATTTATTGATATGTATATAATTAATATTTTGTCAGATGCCAAAAGGGAAAAATGGTTATCAAAATAATAGCAGTACAGTGAATGTTAATAATATGTTAAGCATTTGTTCAATTTCTTTGTCTAAAAGTTTTAATTTTGTTCTTTACTCTCAATTGAAATTAATCATTGTATATCTGCACTTCTTGTAAAAAGACTATTAAATTGTACAAGTCAAAAAGAAATAAAAATATTAAAAAAAAAATCTGTGTACAAATTTTGTTCGATAGATATAATAGATTATCTTGTAAGAAATCTTTCATCTTGCTGATCCCAATGAAAATGGTGGTACTAAGATGATCGGCTTAATGATCAACATTACAAATGACAACCTTTTTTTCTGCATTTTCAAACCCAAGTTTGAACTTCCTGTTGAAAAAAAAAAACTTTCAAGTCTTGCAGCAGTTTGTTATTTTATTTGCTTTATGAAATTGTATTTTTCAATGTACCTTAATATTTTGAGGTTGACTTGAATTTTATTAAGTGGGAACAATCGTCTCTTTACAAGTATACCTAAAGTGATCGTCCACTATACATTATACTTATTGTTGTATATGCATCTGCTTAAGTACATATGTTTTAACATATATTAAGGAATGTAAGGCCTCGTGAGTTACATATGAAACAAAAACTATTTAACTTGGCTGGGGTTGTTTGTGGCTAGATGCGTTTTATATTATAGGAGTGTCCATTAGGTTTGATTAATGTACATAAGTCTCATTCCAATTTAGGTAGGATGTGTTCAGTGCAACCCAGGACAGTGTTTCAATAATGTAGCAGATTTTTTTAAATGTATGCATTACACATATAGGAAACAAGGCCAAACGAGGTTTTGGTGTACTAGCGCAAGCCTAAAAGGCATCAGAGACACGAGTAGTGCACTGAACCGGTGCTAATGTAGCCTATTGCTGCTTAACTTCAGTGAAGAGGCAGGTACTCATCACACTATGCCACAATTCATGAAAATCTGAAGACAAAAAAAAGTGACCTCTAGAAACTCGAACCTTGCTAGAGCTCAAGCTTAAAAATTTATATACATCACTCAAGAAGATGAACAGCTGGTAGTTGCTTGCCGTTGGTCGGCAATTTACAGTGCACAACCCTAGCGAACTCTATGTACTGGTTTCCTCTGCCCTTCCAACTACCCGTCGTGATATGACCTGTACAGTGTTGAAAGCGACGTAAAACCCCAAATAAATAAATCAAGAAGATGAACAATATAATACTCATGCTACACACTCTTATAATATTGTCATCTTTATTCGTGATACTTTTCAGACATGTCAGTTTGAAAGTTTTTCTATTGTGAATAACCAACCACCAACCATCATATCACACACGTAGAAGTCTAGACTTACTGTTTCCCAAAGCCTGTGGAGACCGATGTTCACACATCCGTTGACATCCGGCTTTTCCCAGAACGCACGGCCAGGCCACTGTACACAGGTTCTGGTCACATTGCCCGCTGCTCCCTGAGGACAAGGTAAAGCCGCAGTGGTGCCTCCATTGGTCACTGGCCAGTGTAATTCTGACCCCGATGTGACGTCCGTTCCAGCTGGACACATAAGGCTGCCACTGTCTGGATGGGAGATATAGATTGTCAATTTATATTCGGATTTCTTAACATACACATAATTTTTATAGAATATAATTTTGTATATAGCTCACTCTACCGCCTGCGGGGGAGTCTAAGTCCCTAGGTGTTTGCAATAATAAAGTATTGTAACATTAATTCCATTAAAAAAACTAAGCAAACTATTTATAGAATGCTAAGAAATGTTTTTTTTCTAAAATAAAACATATAATCCTTGTCTCGCAGACTGATATTTTATCTATTTGCATTCTATAATGATAAATTTGAAATTGTACATCACTGAGGCAGTATTTCTATTTTTCTCATGAGAGTGATGCCATTTCTTAGATATAAATTCACGTGTGAAGTGATAGGAGAGATTGCTTTTCACATAACATTTTTAAAAATTTTGTACACAATTTTACAGAAAAATCTGTGTACAAATGTGTGTACATTTTTTTAAGCTTGGCAAATCATTGCTTGGGTCTCACATCGGTAATAATGGGTTCAAATACAACCAAGAAAACCCAAGATCTAACTTTGTAAATAGTAATAATAATATGAAGTAGAGTAGAAGCATTCATAAACCACTAATTATTGTCCAAGAAGGGAAAACAAATATACCAAAAATATGTCCCAACTAAAAGAGTATTTCGGCAGCCGAATGACTCTGAAAGGGGATATTCTTTCTTTCTTTCTTTTTGAAGATATAGTGCTTTAGATGATTTCTGTAACTAGATACTGTGTCCTGGGGAATTTGTCAGTTTTTTTTAATCAGGTGATTTCCCCTGATACGACTGCTAGACGTAAATCAGTGAAAACAGACACTTTTTAATATACCAAATATTATTAACTTTTTTTCCAGTGGAATAATATACAACACTCACTGGAAATGATTTAGAGATAAACTACAATTAATTATGTAATTATAGTTTGTGTTAGACATATGCAGTGGAAATATTATTTTCCTTTGGACAATCTTTAGCACTCCGATGAACTTGTTTTGGCTTTGTAAGTTGAGTGTGTCATAGCATGTAGAAGAGATGCCGAAGGGCTCAGAAATCTTCCGAAGAAGATGACATTTAGCCATGCCTAGTAATCTACACCACTGATGGGTGCACCCAGAATTTCAAGATGGTGGCGTGCAATGCACAGTTTTTTTTCATTTTCTTACAGGAACCAGAATAATAATGAACATGGTAAATGATAAAGACAAAGTTTTTGCTTATTTATTTGTTTATTTTTATTTATTTTTTTTTTGCTGTTTATATATGTTGGTATTGTGTATTGTATGAAAAATAGCCTCTTCTTTTCCATCCATTGTTATTTCCTGTTAAATTTAATACGAGATGATATTCCAAGATATTTCTCTTCTCATTTTAGAATATGTGATATGTACATGTGCAAGATTTAGCCTCGTCTCACTCGATGTAATATCCCTTTCATACTTCAGGCAGTACAACCCATGGTTATAGACATTAGACAAAATGCCCAGTCTTTCAACTGCCACCTGACGCCCGTATGTGAACTTGTGATACAGTGGGGAACCTTCCCATTCCTTGAGTGTCCCACGGAAAGTTTTGAAATGTTCAAAACTACCACCTCTGAATTTCTAAACATCATTCACCATCAGTCGCTGTCTCTTTTGCACCCTGTCACCATTCCTTTACATGTGTGTCTACATCCCCATCTGAAGGCACTTTCTCATGGTCTATAGAAGGTTGTGCATCGTTCTTAATTCAGTATCAGGTGTTCATCCAACAGCTATATAAGGTGAAGGAAAATAAATGGAGGTTGTCTCTTGGTGATAGACATTAGGACTACTCTCATGCTACTGATACTGACGGTGTCATATCAGTGACCATGTCATACCTTATGGATACCCCCAATCTAGGAAGATATGAGGGCATCCTGGGAGAAATATCCATGAAATATATTTTAAGTAATTATTATAGAAAGTTTTATAATGCACTAAATTGACGCCAGGCATCTTTTAAATAGCTACAAAGGTCCACATTCCAAAATATAGGTCATAATCAAAAGAGTATCCAAGCAGGGGGTTACTATCAAGTAGGAGAAACTTTTCTTATGTGATAGTTCTTTAGAGGATTTCTGAGAAATGATTCAATGTCCTATGACCAAGTGATTTGGGAATCTTACTCCATTGGACTGGTGCTGTGATAACGGGGCCTACCAATTTTCTATCACTGGACTAAGGAAAAGAGGCTTTCCACACTGGTAAGGTACCTAGAGTTAATCAGTGAAGATATACATGGAGGGTTCACTCAGTCCTGTGTGGCTTTCAACACAACGAAATTGTGTTTAAGCATGACATCTGTTCAATAGGTTGCCAGTGAAGGTCTCTTAAGTTTGGTGAAACACAGAATTTATTTATTTATTTATTTGGGGTTTTAAGTCACTAACAACACTGTACAGGTCATATCACGATGGGTAGTTTTGTGGGCAGAGGAAACTATTACATACAGTTGGTCAAAGTTTTGTACTGTAAACTGCCGCCCATCAGTAAGCAACTACCAACTTTCCCACT
The DNA here is from genome assembly GCA_964017235.1 of Sabellastarte sp. h YS-2021. Taxonomy (NCBI): domain Eukaryota; kingdom Metazoa; phylum Annelida; class Polychaeta; order Sabellida; family Sabellidae; genus Sabellastarte; species Sabellastarte sp. h YS-2021. The sequence continues at coordinate 110,069,062 of OZ024927.1, forward strand.
TGAAGTCTGATGTTTGAACTGCTGACACCAGAGGTGGGAGGTGAGGGTGTTACCCCTGCACCACCGTGGCCCCCACAAAACAGAGAAAGACATTGCCTAAAGCTGGTGGCCATTTTGTCAACTGATTTAAGGCAATCAGAAACTATGAACTTACCCGCTGCTACATGTGACTGTGAGCTGCAGCAAGCCATCAGCATGTAAAACAAGAAGACCATACTGAGGGGTAGACAGCTGTTCAGGTTAATGTCCCACAAGTCTCTTCAATTAAATGTTCTTACAATTATCTTTGAGTGTAGTATGTCACAGCTCCATTTTGACAGGGTTTGTCTTCTAATATCACCATTCACTTTGTTTCAAATTCTTTAATATACCTCGAAAAAATCTGCTTAAACAATATTTATTTTGATAATGCAGACTCAAAAAATACTCGGATAACTTAACATTATATCCAATAATTACCCATTTCCTTTGTCAATTAAAAACAAACGACAATATATCCAGGTATGAAAGTTCCATTTCTTTACAACAAACAATTACACATTATAATAATGTTTCCTTCAACAAACTATAACCATAGCTTAATTGTCTAGAGACTGAAAGTGTTGTATATAGTAACTATGCAAGTAACTAGACACTTTGTTTGACAGCATGCCATGTGTCAACCTTCTCTGGCTGTCTGCTGACTATGTGTTGGGGTGTATGTGAGCAGTTCCTTCGAATCCAGTGAGAAAATCATCAGGTGAATCAATAGAGGGAGCTTTACAACCGGAGATTACGGGACAAGTGGGGGGCTTCACAAAAAAAACCACTGACCTTCATTAAAGATAGAGAATCAAGGCATACACCTTCCTCTACAAACTGTCAGTTGAAGAGGGGGAAATAAATGATCTTTACACAAGACACACTGTAAAACAAGTGTTAATAATAATACCTGGAGGCCATATTTTACTTACTTTAATTTTCTTTTACTTTATGGAAAAAATAAATGTTGTTTTGATATTTGGTGAAAGATTTAAAAGAATGGTAATATGTATGTGGGTAAATTGATAAATAGTCAGTAATCTATTTTAACTTTTGGGCATTTTTGACAGTTTTTAAAAAAGGAAATGTTGGTTTGAAGCTTCCTTTTAGAATTAAAAGAGTGGTGTTATCTGTTGATAAATTAATAAATATTGAATTATAAATTTAAATAGTAGCATTTTCACTGTTTTAAAAATATTTACTTTATATAAGTTATTTTTTAAACTTTTTGAAAAACAAAGCAATCAAATATTGACCTGGTATTTTATCTTTATTGATATATAGTTATATTGAAATAGACGAATAAGATACAACCATACTGAACTGATACAATGCAATCCAATACAGTATGCTCATATGCGAGGCCACTTAAACTGGATAAACTCCATAAAAGACATTTCTTTCCAGAACTAGGGAAATTCTGATGATCTTAACTAGAGGTCTGTACAATATGCTGATGACACCTAACAATTTGATAAAAGTTAGGAGAATTCTCCAAATTAAAAACCCTGTCATATCTTCTCATATCATCTAATTACCCCTACCCCAAAGGGGACCGGCGAGAATGTTAAACTCTGGTCTGCTTGCCTGTCTGTCTGTGCTTATAAATCAGAAACCAGACATGGGACTGGGGTCATATTTTCACACAAGATTGAGGTCTACCTGTGGCTTGGTCCTGCTCATAGATGGTCTGGATCTGGCTTTGGATCATTAATCCGGAATTGTGGTAATACCTGTGGATGAGGGTTTGTACATTCTCAGGACCTGCCTTTCCTCAGTATACATAGACAAGGCTTGTTGTACCAATTCCTACTGTATCATTGTATAGTACCAGATCAGTATTGGTATGTATGGGCCTTCACTCAGGTACTGTTGAAGAAATCCCTAGTGTTATTTTAATGTTAGCTGGAAATATATCCATGGTGATCACATTGTATACATAACAAGGCCGAAAAGGGGTTTCAGTCTACTAGCGTGAGCCGCAAAGACTCAGAGATACAAGTAGTGCACCAAAGCAGTCACCCATCCCAGTACTAATGTAGCCCATTGCTGCTTAACTTCAGTGAACAGACAGATACTCATCACCCTGAGCTACAATTTGTGAATGTTCGGAGACTAAAAATAAAATGAAAAAAGTGAGCTCACACTTAATAAGTTTAAACTCTTGGTGTATTTCAAACGGTTCTTGAGATAACAGATTACATTACATAAAACGGAGAACTGTTTTAATACAACCTCTATTATATGGAACAACAACAAAAAATCTGTTCTAAATGACGTGATAATGTTTTTTTTTCATTATGAGGATATTCTGAATTGATTGATCTGGATACTCTAACCCAAGTTGATTTTGCTGCCTTCCCATTGCCAATATCACATTCAAGTGTCATAAACCATGTTTGCGTACAGTACAGAGTTTGATTATTACAAAGTCAGTCCTGGTTATTAGCTAATCCTGAGTTATTATTTCAGGGGTTTTATTTTTAATACAGTAACCTACTTTTTGTATCTTCCTTTTCCATATCACCCACAAGCATAAATCAACACTTTATTACATTAGTATATAAGCTACCTGGTGTCTCCATTGTATTGACCTGGAATATGTCTATGGACTAATGATTATTGCCTTGGTTTCTTAGTTTCTTGCCTTAGAGTCTGCCTCGGAAGAGATTAAGCTCTATAAAAGTCTAAAATAGAATAGAATATTTGCCAATGCATTTAAAATATCTCAATTTCTTTGCATCTGTCATTTACATGAGAGCAGATATAAGTCATTAGTTTTAGTCATAGCTTTATTTCAAACAAACTGTTGCTCATTAACACCACAGTTTCACTATCACAAGTTTGCCTTCTCACCACTATGAGTTTGCACTTAGGGACCGTATGTAATAGTTTCACCTTTGATGCTCCTAACATTTGGAATGACCTTCATGACAATGTATGGAATGCAACATCTCTTGCCTCCTTCATATATTTATTTGTATATTTGGGGTTTTACGTTGCTTTCAACACTGTACAGGTCATATCACGGCGGGTAGTTGGAAGGGCAGAGGAAACCGGTACATACATTTTGTCAGGGTTCTGTACTGTAAACTGCCGACCAACAGCAAGCAACTACCAGCTTTCCCACTTGAGGCTGTGCCGGGAACTGAACCCCGGCCTCAGAGGTGGGAGGCGAGAGTGTTCCCACTCTGCCACCGTGGCCCCTCTTGCCTCCTTCAAGAAAGAGCTCAAAACTTACATGTCGGCAAAAAGCCTATCCACCTTAGTACATCCTACCACTCCTGTGTCTTCTCTGGCATGCCATACCTATGTTAATGGACCTACGACTGTACAATATGGCTATATATTGTTGCATCTTGGAGTCTGCTAAATGATGGAGATTAAGTGCCATAAAAGTCCTTACTAGATTAGATGTGTGTAAACTGTAAAGTGGTCTTTTCTTTCATGAAGATTGGGAGCCTACTAGGGCCGACTGTGGTGGCTCTTGACATTTTAAACATATTTAAAAACCTTTCAAGCAAGCATCAGTGTCCTGAATGGCCACTGATCTTTTAGTAATAAGTCACCTGTGATTTTTTCAATCTTAAGGCTAATTATCTTCATGGTGTTGCAACTAATCTTGTCCACTCCTCTGTTAAAATGGAGCCGATTTATCTGCAAAATCTTTGATGTTAAGTACCTTTGTAATTTTCGCCTGTGCCAGTGCATTTTGTCATAAAACAAGAAACATGAACCCTTATTAACACATAATAAACACACATCTTGATTTGGTATGCAAATTGTGTCATATTCTAAGCCACACAGTAAACTACAAAACAGTAGAAAGACAAACATGATTTTCTTTTGTCAGCTTATACATCTGTCGATTTATTGCCTTACTAACTTCATGAATTGACTTACACATTGTGATTTATTGCATCACTGAACGTACAACGAACGTATGTTTGCAGCATCAAAGGTCAAGAATTAAACTGCTCCAGAACCAGTCCACCAACACCATACCAAGAACTCAGACAATCTAAGAGCATACCATGATCACCTAAGGTATCAACACTGCTGATTGTTCAAATAGCACAACAACAGTGGCCTCCCCTCTAAGCCGAGTGAAATGAGCTTCATTCTTAATCAACAGCAATGAGTTTCGGTCGAGTGAACCAGTTTATGAGAAGACTGGCATTCTCAAGTCCTTTAGAAGCCACATAGTTGTTTAACTAGAAAGTGGCCATTTGCTCAACAAGTTTGAAGATAAAACACAAGCCTGACACAGGTCAGTAGTTGTTGAATTCATCAAGTGTTAAAGAAGCTTTATGTTGAGTAAACTTTGAAAATCAATTTAACACCATCTGTCGTTAGAAACTTATAGGATTCGTTCGGAAAATGCAATTTAATGAGACACTTTGGTATAATAATGTAAGACTAGAAAAAAACTTGTAGAGCACAGATCTCCACCAGTGTACATTTTCCCAAAAACCCGGGCGTTTTGTGTAGCCAGAATATGATTCAGGTCTTTCCCCAAATGTAATCACTTCTTCCTTTGGCCAGCCCCCAACCACATGAAAAAGAATATTAATGAATATCCACTAATTGCATTTAGGGTTATCGTGAGTACAGACAAAAATAAACAGACAGACAAACTCACCCAAATACATAACGCCTGGTGAAAGGAATGAGGTGCTTGAAAGGATGCATTGAAAATTGCCACCCACAGGCAGAGCTATATATATATATCTATATATGTATGATTTTAGTCACGACCCTTGAGCTACATACAGAGCTTCCATATGAGTTTAAATCCTGACATAGTCCCCCCCCCCCCCTCAAATATATGTTATGTTATGTAAATAAATATATATACATCCAACAGCATGTCTAGATTTATGCAATGAATAATGTATATTTTATCAGACTATATTGCATATGACTGGTAGCCTGGAAAGCACCAATAATTTCAACTGAAGCTAAGGTCGGAAATTGAAATGTTAATTTTCTTTCAAATGACATATTTCACTACTTGATATGAAGAAGTATATTTGCACAATACCATATTGTGAATCCCTTAAACCAAGGGCTTTAACTCACTGTTTTAAGAATGATGACAACCATAACTTATCATCTAAATTACATTTTTGATTCAAAGACTGTCAACCAAGAAACCAACCATAAATTGTTGATCAAGCCATCTTCAAAAATATTTCTTTCATCTAAGGAGATAGGAAATCTAATGAAATAGTAGATATTCATAAAAATATAGCTTATCAAGAAAATATACCCCAAGCTCTATCAATTTTTACATGACCCACCATTAAAAGTAAGGGCATAATTTCCAATATTTACTGTAATCTGGATGATGTGTGAACAAACCGAGTGGTCTCAGATCATAAAGCTCTCACATCAAAACTTTACTCACCCTCCTGGAAACCCACTTGTCCCAGAGTAACAGCCTCAGTCAGCAACCATTTATGGCATCTTGTTCTCCACCAATACCTTACCAATAAATCAGCCACTAGACAACTTTACCACCTGATTGAATTCTTTCTGCGCAGGTCATAGATTTTACAAAGAGAGAGTAAAATTAGAGTCAGGGGTGTAAATTTGTAACAAGTGGTGTAAGGCAGTCCAAAGTCTTTGGATATAATAAAGGAGATACATTGACACTTCATGTGCTGTTGTGGAGTTTGGAAAGTTATGGGGTAAAAATAAGCTGCTATGTGCATCAGTTAGTTGCCTTGTAAGTGTGCATTGTAAATCAAGGTACGTTTGTGTTTTTGGTGCTTTCTCCCTAATGTACTCAGTCAGGTTGTGATTTTAATATTGTTGTCTATGTTCGATTATACCAAAGTGTTTAGTTCTTTAAAAGGAGAGTTTATAATCAAAAAGGATATAAATCTAAGCTATATGCTTGTATTTCTAAATATGGACATGTAAATAAAATAATATTGGTTGACAACAAAACAATGAAAATATAACTACAATTTTGATAAATATTGGTGACATGCCAATGGACACAATGGTGTAGCATTCAACCTTAGAAATAAGGATCCAAATGGTAAACATATGTTTCAGCTATTCATTTCACTGTCTGTTGGTGGGTTTCAGTCCCACGGACGCTTGGGATTCAGTAATATAATGTTTTAATATAATTTAATCTTAGAGAAAGTACAACCCCAACTTTGACTTTGAATTCAGACACAAAAAAAACATTCCTTATATTGATATCTCCTGAGTGAGCCAGGCGGTCTGCCTAATAAAACAATAAAAATTCAAACACTCAGTTACCAAGCCTTCCTTAGATATATTTCGACTTTGTGGCTGCTTTGGTCTCATCAGAAACAACATCCCAATTGTATGATTTTGATCCTCTGAAGTTCTTTTAGGATACTGGCACCAAACTTGTGATAATTGGTTGGGACTAACCGATATAGCACTGTATTGACTGTTGTAGTTAAAACACTTCTTTCCCATTTTTTTTCTTTCTGATATATTGGTTTAAGTTAAAGATTGTATCCTAAAAAATGTTGTGATGTCCGCGTGTAATGTCCTGAACAGACTACAGGCGGTGCAGCCCAAAAGTTCCATCTATAATAATATTAAGTTCTGCAGATTACTGCAGGTTGCCCTGTAATTTCTGTATATAACCAGCACATTCTGTGTTATTCTGTCTCTTTCTGTGTATCCGATCTCGTCACATGTTTGTCATAACATTACTTTATATTTACAGTATCTTTTGTGTATGTTGTCTGTCTCAAACTGTGGCTATTCCCCAATTCTGAATGTCTTCTCTCGCAAAACTGTAGCTAGAGCTGTGTAGCTGGGGTTTACAAGAGTTAAAGCAGTCTGTCTCCCACTTTTCCTGCCATCTTTAACCACTGGAATACAGCCTGCAGTCTACTGGGGCATAAGCATAAGTGTAGCCCCTTGGAATTTCATAATACCATTTCATTATATATATTAACATGTATATTTTCAGGTTGTACGGTAGCCACACATTCCAACCATTCAGCACTGCTTCAACCCAACATAAATTTCAAGGTCCTCCTGTTAGAAAAAAAGCCCTAAGACATAATGATTATAATTTTCTACTGTGATTAATAATATATAATTTCATAATATTTCCCAAAATCCCTTTCTTTTGTGATTTTTCAAAAGCTTGTCAACAACTCAGTCATAGAGGATGATGAATGTGGGCCACACACTGAACTAGGGTGCTGGACAAATGGGTGTACAGTAAAGCCTGGAATAACTAACTAGAAGATATATTCATTTTATTAGCATGAATAGATTATTTGTTTAAAAACTATTGCATTTAATCTTGACCCATATTCATAAATTTATTATTTGTTGAAAAACTACTAGACTTAATGATGGCTATATTTACTGTATTAGCATAAATGTATTTTTTATTTGTTAAAAAACGATTAGAGTTAATGTTGACCCATATTCACTGTATTGACATAAACGTACTATTGTTGAAAACTATTAAACTTAATGTTGACCCATGTTCACTGAATTAGCATAAATGTATTATTTGTTGAAAAACTATTAGAATCAACATTATAAAAAATAATTTTTAAAAAGTTATTTTCTAAGAATAGTCATAAAAATAAACAAAACAATCAAGAATACTAATATTAACAATAAAAGTAAAGCTCTTCATTTTGTACACAATTATTGTATTTAGTTTATTTTAATGGCATTATCTTTACAGTCATCAGTATGCTCTTGAATTTTAAAATTATTGGAATTGTTGCTAAATCTTAAGAATTATTGTCTTAAAACAGCTGTTTTTATTTTACAAATAGTAAACATTAAAGGTACTTCAAAGAATAATGGTTTTAATAAAGATTGAACCAGTTAAAAATAATCAAATGTACATATTTAGGTTCTTTAAATTTGTATTTTCTTTATTTTCACTCCTGTTCTGTATTTATTAAATCTCAGCTTCGCCTGCCATGGATTTAAAATTTTAACATTCAAAGATAATTACCCATCTGTTATGAATGGAAAGAGGTTTGTACTTGTACCTTTTGAACAAATATAATAGTTATACCCAATGCTATTTACACCCAACAATATTACAAAAATACACAATTTAAAATGGTCATAAATACAGCATTTTACACATTTAATAAATAAGTTTCCATTTAAATTTACTTGTTCTTATTGAAACAGAAATATAGGATATTATTATCCCCTTGCAAGTAAAAAGAGGCATTTAGAAGTATAAAACCGTATCAAATTCATTCTGGCTTGCTATTACACATTGATGTACAACCAGTTGACATATAATTAGTTGGTGATTTAAATGATGTTTGTCAGATATATGGCGTAGATAATTTATAAGCCTGGAATAAAATTAATAAAACATTATATAGTATATACAAAAGATCAAGGTATATTAAATTTTCCTAAAACTCAGATGTGATAACTTAATCTGCAATTCTAAAGAGGGCATGCAGACATAAATCCCTTCAGCTCTGACAGGTGTAATAGAAGAAATTAGACATGTGTTGACACCCTATAACTCTATGATTGACACATAATTTGTGTCAGAACATAATTCCCTTGGGCCGGATTCGTGAAAGGTCTCAATTCTTAGCCAAATCTTAGCTGAGCTTTTGCTCAAATCTGAGATTTTTGTCTCAGCTGAGATTCTGCTTAAGTTGAGATTCATGAAAGGAATCTCAGCTGAGACCAAAATCTCAGCCTAGTTTTGAGTCTGGACCAATCAAAACTGATGTACCATTTTGTTGAGATTAGTGGAAAGTATACACATTTATTTTTTACCACTCTACCATATATACTCACATTTTAGAATATTTTAAATCAAGCAAAATGTTGTCTTTTTACTATAATTGGTACTGACATTCAAAAGAACTGATTATAACAGCAAAACAAGCCACTCATATAAATTTGTAATGTAAATGTTTACTGTTGTTTTTGTACAACCTCATAATATATTTTCATACTTTGTGTTACAAGTTAAACAATATGTCATATACTTCACTATTTTCATTTTGTTTTGTGACTTTTTATAACATATACTCTATTTTATGAAAACTTAAGTCACCCCCTAGGCAGTCTTAGAATTGGGACCAAATCTGAGAAAAATCTTAGCCTGAGATCTTTTGTGAATCCCAGCTGAGAAAAAGGTCTCAAATCTGAGAAAAATCTAAGAAAAATCTTAGACTTGAGACCAAAATCTCAGATTTGAGACTTGAGACCTTTCGTGAATCCAGCCCCTTGAATACATTTGATAAATCTCAAGTTTTCAGCCACTGCAAGGGGAATTTTTGTCTGATCCTAGTCCAGGGGTTTTTGTTTGTAGTTTGTTTGTTTGTTATAACAACAGTCAAAGCAGGTGCAGTAGCTGCCACTCTTTTTGTTAATTGGCGTATGACACTTAAAATCAACAGCTTAAAACATTACTGTTGTTTATTCTACTTCTTTTCTTTACACATTTTCGTGTTATACTGTCAAAAAATAATGATAAAGTAGAGCATGAATAAATGCTTCCCCAAAACTGTGCCTCTGCATAAAGGCTAAACAACTCCTATTATCACCAGTTTCTCTAAATTGCCCAGCAACGATAATGCACTGTACTTCATTTTCTCTAGTTAATAATATTTTATATATCAAGAAATGAAGTTGTAAGTAAAATTCCAGATAAAACGATTCGATCGGGTATTGAGAATTTAAATATTAGCACTCATAAATTTAAAAATATATCATTAAAATGTAGCTGTTTTGACGTAAATAAATATTTGAATGTGAATGTTACGGTATTATTATTACTATTATTAGTAGTAGTACTGGTAGTAGTAGTAGTAGTAGTAGTAGTAGTAGTAGTAGTAGTAGTAGTAGTAAGGCTGGTTCCATATCTAGTTGGACTGAAACCACCTTGCAGATATCTTATAATGCATTACCATATCCACCATGATATAAAGAGTAATTCTGTTGAGGGAAAATAAACATGAACTTAAACATATACATTGACAATTTAAACATGTTACGCTTGATAAAGAGAATCATAGGGTGTGTGTATGTTGCACATTGTGTTATGGGTAAATTTGTCATCACTACAACTGTTACATTATTTGTCAAATATTCTTTTCCAGTGATTTTGTTATACTTAATGTTGGTAATACTATAAATCTGCTCACTCTACAGCCATATTAATCTTAAATCAGGTCTATGCAATGTTGTCTTATTCTTGTTCCTGTATGTGTATATCGCATGTCACTGTAATAAAAAATAGATATGTAGCCCTTTGAGTCATTGATGATGTCTGGACACTTGTATCCACATCCCTGTCACAGCCCTCACCCCAATAACTTATTGGATCTCTCCGCTGCCTTTGATACCATTGACCACACCATTCTCCTTGACAGACTTAATGTTTATTATGGAATCGGTAAATTGCATTTGACTGGTTCAAATCATACCTGCCGGGAAGGACACACTCAGTCAAGGTAGGTAGCACACTCTCATATCCTGCTGCAATCCAGTTTGGGTTGCCCCAGGGCTCCGTCCTTGGTCTAATTCTTTTTTCTCTCTTTTCAAACTCAATCAGCTTAATCATTCACTCTCACAGTAGTATGAGTATATAACACTCTCACCAGCTAATTTCTATCACTCTATACAAACATTAAAGAACTGCCTGACTGACATTCAACATTTCATGCTCACATATAAATTAAAACTCAATCCTGGCAAAACCGAGTTTATTTGGATAGGCTCCAAAAACAACCATAATCAACTCCTTCCTCACTTTTCAATCAATATACTTGGTAATCAGGTCTCATCAGCACAAAGTGTCAAGAACCTCAGGGTGGTGTTTGATTCTAACTTCACTCTCTCAGACCATGTGTCACAGGTCATAAAGGTTATGAGATTTCATGCTAGAGACCTCTACAGAATTCATCCCCTTCTAGACCTTAATATATCAGTTCTCTCGGTAAATGCCGTGGTGAGCAGCAGATTGGACTATTGCAATTTTCTGTTTGTATCACTCACTGATTTTGAGTTAAGAAGATTGCAGCGGGTCCAAAACTCACTCTGCAGGGATGTCACCCATTCCCCTAAGTTCACACACATTACCCCTCAACTGAAAAAAACTCCACTGGCTCCCAGTCAGGCACAGGGTACAATTTAAAATAGGCCTTATTACATACAAAATTCTCAACCAAGGTAAACCTACTTACCTGAGAGAATTAAGTCACCCCTAAACCTCTTCCAGCAGTACAAGGCGAAGCACCCCCAAACTTAAGTTCCTCCACACCCCCACTTTTGACCACAGAGTTCATAAATCAATCAAACACTTTTCTAATTCTTTTAGTCACTATGCCCCAGTTATTAGTGATATTGCGCCTGCAAAGCAGTAGATTAGATTAGATCAGATCATCATATTTTATGCAATTGAATCCACAAAATTAGGACAAACAAGATTTCTCTCCAATGCTATTTTTAGCCATATCTAATTATCAGGGTCAAGTTTATATGAAAATTTTCATGTGGTTTCTGTCAGTGTTTCGGCTTTTTTTCCGTCGTTCTTATTTCAAGGATATTAGTAATTAAGCAGATGTCTTTAACTGCCACAAACAGGGAGCATAGAATCAATGTTAACCTGAATCAATCAAGGTTTGGTGATACAAAAAAAACCCTCATGTATTGAAACCTGGAATTTGATTTTAATTAAAAGGTGTTGAAAACGAAACTGAAACCACCAAATCAATATCCCTACCCCAATCCCTCCTATTGGGGCGTCAGGGAGTTCCCTTTCAGCTCCATCAGGAGGTTATGATTTGGATATGTTTGTTTGACTATCTGCCTGTTTGTTTTACCACAATACCCCCAAAAGTAATGCAAGGATCTTTTTGGAAAATGTTTATGTAGGTGGAGTCTGACCAAAGGAAAAGATTATTAAACTTTGGAAAGGAGAAAAAACAGCCCAAGCTCTAGTGACTAGAAATACCCTAACTGAAAGACAAAGGCTCAGGGATGACCATTCATTAACGTCATTGGCTGCCATTTTGGGTGGATATCAAAGCCACCATGTATCTGCCTATAGTTGGGATCGAACCCAAGTCTTCTGTGTTTGCAGACAAGTGTCATACCCACTACCCACTGTGGTCAAATTCCAGTAGAAGCATAGCAGTTTATTTACTTTTCAGAATACATAATTATGATATTGGTTTATTGAGCCCGGTGTAACGCCATATTTTACACCCCTGCCATATTTTACACCCTCTCTTTGATCTTTTAGGGGGTGCATTATATGGCAATCATATTTTACACCCCTAACAATAGGGGACTTAGGGGGTGTAAAATATTGCTGCCATATTTTACACCCCCATCAAAAGTTACACCCCCTACTGGGCCATACAGAGCAAATCAGTTGGGGAGTAAGAGCAAACCTTTTATTGGTTAGATTGCAATTGAGTTTGTAATTGTACATTGCCTAAACCACTGCTTAGAACTTGATTTGTTTTACTTCTGGGGTGTGATAGAAACTGGATTAGATTATAATATATCTATTGTTACAAGACTCTTTAAGTTGATTTGTTTGGCTATGTATGTGACTTGGTAAATGGATTAGTCTTAGATTTGCCTTTTGTTCTAGCATTCTTTTTAAGTTGATTTGTTTGGCTATGTATGTGACTTGGTAAATGGATTAGTCTTAGATTTGCCTTTTGTTCTAGCATTCTTTTGAAGTTGATTTGTTTCACTTGTGGTTAAGTGACTAGCTAAGCTAACAGGATTAATTGGTATTGTTGAAAAACTCTTTTTAAGGTCATTTTGGGAGATACATCTCCTCCCTGATAATGTAACATAAATTTCTTCATGTACATATGCTTGTATGGTTTATATTATGTTCAGAGTAAAAATCATTCTTGAAGAACTTTATTATTACATTATTATTATTACATAGAAAACTATAAAATACCATTGTTAATAAAATACTCTGATATGCAATAACATCCAATGTGTTCAGGTATCATAAAATATATTTCAATATTCATGGATATCAATAATATATTACAATTCATTTAATTTATGTACATATGTCATTTTTGCTTGTTCATGGTTTCTAGATGAGAAGCCACAGATTATGTTCATTATGTGATGTAAATCCAACCAAAAGAAACAATGCATAGATCTAATTAACTAATCACTAACTTATCATAAAACATTAACCTATGTATCACCTATTACTGTAAGCCTTTTAAAATCAACAAAATGAAAACACTAACAATTAATAAACAAGAACCCCCAGGTGAGAAGCCAGAGAAGCTTAAAGCCTTGGACATAGTGGTGACTTAAGACAAGAATATGGATATTTTCAATTAGGGACTAGCCTAGTGAATACAAATCAACAACAATGGGTTGGCCTGCCACTTCAAAGGATAATATAATAATATATAGAAAGATTGTCCCACTGTATTAACACTAAATATATTTTATTGCATTCAGTTTGTTATACTTAGACATATAACAATTTGTAAGCAAAGGAATTATTGTCTGAGTTTTAATGCTTGATTTGTGGATGTTTATAGCTGTTGAACTTCACTTATTTCATAATATAGTAACTGTAAAGAAATCCATCAAGGGGTGTAAAATATGGCAGGGGGGTGTAGAATATGGCAAGGGGTGTAAAATATGGCAAGTGAACTTGCCATATTTTACACCCCCATGCATTTTATGTGGGGTGTAAAATCTGGCGCTACACCGGTGTCAACTGCCTACGGATATACATGGAGGGGCTTTCTCTTAAACATGTTTCAGGAAAAGATTTTTTAAACGTAATTATTTAACAATGTATTTGCATCAGTTGTTTTTGCTTGAGTGGAACAATTAGTCCATTTCTGCTCCTTAAATTCTACTAGTGCAGGGAATAGGCACTATAAAAGTTACTTACATAAGAAAAAGCCTCTCAATTGTGCATTTACTTAACAAAAGCTTTGAATTCCTTTGATACTCAAAATTGGCATTTTGCTATGAAGAACTATTTTGTTTATTTTAAAACGTAACCAATATACCTTAAATTATTTGAGTTCGAGTTTGTGTGAACAAGGTTTTACTATGGACAAATCATTCTGCCAGCATGCCAAATTTAAACTTAGAGATCTTTAAATAAATGTGACATAATTTCATATACGGTGGCTTGTGAATAAACTTTGGTCATATGGATTTTATAAGATATTTGCGGCAAAATCTAATACTCTAATCACCCATATGAGTTGCTCAAAGCTTTTGATGTAACCTGAAACTGTTTCAACATAGAGGGAAAAACTACAAAGGACCAAGTACTGACCCCATAACAGACAGGCACCAGATTTTTAATTTATGCTAACTCCTTGTTTTCCATTTAAACAACATTTTCATTTATACATTGACAAGATTAGAGAGATAACATCTCCAAACAGCTACAAACTCTCATTAAAGGACATTCTTTCTTACGCCCTTGTAGTTCTCTTGAAAGAATAAAAGCCAGATATGAATATTTCCCATTGCACTTTGTTGACACATTTCTAATCCTGCCAGGTTTGGAAAACAACAACAATATGAATTTATGAAACCCTATACCTGTATTGTTGGACGTTTTTTATGAATGGCAGGATTTCGTATTGTGTCCAATTTTCCAGTGCACAACCTTTGTGTTTTTGTAGTGAGGCCATTGTAAAAGATAATAAGTAAATATAAACACAGTTAGTGAGGTAAATAATACCACACACAGAGAAGACACTTACTGACAAGTGAGGCTGTATTAACTCTGAAGCATCTTACCTCCTCTGGTTTTAATGAGATTTCTGATATTTTTATACACACATCCTCTCCACCACTTCAGGATTCCACGGAGTTAATGTAACCAAGGCACTTTGCTGAAACTACCTCTAAAACTTAGTAGAGCTTAGTAGAGTGCAAACTTTCGCCAATGAATGAAAAATGTAACTTATGTTTGATCAATACATAATGATTCATTACCCCTAATTCCCAGGTACTGTTCAACAGTTACTTAACCTGTTGATTTGTTACAGAGTTGAAATGGTCTTATTGTCCTATTACACTACAGCCAATACTGCTCTACTCGAATCCGGGGAAAAAAGCCTGGTGGGAAAAAAGTCTGGTGGAAAGAATGGCAACGGAAGTGGAAAGAAAGCCTGGTGGAAAGAAAGCCAGTTCTGTTTTGGAAAAGATGGAAAAAAGCCTGGTGTCTTTTTTTAGGTTTGATACATTTCAAGATTAATTATGAAGTAAAACTAACACTATTTTAACATTTTGATTTAAAACTGTGTTTAGTAATTATGTGAGTATATTACTAAAGGATATTGCACTTTTTCCAAACATGCAATTATGGTTGGATTCCCAGGAAATGTTGGATGTGTATGTCACTAATTGCAAGTAGGTATTGGCATGCTGAAGAGCCATCCATAAAGTGTTACTTTGAATTTCTTGTTTTAATAAAGTGATTTAATAAAATGATCCGAATAAATTAATGTTTAGTTCTACTTCGTCATTAATCTTGATAAGTACATAAAAAAGAAACACCAGTCTTTTTTCCATTTTTTTTAACACGCCAGGCTTTCTTTCCACCAGGCTTTTCTTCCACCAGGCTTTCTTTCCATCGTCATTTTTTCCACCAGGCTTTTTCTCTGTGCACCACTCTACTTACACCAGGGGTGGCATTTCTGGTGATAATAGATGGCTGGAAAAAGAGGGGCAAAGTGATGTACCTCCTGTAGAACTCAGCTATACACCTGTAACTATAAAGGTTATCCAAAAAAGAGGATTGGAGAAGTCATTGGCCACGGTTGGAAAGAGAAAAAAAATATTATAAAAACATATTATAAACATACAGTGATGTTATGGCAAACATATTATTTGATTGGAAACAACGAAAAGTGAAAAAAAATAACACAGAATTAGCAGGGAATACAGCAGAACAGCTACAGAAATGAAACAACACAATACACCTACAAGTGGTTATGGGAGGTGATGTCAATAACATGTATGACAGATTAGGAATTTTGAAGAGTTTAAAACTACCCTGGGGTGGCCAGGGAAACAAAGGAATGGCACATTATGCAAAGTCAGCTGACAGAAGTGTGACAGTGCATGGCGGAATAAGGTACTATGAAACGCCTATAAATGTAGACAATGGCATCTGTAGTGTGACAGGGTCATCGGTTACCCAGATATCTACCTATTCCTCCCAAATATGTTGCTGAATCTTGACTTTTGCTTCCTGAATTATATCATTATCCCTTTCTAACCTTCCGTTTACTTGTGCAATATCTGTAATTCCAAACAGTTCAAAATTTCTGTAACCCCAATCCCACTACTGGCAGCATTGCCTACATTTATAGGTGTTTTGTTAAATGCCCCATTCATGTAATTACTGAGACACTTCTGTCTCTGATCTTGAGAAACTCTGACTTTCCATGCTTCACCTGTCAACACCCACGGAAATTGTGAAATGTTCAAAATTTCCGCCACCATGATTTTTATAGTTTTTGGATGCTAAAAATGGAGGTAATTCCGTCTGTAATGTGACTGGGGTATAAGATAAGTTCTTCGTGAAATAAGTTCCTTAGAAATACTGATCTATGAAGATAAAATATAACTGGTTTTTTTCTCTTTGTTAAATAATTGTCTAAGCATTTTAATTTTAAAATATTAATAAGAAATGTTACCTATTATGTTTTAGCACATCATTTTTATGCATGCACAAAAGCGTAGAAATGAGTAACACAACAATTATTTCACAGTACATTGGCTTTAGATGTTGTCTTATCGTTTGTGTAGCTCTTCCCAAAGCTTTTCACTGCATTCTGTCTGTTTCTGTGTCTCCAGTCAAGATGTATGTTCGTCCGAAAGCTATTGTATCTTCACTAAATCTTTACTATGTTAAACCATCGGCAAGCATGTTTGTGTAGGTGCATGGTCTTTCTTATTCTGCTTCTCATCCTCAGCAAAATTGTGGCTAGAATTTTGAAGCTAGTTTTGTAAGTGGTAAAGCAATCTTCATCTATTTTGTCTGCTGTCTATACCACCAGAAATACCATCTACAATGTGATCAGGGCATGAGGAATTATTACAATTCTAATATGAGGTATATGCAAATAACCTACTGAACAAGGCTGAAAGGGGTTTCGGTCTACTAGCGTGAGCTGCAAAGCTATCAGAGACATGAGCGGTGCACCGAAGCAGTCACCCATCCGAGTTCTAACATAGCCCATTGCCACTTAACTTCAGTGAACAGGCAGATACTCATCACGCTGTGCCACAATTCATAAAAGTCTGTAGACAAAAAAATTTAAAAAATTTTTTTTTTAAGTGATCTCTAGAAAGGCGAGCCTCACTAGAGCTCAAGGTTAAAAAATATCATGTATATCCCATGTTTATCTTACAGCTATGGAAAACAGGAGGCAGTTCTTTCAAATTAACTTTCAAGTATTTTAGGGCTGATCTGTAAACAAATATACTATGGTTTTGGTTCACAGTCATGTACAATTATTAGAACAAGACTTTCATACAGAATATTATTTTAGATATGTCTCAACATTTGACCATTCAGAAAAAAAATAATAATTAAACATAAAAATACTGAAACAAAAATATAATTAAACACATTAACCAGTTGAAATTGAACCGATTACTTCAACTCAATTCAAACAGATTTTCTGCTTTTAGAGCAACCAAATCTACTAACCAAGAAAAGCTTATTAGAATAACTTCCATAAAATGATTACATAAGTCACATGTACATCCCAATTAGACCTTTGAATTCTGTTATTAAAAACTCACGCATAGAAAAGGGCAGTCTAGGTTTTAATAGAGTGACAAACAATGTGAGGGGCTGAATCTCCTTACTAGATATTGTGTAGCTCTATTGAATGTGTATTTCTCAAGTATTTGTGTAAGCTTGTGGAGTGGATCTGTCCAATTGCCTCAACAGCTCATCTTCCATTGTTATTTACACTATACCTACATGGCGGTTCTGACTAAAGGTCATTGTGGGTCACACGCCACCATCAGTGAAATTGCTCTTTTTTCACTTTTGACTTTTTTCTAATGATTGAGATGTACCTATTTGATATTGTGTGTATAATAATAATGTTTCATAACAGACTACCGTCGTCACAATTCAATAGGATCTTACAAGAGTCCTCTACAAAATTAAAAGTGTGTTAAAAACGCCTGCTTAATGTTTATATACAGTATTATATCTCAATTTTAATACATACAGTGTTTCTACCGGGGTGTCCAGTTTGCCAAGACATTGTCTGTGTTATATTTAAGGTTTTTGTAAGATTTGCAAAATTATACGTGTATCAATGCCATACGACAGTACAGTCCATTAAGACAGCATGTTGTCTGTTCTGATATCATTTTTATTTCTATAACATGAAGAGGGTACTTCAGATTTACTCTAATATATACGAATAGCTCGTTTATCTCCAGTTGAATGGAGAACACCAAACACAGAAGGGAGAGCAAGTGTCCAACACACTCACCTCCTACTGCTCAGGGCCTGGGTTTGAATCTCAGTCTGAAGTTGAAGTGGGACAGTTGGTTGTGGCTTGTCAGTGTCTAAGAGTTTTCTTGACCAACTAGTGTACACTGCTTTACTGCATGCCTTCAATTCACTGTTGTAGTAAGAACTATGCAATGTGTAGCTGAATAAGTAGTGTCTCGGGGAACACACACCTTTGCCTGGGATCTGGCCCATCTGACAATATCTGGATATTGGCAAAACAATTCCGGAGCCCCACTGCGGATCCAAATCATGTTTGAGGAGGATTGAACCAGGGGTACACCCCATCCCGAAAATAACACCCAAATTGAGTAATTGTAGTTCAGTTAAGTTTGTGAACAAAATAAACATACAGACACGAGTGTAACAGTGTAGAAAAGTGGGTGTATGTGATTGAATGTGGTCAGGTTTTCTTCTTAATTTTAAGTTATGCAGTATCACAACAGAACAATGAAGATCAATATACCTGTAGTGTGATGGTATGTGCCATTTTTGTAAGGAAAAGTGGTATATTTTGTATCATTGGTTCATTTATATTTCTAAATGTAACAATGAAAAGGGCAATAAGGAAAAGTTTATGAGTATATATATTTTTTAATTTCGTTGGAATATCTATATTTCAAAAGGTACTTATGAAAAAAGGTAATACGAAAAAAATTATGAGTCTAAGATTTTTTAATTCATTGGAATGATAAATTGGAGGCAATAGCTTTGTAGAAAAATGAAAGTATTAGCTACTGAACAACCACAAAGGTATTTTGTGTGGGGAAAAGTTATTGCAACTACATTTTTATGGAAATCTTGAAAAATTCTTCTTCTTAGAAACTTTCGAAAAGTCTTAGATTTTTTTTTTCAACAAAATGCCTATATTATACAAAATACTGCATTCCAAGCAGTAATGGGTCTATAAAGTACCAGAAATGTCTAGAATCATGAGCTTCACTTGACCAGAACAGTCATGTTAAGGGTTTGCAACAGGATAGCATCAACAGTCTAAACATGTAGCCCAACTGGTCTTATAAATCTAAAACTAATGTGGGTGTTCCACCACACGACTAAAGGCTCCCGATTAAGGGTTTTTGAGGGTCGGTTTCAAAAATATGCTTAGTCCCAGGCTTCCTGTAAGGGTCGGTTGTGGTCGGTTGAGGCCGTGTTGATATTAACATGTTTGATATTTCTCCCGACCCCAACCGATTATTTTTTCCCGCCATAAACAAAATGTCCAGTCCCAGGCTTCAAAAATATGCTTAGTCCCAGGCTTCCTGTAAGGGTCGGTTGTGGTCGGTTGAGGCCGTGTTGATATTAACATGTTTGATATTTCTCCCGACCCCAACCGATTATTTTTTCCCGCCATAAACAAAATGTCCAGTCCCAGGCTTCCTCAGGCCTCCTCAGATCAAATTTACACAGTCCTATGTTGTCCCAGGCCGCCTGCGACCCTTAGTCGCCGACCCTTAGTCCCAGACCCTCTATACCTTAGTCCCAGGCTTCCTGCGACCCTTAGTCCCATTGCAAAGCAAAAATCGGCTATCTCGGTCTGGGGACGCCTGGGGACGCCTCAGGACACCTTGTGGGGTCGGGACTTAATCCTGGGTTAGTCGGGGCTTAGTCCCAGGAGGCCTGAGGCGTCCTGGGACCCAGTCGGTTTGTCTACGACAGGATCGTGGTTCAAACCGACCAGAAAACTGGCTTAGTCTGTTCTTAGTCCCAGACCAGTTAGGGACTGTCTGGGGCCTCCTGGGGCGTCCTGAGGCCGATCTGTAGTTAATCCCAGACCTTCATACCGATTCTGTCTTCCACCCCATTGGTCAATTTTTTTTCCATTTTTTCCAAGACTACCCACGATTAAGGGTCGCCGATAGGATCGGGGCTTAATCCTTTGGTGGAACAAGGGCATAAGCCGATAATACAATTTGATACGGTACCAAGCTTTAAATTAAATGCATATGATGAAGCAAATGAAAAATGTAATTTCTTATCAAATTGCCAGGCAGGATAAATAACATAATTTGCCAGTTCCCCGTCTTTT
This sequence comes from Sabellastarte sp. h YS-2021, assembly GCA_964017235.1. Lineage (NCBI taxonomy): Eukaryota > Metazoa > Annelida > Polychaeta > Sabellida > Sabellidae > Sabellastarte > Sabellastarte sp. h YS-2021. The sequence continues at coordinate 110,089,650 of OZ024927.1, forward strand.
TGACAGGATTAGTTACAGTCGCACCCTTAGTTTAAAATCAGCTAGATCTTAAGATGAGTCAAGACAGTACAACAGCGGTAAAACAGTTGTCAAATAAACTGGCCTTACAAAGTTATGACGCATGGAGAGCTGTCTGGTTCCCAGACCTGCCTTACTATGGAGAAATGGGTTCGGCATCAGCCGCCATTTTGGACAGTCAGGTTATTAGCTACACATGGTAGCAGCAATGAAAAAAGTATAATATATTTGGGCCACCCGACATGGTGCACACTTTAATATTGTGCCCCCTATTATTAGAACATAACAGTTTAATATTTTTTGTGCTAAATAAAAAGAATGCAAAGGTTTGAGTATTGCAAATCTCATATTATCGTCAGAAAATATTGTTTGCCCTTTCTGTAAATTGCCAATTCAAATATTATTTTATTTTAATTGCAATATTTCACGTCATGAATTTGATATTCTTGATTATATATTGTCAATTTAGATTTGTAATTTGAAAAAACACAAAATTGCTATAAATAATTAAATTATTTAAAACTTGTCATGAAGTTTCCCATTCATGACAATCAGATGGCCATTATAAAAAAGAAAAGCTTTATGACAAAAAATCTACATGAGGAGAGGGTGGGTTTTTTTCACATAAATGAAAATTTTGATCCACCACTGGTTTCAAATTGTTGGGATCATTGATTTAAATTGATTTCCCAACAATCTCGTGGTTAACCAATAAAATTGGATTTCGGTCAGTTAATACTATAAGCTGACCCAATTCTGTCAACAAATCTGAGAGCTTTCCACAAACGTAAGATTCTCAACAAGAAGGTTTGTATGTGTCAGTAGCCAACTTGAACGTTTTCACCTCTTAATGTGAGAGGTTAGTTTCTCAGAATTCCGCATGCTGTGTATTCATCGCATAACAATAGCTTGCAAGCCATCATATATGCCATACACTTCTTAGTTTACTTCTATCTGGTGGATTGAAAACAGGTGTTAGTACGTAATGTCTAGGTCACAGGCTTACTGTGCACATTTGATTTCTAGCTGATGACCTTATTCTTATGGCCCTAAAAATGGACGACATATCTTGGTAGTACATAAGCCGTCCCATACATCCCAATCTAGCCATTGAGCCACCTTTCCAGCATGTAGAGCTTAGTACAGCTGTGAGAGGACATTGCAGGTTTTTCAAACAGACAGAAGCAGACCATACCACAACAATCCACAACCAAGGACTTGGAATGATCTGCCCGATGATGTACGCTCAGCCAAATCTCTCTCTTCATTCAGGAAGAAGTTGAAAACTTATTTATTTGCAAAATCTTACCCACCCTGGTTTTTCTGGTCTTGTTTTGATCTTTCTCAATGGTGCCTGCAATGTTGCACCACCTGCCTTCAATAATAAGTAGTATAAGTCACTATTTACCAAAAGCATGCAAAACAATTAGCTGTGAAACAGACCCATAATTATGGACACCAGTTAATATAAAAACTTTAGTTTTTAACTTTAGATTTATCCACTATTTCTGTAAAGAGTCTACTGCAACAGAAATTTTAAAACCAATTAAAACATCCAATTTTGGTGATGTATATAACATATCTGTAGTTTACATAATTAATAAAATATTTACAAAAAATCAGCAATTAATTATCAATTTCTCACTCTAATTATCCATGGTAACGGGCACCGGTATATACAAAAAATATATTACCTGGTTGTGTATGTCCCAATATTTAGGTCAAATACATTCTGTAGTGCATAATAAAATCAATTTCTTTTTCGATTGTCAGGATGTGACTTTCATACAAATATAAGTTTATAAATTCTAGCATGCAGTAGTGATGTAGCAAATCATCTACTATTGCCTTAAAGTCGGATTTAAAATTATTTTGTCTTCCAATATGATAAATATATTTATGTTTTGTTTATGTTACAATAGTCAGACATAGCCAAATATCAATAGGAAATGTGAAAAGTAGCTGTTAATATATACATAGAAATATTTTAAAATAGCTAACTTTAAATCCAGACCTATATGATGCAAATTTGGGAAATTGGTGGTTGCTGACAGATCTATTAAAAAACACTTAATGTTAGTTGTTTTGATGACAAACCAGTTTTCTAAATGCTCAGGGTGGGAGCCAACAAAGAGTTGCTATATGTATATGCCACAAAATATCACAAATACAATCCACGTGGGACTGGAAACTATGGAAACTCTGAGCTGCCAAAATTTATTTTATATTAAGTCAAATATACCTCTTAGTATCTCGTTTATAAAACTTAGTATCCTCTACCCAAATATATCTAGCACTTGACCATAGGGACTTTGATTCCAGTTTTGCTGAGCTCACTGAGTGTCTTAACTGTGTTCGAAAGTGTATGGATGGTGTGAAACTGAAACTCAACCCTGAGAAGACAGAATTCAGTTTATTCTCATAGGCTCCCAAAAAACCGTAAACAACTCCTTCCTCACTTCCCTCAAATCAGGTCTCACCAGCATAAAGTGTCAGGAACCTTGGAGTGGTGTTTGACTCCAATTTCAATTTCTTAGACCGCGTGTCACAGATCATAAAGTCCACTAGAGTTCATGCGAGAGATATCTACAGAATTTGTACCCTTCTAGACCTTAAAACATCAGTTCTATTAGCAAATGCTTTGGTGAGCAGCAGATTGGACTATTGCAATTCACTGTTCTTATCACTCACTGATTTTGAGTTAAGGAAAAATTGCAGTTAGCCCAAAACTCACTCTGAAGGGTTGTCACCTGTTCTTCTAAATTCTCTCACATTACCCCTCAAAAAACTCCATTGGCACCTAGTCAGGTACAGGGTACAATTTAAAATAGGCCTCATTGCATGCAAAATTTTCAACCAAGGTCAACCAGTTTACCTAAGAGAGTTAATTCACCCCAACACCTCTTCCAGAAATACAAGGCGAAGCACCCCCAAACTTAAGTTCCTTCATACCCCCACTTTCGACGGTAGAGTTCATAAATAAATCAAATACTTCTCTAATTCTTTCAGTCACTATGCCCCAGTTCTTTGGAAATCTTTCCCCTTCCAAATAAGAAACAGTCCCTCTGTTACATCTTTTAGGAAACACCTCAAAACCCACCTCTTCAACTCTAGTTTCCCAACTTAGTCTCCTGCCCTCCTGGTCACACCCACAATTCTGGATTACTGACCCTGAACGTCCGTCGACTCTCCCTATGATAAATGATTTTGTTTAACTAGCGCACTGAGTTCCCCTTTGTGGGGAAGATATTGCACCTGCAAAGCAGTAGATTAGATTAGATTAGATTATAATTAGTGATAGACAAGCCAGAGAGTCCCTCATGCAAAAATTTCCCACCCAAATTCTATCTCCCCTACCGATATAATCAAGAGCCTAGTGTTACTTTTGACTCTGGAAACACCTTTACCTGTCACATAACAAAGGTTTGTCATGTCTGTTACTATCACCTCAAGGATCTAAGACGCCTCTGCAAATTCCTCAGTGTGGAGACTGCAGCCCTGCTTGCAAACTCAATGATTAGCAGTCAACTTGACTACTGAAGAATTGTTTAGAGTTGATAGAACAAGCCATGTTACTCCCTTACTTCATAAACTACACTGGCTCCCCATTTCATACCGCATCTTGTTTAAATATAATATATTACTTTCAAGGCTATTAAATTCTCCCAACCTTCTTACATATCATCCTTGATCAAAACCAGTAGCCTCACTCATGGAAATCCACATTCTCTTTCCTCAGTTTGTCCCAGAAAGGCAATTGGTAGGTGAGGTTTTGCAATGACTTTCCCCCACTGAATGGAACAGACTCCCACAATCAGTCCAATCACAGCACACAATAACATGTTTCCGAAGCCAGTGCCTAGACTTGCACATCCACCATAGTATATCTCCCTTGATGGGCGCCAATTTGGATCTCAACCTGATACATCCGTGGACTTTCCCTTTTTGACCCTCAAGTGCATTAGAGGATGCTCTATAAATTTTGCGCTATATAAATGTTTCTATTCTATTTTGTATATATGATTTACTATCTCATATATACGACTTAATAACTTATACATTCTACTTAATAATGTGTATATTTACTTATTATGTCGTATATATGACTTAGTATCTCATATACATGACTTATTAACTTGTATATACGACTTAGCATATTGTATATACAATTTAGTATCTTGTATATTTGACTTAATGTCTCATACATACCACTTAACCACTCATATATTCAACTTACTAACTTGTATATACAACTTAGTATGTTGTATTTATGATTCAGCATCTCATATATATGACTTAGTAACTACATCTTTCCTATAATAACCTCATATATATATAACATAGCCTGTCATACACATATGACTAAGGAACTAGTACATTCCACTTATTTAGTCAAATCATAGACTTACTGTCTTGTATACCAGTTGTTAAAACATAGAAGAAAGGGAATAGCCCATAAATTCAAATGACTAGTTTGATGTGGATGGTATGTTCTGAGTATAGCATTTAATTATTCATACAACTCAATGGAAATGTTAAAACTAAGTTGTATATACGAGGTATTGAGTCGTATATACGAGATACTGAGTTGTAAATACAAGATAGCAAGTCGAATATATAGAGTTATTTGTATATACGAGATAGTAAGTCATATATTTGAGATAGTAAGTCATATATACGAGATAGTAAGTTGTATGTACGAGATAATAAGTCATATATATGAGATATTTAGTCATAATTTTGAGATACTATGTCATATATACGAGATACTACGTCATACATATGAGATAAGTCGTATATTCAACATAATGTAAAATAAATTTTGGCAGCTCAGAGCTTCCATAGGAAACATCATAAATTTTTAAATCATGAAACCAAACCACTGCACAGATGCCAGGGTTAAAGTGTAAGGGGCTGGAGTGGACACTTAAAATAGTATGCTGTTGGAAATATATTCCAAACATTACACAAACATGTTTTGAGGTATCAATGATAAATTTCTGTTTATGGTAAAACTGCAATGTGCACCCATTCTGCTACACAGATGTCAGACCTACACATGGAATGGACAGGTGCTGAGATACACACTCAAGTCTCTTGGATTGGCAATGACAGATAAATGAACGAGTAGTGACTAAATGAATAGAGCCCATAAAGAACGCTGCCCATCAGGAATAGTGCCCATCAGATTAGTGACCACCAGGAACTGTACTCATCAATAATTTGTCAGGATTGACATTTTGAACATCAAGTTTTTCCCCACTATTGTTTTGATTTAAACTTTATAATGTATCTTTTTATTTATGTTTAGTAAAATGTTAAGTTAAAAAGAAACCATCATGTCAGTGTGATTGAATTTTAAATAATGATGAGCCAAAAATATTGGGCAAATACCAACCTTAAAAATTGTTGATGGGTCCCTCATGAGAATTGTCCTAATGGACAGAGCTGCTGAAGGACACCATTGCTGGTGATAACTATTTTGTACACTCTGTACAGGTGTCGGAATGGGAACACAATTTTGGGTGGTTGGCAAGGATGCATAAATAACGATATTGCAAAGTGTACCTCTACCACTACACAGATGTCAGACCTGCAAACAGAATGTACAGGTGTTAGGATAGAGACCCAGATGCCCTCACTAACCCCACATGTACCATAGTAAACCTTGTATTAATCTGTGTGGACTGAATGACCTCTCTACAAGTGTCCTTGATTTGGTCCTCCGAGAGTAATCCCAAGAGCTTTTACAAAACTCGGTCACAATGCACAGAACACATCTGAAGGAATAAAATTAACTTTTCCCAGTCACTTTAAAAGTCTTTTGCAATAAATGTCTATTCCTCTTACAAATGGATAGAAGTGAACAGAATGTTGAAGAGATTTTCGAGTAAGTATTGTGTGAGATTGTATTATCTGTGTAGAACATAAAAGAAAAAAAAAATCTCCCAAACCCTGAACTTCATCTAAATTGGGGAGTTATAACAAGGGGCATTTCACACCTGAACTGGACTTTAAACACGACTCCTTTCACCTTTCAACAATGTCTCCTTTCAAATGGAAGAAAGTGTCCTGTTATTTACCAAATTTGAATGCTAGTCAGTTCAGAGACATTCTCAGAGAATAAACATCCTGTAACAACTACGAGTTTTAATTGTTCTCTTTGTTGATTTAAACATATGTACATGTGTCTATATATATTGTTGGCACAGACAATTTAATACAAGTTATTGTAATTCTATTTACGATAGCTATGAAAGAGATAATATTCAATTGGATCAACAAATATGAACTAATCACTGGCTGATATATGGTCTGCTTAAGTGAAGGTAGGATTTAAGGTAGTATCAAGCCAGAAAACAATTCAAAACGTTCCAAATACAAGAACAGCTTACGGGTTTCAACTACTCCCTCAAGTGTGTTCCATGTAGTGCAATTTGTCTCTTTCACCCAAACAGAATTAAAGAATTGTTACAGGTTTCCAGATGCATATAAAATGTGAAAAAAAGAAATAGACTTCTTTCCACATCTGATGTAGTCTATGTGAGACCAAGAGTGTACGGTTTTCACCCTTTGAAGTAAAACTATTGGTATGCATACCAAATAGTGAACTGTATCTTGCATACAACATGGGGAGCTTGTTAGTTGATCTAGGACCAATTAAATGGGACTTTATTGCATATTTCTCTGACCACATTCACCTATGACATGCATGCCGATTGATGACGTCATGAAACCTTCCGCTCATTCAGTCACACCTTCAAGGGTTCCTTATCTTGATTTATCAGTAAACTTTTGCCAGCTTCTAAATAAAATTAAATTAAGGGCAATGAGTTCGTCTTCTCCTTTAATGAATGCTGTTATTTTAATCGTAGTCTCTCCCGAGTGGCAGACTGGTGGTTTGTTTTGGGAGTGTAGGATATCATAGGTTTAAGGCTATACCATGACACTGAATCAGGTGTAATCAAAATGTCAACAAAGCACAGTTTCTGGGCCCCCACACAGTCGTGTCTAACTAACCCTACTTCCCTTTCTCCTTGTCTGGCAGAATTCTGTCTGTCTGACTGTGAAATGACTCGCTGGTGCAATGCCACACCTCTCCTAATGAAAGGCATTAGTTGCCCAATCATATTTACAGAGGACATACTTCTGCACTAGAACCCCAACAGTCACAAGTTGAAGAAACCAGATTAGCTTTGTCATTCCAGTGTGTGCTATTTCAGCTTGTGTTATACAAGTGTGCAAATTAGTGAGTGTTTTTTTTTGTTACAATAATGTTAAATTAAGGTCAAAATATACTGTATAAATTAAATACAACAATTACAACGTTTAATTTGAATAACATCACTGAATATATCACTGTGGGCTGTGTGCACTTTTCAAGCAAAATACATTGCAGTTTTTGGTCTCATTTAGACGGATGGAATAAGTTCTAAATAATAAGTTTCATTGCTGACTAAAATTTGGAACTCTTCAGTGCTACATTATCAGTTGGACCTAATCACATAAGAGACACATCTTTTTACTGCACCTGAGGGCCTCAGCCATCTGAAGTACCCAAGTGTCACATCCATTTAAAACATCTGACAGACATATCTATCTTAATCACCTGAAAGACATATCTATCTAAAGTGTGTACCAGACACATCCATCTAAAGCATCTTAGAGAAACCACCAACTACAGCATTTTAGGATTACATCCATCTAAGACACCTGAAGGACACATCTTTCTGGGACAGCCCAAAAGATATATCTATCGAAATCACCTAAAAGACACACACACCCAAAAACCTTAGTGGCATACCCATCTGAAGCACCTGAAAGACACATTTATCTGAATTAACTGAGAGACATGTACACATATGTCTCTAGCACCCAAAAGACACAACCATCAAAAGCAACTAAGAGACACGTCTATCTTAATCACCTAAAATGAAGTAGAGAAGATAATTTTCAAAAAGTTTATTTCAAATATGTCAGATCTATACAAGTTTTAAATATTCTTTCAGAACCTGCATATGTACATGTATCCTGTATCCAAGCTTAAACAAAGTCAGATTTTGTGAAGGTGATGTACCTTGGTTTAACATAGCTTTTCGCATTTATAGTAAAACAGCCACTTTATTTTACTCACTTAACAATGGATGGATGTATTCCTTACGTACTTTCAATGGGTGTGCCTCTTTGGTGCTTTGGATGCCTGTATCCCCCAGGTGCTATAGATCGAGGTATCCTGCAGGTGCTTCAGAAAAATGTCTCGCATGTGGTTGAGATCGATGTGTCTCCTAGGTGCTTAATATTGATATGTCTCACAGGTGCTTTATATGTATAGGTTAATGGCTATTAACTTATTTAAGTTACACCTCTTCCTAAATTTATAATTTTTAAGAGGTTGTTAAACATTATTATTTTTCATTTCTATATTCCAGTGTATTTTTCCCCTTTTTAAGGATCATTTTAGTTGAAATAAATGTAAAAGGGTTTCTTTGGAAATGTGCTGAAAAGACTTCTAGAATGGTCAAAATCACAAAGTGGCCAATAGTGAAAGATATTGGAAACTTTTAACAAAAGAAAAAACTCAGGTGTAATTTAATAAAAGATATTGAACACTTTTAACAAGAGAAAAACTCTCAGGTGTACGTATCCCTTAGGCGTTTTATATAGAAGTATCTCTCAGTTATTATCTCCCGCCTGCGGCCGAAGGCCGTGGTCAGGAGATTATAAAACGCTTCCGTACGTGTGTGCATCCGTCCGTCCGTTCATCACATTTTTGCATAAACCTTAATATCTCATTCATTTATAAAGATATCTTCACCAAATTTGCAGGGAATGTTTATGGCTATAAAAACCTGTCTCTGCAAAATTTTAGCCTCATATTGAAAAACAAAATGGCCGCCATAGCTAATTGTTTAAAAATCGTAAAGGTGCTCTAAATCTTGAAATATTCCAGCTAGCTTCATCAAATTTGCACAAAAGCTATATGGCTAGAAAGGCTAGCATGATAATAATTTTGGCCTAGTTCAAAAAACAAAATGGCCGCCATATCACATGTTTAATGTCAAGCAGGGTTATCCTATTGAAAAGGCCTTATATCTCCTCAATATTGCTCCTAGAGGTTCGGAATATGAAAACAACTTGTAGGAAGTCATGGTCTGGGAATCTTTTCCAGGTGTTGAATTTGACCTTTGACCCCTGCTTCAAGGTTAAATGGGGTCATCACACTAAAACGTTCTTATTTCTCCCTTATTACTGGTGCTATGGCTTCAGATTGTAAAGACAGACCATGAAAAGCAAAGGCCATGGTCAAGAGACTGTAAATGCCTTCCGTACATATGTCTGCTTGTGCATCCATCCGTGCATTCGTTCGTCTGGTTTTTACATAAACCTTAAGATCTCATTCATTTATAAAGGTACCTTCACCAAATTTGCAGGGAATGTTTATGGCTATAAAAACCTGTCTCTGCAAAATTTTGGCCTAATTTTGAAAAACACAATGGCCGCCATAGCCAATTGTTTGAAAATCATAAAGTTGTTCTAAATCTCGAAATATTCCAGCTAGCTTCATCAAATTTGCACAAAAGATATATGGCTAGAAAAGCTAGCCTGATAGTAATTTAAACCTAGTCCTAAAAACCAAATGGCCGCCATATCACATGTTTAATGTAAAACGTGGTTATCCTATTAAAAAGGCCTTATATCTCCCCATATATTGCTCTTAGAGGTTCAGAATGTGAAAACAACTTGTAAGAAGTGATGGCCTGGGAATCTTTTCCAGGTGCTGAATTTTACCTTTGACCCCTGCTTCAAGGTTAAATGGGGTCGTCACAATAAAATGTCCTTATTTCTCCCTTATTATTGGTGATATGGCTTTAGAATATAAAGACAGACCATCAAAAGTGCTGGCCTTATTTTGAAAAACAATATGGCCACAATAGAAAATTATTTAAATATCATTAAGATGCTCTAAAGCCGCCATAGCCAATCATTTAAAAATCATTAAGATGCTCTAGAGCTTGAAATATTGCAGCTAGGTTCATCAAATATGCACAAAATATATATGGCTAGGAAAGTTAGCCTGATATTAATTTGGCCTAGTTTCGAAAACAAAATGGCGGTCATATCACATGTTAAATGGGATTATCTTATTAAAAAGGCCTTATATCTCCCTTTGCATTGCTACTAGGGGTTCCAAATGTGAAAACAACTTAAAGGAAGTCAAGGCCTGAGACTCTTTTCCAATTGTTGACTTTTACCTTTGACCCCTTCATCAATGTCAAGTGGGGTTATCTTACTACAAAGGCCTTATATCTCCTTTAGTTCTCCATTATTACTGATTCTAAGGCGGGAGATAACCGCTGTGGCAGTGACCTTGTTTTATGTAGATGTATCTCCCAGGTGCTTTCAATGTGGATGTGTATTTTAGGTGCTTTAGATGGGTGTGTTTCTTAGGTGCTTTAGATAGATATATTTCTTGGGTGCCTTAGATGATATGCTTCAGATGGGTAAATCTCATGGATGCTTTTAGACAGATGTGTCCCTCAGGTGCTTTAGATGGGTGTGTTTCTAAGGTACTTTAGATGGACATGGATCTTAGGTGTATTAGATGGTTATGTCTTTTGGGTATTTTAAATGGATTTGCCTTTTAGGTGGTTGAGATAGATGTGTCTCTTAGAAGCTTAAGATGAATGTGTCTTTCATGTGCTTCAGACATATGTGTCTCTCAGGTGATTTATATAGATGTGTTACTTAGGTGATGTGGATGGTTGTGTCTTTCGGGTGTTTCAAGTAGATGTGCCTTCAGGTGTTTTAAATAGATGTGTCTCTTAGGCGCTCTAGATAGTGTGTCTTTCAGGTGCTTCAGATGAATATGCCTCTTTGGTGTTTTAGATGGATGTGTCTCTCAGGTGATTTATATGGATGTATCTTCCAGGTGCCTCAGAAAGATGTGTAACTCGGGTACTTTAGATAGATATGTATCCCTCAGATACTGCAGCTAGTAATGTTTCTCAGGTGCTTCACATAGATGACTATTAGATGTGTCTGTCAGACACTTTAGATGTGACACTTGGGTACTTCAAATGGCTGGGGTCCTTTGGTATTTAAATAGAATGTGTCTCTTACATAATTTAGGTGGTTATGATTCTTAGATGCTTAACATGGATATGACCCATAGGTTGTTAACATAGATGTCTTCCTTAGCTATTTTAGATCACTGTTTCTCTTAAATACTTTGGCTTGATGTGTATCTTACGTACTTTAGACAGATGCGCCTCATAGGTACTTTAGACTATTGTGGCCCTCGGGTGCTGTATATGCATGTGTCCCTTTGGTGTTTCAGATGGACATGTCTCTCACATACTGTGGGTGACTGTGTCTGTTATGTATTTTAACCGAATGTGTCAGTTTAGTACTTTACATAAATGCCTATTTTGTGCTTCAAATGGATCTGTCCCGTAAGTAGTTCAAATGAATGTGCCCTTTATGTCCTTTATGTACGTTAGTTGGATGTGTCCGTGCATAGTTTTTCGGATGGATTTATCCCTGGGGTCCTTAAGATGTACTTAGAAGTCATGAGCTCCTGGCTGGAGGAGTACTGCTGAGCATAAGCTTTATTATGGTACCACACTTTCATATATATCTCCATTTGTTACTGCAAAAATAACTAGGGGAAAGCAATTTTTTTTAATTTGAAAATGACCCTTTAGAATCACCACAGCAGTTTTACACGAATAAAGCCACAGACGGGCTAGTGTTTAGACTAAACTTTGGTAGACTGTTCAGTATGTCTCATCTGTGGCTCTGTGTCAAATGGGTTTGAGGAGAGAGGTGACACATTCACACACACACACCAACTAATGAGCTGCCGTGTGTTTGAATACACACCATACTACACACTCAGACATCCCAGTGGTATTTTTGGTGAAAGAACAAGCCAAGTGTCAGTTGCCTTCAGTATGTAGGTCTGCCCATACACCAATCATATACACTGTGTGTAGAGTTGGGGCCGACCACCCAAGTGATGTAGCAACTTGTGTGGTCCCTCTCACTGTGCATATAGCCATATTACTCCGCCTCTGGTTAGATTATCTATGCAGGCACATTCTCTCTCTCTCTCTCTCTGATATACACCTTTAAGTTTCTGCCCTCAAGGTAAAAGTCTTAAAACAGCCGATGTATATGTTTATGTACATAGATATATTGTTTGTTTGTGATGAAGTGGGCTTTAATTTGACACACACATGTACACATAATATTTGTACATTGAGAGATAGGTAGGAGGGGGGTCCAAATTGAATCTTTTTTTCGGGGGCGGGTCTTACTTTTTTTTGGAAGCTTTTACCAAATAAGGAAGTTAAATCTTGCTCTCCACAGTCAAATGCCTTTAAATGTTATTAAAACGGAAATTATGCATGCAATATATTTCGCATTTAAGAAGAGTGAACAGCAAATCTAGTCTAAGAAACTTGGACAGAAAAGGGACTTTTATTTATTGTGAAAGTGTCTGTTGTTTTAACAGTAAACTATTTGTATCTCTGTTAGTTCTGCGTCATTCTAATTATCTGTGTTGAATTACTACTTCAGTTAGAGATACATTATATAAATGTACATTTTATTTATTGGCTGTCTTTTGAAGATAGAGAATGACACGTGTGGAATGAGATTTTAGGCGATATTTTTGCACAGTTATATCCATACGTTGGTGGTTGTGCTGCTGACTTCAGTTCACTAGCTGTAGTTGTTTGCTATGCTTTGTTATTAAGCAATTAAGTCAGGAATCAGTCGGAAATAGTGAAGCTGATATCCGGAGGAGGGATTAAGTGTGTGTGGACTTTTTGGAAGGATCCTGGATTTGTTGGGATCTTTTGCAAAGAGTGGATATGATACATGTCTAAAATAGTTTTTATCTTTCTTTCAGTTTTGAGGATAACTTTCCCCCTTAAACTAAATATGTTATCTACACTTGAGTTGCTTCAAGAACACTACACGTTATAAAAATATCAACTCATTTAAAAACAGACACAAAATAGTCCCTGAAGTGGCCAACCCTCAGGATATAAATAAGCATAGATAGTTGATAGATATTTTCTCTGAGTTTACTAGATTTTTTGTGCAGTTTGTTTGTGCTGTCTAATTACTCCTTTGGGCCAATAGAAATCAAGGGATTCTGGGGGTGGTTACAGAAGGCTGAACATGTGATCTACTGAGTATCAGTGATTTGAGCAATCAGTGAACTGTACACTGGAGAAAACAGGACATCTCCGCAGTGGACCAGACACCTGGATACATGAAGCAGACGACAATTATAGCAGGCAAATAGTAGATGGGTAATAACTATACAATTCAAGATAAAACTTTTGAGAAATAAGTAGAACATTTAAGACATTGTAAGAGACTAATAAACTACGGAAAAAAAGAGTTGAATAAAACTGGGGGAATTGTTCATCAATTATTTCATTATAATCAAAGCTTGGACCAAGAAAGGAAATTTTTGTTTATAAGATTTTGGAAAAGGTCTGCAGCCATCACTATATTGGAGTAACAAATTTGAACAAAGGACGTTTGCATTCACCATTGTTACCCAGGGTTGGAAGTCTTTAAATCAGCAGAAACTATTAACTCAGTTATAGAACTGTTTGACAAGAGATTTTATCATTTCAATTTGTTGAACATGAAGCCGTCACGGGAATTGGGAGTGCTGGCGATTTTCTGTATCCTGTTGGTCCTGGTGACGTCAGAAGCCAAGAAACGGACCAGACGACACAAGCACAAGAAGGAACTGAGGGTCAAGGATTGTGGTACGTAGAAATGACGTCATGTCCTTGAATTTTGCTTTAACCATGATAAGTAACCTAAACCAGTAAGTTCCAATTCTCTTGAGGTTATCTAAATAATGAACTGAGTACTAACGATAATAAAAACCAGACTGGTTTACCCAAAACAGATATATTTGATTACAAATATGTAATAATTTTGTGTAACCATTTTAGTCAGTAATTTGTAACAATCAAATTTAACATGAAATTGGTGATAGATAAAATAACATGTTAAGGCTCTTTCACGCACTCAAGAGAATGGAAGTAAAATTTGAAATGTCTTCAAACTTTGGTGGCGTTTACACTGCCAGGGAATCGAGACTGTGAGACAGAAACGTAAATATGTTTGATTTAAAATTCTAGTTTTTCCTCTTTTTTGAAAAAAAAATAAACAAAAATAACAAACCACATTAATCGTCTCACTATGTTAAGTGATCTTACTTTGAGACCTCAAACAAAGGATTTATTTATTATGTCACAGATCTAAAGTCACTTACACGCAAGTATAGTAGATTGTCATGAAATATAATTAGTGGTGGATTATGTGATTGGTTAAATGATTTATTTATGTTGTGGGATGAATGGGCCCAACTGCTCATTTGAACCGTTGACTTACATTTTAAGCCATTAGACAAACAAATCTCAGTGTATTTTGTGTTATGTAATAACATAAGCCAATGCCTTATTTATTGTATTTTATTCACACACACAAATCAGGACAACACAAACGGTTCAGTGTGAAAATAGTTTACAGACACGCCAAATTGTATGCCTGCTTTCGTAGGTGTGTGAAACAGCCTTTAGTAAAGGATTTGCAGCATTTGTATTAAGTTCCATAGATTAAGTGTACAGAGTAAGACAGTTATTTATCACATACACAAAAAGAAGGTACTATCTTTCAAGGGTGTGAGAAATTAAGAAGACAACATCCCTTTAAAATTGCGTTTAATTACATTTGTTGTTTTTTATAGTTGATGTGGATTTAATTTTAAATGTTTTTTATTATTATTTTACTTCAAATAGATATGGGTATTAAATTTTCAAGTAAGTTCTTTCAATTATGATATACACTGGAGCTGAATTAACCCAAGACGTTGACTAAAGAATAAAGTTATGTCGTGTAGGGAGAAAGTTCAGGTACAAGAAAAACATCACCAATTTTCAATTTTTAAAAGAAAAGTTCTATAAACTTATGTTTCCGTTTCACTGATGTTTTGTTTTACTTAAGGGATAAATACATAGTTAAAATACACAAATAATTAATTTTCAATATTCAATGCCATTTCCTAAACGTAATGCCTACAGTAACTAAATGTTTTAGTTGTTTAAAATAGTAAGCTCTAGAATAGTATGCGTCATTTTATGCAACATTAATATAGATATGCTCCTGTATATGGTATAATTTTTGAATACATTGAACTTTACTACTAAACTTGTGAAATATTTTTTTTTCCTGTGAGATAATTTACACATTTGAAATAACCAAAATAGAATCAAAGTTAAACTTGCCAACTTGCCGACAAACAAAAAGACAGACAAGGAAAACATTACACAGTTGGCTAAGGTGACAACCCCCATAGTAGATACTGTTGATAGATTTAGACAATACTGTCTTTCAAAGTATACATTTCAAACTTTTTTGTTTGTTTGTTTTTCAACAAAACCAGTATCTCTCTGTTTTCTTTGAGTAACTGACTAACTTATGGTGTTAATTATGCTTAGTGAGTGGCATCGGGAAATACGAAAATATATTTCCCAGTCTTTATGACCCATTATTTTTAGGCCAAATACAGCATGTGGTGAACTATTTTAAACTTTAAAAATACAAACTAAGGCATTCTCTAATTTTCATTAATTTTAGACCAGATACAGCATGTGGTGAACAATTTAAACTTTAAAAATACAAACTAAGGCATTCTCTAATTTACATTATTTTTAGGCCAAATACAGCATGTGGTGAACTATTTTAAACTTTAAAAATACAAACTAAGGCATTCTCTAATTTACATTAATTTTAGGCCAAATACAGCATGTGGTGAACAATTTAAACTTTAAAAATACAAACTAAGGCATTCTCTAATTTTCATTAATTTTAGGCCAAATACAGCATGTGGTGAACTATTTTAAACTTTAAAAATACAAACTAAGGCATTCTCTAATTTTCATTAATTTTAGGCCAAATACAGCATGTGGTGAACTATTTTAAACTTTAAAAATACAAACTAAGGCATTCTCTAATTTTCATTAATTTCAGGCGAATTACAGCATGTGGTGAACAATTTAAAAATTTAAGAACATCAACTGAGGTCTTCCCTTATTTTCATTTGATTATAAGCAGCCTCCGCGTATACCACACAGATCATGAAACAGTCATGAATGTAATATTTCCTTGGCGGAGGTATTTCTTTTTTGTTTTGTGAAAATCATATGCATAAGATGCACATGTGGATTTTTTACACAAATAAATTAACTTTTAACGTGCAAAGAAACAAGGAAAAATACACAATTTGAGTTCTCGTAAATTTGCCAAATTACACCAGATATTTGCTGATTTTATATTTTCCTAGTGTTGTTTGGCTAATATACATAACAAAATCTTGTGACTGTAGGTTTATTTTATTTGGGGTTTTACGTCACTTTCAACACTGTACAGGTCATATCACGACGGGTAGTTGGAAGGGCAGAGGAAACCAGTACATACAGTTCGCTAGGGTTGTGTACTGTAAACTGCCGACCAACGGCAAGCAACTACCAGCTTTCCCACTTAAGGCCATGACGGAGATCGAACCCCAGCCTCAGAGGTGGGAGGCGAGAGTGTTACCACTCTGCCGCCGTGGCCCCCCTAACATTGGCAAAAAGCTTGTGACTGTAAGGAGAGGAATGGTCATTTTATCCATACCATTTGGTACATAAGCTGAAAAACCTTCTTAGTATCATTTCAGTTCATTTCGATTGCACTAAATATGTAGAAAAGGATTTGGATAATGCAAAACCTACTCAAAGGCCCAACACCTACAATAGGGGAGTGATACAAAATCCTTTAAACAATTCCTGGATCCAGACACGGATCCTGATTACCACCAAAGTTAATCATCTATTCCTGTCGCCATTGTCGGCATTACCTGAAAGTTTCATCAACACCCTTTAAAAAGTTTTTGAGTTATTCTACAAACAAATCCCTTGTCAGAAGCTATAATATAAATAAATATAAATATAAAAAATATATTTTGGATTTTCATAGAATTCAACTACTGATGATTAACTTTATCAGCTTTGTCCCAGTAACTTTATATCCATTTGTTTTCTATGGATATATATCATATATGCCACGGAGTAGAATTATCTTAGCCAGAACAAATTTGTTTTAAAAAACAGGCAATGATTAAAACTACTGGGAAGACTATGTACTATTGTAAATCTAAAGTTTAAGAATTTACATCTATATTAGCAAATAAATGCAAAAATCTGTTTGTTAACATGAAACCACCAGCCAATCAAAATCCCAACATAAGTGGGGTGAGCTCCATCAGAGTTATCTTTAATGCCTTACAGAGCAAGGCTTTAAGGTAGTACAATGTAAAAAAAGTAGTTAGTTTACAAAAAAAAAATTAAAAACAATTAATACTTGGTATGAAGACAAATTGAGCACACTGTGGCATTTTAAACAAAACTCTGTAGTTATAGTTTGACCAAGTTAAAAATTTGATACTCAAACTAAGCCATAAAGACTAGAATTTTTAAGTAGAGAAAAGGGCTGCTAAATAGAATCAAATGTTAACTAATGAAACTATTGAGCTACAACATAGCTGAAATAAACATATTTCATGGTAACACATTTGATATAATTGTTAAAATGCTTTATATAAATATTTTTCTCTCTTGTATACCAATCCATTCTTCATCATTGACTTGGTATTTACTATTTAATATGTAACTTTCCAAGAAAACAAGGCTGAAAGGGATTTTTGGTCTACTAGCACGAGTCGCAAAGCCATCAGAGACACGAGTAGTGCACTGAAGCAGTCACCCATCCCATTACTAACGTAGCCCATTGCCACTTAACTTCATTGAGCAGACAGCTACTCATAACACTGCGCAACAATTTAGGAAAGTCTGGAGTCAATAATAATACAAAAAAGTGATCTTTTGAAGCACAAGCCTCTCTAGAGCTCGGCTTAAGAAGTGGGAAAGAAAATGCAGGATATTTATCAAGTTTTAAGGGTTTATAGTTTTTGTAGACCTTGTTTGGGATATGAGACAAATACATGTTTGTCGCAGTCAAACTTAAATAACGGGTTTGCTAACAGAAGGAGAAAGAAAGAGAAAAAAGGTGTACATATATTAGCAAATGCTCCTGTGTATAACCACATCAAAGCATGCATTGTTTTGCGCGTGCGTGCAAATGTGTACAACCTGCGCAATCACGTGTGCGCATTGTGACAAACGTGATGTGCGCATATACACGTGTAGAAACAGGCGTCAGAAAACACAGGGAGAAATGATGTAAAATGTTGCCAGTAACGAACATTAACCCTGGATTAATACCACTTTAATTACACCAAACTAAAACACATACACAGAGTGTGTTGGTTTATTGTTTAATTAGAGACGGACAGAAGTGGTTTAAGCTGTCGGCAATGTGCAGGAAAAAGTACAATGAAAAAAGTGGTTAGTCCTGAGGTTGTGTCTTTAACAAATTTCCAGGCACTTAACAATGTATCCAGATTCCTCAAGTTTTTTATGAAGGATTCCTAATCATTGTTTTCAAACTTTCTGTAAAGTTAAAGTCTCTTCAATTTACTACAAGTACAACAGGAGGGCAGCCTATATTTTCTACAGAAAAATAAATAATGGAACACACAACTATATTTCTTTTTATTTCTACTTTAAAAAGAGATAATAGTAATGCAAAAATGGATGGTCTTTAACCATTATTGTAAGGGGAATATGTAACCAATTGAAGACCTTCGTAAAAATTTGGTCCTGGGGCTCAAATTTCATCAAAGACGCTGGTAATTAAACCCACCATGCCTTAATTCCATTTCTTAGATCTATGTCGGTTTAGGAAATGCCTATAACTTTCTGTTTACCGTTTTCAAGAACAAATTCTTGCTGGTTACAAATTCTTGTATAAACTCCCTGGAAGCTGCCACGTGGCTACATATCCTCTGGAGGTAGATCTGTAGTTAAAGCTGAAGGAGGTATGTCAGAATGATTGTGATGATTACCAGTTTATAGTTTACTCAATTCACAAAAGGAAATAAAAGAAACAGACCAAATAGATACTTTAGTTTTACTTGAAACAATAATAATGCACTGATTTCAGTTGAAAGTAATGGTTAGTGCACCCCGATGGCCCGATAACATGGTCCTGAGTGTGACCTTATTGGTAGTACTTATCAGCTTATCTTATCAGTCGTAAAGGTCACCAGCATAATCTTGGTGATCATTTGTAACCCTTTTTTCAACCGGGCCAGTTACAGCATCAAGTTACCAATAATGGAGACCTAACAGAAAGTTTTGGAAATGAAACTTGCTCATAAGATAAGGTTCTATACTTTTTTATTTACTCCAGCATGTAACAGTTCTACCAGTCTGCCGTAATCCTCTTCAGCTTATTTTTTTTTGTCCTTGACATAAATAGTATTCCCAGCTGTTATGTGTATGTGTGCCACATGTCTAAAGTCATTGACCTGTTGTTATAAAAGATTACTTGATACTAGTGATATTAGCATGTTAGAATGTGTATCTTTTAATTGATTGATGAAAAGGTTTTACACAAGACTGTTACAAATTTTGTTTGGATCTTCACTCGTTTTTATTTTAATCTCATTGCAAGGAATTACTGATTTCAGCACAAATACAGATACTGAAAGCAGAATATCAGCCTCTGCAATAACAAGATAATTGCATGTCTTTGTTATCAAAACGAATTATGTCTATTTTTCAATGAGAAGGTACATTGTAATTACACAAAAATACAAAGTACCAAGTAACATTTTGTAATACCCCATTCAAGATGATATTGCAGACTGCTATTGGCTAAAAATATTTTATGCAAATATAACTGGGGGTATCCCCTACCATGTTCATTAAGTTAAAGGGGCTTTCACATTTCCCCCAGACAAGGCAGAATCATTCCATCTCCGGTTGAACTGATCACCAAACTCCAAAAACAAGGCAAGAAAAGTGGTCGATAATCAGTACACATATTTTTCTTGTTAGAACTTGTAATATCATAATAGAATCAGTGATCAGTGTAGTTGTAACATAATGTGCAGCTATTCTATCAGTGTATCAGTCACACAGTCATAAACCATCAGGATTACACATGGTTTTTACTGAACCAACACAAGCCAGGTTTGATCTTTGTGCTCTAATCAGTTTGTTCAGTTTAAACAGGATGTTTGTGGATCTGAAAATGGACCCATATCAATAAAATTAAACACACGTTGGTTGGTCTGCATTTATGGACAGATGAAATGTTCATGGCATATTTTAAAATGGGGGAGGGGGCTAGTGGGCACCAAAATGGGTAAATGTGACAAAGGGTTAAATCTCTTAACTAACTTTGTACCACACACATGTCGAAATGACAATAACTTTCACATATAATTAAAGCTTAGGAATTCAAAATTGCCAATAATCTGGTGTAAGACATATGATGCACTTGTACTGATGATTATGAATATCCCAGTTTATACCTTAAATAGGATTACAATGAATGGAATGTGTGAGTTTAGAGAGAGACCTGTGCACATGGCAATGAATGCATGATTTCCCTCCCAATTATTTTGAATGCATTAAAAACACTAATACATGGATGTCAAAATATTGTCACAAAAATTGTCAACAACGTCATTTAGATATGGGAAAAAATACATGTGTAAACTTTTACTTAATGGAACTTTAATTCTTGCATCATTCTTCCTCAGTTTCTTTTTACACTAGATTTACTAGTATTCTGTTGTAAGGTTAATTGACAAGTTTCCCTCCCCTTCCCCCAACATGTCATGTCACAAAGTGTCAAAAGGTACAAAAGAAATCTGGCAAAGAGTGTCATAGATTTTGTAATGAAATGAGTGGGATCATTAGCAAATATTTTGGACTGATCAGGAACTGTGCTGTGACACAAGGTGCCAATTTTTAATCAGTCCCAAGTTTTCTATTTTAAGGAATTTTATTCTATTTATTTTAAGCTCACTTTTTGTATTAAGAAAAGTTGGTACATCTGTGGATATGATTTACAAAATGAATGAGCCAATTACAAGAAAATAAAGTATAAGTATACTCAGTAATCCTCATACATAGGATTAAGAAGCCATACTTCCGTTTCTGTATAATGATGAACTAGTCCCTTGAATCAAATGAACACAAAATTGTCTTTAAAAATTAAGCCTAACACTGGAAGTTATGAAAAGGTTGCATACGAATAAGAGAGCATTTGAAAGGGCGTTTTTATGTATCAGAAAATTGTATAAATCTAAAGCTTTGCAATTTAGCAGTATCTCTGCCAGGACATGCAGGTGTCTTCACTTAACAAACTTTTCTGTCATTGAACATTGTACAACTTACACTGGGTTAGTAGGGACAATATGATTGGCAGACAACACCACCATTATTGCAACCGCACATTGTCAAAAGCTCTTCCATAGTCCATTTATGACTTGAGTGGCTCTTGTGGTTTCATCGTTTTAAATCAAATGGGAGTTCCTTTTCTGTAGTGTGTGAATTTGGGGAGCTAACATAGCATGTTCAGGTTTTAACCCCGAGGACATTGCAGTGGGAAGATTGTGTTTATCTAAATAAACTGTCACTGAAAATGAGATTCCCGATCAAAAGGTGATAATGTATCTGGGGAGAAAGTTTTGGTTTTGTGGTGTAAAGAGTTTAAAAGCCCCCTGCTTGGTGGGTGGGGAACTTGTTACACGGTTTAGTAGCCTATTCAAACTTCCCTCCCCACAGTAGATAGGATTACAACAATAGTGAACCTGTGTGAAAACTCAGACCCCAATTACAAACATTTATCATTTTAAAATACATCTTAGTGTCAATGTTATTGAAACTAGATGTAAAAACAAGTCAAATTAAAGCATTTCTATTCTTTCCCAGACTATGTCTGTCCATTTGCCTGCTTTTATTGTTATTGTTATGATACTGTGTGCTGACTGGTAGTTTCAGACAGTGGTTTGGGGAATTATTTTAACAATTTTGTCCAAATTGATATACTATGACCATATCAGATAAAACAAACATCTAACCTGAAGACATTAAAAACTCTCTTCTGCAAAGCAAGTAAAGTTCTTACTTTATTAAAAAATACAAACTCTTCCTCAGTGTGTGGTATTTGTTTCAGGAACAGATCCAGACCGCCCCATTCACATCAAAGACCTGGTTGTCAGTCCGATGCCTGTGTCCATTCCAGGAAAGGTCAGGGTATGGACCACACTCAACATCACTGAGGACCTTCCTCCCCACATGGGTGTGCACATGTATGTCAAGAAACACGGTTTCTCCCTACCACTGCCGTGTGCAAAGTACAAGAATTACTGGTGAGTGTATGAGATTTGATAAATCATCAAGACATGATGTTCAGATGTTGTAGGCATAACTCCGGAGTGGGTGAGATATGATATATATTTGAGGCATGATATGTGGATGTTACAGGAATTACTGTGGAGTTTGTAGAATATTACCAATGCTTGGTGCAAGATGTGTGGAGGTTACAGGAATTACTTGTGAGAGGGGCATTACTTCTGTTTAATCATGGTGTGGAAGCTACAAGAATATATGTTTTCGATGTATGAGGCATGGCAGGTGTTAAATGCATGTTGTTTGGATGTTATGGGAAATACTTGTCATTCTGTGAGACGTTAATACTGTTCAAGGCATATTGCATGAATGGTATAGGAGTTACTGATGACTCTGTGTGGATATTACTATAATACTGTTAATACTGTTCAAGGCATATTGCATGAATGGTATAGGAGTTACTGATGACTCTGTGGGGATATTACTACTGCTGAAGACATGTTGTGTGGATGTAAAATGAGTTACTGGTGGATGTGTGGAGTCCAAATCACAGTTGGGGTTTTACGTCCCATTAACAGCCAGAGTCATATTAGGACAGGTACTCCGCTTTGTCAATTGTGGGAGTCAAACCCTCATAGAAGTCACAACCTGTGATTAGATGCCAAACCTGCTAACCTGCTAGGCCACTGAGGATCTAAATGAGTAGCTGAGACATTGCTAGTGATGAAGGCTTTATGTGTGAAAGTTAGAGGACCTACTGGGTGTTTGAGACATTACTATTGTTGAAAGTGTGATGTGTGTAACTTACAGAAATGACAAGGCAGTGTGTGAGACATTACTATTGATGAAAGCGTGATGTATGGATATTACAGAAATTACTGGAGTGTGTGTGAGATTACTAAGATTGAAAGCTTGATGTGTTTATATGAAACTGTAATTGCTAATGAGTGTGTGAGGCATAACTGGTTTCAAGGTGTGATCCATGAAAGTTTCAGGAATTACTGGCGAGGGTGTGAGCTATTCCTGATGTATTTTATGATGTGTTGTTGTTCTTGGAATTTCTGGCGAGTGTATTATCAGGTGGGGAAATGGAAAATTATTGTGACTGCTTCGTGTTAAATGAACCAAAAAATTATAAACACCAGTCTTAAGGCTAATGCTAAAATATACAATGTTTCTATGATCTAGGGAAGTATAGTTAATGTATTGTTATTATTTTGAAAGATCTCTTTTCAGGCTTACATCTTAGCTCTTACAATTCATATTCAATGCATTGTTACTGGGTTTTCTTTGTAATTTATTGAGAATTTGAAAAATAGAAAAAAATGAATAGCTAAATGGCCAAACATATGGTTACACAATAATGTAAAACATAGTATAATGGTAAAACGTGTTTGTAAATTAAATAGGATGAAATGAGTGAAAAAGTCTAATGATATAGGATGTCATTGATAATTATATACTGTGTCAATAGAATTGTCACATGCCACACATTGAGAAGGCTAACGTGTAACAATAGCCTTTTTGCTGAACAAAATGGTTTTCTTTTCAACTAGGATATTACTTTTGTGGTGAACTTTTGTCATCTAATGGCTGGTGGTTTTGACGTAAATACATTATAGTTAAATGTTTAAATAAAGTATAGTACTTCACTATTCTTCAAAAATATCATATAATTGTCAGTTAGTCACCTGCATTTATTGTAAGCAAGCATTACTACAGATTTAAGAGAGATCTTACTGGGTCAAATGCATGTCAAGGAAAGGCTAGAGTTTACTCAGTTACCATTCTGTTTTGCCAGCTCCTGGTCCATATCAGGTGGCTGCCTACATTGTATCACCTAAAGGTTCATATCTACTACAATTCTTAAAATTATATTTGGAATTATTTGAAGAAACCAAGTGTACAGTAACAAAAAATTCTAAGAAATATTTTAAATTTTTCATAGGTAATAATAACAGGTGGTTTGTCATAGCTGTGTAAGAAAACTGGTAGTATTAGTAATATGTTTTCTTGGCCAACATGAACAGCTCTAATGGGTTTCTTTAACAAGCTGGAGTAACAAAACTGAAAGACTATAACATGAACAACTGTTCCCATACTTCTCTGGGGGGGGGGGGGGGGCTTCAAATACCCCTTGTGTTTTATATTGAAGATTAGGGAACACGATAGTGCAGTGGTAACACACTCGCCTCCCACCTCTGAGGTCTGGTGTTCAAACCCCAAACCATAAGTGGAAAAGTTGAGAGGTGCTAACCAATGGTCAGCAGTTTACAGTACAGAACTTGACCAACTGTATGTACTGGTTTCCTTTGGCCATAAAACTGTCATGATATTATCTACACAGTGTTGAAAGCGATGTTAAAAGCCAAATAAATAAATATATTAAAGATAAGGGCTCATTGTCACTGTTCTGTGCGATCGTTAACATTTATTAAAATATTTCATCACAACCTTTTCCTTATTATTTTGTAAATAGATACAATATGTGGCTAGCACACATTTAAAAATGAGTCATCCCTTAAAGTGACCCCCCTTCACCCAACCATTGTGTACATTTTTAGTTTAACATATAAGAACTCATGAGAGGTTTTAAAAGGATTTTTAAAAGTTGTTACTTGTGAAAAGGGTTTCCAATGAATCCTACCAAAGTTAAAATCCTGACATATTCAAACTAATGGATGCTACCAAAATGCAAAATGCATCGAACCACAAAGAGCCGCAAAAAGTTAAATATTTTGCTCTAGCACCAGCACTGAACAGTGTGACCAAGCTATTATTTAAAAGTGTCTTGTAAACACTTGTGTAAAAAAAATGTGAAAGCTGAAAAAAATCCCCCTCTAAATACTACTGTTATCTTATCTCTCTCTTATAATTGTTGATATTTTTGTTGGGTTTGTAAAAGAAAGAGGATTACACCAATGGAGATGTACCCTTGACTTCTTGTTTTGAGTCACAACCTTACAGCACTCTGTGTCCATGACAGCATAACTCAAGAGATAATTCTTACACCATCTCTGCAGCATTGCATCCGATAAGCGTCAAGTATTTACATATACATGTTTGATACCTCTATATATTAAAACTTAATAACTACAAAATTAAATATGAAATACAATAAATCAGTGGAAAATGACAAATAAAACACTTCTTGAGATAAAGATGTCCTCTTGTACCCCAATTATGTAAGTTCTAAGTTTTTGTTTTTACAGATTTCACTGAATGTGTAAGTTACAATGCAATCTCTAGGTGTTGAGGCTTTTGTTATACGATATCCCCTCCTATATCATTATATGTCTCTGAATAAATGAATGCATCTGAATAACACTTTGTTTTGCTACATCAAATGCTTCTAGTGTATCTACGTAAGTCCACAGAAAGAGCCTATTTTGTTCCCTTTCTGTAAAAACATAAGATTGTTGAGAGGCCCTATGATAACAATAACACTTACACGCCATTAAGATCACCCATTATGATAATACTAACAGAAAAATATTTCACAGATCTTCTCTGCAATTAGCCTGCTGGAAACAAACTAGAAATGTTTTCCTTCTGAGGTGCAGTCAACGTTACTTTCTTCAGTCCAGGAATGTTGAGTTGTTTGAAGGATTCAACAGAGAGGAAAATCAACTTGTTTAAATAAACAGAAGCTGTTATTTAAAACACAAGATACCAAACAACTTTTAAGTGCGACCTGTTCGGTCCACAAAGGATATTTAATTAAAATTATAACTGGCTTCTTAACCTTGCTTTCTTTCACTGAATAAAGAAACTTGACAAAATCAACTATTTATTTATTAAGTCTTCCTGGTCTTTGGTAATCTTTATGTCCTCAAAAATTGTCTGATTACCCATGAATACTCGCAAGTCTATCATATGACATTCATGTGAAAGTCCACAAATTGTGATTGCATTACTGTGTTGTTTATAAACACAGCATTTGAATATTCTATGTTATCACCATCGCATTATTTATTTTTGGAGGGCCAAGGAATGGCTATGCAGTTACCCCCAATGTAGCAAGTGGTGTACATATTCGTTCTCTAAATTTACACCTGCTCTACCGTAATTGATATAGTAAACTCTTCTTTTTCAACAGTTTTGTCAATTTGTGGATCATGATGATGAAATTTATGATAATCTTGCTGGTATTTACTTTGTTATCAATGTACAGACAAAACATTCAAGACGTTTTCATTGGGTTTCACAACGATGAAGAAACACCAAACGGCCTGGCCATTTCTAAACCTAACTGAAAGATTTTCTCCGTATCCGTATATTTTGGAGATTTGTAGGTTTTGAAATTTACAGGTTGTACAAATATAAGTGAGATGGTTTTGAAATGTCCAATGGTCTTAAAATGGCAAGTAATATATATACCAACAGTTACATACATTTAATAGGTTTGGCCTGGAATGTCCCTTCATTAAACACACACACAAAGCAAGAAAGCAATTATTAATAGAAAATATTATATCTATTATAATATCATATATCTATTATAATGTCACATTCAGTCATATATCACAAGTCCTTACTCAGGCTTGATACTCTTTGTGGCATCTCAGATATATATATATATATATATATATATCCTTCCTAATTTTGTTACATTTAAGATTTTTGATTGGTCACAACTGTATATTGTGTTTCAGCCATTACAAGGACGTCTGTAGCCTAATGCAAGCTTACTACACAGAGAAATGTCCTAAGGTGCTGCGGAAACAGGGCTTCAAGTGCAAGTGTCCAGTCCGAGCTGGAGTGTACAGAGTGGACAAACTCAGGTTTCCCTTACCAGATGTACCAGATCTTTACAAGCCATATCTTGAGGTATTGTTTTGTTTTTATTATTCAATCAAATTTAATAGTAATTATTTTCATTGCTTTTCCATTTCATGTCTGAAAGTTTGTAAATAAAATCTTCTTCAACAAGTAAACTTGAAATATACAAGAAATTTAAGTTAAACCATGAGCTTGTAGTTTCATTATAAATCAGTATCAGATATATTACATTTGTGAGGCTGTATTCGCAGAAGTGAATAAATACTGAATAAAGATTATATAAAGATTAAGAATAAAGATAAACAAGTTTTGACGCTTATCTTTGGGGTCTTAGTTTGACTTGAAGTTCTCAGTGGCCCGTTAGAAAGTCTGGTATCTTATCACAGGTTGTCACCTTTATATGGGTTCCACTCCCACAAGTGGCAATGCATAGGAACGCTGTCCTATTATGACCCTGGCTGTTGAACAGCACATAAAATATGCACTTTGGCTTTATCATAGTTTGCCTCCATCTCATCACAATATAAAGGAAATATGATGGTCTGTTTGACTTGGTATTGCAGGTATATACCTTGCCAGTGTAGCTAAGCCATACCATTTACATGCAGACAAACCATTTATTTCCCTCCTGTGGCTATTTTCTGTTTTCAGGGCAAATATGACCTGAAACTTCAGATTTTTGATGAGACAGACAAGAGAGAGATGGGGTGTGTGCAGTTGAGGTTTTACGTGCGAAGACGGACTCCCAAATTGAAACGTTTATTCCCCATCGGGTCTTAGCAATGGAAGTGGAAAGTTTCTTCTCACTAAATACCTTTGTGATATTACAAAAAAACAGTGGTGTGATCTTTTTTACTGTCATGCGGGCTTTAGAGGTTGTGAACTGAAGTAAATGATTTATATGTGACATATACTTCTCTGTACATTGTTAAACTTTGCTATTTGTTGGATTAACCGGCTTAATAATAGCTGCTACCCACTCCTAGAGTGTAGACCTTTGCCTGGACACATTTCCTAAAATTTGGTGACTTTTTTTTTGTATCTGGAATATTATCCAGATCTTTCCCAAAATGTAAGTTCTTCTTTCTCTGGCAAACTCCTTACCATATGAAAAGTTCATGAAGATACACTCATTAGTTTTGACATAGTGTTATCCAGAAAACCAGAATCATTGAAAATACATTGAAAATTCAGTATTTTTGTATCCAGAATATGATCTGGATCTTTCCCAAAATTTAACCGCTTGCTTCCTTTTTGAACTTTCAGGAACATTCGTTTGTTACTTTTGGAGTTATTGCAAACACAAACAGACTGACAGACAAATGAACACATCCCAAACACAGCCTTCTGGTGGAGGTAATAAGTATAGAAATATCACTGAAAGAATGTTGCAGCATTTTTTTTTCTCGCTCTCTTAATAATTGACTTTCTGCATTGTTTCCTATAAGTAGTCATCAATGCTGATGGATTCACAAGCTGTGTGTAATAAATTGACAGAATATCCACATTTATATTTCACTAAATAATATAGATTAATTTGTGTATTGTACTCTTAAGATCTGAAATGGCCTTGGAACCATTTCAAAAGAATGATAAATCTGAAATTGTGGATAAGCTACTGAGTGACCAGAAAGTGAAAGGTTGTAGTTAAAATGTTAATCATACTCAGCTATACATGTATTATATTGTTATTGTTGCAAATATCAAAGGTTTTAGGATTAGCTTTGCAACAACTTATATGGGACTGTAGCGTCATTAAAGGTCTATGGTAAAATGATTTAAACTATTGAAAATACATGCTTTATTTAGTCTCTAGAATGCTCAGTGAAAGTGTCATTTTGGGGGTAATGTTTATTTTAGTTGAATTTGAAAGACCATATGGCTTGATCTTTCTGGCCAACTCATATAACTGGCCCATTTTCTTCTTGAACATTAAATGAAACAAAAACTATAGCAATCTCTGAAGTCTTGTAATTAAGTTAAACAGAACCACCCTTTTATCCCTGCACGTGTTCATAAAATGTAAAACAAATATAACCCCTCAAACAAAATCTCTGTTTTACCCCTTTTCCTCCAAACCCCCACAAACCATACTATGCCAGTAGCTTTGCTTTACAAACAAGTTCAACCCGACTCTCACACCATTTCAACAATATGTATACTATTGCATGTCTAATGTAAAAACTATGTAATTATGAATATGATATTGAGCCTACTATAGTGTTCTTTATCCAGTAATTGGTAAAAAAAATACTTCTGAATGAACCAAAGATGATAAAGTAAGTAGATTGTGGAGGACCACCAAAGTATAAGTGTAGAGATACAGAGTTCTGATAACATACAAGGACTTATATCATTAGAAGTAACATATGCTATGTGTTTTTACCCTTTTTGCACAAAAGACCTAAACACCTTGTATGATACACAACCAGCTGTGAATAGATGCCAAGTGTACATAAGAATGTAGTGTAATTTAATGTGTTCAGTTTATAGTTTATAATGGTTGTGATATATATATACATATAGTATATATATTTGAATTAAGAATCATTGTGTGTATGGTTTTTTATTAAATTGGTATTTGACTTTTGGTTATACTGTGTAATTATATGTGTATAAATATGTACATAGTTATATATCACTTGAATCTGCTATAACTTAATGGATTTACTGTAAAATAAATATGTAAATATGACCATTTGGTTTTACTTTTTCACATGTCATATCAACTTGAAAATTTGATCACAACTGATTACAGTAAGGCTGAAACAGCTCTTATTTAAGCTGAAAAATCACAGTACTACAGAAACTTATCACTTGGTGAGGAGAGCACAAACCCTAGCCTATGGGTCCAAAATCACATATTAGTGAAATTTCCCTAATATAATTTTGGGGTCCAAAATACTAATCTGGATCAACTTGGAAGAGGACAAAGCCTCATATGAAAATAAGAACCTCATATGAAAATAAGAACCTGATCCAATGTATAGTTTTCAAGTTATAGCCTTGGACAAACACTGACCTCGCCTTTCTCCTTTGGGATAACAATCTGTCTGGAAAGGGTACATTCAACTTTGTAAATTTATCTCTGTACTGCAATGTTTTTTTTAAAAGATATCTAGGGCCACTAATAATGTAAATTTAGTGAACCACATTATCTTGATCATATCTGAATTGTTACTTACAAACTAAACTGTTACGAACAGACTCTCTTAGACACTAAAATCAATATTTGTGGATTAAAAAACATCAGAAGATGCTATAACTCATACATATTGGGTTAAAACCACATATTACTTGGAAACTGTAAAAATTAGCGACTGCTGCCATGATAAGTAACTCTCTTGCATTATCTGATAGGATATATCAACTATATCTAATTGATGGCATTGCTACATACAACATTATTGTAATGTAATCAATATTCAACAAACAATATACATTTTATGTATGTATCTAATGTCAATGTTCCTGGCCGTTTCGAAACCCTGGCCGTTTCAAAACGGCCATTGGCCGTTTCGAAACGGCCAAATTATTTACTTGGCCGTTTTGAAACCTTCCTTGGTTTTGAAACGGCCTGGCCAGTTCAAAACCTGGTTTCAAAATGGCCAAATCAATAACCTGGCCGTTTTGAAACCTCACCTGATTTCTACATTTTTCTATAGCATGTGTTTTTGTGTGAACTTCAAATCTGTCCTTTGATTCTAAAAAAAATTCCTGAGCATGGGCTACTCAGCAACTTTCTATAATCATAACTTGTGGAGTAGGTACTCAGGTATGGGGGTAACTGCAGTTAACCTGTGATCTTCAATTAGGTCCTTTTACTTAAAAAGTTTTCTTTAAACAAATTGTATTTTGTTGTTGTATGACACAAAGTCTGCATCATAAAAATTATCTCATCAATCTATCTGCATGAAGGTGCTGTATCTTTAAACCTGTTTGTTTGACTTGCTAGCTTAATTAATAAGCCATAAAGAAGCCATGATAAATATTAACTCTGTGATGTTGATTTGTTTGCCATTGATTGTCAGAAGTGCTTAATTGGATTTATTCCTATTGTTGCAGCTCTCTTTTTATGTTGATTTGTTTCACTTAAATATTAGTGGGCTGTTTAAAAGGTAAATATGAAAGGTTTAACAAATTCACACAACAGGAAGATCAATCAAGGAGGGATTTATTGTTTAACTTTTCAAAGAATTATTGTAGATGAGCTAGAACAGATTTGCTTTTTGGCACCTTTTTTTACTTAATATTACTCAGTTAATACTGACATATAATTATAATGCTTTGTATTATTATTACTTTAGAAGATATCTCTTGATGTTGATTTGTTTCATTTGCATATGGGTGGGGTGCATAAAAGGGATTAGTGATAAAATATTGTTTAATCCTATTTCATTTTTTTCTTCTTAATATTGATATATATTAATAACTATAGTCTTTACAAAAAGTGTTTATATGCACCAATAAATGTTGTTATATGTTCTGTTAGATATATGTTTCATAATATACCAAATGCAGTTTTAATAAATATACTGTTTTTTATTGTAATACAACTGTTACACTTAAAAGCAGCAGAACAAACTTGTCCACCAATGTCAAACTGGTGAGGTATCAAAACGGCCAAGAGGAAAAGTTGGCCGTTTCGAAACGGCCAAGCCATTTCTAAACCTTGCAAAGGTATCAAAACGGCTGTGGCCGTTTCGAAACGGCCAAAGGTTTTGAAACGGCAAGTAACATCAACACAAAGACTGTTGTGCATATAAAGTATAAATTAGTCTTATATCTATCTCTCCTGCAAAGTTTATATTTAGAAGTGTACACACCTTAAGACCAATAACCACCAAGCTAATGTTAAAAAAATTTGTAATAATAAAGTATTTATAATGCAATGAATTGATGCAGAATCATCTCAGGTGCCGGAATCCAAGAAGGATCGATACTCCAAACATATGAACCTGTCATCCTCGATGTTAGCATCTGATACAGGAGAAGGCTATAGAGAGGGATATGATAGTCTTCAACTGTTGTCTCAACCCAAAGGCGCCATCCTATGTTTTGATGGCATAAAGGAGCTTGCTGCACTGAGAAGCAGCTACAGCAAAACTGCATATTCTCATGCATTCATTGGGTCTGGTCGTGGCAACAGAAATGTCGTTCCCCTTGTGAGGTCACTAAGCTTGATGAGAGATAAAAGATATGGAGGTTAGTCCAGACTGATTGCCTTACATGTAAGAATGTTTTATTTATATATGTCACATGACAACCTGTTCAGTTGACACACAATGCGACATAAGCCATTTGAACTTGATGGAGTTTACTGATGTTCGCATTTGTTGTGCGATACAGCAAAGAATTACAACAGTCCAATCAACTGTTAACCATGGTTTTAGTCACCAAACCAGCTATCTCATTGGTTAATATTAATACATTAAAAATTAAAAGAAAAGTTGAAACCTAAAATTGAAAGTCAATACTAAAAATTTGAAAAAAAAATGAAAACAAAGAAATTATTTGTTCATATAATCTTATCCATGCTATATCTACATTATGCTTAATTTGAGAAATGTTGCCATTATATTTAGTATCATCATTAATATATTCGAAATAGCAAACAGAACATCAGAAATCACACACTCAAAATAAGTTCTGCATTGGTAACAGTGAAAATTATTCAGAACTCATTATTCAGTCATTTTATTAAAGTTGTAAAGGAAATGCATAATCTAAACCATAAAGTTATTAAATATGAAGTATAAAAGATCCATCACATTTGCAAGCAGATCATAAGCTGGATGTTCTTCTCATCAGCTAATATCAATGAAGCCCTTACAAGAAATCAGGTATTTTGGTATAACAGTTAAAAAACATGGCTGAAAGTGATTTCGGTCTGCTAGCACGAGCCGCAAAGCCATCAGAGATTGCAGTAGTGCACCGAAACAGTCACCCATCCAAGTACTAACATAGACCATTGCCACTTAACTTCAGTGAAGAGACAGATACTCATCAAACTACACCACAATTCATAAAAGTCCGGAGACAAAAGAAACAGAAAAAAAAGTGATTCCTAGAAGCGTGAGCCTTGCTTGACCTTGCACTTAAAAACTTTTCCAAGTAAATGTATCAGTTATTACGAAGCTATGCCAGGGGTATATGTAGTTTATGAAATATGGTCCATCAAATAAGTCTTGAAATTGGTATCGTGTGGGTACCAACACAGCCTTCAGGTGGACAATACACATGATTCCATTGGCAACACTAATTTTAAACATTTTCATTGGCCAGTCCTTTTCATGGCTGCCATAATTTGGTGTTTGATAGTTTCTTGTTCTGACATAAAATATTTCAAAATACAAATAAAGATACACACCCACAGAGTTTTCCTATTTTCAAAGTTATATTCATATTTCTATGTTGCTGTCTGAAGCTGTTTGAATTTCCAAGAACTCTATATAGAAAGTATTACTTCCATTGCATGCATCTATATCATCCAGCATTTTTGCTGAGATTCTTTGCCAAAGGTCATTCTCATGTGTCCAGAGTTATAATCTATCTGTCACTATGGCATAGTGGGCAATGCACACACAAAGGGACACCGGTTCAATTCTACAGGTACAGACAGATACATAATGGCATTAAAGACCAACTAAAATGGCAGTCATCCACCCTTGGGGTCCTATCTCCAGTGGCAGGCATCAGAGCAAGAACCTCATTGACGTTGATAGATGGTCAATCCATGGGACTCTGCCTTTTAGTTAGAGAATGTCAATCACTAGAGATACGCTGTACTTGTTCAGCCAGGATGGGTCAAATAGTGCTTTGAGTTCTGATGTAGAGGAGACATTGCCTATTTGACTTCGACATACTGTAAAAGTCTGCATGTACAAATAACAATACAAAACAATATAATCTTATTCCATAATAAAAATGGAACTCATATGATATACCTTGTTAATACCTAGTTCGCACCTTTCTGTACTGGAGTCACAAGCTACACCTGAACGAACTTGTCTATTTTTGGTTGTGCTCAGCTGTGGTTCAGTCCACTTCGTATATTGGTTGGACATCTTCATTATGATTTGCATTTGGGCAGGACATCTTTTTATGTTTGATGAATTCTCCAGTTTCGGTAGGTCGTGTAGGCATTGTCAGCATATAACACAGATGCCTATTAAAATCAATATAGCTTTCTTATTTTTGGACCGATTTTTAATTTTTTGTTCACCATCTGTTTTGTCAGTTTAAAGAGGGTCTGTATCTGAATACATGCTTTCATATGTAAAACCAGTCCTTTAGGAAACATTTTAAGAGTTAACTCTTCAACTCAAGTTTGTCCACTTAGTTTCTTAACTTCATTCACCCCCTCCCCCCATAACACTGGATTGCTGACCTAAAACATTTCTTGACTATCTCTTTTGTCAATTCTTTTGTCAGTTTAACATACTAAGTTCATCTGTGTGAGGAAGATATTGTGCCTAAACCTTCTTGGTGCCCAAACTGACGAAATGTCCTCCAAGAAGGTCAGAAAATGGGGTCTTCTATTTTTTTGGTTTTTTTTCAAAATGTGCAGATACAGGATATAAGAAAGGATTAAAAGAAAATATAAAACAGTAAACTCTTCTCACTGTAAAAATATTTGTTGCACAGTTATGTATAACAGTATTATAAACTATGTGATCACAGTTATGTATAACAGTATTATAAACTATGTGATCATGGTAATATTAAATTTTATGTAATGATACAAGATTTTCTAAACAATAAAAGCTGTTTAGTTTATATAACTTTACAAATTTTTACTACATTAATTTAGTATTTTGAGATTAAAAGTGACCATGATAAGCAGACATAGGTTGGGAAATCAAACAATTTTCCTTTATACAGATATTTGTACTGCACACGTGTAAATTCAATGTCACTATGATTAACATATTAAACTGTATATAACACAACAACCATTAGCCCGTACTTCACAATTTCGAAGTACAGAAATTAAGTTTCAAAATGCCAGATTAGATCAGGATCGCTCTTCACTAATATTCTTTAGAATGAAGAATGTGTGTGAAGCATGTGTCTTTTTTCAGAAAAAAATAATATAAGAAACATGTTTTTAAAAAAAAGAGAAAAAAAATGTCATTTCTGTAAAATTTTTAAAATAGTAAAAATCTATGGCAAATTGAATACATACACGTATACATAAACATATTTATTGTTAATAAGCATAAAGGAATTATTTGTGCAAAAAAATCTATAGAAATTACTATTTCACGGTCATTGGGAAAAATACTTATTCTTATAAATTATAGTGTCAAGAAAATCCCAATTTTCCAAGACATTTAACAAAATAAGTATATTCTCAAAAAGTGAGTGCTAGCAAATATGGATACTGACAAGAATGTTAAGCTTCTCTTACATCCCATCGTACGTGTATACACACGTAAGAGTGCTGCAAATATTGTTGAAAAATATGAGCGTAGCCTGGTAGTGGGGTAGTTGAGATTTGCATGTGCAAACAAGGTGTATTCTCCCAACAACAGTGTCACTTCTTGAATATCCAAGAACAGACTGCAACTGGCTACAGCCCGTGCAGTAGGTTGGGTTTATATACATGCAAGGTACACGTGAGTGTATCATACGACACGTGCAAACCCTGTAAGTGAATGAGGAGGACATGCAACACTAGCAAGGAAAATACAAGTGCCCAATTGTCTCGTAAATTCTCCTTGAGATATGGATATATTTATAGCCATGCTGTGAGCATGCAGAAAATAATTTGCATGCCAATTTTCATTGATGGGTCTCTGCAACCTCGAAATTATGTTATAAAATCGCATGTGTAGCTTAAAGCCTCTCTTACATCCCGTCGTACGATGTGTATACACGCAAGTGTGCTGCAAATATTGTTTAAAAATATGAACGTAGCCTGGTAGTGGGGTAGCAGAGATTTGCATGTGCAAATAAGGTGAATTCTGCCAGCAACAGTGTCACAACTTGAAGATCAAAGAATAAACTGCTACTAGCTACAGGTCGTACAGTGGGTTTATATATATGCAAGGTACACGTGAGTGTATTATATGGCATATGCAAACCCTGCAAGTGAATGGGGAGATCTAGCAACAGTTGCAAGGGAAATGCACATGTGCAAGTCTCTCGTAAGTGACCCTTGAGAAATGGAGGTGTTTATGGCAACACTGCAGCATCGTACATGTATATACACGTACGTGGGTTAACATGGATGCAAGGTACACATGAGTGTATTGTACAGGGACGTGTAAACCTTCCAAGTGAATGGGAAGATTTTGCAACACTTGCAAGGGAAATGCATGTGCACAAGTCTCTCGTGAGTTACCCTTAAAAAGTGGATGTGTTTATGGCCATATTGCGTGCACGCAGAGAAAATATGCATGTCAATATTCACTGCAGGGTCTGTGCGACCTTGAAATTCTGTTATAAAATTGCACAGGTACCTTCAGATTGCCTTCCAAATCCGCCGATTTTTCTCTGTAAGCAGGACTTACGTGCACATACGACAGGATGTAAGAGAGGCTTTAGAGAAGCTTTAGTATTCCTGACCAGGACGTACGTCCACGTACAATGGGATGTAAGAGAGGCTTTAGTAACCTCTACTGGCCATCATGCAGTTTAGGTTATTTCTTCAGAGGACTGGGAGCTGAACTCAGTGTTTAGAGTTCTCACTAAACTTTATCTGTAAATTGCTTAAGATTGTGTATCACTTTAAAGGTAAGTCTACGTACACATGTATGCGGCTTACGACATCCGACAACATCCGTACGTACACTAACAGGATCACCTTCTATGATGCTTACCAAGTTACCATATGATGGGGACAGGTGTATTTACAAACAAGAGCTTTCTGACTAATTTATACACATGGATGTTTACCTATACAGGATATAAAAGTGATTAATATGTTTGGCCTTTTGTTGGAGAATTCCGTAATACTTGAGATTTTAGTGATAAATTCAATAAAATCCCTACCTTTTTTGCACCCTTGGTCTAGATTTGTATACAGGGTCACTTTTAAACAAAAACTAAAAGTAAACCACACACTTGAAGTCAAAGACCTTTTTATAAGGAGGACGACTTGATTTTTAATTATTTTCAATGGGAGAGAAAAATAGGTTCAAATGGGGTTCAAATGGTTGTATAGAAAAGATGTGAATGGAGTCTGACATCAGGGATGATAAAGAACTAAATGATGGAAATTACTGACTCGCTGGCTTCTTAAAGTGAGACTTGGAGAAGCTGTCATAGATCCACAAGTGTTCATCGAGGGAAGAATAGGGCCAGGATTGATAAGCTGGGGTTTTGTATTTAACTCTTCACCACCCCCTCCCCATCAAACCCCTTTCTGTTGTACATCTGACCAGAGATTCTTGGTGGTCTAGTGTGACTTGTCATTGAGATGGAGTGGTGCAGAAGGTATCATATGTGAGTGGCCATTTCAAATGTGTATCCGTTTTCAAATGGCACTCGGCACCATTTCAATATTATGGGTTGCCTGTTCAAGTTGAGCTCATATTTACCACAGAATCTCATTCTTTAGTGTGTGACTATATAATACCTATACCTATAAAAAAATTAAGAATTTGAAACTACAACATATATTTTATAGCATAAAGAGCTTTTAACAGTAAGCCACATTGGTAGTTTATTTACATTACTAATTGGAAATGTTGATATCCCTATTGTTATTTACTTGTCCACATTATCATAAGATTTATGACTGTGACAGGCACTGAATTTTTAAATTAACCCTTAGATCTAATCCTCAAATGGTTGGCTACTCAGATCTCATTGAAAGAAACCCTCGCCACTGGTAAGTTGGATTTAATTGTAATTAGCCCACTTCTTTTTGTAACCATTGGGATAACCTTAACCTTTTTAAGTAAGTAAGTAAGTAAGAAACACTTACATAGCACCGAATTTGATGTAAACATCCTCTAAGGCGCTGATGTGCAAAAAGGGATAGTCCAGTTCCAGAAAGATGTCCCTTTCCATATTAGCATATGGCAGGGGAGATAGGCTATGGTGGAGGATAAGCCAATCTAAAAAGGTATGTTTTCAACTGTTTCCTGAAACCAGAAATGCTTTCTATGGTTCTGATGGCTTGAGGAAGCTTGTTCCACTCTGTGGGAAGAGCCCCTGCTATGAAACTGCGTAGCCCTGAGCGTTTATTTGGTTTAAATGAGGAAATTGATAGGCGATTGCCCTGTGTGAGATCACTCCACCTAATTAGAGCGGAGAGATATGGAGGTTGGCTCAAATGTATTGCTTTATAAATGAGGAGATTTTATTTGAACAGTATACAGTAATGAATGGGGAGCCAGTGTAATTTGTGCAGGAAGGGTGTAACATGACAGTATTTATTTAGCTTGCACACCGTCCGACATAAGGCATTTTGAACTCTCTGTAGTCTGCTAGTATATGCCTTTTTTGTGTTGTAAAGCAGTGAGTTACAGTAATCCAGACGACTGCTTACCAAGGCATTTGCCACCTTTACAGCTGTTTCATGATTTAAGTACCTGCGGACCCTTCGTAGTTCCCGGAGATGGTAGTAACTTATGCGACATAGATTAGCCACGTGTCTTTGCATTGAATTTTCAGCATCCAGGATGACACCAAGGTTTTTTACCGATTCAGCTGGTTCCATGATGTTGCCAAGCAAACTCACTGGGAAAGATGACTTCAGGGAACTTCTAATTTGATCATCACCAATCACTATGAATTCTGTCTTGTCAGGATTTAATTTAAGCTTATTATTTCCCATCCAAGCCTGGACCGTCTCAAGGCAATTTGTTAATTCAGTGATACTGGAATCGAAGTTCCTAGAGTCGAGTTCCAAGTAAATTTGTGTGTCATCTGCATATAAGTGGTGGGTGACATTTTTTGTAGATATGACTGAACTGAGAGGGGTTGTGTATAGGGTAAAAAGGAGTGGCCCTAGAACTGAGCCCTGGGGAACCCCGTAAGGGAGTTGAAAAGCATCCGAAAGATGTCCATCTATTTTGATGCGCTGCTTGCGTGAGTTGAGGTATGACTGGACCCACTTAAGCACTACCCCATCAATGCCATACCAGTGCTGAAGGCAGTTGAATAGGATTGAGTGGTCTATTGTATCGAAAGCTGCAGATAAGTCCAAAAGGACTAATCCAACAGCTGCACCCTTGTCCATTGATGTGGCAATGTCATTTTGTATTTTGAGCAACGCCGTTTCAGTTGAGTG
Organism: Sabellastarte sp. h YS-2021; assembly: GCA_964017235.1. NCBI lineage: Eukaryota > Metazoa > Annelida > Polychaeta > Sabellida > Sabellidae > Sabellastarte > Sabellastarte sp. h YS-2021. The sequence goes on from OZ024927.1 coordinate 110,129,043, forward strand.
AAAAGCTCTATATGCGGACTGGTTTTCGTTAGATATACCCTCATGAGCAATATGCTCATTTATCTGCTTAGCCACAGCTTTCTCTATGAGTTTGGAGATGTAGCTGAGGTTGGACACTGGTCGATAATTCTTGAGAATATTCTTGTCAAGACCAGCTTTTTTCAACAAAGGTGTAACATGTGCAGTCTTAAAGCAGGATGGGAAACTGCCCTCCTATAGAGAGTAGTTCACAATATTTGTAATAGGAGTCAGGAGCACACTGATACATTCAAGGACCAATGATGTTGGGATGGGATCCAAGTCACATGATTTATTTGGTGTGGACTTTATGATTTTAAGGACTTCTTCCTCTGACATGGTCCGGAAAGAAACAAACTTGTTTTTGTAGGAACCTGAGACAAGGGGATCGGCATCAGTAGACAGTAATCCAGATCTTAATTTAGCAATTTTGTCTGCAAAATACCTGCCAAAAGTGTTGACTAGACTGTTCATGGTGGTATAATCTGGAAGTACCATTTTTGGTGATCTATGGAGGACTTTCTTTATGGAATTCCACAAGGCCTTGGGGTTATCCTCATTTTCCCTAACCATATCACTGTAGTGTTTGGTTTTTGCACATTCCACGAGACGATTGAAATGGTTCACAGCGGCTCTATACCTACTGCGGTTTATGGCAGAGTTGTCCTTTCGCCACTCCCTTTCGAGTTTGCGCTTACTTCTCTTTGCTGCCAAAATATCACTGTTGATGAACGCTTTGTTGACATGTTGTGGGGTTTTACATTCATGTTCAGGTGCATGCTTGTCAAGTATGTTCCTAAGGGTCTGAAAGTATTGGTGTGAAAGTAAGCTAGCTGTTTTGTAAGGAGCCTGGATAAGCTCAGAATTTTCAATGTCAGACATAAATTCAGTTTTATTTATCTTGCGAAGTTTCCTGATTTTCAACCATTTTACTCTGCAGGAATTTTTGACAGGGAATGTTGTAGTGAAAAAGACAGCTAGGTGGTCTGATATGCCGTCCTTTACATGATGGTGAACTGAGGAAGTTAGGGATTTACTAGTGCAGAGTACATCAAGGATATGTCCTTGTATGTGTGTAGGTGTTGACACATGTTGAATAAAATCAAAATCCAATAGAACTTTGTTGAATTTTTCTGTCCAACAATTTTGACTGTCAAGCTGGATATTGACATCTCCCAGGATAATATTTTCATGTGGTGACAGAGCAGCTGCTTCCATGAAACTGTTGAATTCCTCGTTAAATCTGCTTTTGCTGGTACTTGGAGGTCGGTAAATTACATGTACCAGGAGCTGGCTTGACTGTCGATCTGACAGTTTGACGGTAATGTGTTCAAACGTTTCCTGCTGATCAATTTGACAACGCACGCTATCAATGTCATTCCTAACAAGGACAGCAACTCCACCTCCTTTCTTGTTCTCGCGTGGGACCTGGTGAAGCTGGAAACCTGCAGGGGTTATCTCATCCATTAGGCCTTGTGTGTCTGACGGTCTTAGCCATGTCTCAGTGACACCAACGATGTCGAGATCATTTGACAAAACAAAATCACTAAATGCTGATGTTTTGTTACGCAATGAACGGACATTCAGATGACAGGCTTTGATATTTCTGGCTGATGGACCTGGGTTCAAACTAATGTCGCCACAAAGAATCAGGATGATGGACCACCAAGGGTTTACATTTCTGAAACAGTGCGTCACTTGACGACAGTGGGCCTGCAGGGCGACAAAAGCAATGTTGCAACTGTCCAAAGAGGAGAGTAAACTTGGGTGAATAATTTTTGGTGATGGCAAACTATTTTCCTTGGTGGGGGTTGTTGACCGAACAGTCAAGAGGATGGAAAAACAGAACCAAAAAGTGCAATGCATGACCAATGAAAGCCAAAAATTAAAATTTAGAAATAGGTGCACCTACCTTTCCTACGTACAAACCCTTCTAATTACAGCATCACAGTACCAAAATCAAAAGATTGTAGGTTAGGAAGGAGTAGATTAGTGCATATGATTGATAGATGTGTGGGATTAGAATATAACAAACAGTGGACAGGGATAATTAATTGGTAAACAATATTTTATGATATATATCTATTTTACATGTAATACACTTGATCTGCTTTGTGTGTGGAACAATGAAAGTGTTACTGAGGGAATTATCGAGTGGGCGTTAATACCCGTTTAATGACAAACAGCACTTTTAACTGATATCTGGGTGTGGTGACAGTCAGTAATCTATTTGTTTACAATTATTTGATAAAATACATATAGTTACAGTAAAATATATCAAATACCGACCAGTTCTATGGAGAAAGTAAAATATTTTAAATGAAAATATAAAAACCACGTCTCCCCTGGCGAACGCTAAAACCAAAATTGACAGTTACTTTCAATAACCCTTATAGCTAATCTTCAAAAGACAGGCTATAATCCCTCAAATCTAATCAGCCTTCTAAACAAGATTATGTAGTGCACAAAAGAGAGAAATTTCTATCATACTTCTGCGATTGAGGGTGGCAACCGCCAATAACTCCCCCCCCCCCCCCCCCCCAAAAAAAAAAATAAATAAATAAATAATAATAATAAAACTTTAAAAAAAAAACAAAAAAAACATGGCCACGTAGGGTGGATCCTGTGGCCAGTCAGGCTTAAAATTGCCAAAGAAACGTGGCTATTACAGTGGAACCATGTTGATAACTATAGTGCTTCACACATGCTGATATAGTAGCAACACTGAATCAAATTGATTGTTTACAGTGAAGAACCTTGAACAGTTAGTATTCACTGCTTTCCTTCATCTGATTTACCTCACGATATGATCCATAAAGTGCCTTGAAACTGGTTTTAACTTTTAACCCAAACCAATCACAAGATAATGAGCAATTTTGAAATTGCCCAATCTGTGAAAATGACCACATAACATCAGAGATGTCAGATGAGCCATCTGTACAGGAAGACATGTGTGTTCAACACACCTGTCTCAAGCTTCAAACACATGCAGAAATAGTTTGGCACAGAAACAGTCTTAGTGTGTAGTATCATGTATGTGGTTGTATAGATGAATTTATAATCAGTGAAACTTTAATATATACATGGTTTCAAAGTTCAAAGCTTCTGTGGTGAGCGGAGAGGACTTCTAATTACAATTCATGTTGTTCGGTTATCTTCACAAGATGAGAGATAAAGTTAGCTGAATCGAGTAGCTGAATCAAGTTAGCAGTATCAAGTTCCTCTTTTAAAAAATTATGTCGAAAGTTCTATACTGTAACTTGAATTAGTTAATTATCTGTTTTATAATGTCTTGCAAAAACAATAAGACCCACTTGCACTTTTGCAGAGATTAAAGTGTGTAAGAGTGGGCAATATATGTGTTCATATTTAAATATATAATCAACTAAAGTGAGAACTATGAGTGTTCTGGTTCCTTTTTCATTGTTTATTTTTATTCATTCACCGTCCACGGGTGTACCCAACATATTACACATGGTTATACGTTCCAATTATCGCCCACATGAAACTGTTATTTGAGAGTAAATTTAAGCAAAACTAAACACATTCGTCTTGGGTTCACTAAACTGCCAATCAGACTTTAATTCTCCATAAACATACAGTTACCATATTTCACTTTTTTTAATTTCACATTCACAACTTCGTTTATCTTTCGACACGGCGGAACGTGAGTGACGTCACATACTATCAGCCTAGCGTCACGCGCAAGACTTGTCACTCCAAAAATTACAACGTAGGGGTGAAAGATTTTTACCACAGCATTATTCGGTTATTGTGAGGCAAGCTTTGCATAGACTGCAGAAAGTTCCATTCCTATCAATATTCTAATAAGTTAGAACCATAATTTTATGTCATAAAACCGTATTCTCAATAGGCAATATAATTTGGTTAATTCCATCACTACCTTAACGTGTTTGGAATCGTCTGTTTCTACATGACGTCACACAACACACGTATCTATGTCATCGACAACTGGTGTTCACATTGAGGTTGACATCGCTTATTATTGTGTGATTATATTTCACTGCAAAAGATGGCTCTAAATTGCAAGTCTTCGTGTAGAAAGATAGCTGGGCATCTGGAAGAAAATATCCTCTGCTGTTTCCCAAAACGCTTGGCAAGCCATAATGCAAGCGGAGAGGTTGATAACTACTTCCAAAAAGCTGTTGACTGTACTTTCCAATCTAGCTATGTTGAAGTTGATCCACGGGATATAGAGAAACTGTCCAGCGCCCTTTATACTGGTGACTCAGAAAACGTCCCTCCAGGTGCAAGAGCCGAAAAAACTGCTTTCAAAAGATTACTGAGCAGATTGCAATTCCGTGGAAGAAAACCCAGATGCAGTAGGATGCCCTGGTTCCAAAGAATTCACTCTAGACTCAGCAGGCGTGGTCACAGAACTAGATCCACTTGCAAGAGAAAGGAGTTGACTACTTCACTGGAATTTAGCCTGGCAGGGGGTGATATTGATGCGGTGGACTATGGCAAGACTGGTCTGAATATTCTTCAGAGTGACGAAGAGAAGATGCGGATGGTATTGTCAGATGATGATATTGGGATCACAGATCACATGGCCATAGATCTGGATATGATCCAGCTGGTGCAGGAAGAAGAGATGAGGATGAGACAGATACTAATTGAGGACTATATGTCTTCTGAGGATATAACCAGTATGGATGATAGCATGAAAGCAGCAAAGACTGATGAACTGTTTCATCTCCTCAGTAAGGCTGACCAACATGCAATTAGACATCACTCGTACATATTGGTGCAGGACATTCTGTCTCAGTTGTGAAAAGGCAAATTAATTCTATATACAAAGTCATAAGAAAGGCTACATCTCTTGAATAGTTGTTGACTTTAGTGACTATATAGCTTTAGTTTCGTTACCCAAAACAATTGATAATCTATTCACTCAAGATTTATTGTTCAAATTGCATACATAGATATTATATGCATTTTAAAACAGCAAATAAATTAATATGTGGCTATAATTATGCATGTTATATGGTCTGATTATCAGCAGTAATAATTAACTGATACTGATATAAACAGTGACAACAATTTTTTTGTATACAGATATTTCTAAAGTTGTTGCCTGTTTAGAGGATGTGCATTGTATCTGTATTCTGCTTAATTTCAAAAACTGCTTTAATTATTAATATGAAATTGTAACTGTAGAAACACTTCACATTTTAGCCATTGTGTGTCAGCTTAATAAAATACAATCTTATCTTGTTCTCTATCAACGTATTAAATGTCCTTACATTTATAAATGCCCTTTACATACATAAAGAGAGCAACTTGTTTCTAATGTTTCACTTCTCTCTGTCCAAAAGACAAAATGGAAAAGTTGCTCAGTGATCCAACTAATGTTAATTTAACAGTCAAATTCATGGTAAAATGTAATGTCTGAAAGTTTCAATGTATCTAGTAAGCCTATATAGGCTGGATGTGAATATTAAAGTTTAATTTTTCTTTGTATTTACTGATTGAGTATTCTCACATATAACACACAAAATACCTAACTATAAAATATCTATCTCTCTAAACTAACTAGGCAGCATTATATAAAAGTTTATAATGATCTCTGCCATCAAGCAAACTCTTTACATTAGGTACATATTTGAGAGATGTCAAGCTATAAATTTGCAAAAAAAAAAAAACAAAAAAAAAACAAAAAAAAAAAATGATTGACACTACTGTGTAGGGTACATATAACGTGCAAAGGGAGTGCAGATCAATATCTTTGCACGTTATATGTACCCTACAGTAGCATTTGCTTAGAAAAATGAAAATTTTTCCTGGAGGAATATTCCGCAAATCTGAGGAAATTGACTGGACAACATGTTTCACTGAAGGTCACTTTAGGAGTTTGGTCAGATGTCAAATTTCATTGGGTATTAATTTCCATCAATCTCATCGGTTAAATCAATGCTTGACAGGAGTTATTTCTGTATAAATCAAAGAAGAAATATATTGTTTTATTTTTGGAACTATCATCTAAATTATGAATACAGTATTCGAAGTTTTGAATTGAATGATTGATCCATACATTTGTACGTTTTAGTTCCAATTGAAAATACAAATTGATCTTTTTTTTAGCTATTTTTGGTAATTTTTATAATATTATACATCCAACTAAAATTAAACATTGTCCACAATTTTATTACATAGACAAAATATCCTGATAACCAGACAAATAAATAAGCAAAAACACAGGATAATGAAAAAAACTGTAACTTAAAAGCACCTGCATACGTGGCCCATTGTCTGACTATAAAGCACTTCTAGATCACAGACCTTTGTCAAGACACCGACTAACAGCATATTATAAATTCAGTTTTTTTTGTTTTTTGTTTTGTTTTTTTTTTTGTATCTGAAGTATGATCCAGATCTTTTCTAAAATTCAGTCACTTTTTCCTTAGGTCAAGCCCAGCCCACACAATAGTTTTCATAAGGATACATTAGTTTTGGAATAATCAGACAAACAGCAAGACAAATAGATCAACAAACAAACGTAGCTTAAAAACATAGCCTCCATGAGAGAGGTGACAAATGGGTGCAATTGCAATATGCATTTTAGTTTACATAAAAATTATCATTAAATACTAAAATACAAAAAAAACCCACTCTGAGATAGAATCATATGATAAAATACAAGAACACTCTTGAGATAGATTGATGGATATAAAATTTGGATTCAGAGAGCTTGTTTCACTCCACTGGGTCTGGAACACAGTTTATTGATCAGTAGGCCGTTAATGTTGGACTCAGTTGACACTTAATAAAAGAATTAGGCTACCTTTGCTGGATCTCTTAGGAAAACTGACAAATTTTTAAATTTACAAAAAAAAAATAAATAAATAAAATAAAATTAAGAAAGAAACAAACTATTTGAAAAGCTACAGTGAATTACTTAGAGAGATAATATAATATCAGTGATTTGAGTTTAAATTTGTCAAAGGAAAACGATAAATGCAATGTTGTCTATAGTTTATATAGATCTATGCAGAACTTGAAATAACAAGAATATGCACATGTTTTCCACATTTTGGTTTAACATATTCAACCATGTACCTGGTTGATAAGCAGATAAGTGTGACATTGCTGTTACAAATGATCAAATCCATATCCCTCTGGATTTCAAATTAAGGGGTACAGTGATCAACAACATTTTTACAATAATAGTGTTCCCAACAGCCATTATCTCTAAGTTTACCAGTTTTATATTAAAGTCAGGTTTATATAAAGTGAGCATTAATGACATAATAAAGTATTGCATCGTGAATTCTATGACTTTTTTTAATAAAGTATTTCTATATTGGTATGGCTCCACTCCCATTTGTTGGAATTTTTTACCAGAGAAAGGGAGGGGGTTAAATCAGTCAGCCCCCAATGATAATGTGAAACTTATAGATAAAATCTACGTTTATTAAACCTATATAAAATACACCCTGACATGCACTTAATTGCTCAAATATAACATCTCTGCAGAGGGGCAGAAGCAGTGAGCGTGAAATTCCCTAATCTTGCGAGTGATTTAGTGGATGTGTGTGCAGCCTACTTCTGGTTATGACTTCATTACAACAAACAAAGGTTAGAGGTCACTCTCTACAAAGGTATGATGGATGGGAGGTATAGAGCCACTACCTGGGGGAGACTTCACTCATTTTGACTTCTCCTTAAAGCTAGTCTTCTGTGAGGCTATGACTTATTTTATACATGCACTCAGTTTTCTGTAAGGTGAGTCTAGTCCACACTTACATTGTGATAGATTTCAAGTGGAAAGTAATAATGAAAACCAACAGATATACTTATGTAATCATCCAATTTAAGAAATGTGTCATCTATATATAATGACAGAACAGCTCTATTTTCGCAAAGGTAACATACAGTAGATTCTACAAAAAATACCCAAGTAACACATAGTTAGCACCAAAAGAGGGGAAAAATGCCATCACCGTAAAATTCATCTTCTTGAGTGATAAATTGTGGAAATATATTCCACAAGGGTTATTTTACATTTATTTTCTACCACTTTGATGAATAATAAGTAAACCAAGACCACATTTACCCATAAGTATATTTTCACTGCATTGTCCACAAAACAAATCAGTTTACTCAATTTACTGACCAAGTTCTGTCAGTTAACATAAGTATACTTTCATTGCATTGTCCACAAAACAAATCAGTTTACTCCATTTACTGTCAAGTTCTGTCAGTTAACATACGTATACTTTCATTGCATTATCCACAAAACAAACCAGTTTACTCAATTTACTGTCCAAGTTCTGTCAATTAACATAAGTATACTTTCATTGTATTGTCCACAAAACAAATCAGTTTACTCAATTTACTGCCCAAGTTCAGTCAGTTAACTTTGCACATTGTACACTCCCTGCTTTCTGTGGACATGCAGACACAAGTTTTCAAAGGTGTCCATAGTTTCCGTCTACCACAGGTGACATGAAGGTCACCTCTCACAACCAACCATAACTGCAGAGTGTCATGTATCATTTCTGTAGCTGTTCTGTTGCTTACCTGCTAATTCTGTATTTTTCTGTCTATTTGTGTCTCTAGTAAAGTAAAATGCTTGCCATAATGTTACTGCATCTTTACAGTATCTTTACATTTTATGTTCTGTATTTTCCTTTGTCAAACCTTGACCATTGTTTTCCCCAATTCTAGCTAGAGGTTTTGAGCTGGGTTTCACAGGAAGTACAGCAACCCCATCCCCATCCCCCACCCCACCATCCCTTATAACATAACCACATCTGTGTATAGGGACATATATTTTATTTGAAATTTAAAATTAACAAGCTTCATTCCTTCAACTATATCAAATATATTAACTAACATTTACTTCACGATGGATGGAATATATGATCATTTTTCACTTGTTGTAAGTAGATACTTCATTCCAAAGTGGTTGATAAAATAAACACCATTGATATTTAACCATGAAAAATCAAACAAACCTTAACACATAGTATATCATAGCATTCATAAACTATATTCGTGTTTATAATAAACAAGGCACATTTTCGATTAAAAAAACCCATAAAAACAAAGTGAAATGGGGAGGGTATCATTTATGCCTGGAAGATAATTTAGCTCAATTCCTTTGGTACAGATTCTACGGCTGTCCTGGAAAACATCTTAGATAATACATATCTTGACTCATGTAATCAATGTTGGTTGATGTTAAAAACTTCATGCTTTCTTCAATATTCTTTGTTGCAACGCTTAAATCAGCCATCTTAGTGTTAAATTGTTGATAAACAAGGCCCTCCTGAAAACGACTTACTGAAATAAGGAGGCATACATAAAATTATATGTTAATAAAATTACATACTTAACATATGTGACTTTTAAAAAAAAATGTGCAACCCTGATAGATAGACAATCAAATTAAGCTCTGACTTTTAAATTGCCTTATATTTATCAAATCCAGCCGTAACTTGGAATAACTTCAACACACATCATCAGTCAAGCTTATTACCTGTGCCAAGGAGATTATGTTTTTGAGTCCATTCATTTGTTTGTCTGTGATTGCAATTATTCAAAAAGTCATGAATGGGTAGGGCCTGTAACAGGAAGAAGTGATTAAATTTTTATAAAGGATAAGGATCATATTGTGGACACACAAAAAATCCTGAATTTTAACAGGGTCCCACTTTCAACATATTTTCCATAACTTTGGCTTTCTGGTCACCATTACTTCAAAATTAATGAGTGGATCTTCATCATTTTTTGTGGGTAGAGCCATGCCAAAAAAGAGACAAGTGATTAGATTTTGGGAAATATCCGGATCATAATCTGAAGAAATAAAATTCATAATTTTCGGCAATGTCCCCAATCAGAAGTCTGCACTCAATGTATGCTATCTAATTTAGGCTGCTTTATTTATGTATTGGTGAACTGTGTATTTATTGTTTACTTCGATTAATATGCCAATGTTTGTATGCAAAAATTAGCAGCAGTATAGCTGTTGAAGATCTTATGTTGTCTACCAAAATTAGCAGCAGTACAGCTATTGAAGATCCTATGTTGTCTACCAAAATTTGCAGCAGTGTAGCTATTGAAGATCCTATGCTGTCTAACACACTCGCCTCCCACCTCTGAGTTCTGCGGTTCAAACCCCAGTTGGTAGTTGCTTACTGATTGTTGGCAGTTTACAGTACAGAACCTTGACAAACTGTATGTACTTGCTTTCCTCTGCCCGCAAAACAACCCCCTGTGATATGACCTATACAGTGTTGAAAGCACTGTTAAACCCCAAATAAATAAATAAAAACATCTGTTATAAACTTAAATTCACTTCAATATCATAAGAAATAGAACATTTAAATTTTCTTTGTACTTCATGGATAATCATAATCAGACAAAAAGGTATTGCCAGGGGGTTATCTATAAGGTTACAAACTATTTAATACATTTGTACTGTCTTATATTTATGCACACATGCTTTAAAATCATTCTCACATTCGGTATATTGTAAAATACATGCAGACAATTATATAATGTGTACAATGATTCTGAAGTATTATCCAATTATGGTTTTTTTTCTTTTAAAGAATGAATGGCTAAGCCAAGCAGCAGAAGTTATTGTGATCAATGGGTTCTGTTTCTCTATTTGTATTATGTATTTGTATTTATACACAGCTCAATATCTCCATGTACTACAGGACTCAAAGCGCTATAGCACCTATCTGACTGTGCAAGTACAGTACTTGGGATTGAGCCCATGTCTTCTGTGTTCCTAGGAGAGTGTGTTACTCACTAGGCCACAGTGGTACCACAGTGGCAGTAAGATCACAAAAACCTACAGCATGGATTTGCAGTAAATTTTCACACAACAGATGGTTCCTAGTCTAACAAGGAACTGATTAAATTTTCGAAAGGATCTGCATCTAATTTTGGATCCATGAAATGTCTAAAGCGATAATGTCGGCCCTTGAAGAAGTTATGCGTCATCTGAGTACTCTTGTTTTAAGTGTTGCAATATATATTTTAAATTAAAGTATGCATTGATGCAAGTGCATGTTACGTATTTACCCCCCCCCCCCCCCCCCCCCCCCCCACACACACACACACACACACACACACACACACCGCCACCACCAAAAAATATCATATCAATAGACCTATTTGGGGTGTTTTTAAGGACGGAAATGGAATTTTTAATTTAAACCTAGGGCACCAGATGGAACAAAATTCCTGCACTCTATTTTCGGCTAAATTAAGGCAGTCGCAAAGTTACTACGATAAGCAGTTGCCAATTGCAGTATTAAATACTTTTATTAATTGATTTTGGTTTGAGAAAAAAAAATAGAAACTTTTTTGTGACATATGGTATATATACAAATAAATCACTTTTTTGGTCTGAAATTCGATATACAGGATGTATTAAATTCATTGAATTTGGCACATTTATCAGGTTTTGTTTTTAAACATAAGTGTCCAGCCACATGTACAGATGACACATGAATTGGGAATTTAGATTGACTTTCTTTTGTGAACTATGTTTATGTACACCCTCTAAGCTAAGGATTTATATAAGAAAAATGACTAATACATTTATAATTGGACAAATCAACAATGGAATTGTGTGACTTCTGAAAAAAAGAGAAGAATCTCTGTGTCTATTAAATTATATGAACACTTTTACTTTACAGAAAGGCCCATACAGATTATGCCTGCATAAGCTTGCTCCGAAAGTGCCCTTCAATTTTCAGGTATAGAAATGAGCTTTGAATATAGGTAAAATACAAAAACACACCCAAAGTTTCTAGATTACTTTTTATTATACTGTGGTGAACAGTATACTACATTTTGTTGTTACTGTTTAAAGTAATTTCTATGATAAAAAAACTATCTTCTCATTCTTTTTTTTAAAAAAAAAATCAGATCCTCACCACTCTGGAAAAATACTGGAAAAATACTTCTATGAATGAGAATACTTCTATGAACTTCTATGAATGAAAAAGATTTTCCTCTTTGTTTGACCCATCTGGTTGTTGCTGGGTTTTGTGTAAAAATTAAAGTTTTTGGTTGATTGATTGATTGGTTGGTTGATTGATTGATTGATTGATTGATTGATTGATTGATTGATTGATTGTTTGGGTCTAAATTATTTTAACACATTATACAGGTTATGTCATAAGTGTGGTCGGAAGGCTTTAGGAAATGAGTGAAATTCAGTACATGGGTTAACATGAAGTGGGTTTATTTTTCATGTATTTTTAGTGCAATGTAAAAACTAAATTACATAGAAATATCATATTTGCCAGACATATAGATGACAGAAATAGTAATAACATTATACAACATAAAATACATTAATTGCTTATTTTAACTGCCAAAACGCAAAACAATCCTTGAAAAACATTAACACAAAATATTTATGAAGTGGGTCGATTTGTTTGTGAAAAACACTTCCCCAATATACATATTATTACTATATTAGTGTGTTTCTTACATTTATTAAATTTTTGAGTTCATAAAAATACATTATTAAAAATTAGTTGTTTTTGTTTTTTTTTTGGGGGGGGGGGGGGGGTTCTTGTTTCTTTTTTTCAAGCATGACCCAGCTTAATTGTAGTCATGATATTTCCCCTAATCAAAAGGAGAAAATAAATTCAAATAATACATTTAAACTATTGAACTTAACAGAGATCAAGAATGTCAATTTTGAGTTATAGAAATATAGCTATGTAATGTGAATCTTTACCAAGGGTTTTATGAAACATGCATGCATTTTTTTAATTATCTTGAAATTCCTGAAAAAAATTGACACACTTCATAAATTGACCCATTTATTCTAACAAATGTAATTTTATATTCTATCCTATAAATCATTTGGCTGGCAACTACATGAATTAATCTTTCCCCTCAAAATTGGGATTTGTATTTTAACCCATGGAATCAGAGGGACTTGCAACTCTTACACCACTGCACATCTTTTTTTCCCTTTGAAGTATATATAATAGGAGAAAAAAATCCACAAATTTAATATATTCCATGCATGCATGCATGTATCATTTCATTTGTTAATAGTTCCTTTATTTCCAAATTTTGATTCACATATTTACTGAAGTATATACAATTCATTTTGATTAAAACCCATTTATTGAGAATATAATATTATTTTGCATCATTCATGAGGTACCAATGTACTCAAAATGTACTCATATATACACATTCATTTGTGACTGTAAATTTTAAAATCAAGTGGCTCACAAATGTGTAGGTCCTTTCACAACCTGTAGAATGTTAATATATTTATGCAACTAATTTGTGAATAATACATAACGATAAATGTTATTAAATTAAATTTGTTTATATTTACTTTTCCATTCCACACGCTTCTTTGCAACGAGTCGAACAGTGTCCCAATAATATGTTACCACTATTCTCTAGTTTTAGGATTAACCCATGTTTACCCCGGAAGTTTACAAATGGCGGTTGTGTTGGTGTTTTTGAAGTTTGTGAATGAGTTCTTTATTTAACTGTCGAATGGTATGTCAGCGTGTTTTGTCATACTCATCAGAGTGGAAGTGCATTGATTATTATTTTGAAAAGTAAAGATAATTTTATTGACTTGCTTGGTGACAACATATATTGAGAGTTAGTTTTTCTTCCTTGTTTCAACTTGTTTGTGTCAGTGTACAGTACTACTGTATTCTGAAACTCACGAGAAAATAATACACAGTGGCTATTCTGTGGCTAATCATAATAAAATATCAGTTTGAAACGCCAATAACCGAACCTCCGACTATAGAGCTATGTGTTTACTGGTCAGATTTAAGTGTTTGTATTTTCCTCTTTGCTCCTATGTCTATTTCCTTTTGAGATGATGGTTGTTGGGCATAACTGAAGTATATGGACACGATAAGGTTCCGGTATCATTACCATGTATTATGTTCTTATATTCAACTTAAATGTGGCTGCACTGTATATTTGTCTGTATATAGGGAATGCTGCCACATTTAAGCCACGTTTAATACACAATATATAAAAATAAATACTTACATTTTTTTAACTCCTGAAGTACTGAATTGTAACTTTGTAAAATCTCACTACGCGAAAATGGTGTATACTAAAACATATTTTAAGGCCTTCAATCAATATTGTAACATTTATCCCGAAAAATGAAGATAATAATGTAACAACAAAAACAATTAATTTCAACATAAACATATAAAATTAAGCGACACATGTGGTGCAGCCACATTTATCTTAAATGTAATTAATTTTCTTCTTGAAAAGTACATAAATGTAGCCACATGTAAATGAAACAATATTTATGATTTACATAAATAAATACATACATTAATAATTTATGAATGCAGGCACATTTGGTACAAATGCAATGAATTTTCTTCTTTTCTAAGTGAAAATTCGGTAAATCTAGCAAATGTTAATGTTAAAATATTGCTGTATCATTTCACCTTAAATACATTAGTGAAGCAATATCCCATATTATTCATGAAAAGTGCATAAATGTAGCGAAGCTTAACTATAACAACATAAATGAGTAACATAAATAATAAGTTAAGATAAAGTGATATTTTTTTTAATACATACATTGATAATGTATGAAATGCAGCCACATTTCATTAAATGTGACTAATTATCTTTGTATTTTACAAAATCAATTTTAATACTTGAAAAAGTAGTGAAAGAAAACTCTTGTAAGTATAAGAGACATATTAATAAAGATGAAAAATTAATATACTATATCATTTGGAACACCCTCAGCTGGGAGATGTGAGTTGGGATTGTAATGTTTGGACATCAATGAAATCGTCAATTTAAACATGTCTTGTCCTTTGTTGTTCCATTGGAAAACAACTTCATCAAGGTATGTTGGTATTTTGTCATTTGTTTGCCCATGCATGTTTTTGAATGGATTTTTGGCCTTTTGCCAGAACCCTTCAATTGTTTGGGTATGGGCACCAGTGTTTGGGTTCACAAAATTTTCGGAATGGTTGACAACATCATGGTTATAACCATGTACATGAAGTTCTCTATATGCAGCCCAATCATCATGAAATATTGTACTTTGGGGATGTACATGTCTGATTATGGTTGGAATAAGTGTTTCTTTATCTCTTCTTGGAACTTGTTCCAAGATTACTTTGCCACTTTTCCTGGATATCATGCCAAATATCTAAGGTTTTTCCCCACACACCCTACCCCTGTTATATTTCCTTTTCCTTCCCCACTTACTTTCATCAATTTCTACAATGTCACCTGCCCCACCAATCTGAGATGTATTTTCTAACAATTCTTTGGACATCAAGTCCCTGTAAAAATTGTACCAATCATATATAGTATGGATTGAAACATCAGGGACCATATAGTGAGCCTTCAATGGGCAAACTGTATTGAAAAGAAATACAGCAGTCTTTAAATTGTCTTGTAAAATGTTTGTTATTTGAAGAATATTAGCCATTTCTAATCACAATGTCATTTTATAAAATACACAAAACTTAAATACAATTAGCCACATTTACAAGTAAAGTCTTTAAACAAAGTTATGTCAATTTTCATGGAATGTTTCAGTTCATTCACAGCTTCATTTACAATTCTTTTCATGATAAATGATACCGTTGTTCCCCTGGGTTTGTATCTGTAAGTCTGATGAAGGAACAGATGTGAATTGAGCATTGGTAAAAACACAATGATGTTCAAAATGTTTCTTCTGTAATTGACATGTTCGTACCTTCTTTGCACTCTCATAATTTTTGACATAGCAAAAAATACCTTTCACAGTCTGAATTGGGCCATCACAATACTCTCGCAAATCGTATAAGTTAAAGTAGTCTTCAACTAGGTCACAAAGCAATTCCTGATCTTTTTCACTTTTTGATGGTAGTCCACATGAAGTTCATGAAGGGCAAAATTTTTCTCGGGAATGTACAGTCTATATTCTTTTGCATTGCAAATTCTTTGTGGTAAATTTATGAATGAGTTCTTGCACTCACCAGTTACACAACATTGGCATAAACCCTGATAAAGAATTATTATTTGTATATTATTCATAATAGATATCAAGATTGTACATACATTCTCTAATTATGTATGTACATTCAATGTAAATAATATAAAAATAGAAAATGAAATACAATTGATTAAGAGTGAAAAATTTGATGGTTAAATACATATTAATTGTTAAAGAGGTTTAAAATAAGTGATATGAATTATACCCATGAATACATACATTTAATAAAATTAATTTTTCATTTACCACATATAAAATTATAATGTATTACATTAATATTACCTTTGAAAAATACAGTGAACTAGGTGAATTTCCACACATGCAGATTTCAGAAAATTTAGTTACATTTGCAGGTATTAATTTACTGTAACCAGTTTGTCCTATTCCAATTAGGCAGTCACTCATTTTTTGTCAAATATAACCATAGCACCATTCAAATATTCATACTTTCGAGTTGTTACATTGAAAGAATAATATTTCTGATGTTGGTCCATTATTTTTCTATCAAAATCTGAAAATAATGAAATTATATGTGACTTAGCTGCATGGTCCCTTAGCAGTCCCATCAATTCACACCGTCCAATGAAAATATCCTGTTGCAATCCATTGATATACACAAATAAACACAACATAAATCTTTTAAAGTACTTCACATTTTTTTCCAAAACAATTTCCTGATATTTTTGGCCACAATTTAGCATTGCCAATAAGATCTTGCATTAAAATCCATGTCTCATATATATCCCGATTCCTAGATTTATTCATTTGTTCATTTTCAATATTTATTTACACATAATAAATAACTAATTCATAATGAAAGTGCTATTACTTTCTAAAAAATAAATCACCAATTCAAATGGACATTAGAATGTGCCGTTGGTAAGGGGTTTAGCGCATGCCCATTCACGGCCAATCAGATTATTAGTTACAATGGAACTATATCTTTTCAGGTATTATTACTGCTGTGTAAAATGTTGTAAAAAATGGTGGTAGTTTCACGTGAATGTAAATGTGTAATATGATGGAAAATACTGTATATTCTACACATTTAAACATTTATTTTATTATATCTGGCTGCTTTACCAATGCAGCCAGAATACTGTTGGAAAAGTCATTTAGTTTGTGATAAAACCTGTTGTAAAAAACGTAAGTATTATGTAACAATGCCAAATATTTTTTGCAAATTGGAATAAAATCATTTTTATTGCTTAAATGTGGCTGCATTCTCTATATATGTATACAGTGCAGCCACATTTAGGAGGAACAACATACCAAAAACGTCAAAATATGCCGTATAATAAACGTAAACGTGGTTACCTCTGGTAACTTTTAAATCAGGGGCTTGAGTGCAACTAAAACCTTTACTTGGACTAAATTGGAAATGCAGGAATAGATTTAATTGGCTAGTATTATATCTATCTTCGGTGCTATTTTTATTTACACAGTGGCTATTTTCCTGACAGTCGTTAAAAATTGGTTAAATAGAGCATAGCCTATTTACCGATGCATTCGAACCTAAGTTATTGTAGAAATAATTTTGGATAGTAATACATGTCAAAATTTTTATAAATATTTCAAATTTAACGTCCTCTTGTCAGAATGAAATAGTTACATGAGAATCTATGTATTGATTAAAATACAGGTTATCTAAAACCTACTGTGTGCCACTTTATGGTTCACTACTGTAGGACCAATCCCACGAGGGTGTTGAATATTTTTGTACTCAATAGAGGAAAAGTATATGTAAACTTTTTAATTTGCCATACACTAAACACTGTAATCTTTTAAGTTCTGTTTGTCATAATATACCTATCGGGTATCAGTTGATGTCAAGAGCAATGAAATTTCTGGCTAAAGTAGGGAACAGTGAAAATAAAGTGCTGCAGTTATGCTATATGTTTGCCTTAATTGGATCAATATCTAAAATCAGTAACACTGTAAGTCATGTGTCTGGTTTACTAAAAAAGTAAGCACTTATTACTGCAAAGTTCTGTTCAGCAAAAATTAATAGGATTTGGCAATCAAATTCCTGAAAATGTCATGCGTAAAGCTGATAATATTTATGATTTACTTCTTAGAGAAAATATTGTTATTTCATTATTCACATACGAAGAATTAACTTCAATGATAGACTATTTATGTACAAATTAATCAGCATTTTTCCTTGTATATATAGCTGTTTACATATTTTTGTGTTTCTTTGTGTTTCTTTTTCTTTTAAAAAATCAAAGCTGGTAGAAAGCCCCTGATGTCTGAGTGAAATGGCACAAGCAGAATCTCTAAGTGTGGAAGAATTGAGGGGAAGGTTGTATCAAACTTTAAGAGAGAAGGGTCTCGTAGATTCTCTGACGGTAATAATTTTGATCAAATAATTAACATTCCTTTTGTAACTGAGAGATATAAAATTTATTAGGCAATTAACTGACTCCAAATCAAGATATTTCCATGGAATACACTTTATTATGCTGTGTGGCTCTGATGGTGGTAAGTTTAATTGAATGATTAACCTTCTTTTGTAACTGAAAAATAATACATTCATAAGCCACTTCATTGTACTGTGGAGTTAAAATGAAAACAAAAAAAAATTCCAATTAAAGAAAAAATCGCAATGAAGTGTTTGTTCTTCAGACTGAAACAAAACACTTATTTTCTTTCTTCTCTTTCAAATTAAAGAACTATTTTAAACTTAAATTTTGAAAGTGGCTGAATATTATTTATAAACGGTAAAATCAAAAGAGTAAAATGTCACTTGTTTATTTTGTATAATAAATGTCACAAAATATCAAAGATTAAAGTGGTAATATTCATAAACATCTGAGCATTCTTTCAAATTGACATCTGTGACATTTTTTTCTAAATTTATTTTCACAAATTGTTTAACTTTTTGTCACTTCACTAGAGTCAGCTGCGCAACAAGCTAGTGAATGAGCTGAAGAGTCATGGTCTGAGCCAGTCCCTCCACTATCAGCCAGTGACTGGTACTGACCACAGCTCACTTCTACAGAGAGCAGCCAACAGTCTTGTGGCTGAGCACCTCAAGAGGTGTAACTATGACTACTCCCTCAGTGTCTTTGTACCAGAAACGGGAAACAATGCAGACAGGGTAGGTACCTGTTTTTCTTTTTTCATTAGGTCTTAACAGTATGTTGATACCACATTTAATATGTTTTCTTCATTTAATCAAAATGTATTGAGACCAAATTTAGTATGTTTTCCTCGTTTGATCTAAATATCTAGACTTTGAGGTGATATTTCTATTGATATTTATCTGGACGTTTGTCAGAAGGATTACATACTCAAATGTATTGAACTGATTTAGTTAAACAATTCATGATACATGGAATGTGGTCTAGTAGAGTACATGTTTTATTATTCATTTGTCTGTAAAATATGTTGTTTAATTATTTGTTCTAATGTTCCTTTTCAGTTGTTTACCATGAAGGAATTGATGCAGCTGCTACACATCAGTCCTGAGTCCAGATTATATAAAAGTTTGGTGAGTGTTGCAGTTTTTAACTTCCAAATAATAGTTAATACTTAATAGTACTGTCGTGATCTTCCCTACTTCCACTGTTTTTGATTTTTGTGTTCATTTTGAGAGCTACTTCTTATCCTGGTTTTTTTTTTTAATGGATGATCAGACAATTGGTTTAACTGTATAATACTTCCCCCATGACATTGTATGGCTTCAGAATAATGCCACTTAAATCAAAAATACCTCCTTGCATTACTCTAGCCATTTGTGTGTTTAGGAATTCTCAAAAGTGCCATCATTCAAGTGATTATGGTTTATTATTACTGGACATTTCTTTGTGTGACACCATAACAGCTACTAAAACAATCAAATTTTCATATTTTATTCACATAATACTTTATATGGAGCTAACAAAACAGTATTTGTGTACATTTAACCTGTCAAATTTTGAGAAGAGGAAGTGCATGTCAGTGTAATCCAGCAGTCAGACAGCATCTCTACATAGATGATATTCAGTGCATATTTGACAAAGCGAGTAATAATTAAGGATTAAGATCTTCATTGTTTTGAGTGTTGATTCATCAGCAAGGTCAATACCCTACATGACTGTGAATTTAATTAGTTTTTCTATATGTATATATTTTTTACAGTTGACCCATTCGAGAGAGTATCATAACAAAGGTGAGTTTTCTGTTTTACTTGAATCAAAACTAGTTTCTGCATGAAGACATCTATAACCATCTAAAGACCATCAAGATTTTATTTCTGTTCTGTTTGTACAACATATGTAATTGTAATGATGGGAGATCGCCATGATTTTACCTGTCGATGTTCGAATCGGAATAATGTGAACAAAGATCAAACATTGCTGATCATGGAGTCAGAAGTCTGAACCAGACAAAACAAATCAAATATTAATAAAACCAATGAAAATAGATATAAACTATCAGAAATATAACCTAAAAAGGTTTTTTACAAACTTCTTCCTCAATCCATGCCATGCTTTCTGTATCCTCGCTTGTAACTGGCTCATTTTATGATCACCTTGACAACAGTTGAAAATCGCAAGGCATTTTCTGTTTACTTTATATTTTTGCATTTATGGCTTAGTTTTGTGATTTTAACTGGTAAACGCACAAAATTTTCACCAAATATGATTTTTAATATGACGAAAAGGCTACTAAGAATTAAAACAAATGAGTTTAGTAAACATCAGTTTTATTTATAGTTTACCGATCATTGCTCGACAATGAGCCAGCGAGCGATAATACCGAAGTTTGCAAACATCGTCCCAGCACTATATAATTGTGTTGAACCTCCAGTAACATCAGTTGTCAAATATTCAATCTTGTAACCACTTTTTAAATTTATTTATCTTACATGTCTAAATTAATTAGACTTAATGAAATTGTACATCTTTTGGTGGTTTTGCAATAATAGAGTTATGATTTAACTTTAAAGTGGGTCCTTTATTGTGTGTAGAATTTGTATTGCACCAGTTTATTGCATGTAGAATTTTACAGCACACGTTTTTACCCCACAACCCTTAAGGGCTGTCGGGGTGTTGTTTTCACCCATGGTGTCCGGATGGGCGGGTGGGCGGGCGGCGGGAAAAAGTTTGTCCAGGCTGTATCTCAGAAACCGTAAGGTGTAGGAAGTTGATACTTGGTAGGGACATTGGTTAGGGGGTGTAGGTGTGCAACGTCATGGTCTGACCTTGATTTGACCTTGCCGTAGTGACCTTGAGTTTGAAAATCTTTTCCGGGCTATATCTCGGAAACTGTAAGGTGTAGGAAGTTGATACTTGGTAGGGACATTGGTTAGGGGGTGTAGTTGTGCAACGTCGTGGAGTGACCTTGATTTGACCTTTGACCTTGCCGTAGTGACTTTGACCTATAAAATCTTGTCCAGGCTATATCTCAGAAACTGTAAGGTGTAGGAAGTTGATATTTGGTAGGGACATTGGTTAGGGGGTGTAGTTGTGCAACGTCATGGTCTGACCTTGATTTGACCTTTGACCTTACCGTAGTGACCTTGACCTATAAAATCTTGTCCAGGCTATATCTCAGAAACTGTAAGGTGTGGGAAGTTGATATTTGGTAGGGACATTGGTTAGGGGGTGTAGGTGTGCAACGTCATGGTCTGACCTTGATTTGACCTTTGACCTTGCCGTAGTGACCTTGAGTTTGAAAATCTTGTCCGGGCTATATCTCGGAAACTGTAAGGTGTAGGAAGTTGATACTTGGTAGGGACATTGGTTAGGAGGTGTAGTTGTGCAACGTCGTGGAGTGACCTTGATTTGACCTTTGACCTTGCCGTAGTGACCTTGACCTATAAAATCTTGTCCAGGCTATATCTCAGAAACTGTAAGGTGTAGGAAGTTGATATTTGGTAGGGACATTGGTTAGGGGGTGTAGTTGTGCAACGTCATGGTCTGACCTTGATTTGACCTTACCGTAGTGACCTTGACCTATAAAATCTTGTCCGGGCTATATCTCAGAAACCGTAAGGTGTAGGAAGTTGATACTTAGTAGAGACATTGGTTAGGGGGTGTAGTTGTGCAATGTCATGATCTGACCTTGATTTGACCTTTGACCTTGCCGTAGTGACCTTGACCTATAAAATCTTGTCCTGGCTATATCTCGGAAACCGTAAGGTGTAGGAAGTTGATACTTAGTAGGGACATTGGTCAGGGGCCATAGGTGTGTATTATCATGGTGTGACCTTAATTTGACCTTTGACCTTGTCGTAGTGACCTTGACCTTTAAAATCTTGTTGTACCTTTGGGTCTGTCTTTGATGCAGATTAAGCACTGTTAATTCATATTAGAATTTATTAAGAATTTTACTTTCATAACTTCCCATTGTAAGAGATAGAATTTCATCAAGTGAGCCGCAGATTTTGCTCCAACACCACACATAAGTGTTCATTAAATGTATTACCACTTCTGTATGCATGGTAATATTCAAAACATCTAAACCATAATTCGGCCATGCAGATGTAGATAAAGAATGTTGAATTTTAGTTTACTGATTAATGCTGTCATCTTGTTATTGAATTGACTTGTTTTAATACTTCATCTTTACATGCATTATCTTTCTTTTAAACATTATTTTCTGCATTTAAACATTTTTTGGAACTTTATATAACTGACAGTGCTGTGAAAGTATCCTGAACTTTGTACTGGTACAGTGCTTCTGTATCTCATGTTGTTGAAAATATTTCCCTAGGCTGTGGGGTACGGGCATCTCTGCTATTTTTTTTTTTTAGGTTTTCTGTGGCAGCTGTTGACAGAGATAGCCCAGCAGCATGGATACTCTAGTCACCACACAGGTGTACAGACTGAACCAGTCTCACTCCCACCTCTTGGCTCTATAGGTCAGTGCTCTGGTTTGTATCGTTTATAACCTCCACCAAGGAGATATTATTTTCATGACAGTTTGTCTGTTTGTTTGTTAGCTGGATTATCAAATACTACTGATTGGATCTTCCTCAAAAGAAAATCAGAAGATGAGTCTTGGTCCAACTTAGATCCCATTAAATTTTGAGAGTGATCTGGATCACCGTCTGGAAAATATAATCCGGATTTTCCCATTTACGTATAATTATTATGTGCCGTGGCAGAGGTCTGCATCCTCCCAAGTGTTCTTAGTGAAGCATGATATATATAAGCAGTCCTTCATTTGTGAACAAAAAATACAGACACTTAAGGTCATAATAGCATAAAGATTAACTAGTTGCATCCAAAACTGTATTTTTTAAAACAACAGATTTGCTTTCAAATACACATCAGATGATAAAAATACAATCCCAAAATGGCCTGTTCACATCTCAGGTATCGTAGTACCATGTTCCAATAAGGATCTTTAGTCGTAATTTCCTTGGCTAATTATATAAACAGAAAATGAAAATCTGCTCCAGAATCTCATCGTAAAGGAGTTTACATGTTATAAACTAAATCCAAAGCTGCAGAAAGCCATGTCATTTATTTATGTGTCTACAGAGGAAGAGTTTAAGAAGCTGGATCGCCACTACTCTACCCTGAGTGATGAATATAAAAGTAAGATGGTGATAGAAGAGAGACTGCTGTCTTACCAGAGACAGGTGGAGGAAAGGGGGCGCACTGAGATACAGCTAGAGGTAATCCAGTCCTGACAGAGAAGTAATATTTGTGTTCAAATGCTATTTGAGTGTTACCCATGAGTACACTTGTTGTCATAAAATAGCCAAGATTTACATATTTTTTCAGAGCTGCAACCAAATGATAAGAGTACTTGAAAACGAGCCCAAACTCGATGCAAACTTGTAAACCTAAGAACTCATAAACCTGTTAAAAAAATTTTTTATGTAACTTATTTGGTTGAAACATTGTTAAGAGTTAAATTTATTGAGTTTATCTCTGTTTTTAACATACCTTACTGTCAGAGATAAATGACATTTCATTTTTGATAATTTTGGTTTATATCAGCTGGTTGTTTGTTTTAAACGGTACATTCAGGTGGTTATAACTAAAAAGTGGATACCATGATTCCGGTCAATTGTTACAATATAGACACCTGGGCTCATTCTTCACCCTGAGTCATTTCTGTAAGGTTGTTCTTTCAAAATGTATAGAAAGGGACTCATTTGAGGTAAATTTTGTGGGAATATGAGCAAAAATGTATTATTTTTTTTTCTAACTTTTGTTTTTCAAACAGTTCATCTTTCTATTCTTTAGTAAATTTTGGTTTCTTTTTTAACCCCTATGGGTAATTCTTATTGCTACAAATAATTTTTTCCTCTGTTCAAAATTTGAGGAGTGCTTGCCAATTTTAGAAGAGTACCTTTAGGAGTACTCGGTATACATACAATGTTGGTTAATGATAGAGATAACACAGGGTGCCTGCATACATGAAAGCAGGCTGATGGTTTAACAGTAAGTACATGTATAATGTCAATCAGGTACCCGTAAAACTGTTATAATAGTGCTTATTTCTATAAATAACATCGGTGAGACATAATTTGGGGTCAGAATTGTGAACCTCACTCATGGGCTTTTTTCCCCTAATTTTCCTTATTTTCACAGATATTTCACGTTTATTTTCATTAATAAATTTGTTCACAGCATCTATCATATTTGCTTTAATGTTACCTCAATTTGTTTACTACTGAAAGGTGGATAACAGGATTCAGGACTGGATTTCACCCTGTAGTCTCAATAGTGTAGCCCTGTCTCACCCTAGTTAACACTGATACAAATATAAAGTCGAGGAATATAGTTTCATATTATTGCAAAAGCCAAACAATTACCTTTCATATTTTCAGTGTGCAAGATTTAAGGAAAATGAGTTAGCTCGCATGAGGATGGAAGAAAGGGAAAGATGTCGTAAAGAGATTGATAAATCAAGGAAGGAGGTAAAGGACACTTACGCCATTTTATGCTCTGGTTCCTGAATTAATTGATACCTTTCCATTTAGTTTCAGAGGTGTAAGCCTGTTATGTCTCTGAAGTATTAAATGTTAAAATACACTGTGTGTACAATAAGTTTTAAGAGATATGCAGATTACAAAATTTATTTACACTGGAGTGTTGTTTTAGTTTGAAAAATGAAACTGAAGAATTATATTGCATATTGAAAGTAAAAACAGAAGTAAGGAATGCTTTTCACTGGGTCATTCACATATGACAAAAAAGTGACTTTCATAACTGGTGCTAATTTCAATTTCAGTGTTTTATGAGGTACCTATCAAAGGCTAGTGATTGCCAGTGCATGTTAAAATCTTTACATTGTGAATTTATTTAACTTTATTCTTTTGTTTTTAGATGGAAAGAACTTACCGGGCCAAACTTGATGCTCTGGCAGAAAGGGAGAGAGTCTCTGCTGACAAGTTGCAACTTGCTCAAGAGGTGAAATGAAATGTCAATTATCCGGCCTGTGTTATTGGCATTTTTAATTTGATGAATTCCTTTCTGCTCTGGGGGGCTTGGTGGTGTAGTGGTTAACACACTCACCTCCCACCTCTTAAAGTCAGCAGCTTGAACCCCTCAGTGGGGAAGGTTGATAGTTGCTTACTTATGACCAGTAGTTTACAGTGCAGAATCATGACCAACTATTATCCAATGGTGCCCTCTGCCCTTAAAACTACCTGTCATGACATAACCTGTACAATGTGTTGAAAGTGACATTAAACCCAAATAAGTCAATTCTTTCTACTTGTCCAAAACTACACCATACAATTATATACTGAATTACTCTCTTCTATTGTATTACTTGTTTATAAGCTGAAGTGAGTAATTATCAAAAGATTAAAAATGACCGTCTTATTCTGCTTGGTGATTGTCTCGTAGATTATGTAAAAGATAGCTTGAACATGTTGCAAAGCTACTCATTCTACAATTTCGGAGTATAAAATGGCTTTAGAAATGCCAATTCAATTTAGAAATGCCAATTCAAGGTTCTGAGGAATAATGGAGAAACCAGTTAGGACAATGGTGTTTGTTTTCCATAGATTAATGCCATTACTTTTCTTCATTCCAGACATATGAGAAGGAAACTTATGCTCAGAGACAGTCTGTTTTGGAGGAAATTGAAGCAGTCCGCCAACGTGAGACTAACCTTCATAGACAAGAGCAAATTGATAAGAGGTATAAGTCAAGCAACTTGGACATATTATGATGTGCCAATATTTTTTACTTCTTTTATGTGGGAAAATGGTCTGTTGACAATAAAAATAAAGTAATGTTTAAACAGTACCAAAATGACGTAGACCTCTGAGGCACTGATGTCCAAAAATGAATGGTCAGGTGAGACTTAAATGTAGTTTTCCAGAGAGCAAGGCAAAACTCTCCATTTTTTTGTTGTAAATCAAATATTAACGAGAGTTTTCTCAATATATTGTGCCTGAAAGAAATATTTTTTTTATTCAAAAAACTAGTATATAAATCTATTTCGCATGACTCCAGCTGGAAAGAAAAGCAAGGAAAGTTTGCATAATCAAAATTAAAATTATTTTCTTTTAGAATTTGTTAAGTTTTGTAGCATATTAAATTCTCTTGTTGTCACTGAACACACACTGATAAGTGAACATTGTTATCCCCCACTGGACAAGGGATTATATAAATAAATACTGAATGATGTGTGCAAAGCTGATGCTGGAAGTTCTTCTCATAGAACTAGAAATTTATGTGTAATAAAATTTTCTGCATAATATGATTAAAATCAAAGATGTTCTTTTTATTGAATACTGTAATAAAGTTCTAATTTATTAATAAATTATGACAATTTGCTTCAAAGTTTGCATGTCCATTGGACTTTTAGCAAGAATGTAAATTTAATTTCACTGTTCTAGAAATTCTATTCGGGGTTATAAATATGGAGCCAAAGTACTGGTTTCCAATTAACTTTGTGTTGTTGACAGGGAAAAACTTTATTTATAAATGTAAAAAGAATAACAAAGAATTGTTTTTAAACAATTTCTTGCAGAATTTGACTTGGAATCTGAAGTTAGAGGAGGGAATCTTTATCAAACAAGGGAAATTGTCAACTTTTAATGAAAGATACAAAATCTTGTTTGATTCTCTGAAATAGCTTAACAATTTTATAAATGTCTACATGTAAATGTGCATCTTCCTGCTTTACCTTTATCTTGAGTATTTCTTTTTCTGCTCTTTTCTTTTTTCTTTGTAGATTTTTGAACCTTGAAAGTAAATATTATTGATACATTATATTAGTCTATTAATTTTTAAGGTTTGTGTTATTGTAAACATATATAACATTGTTTTGTGGCAATAAAAACAAATTAAAAAAAAAAAAAAAAAAAAAAAAGATGCTAATGATGTGTATTTCAGGGAGCAGGCTTTGTGAGAAAGCCGTCTTTGATAATGAGATGCTAATGTAACGTTATGTATTTCACAGATCACAGATGGAGACAAGATAGTCTTGGCTATGTTATGTACTTCAGGGAGAACAGTTTCTTTGAAGACTCCCGGTTAATAAAATATGTTAATAATATGTACTCCAGGAAGGACAGTTTACAGAATGCCTGTTGGTAAAGTGTTACTGAGATGTTAATGATGTATATTGTAGGGAGCAAAGTTTATGGGAAGACAAGATAAAGCTGAGAGAGGAGCAAGCCAAGAAGAGGGAGGACAGTGCCAGGAAGATTGAGGTGGAGTGTCAGCAGAGGATCAAAGACGAGGTGGAAAGGTACAAGTTTCAGTAGACCTCTCTGTGTCATTATTATACTTTTCTTTTCATGGAGTAAAATGTGCAAGTAAATCTCTTTTATACCTTTAATATCCTTTAGTTTGAAACCTTTCCATGATTTTCAGATGTAGAGTGAATGAACAGTGTTTTTGTTTCATTGCTTTTCTAGATTTAAAATTGAAGAACAAAGTCGCTACCTTGAGTGGAATAAAAGCTTAGAAATCAGAGAAGCGAGAGTCAAAGGTAATTGATAGATGCATATTCTTTTTTCAGTAATTTCAGATATTTGCAAATTCTAAAGTAGTGAGATGGGCCATTAGCATCAACATTTTCTTCTCGTGAATCTGTCATCATGCAAAAATTTTGAAGACACTTGCATGATTGAATTGCTTTTATAAATCAAATTAAATTTAATTATTGAGAGCTTGGCATATTCAATTTTTTTCTGTAAATTGAACCAAATGAGTTAACTTTTAATATTATTTCAGTGTTGCTTGTAGAGCGCAGGATATGCGGTATCTTCAAACTGTTAGTACTAACCCGCAATTCAGTAGATTCAGTGCTTTTGGTAGAAGACGCTATCCCGCATGCATACAAAATGAACGTACACCATTTGTTTTGTGGGAAGCCTTTCAATGTTTGATATAAAAAGTCTATATTCAGTCATTATGTTGGTTTGAAAAATGACATTTTATGTGAAACCAGACATTGACCACAAAATTGTACTGCCTTTGCATGAGTCAGGTGGTGTTGGCATCTATGATATTTTGTGTTTTTGTGCGTCCTGTTTTTTGTGGGTTTGTTTATAAATTATGTTGTAATATTCTGAATTTCTGCTTGCGTTTATCTTTCTCTGTGTTGGAAATTAATTTGGGGGTAAAGTGTCACTGAAAAATGAATTTTCATGTGATAAATGTAGGTCCATCTAAATTAAGACAATTTTACAGTAGAACCTTTATTATCCAACCCTCTTGGAGGATTAACAATTAGGTTGGATAACTGAAGGTTCGGATAAGAAAAGGACTAACATAACAGGCTTGAATGGAGTTCGGAGAGTGGGTTTGAGGTCAGATAATTGTATCCGGTGGATACTATGGATTACGCATGAGTATGCTGCCGCCGCAGTGTGTAGAGATTTTCTCGTTACCCCTCTAGAGGCCAGGGTATTATAGGTAGACTTCTCAAATTTTCAGGTTATATTCATAACCATACAATCTTGCTTGGGAATATTTTTGGCCTCATTTTGAAAAACAAGATGGCCGCCACAGGTGTTTTTCTACTTTCAGCAAGGAGTTTTGTTGGACCTCTAGAACAAAGGGAATTATAGGTAGAGATCTCAGATTCGCAGGATATGTTCATCATTACAAAATCTTGACTGAAAATATTTTTGGCCTCATTTTGAAAAACAAGATGGCCGCCACGGGCGTTTCTTTTCTGTCATGAAAAGTGCTTATATCTCCCTTATCATTGGTCCTAGAGGTTTGGAATTTCAAACCAACCTATAGGAAATCATGGGCTGCGAATCTTCTGGTGTGGTCGGATTTGACCTTGGGCTGCCCCTTCAAGGTCAAACGAGGATAGGCAAACCTAAAAATGTTTATAACTCACTTATTATTGGTGCTAGAGGTTTGGGATGGTAAACCAACATGTAGGAAATCATGGGCTGGGAATTTTGTGGTGTGGTCGGATTTGATCTTGGGTTCATCCTTCAAGGTCCAACGAGGATAGCCAAACTTAAAAGTGCTTATAACTCGTTTATTATTGGTCATAGAGGTTTGGGATGGTAAACCAACCTATAGGAAATTATGGGCTAGGAATCTTGTGGTGTGGTCGGATTTGACCTTCGGCCCCTCCTTCAAGGTCAAACGAGGATAGCCAAACTGAAAAGTGCTTATGACTCGCTTACTATTGGTCCTAGATGTTTGGGATGGTAAACCAACCTATAGGAAATCATGGGCTGTGAGTCTTCTGATGTGGTCAGATTTGACCTTGGATCCCTCCTTCAAGGTCAAACGAGGATAGCCAAACTTAAAAGTGCTTATAACTCGCTTATTATTGGTCCTAGAGATTTGGGATGGTAAACCAACCTATAGAAAATCATGGGCTGGGAATCTCGTGGTGTGGTCGGATTTGACCTTGGGCCCTCCTTCAAAGTCAAACAAGAATAGCCAAACTTAAAAGTGCTTATAACTCGCTTATTATTGGTCCTAGAGGTTTGGGATGGTAAACCAACATATCGGAAATCATGGGCTGGGAATCTTGTGGTGTGGTTGAATTTGACCTTGGGCCCCTCCTTCAAGGTCAAACAAGGATAGCCAAACTTAAAAGTGCTTATAACTCGCTTATTATTGGTCCTACAAGTTTGGGATGGTAAATCAATATATAGGAAATCATGGGCTGGGTATCTTGTGGTGTGGTTGGATTTGACCTTCGGCCCCTCCTTCAAGGTCAAATGAGGATAGCCAAACTGAAAAGTGCTTATAACTCGCTTATTATTGGTCCTAGAAGTTTGGGATGGCAAACCAACCTATAGGAAATCATGGGCTGGGAATCTTTTGGTGTGGTCAGATTTAACCTTGGGCCTCTCCTTCAAGGTCAAACGAGGATAGCCAAACTTAAAAGTGCTTACAACTCACTTATTATTGGTCCTAGAGGTTTGCAGTGTGAAACCAACCTATAGGAAGTCATGGGCTGCGAATCTTCGGATGTGGTCAGATTTGACCTTGGGCCCCTGCTTCAAGGTCAAATGAGGGTAGCCAAACTTAAAAGTGCTTTCAACTTGCTTATTATTGAAAAATGCTGTTTATCTTCTAAACTATGTTAGTTGGCCTTTTCCGGTGGATACATCTTGCATCTGGCCACAGATGCGTCCTTGGTCTAGTTGATAATTCAGATAATAGAGTGTCCCTTAACAGGGAGATAGATCACCGTCATAGCTAAGTTGCTTTCGAAATCGGTGTCATTTCGTTAATCAGTTTTTTTGTCCGTTTGTCTGTCCGTTAACATTTCCGTTTCCGGGCTCTAATTAAAAACATTTTGTCCAATCGAATTCAAACTTGACAGGGAGATAGATCAGCATCATAGCTAAGTTGCTTTCGAAATTGGTGTAATTTTGTTTGTCTGTTTTTTGTCCGTTTGTCTGTCAACATTTCTGTTTCTGGACTCTAACTCAAAAACGCTTTGTCTAATTGAATTCAAATTTGACAGGGAGATAGATCACCATCATAGCTAGGTTCCTTCCGAAATTGGTATAATTCCATATGTTTGTTTGTCCGTTTTTTGTCCGTTTGTCTGTCCGTGAACATTTCCGTTTCCGGTCTCTAACTCGAAAATGCTTTGTCTAATCAAATTAAAACTTGACAGGGAGATAGATCAGCATCATAGCTAAGTTGCTTTTGAAATTGGTGTAATTTCCTCCGTTCATTTGTCCATTTTTTGTCCATTTGTCTGTCCATCAACTTTTCCGTTTCCGGACTCTAACTCGAAAACGCTTTGTCCAATCAAATTCAAAAGTGACAGGGAGATAGATCACCATCATAGCTAAGTTGCTTTCGAAATTGGTGTAATTCCATCTGTTTGTTTGTCCGTTTATAGCATAGATACAGTTATGTAACCTAGATTACAAATTTTACAATTCTTAGCACGTCTAACACATTTACCTTAACTGGGTGACCTAACATTTCTTTGCTTGTTTCTAAATTTAATTACAGCAATCTTTGACCCTCTTGTTTTATTTATTTTATGACTGTTCAAAAAAGTCTATATCAGTATTTTTATAAAATGATGCCTGTGTTTAAGGTATATCATGATGTCTATATTTCTTTCTTTAAGAAATGGTAAACTCCTTTCTTACTGCTTTCAGAAAATGAGAGACGTTTACATGAGGAATTACTGGATATACAACAAGTGAAAGATGAACTGAGGGAGAAGAGAAACAAACTTAACACCACAGAGGTGGGGTTTACACGTAAATCGCTTATCTGCCATCTAATTAGGGCTGTAAAGAATACTTAAGTATGTGATGAGGAATAGAGAGAAAAATGACCAGATGAATTATGTGTAATACTCAGTATAAAAATAATATTGGTAAAAAAGGTACTCTTTCCTTGTGTAATATCAATTGTGTAAGCATTATCTTAAGTAGTGACTGAAGCATTTACAGTGTGCCAAATGGATGTTAACATCCTCTAAGGGACTAATATCCAAGAACGGATAGTCCATTTGCCAGAAAAGCCCATATCTATGTCAGCATGTGATAGGAAAAAAGGTTATGGCTGAGGATAAGAATCTGAATAGGTAAAAAGACTTCAACTGGGGAGAAAAACAGGTTCGGGTATTTGTTTGGCAAGAACCTGCCTGAATCCAAGTAACTGCATTTTAAGTAGAATTAAAGTACTGAAATAGCAGTCAGTGGAAGTACCAATGAAATAAATATGGCACATTGTTGTAAACATATCTGTCAAAAATAAAATGTCAAATATCTGTAAAAAATTGAAGGAAATTCTGTCACAAATACCTTTTCATGATGTTTATAAAACTAAAGACTTCGCTCCTTGTATATTAAAAATGTGTAAGGCAAAGTTACACAAGGAATCAAATTTGTCAGGTAATAAGATGTATTACTTTTTCCTATTTAAAAACTGAAAGTTTGGTCTAACACAAAAGCCCAAATAAAAAGACAGGAAGTTGTAGGATCAGGTAGACAAATCTGACTGAATACTAAGGTTTGCCCAAGCAAATAATGGATTTAAATTATGTCTTGACAGTTTGTCAAGTAATGACCAAGTTACAAAATATTATCCAGTCTATATCTTGGACACCGTAAGGTGCAAGAACTTGATACATGGGAGGGAGATTGTCTAGAATGTGTTGATGTGCAACGTTGTGATTTAACCTTGATTTGACCTTTGACCTTGCCATAGTGACTTTGACCTTTAAAATGTCATCTGGGCTATATCTCAGAAACCATAAGATGTAGGAAGTTCACACTTGACAGGGACACTGGTTGGGGTTATAGGTGTGCAGCATCATGGTGTGACCTTTATTTAATCTTTGGCCTTGCTGTTGTGACCTTTACCTGTTAAATCTTGTTTGGACTATATCTCGCAAACTGTAAAGTGGAGAGAGTTGATATTTGACAGGGTTATTGGTTGGCGGTGTTGATGTGCAATGTCATAGTGTTACCTTGATTTGACCTTTGGCCTTCCTGTAGTGGCCTTGAACTTTAACATTTTGTCCAGGCCACATCTTGGAGACTATGAGGTATAAATGGTTGGTGCATGGTAGGTATATTGTAGGTGTGCAACATCATGGTATGATCTTTGACCTCGGTTCTCCCAGAATCATTTGTACTGCCACATTTCAAACACATTTCTCCTGTAACAAAGCCATATAGATTGCTGCAGCTGATTGTTTATTTTTTACCTAATTAAGCGTCCCTGAAAGGGCGCTTATTTGTTTTCGCCTCAGTTTCCTTGCCGCCACCGCCGCATTATGGTCTCCCTTGAATATCTCCCTTATTATTAGAAGGTTTCAAACCATATTTGGCAGTTATATACCTTAGGCGTGGGAAAATTTTTCTGCATGCTTAACTTTGACCTTTATGAAGGTCACATGATCAAAAACTATTTTTAAAGTACACCCCCCCCCCCCCCACCCCCTCCCCCGTCATCACAGTTCAGGAAAAACTACTTGGTACAGAGCCTTATAATTTGACACACCTGTTCATACTATCGAAAACGCGAGCTGATTAGATTTTGGGAGCAATCCCTTGAAAAATGTCTCATTTATGAGTGATTTTCTGACACCTTCCAATCTGAAAGCCTTAAATTTAGGCCAACCCCCCTATTATTAGTCGAATCTTTGATTCGAGTTATGTACTGAGTTGCGGTCACGATTTTAAATTCGCCGTTTAAACCCTTAAATATCAATTCTGCATAATATTTTCTTCACATATCTGTACATAAAGGTGTATATTATACACTCTGCCATTTTGAAGATTTTTAATGCTTTTATTCAGTTATATTTTATAAAGTAAAAAGCTTGTCTGGCACTACGTCTGGCTTTCTCAAAGAACCCGTATGTCCTAGAAACTATTGTTTTTCCCATTGTAATGGTCTACTCGAACGAGTCTTTTTTAACCGTTTCGTCTGCTGGTTTCTAGACGTGGAAACCCCAATTAATTTATTGGTCTGGTGGTTTATCACGCAGTCACTGTTAATATAAAATTGTTGTCTGCGCATCTACAGTCTATTACTCATTTGTCAAACAAATAAACCGCAAAGAAATTAATGAATGAAGTTACGTCACGGTAATACTACACATTTTTCGTTCAGCCAATCAGAATCGAGAACACCTCTGGCAGAGACAATGAAAATATTTCAAACTTCGTAGTGGACGTTTCGACAAAGATCAAATACTTTAAGCTACAGAACTCACGGCCATAGCACCAAAGTCATTAATATTCTGTGTCCTCGATTTTGATTGGCTAAACGACGAAATATTTCATCGGTAAAATATAGCATAATCTGTGACTCCCTATTTTCGCCCATTGTGGCTATTCGTAATATTGTAGAAACAACACACGAATATTTTATTTAAATACTTACAATTTGCTTCTGTAAAATATCCATATACAGTACTATATATCCACGCTTCAAAATTGAAATATGTCTTCTCATTTTAAAATCAAATTTCAAACTGCAAGTCCGTGAACAGGAAATATGCTGGTAGTTTTCGTCTTAAACCAGCCTTGTAAAATATTGTCACCAAACCCCCACAAAGAACTGCCGTGACTGCGCATATTTGCTCATTAATATTAATGAGGCAAGTCCGCGAACAGGAAATATGCTGGTAGTTTTCATCTTAAACCAGCCTTGTAGAATATTGTCAGGAAACCCCACAAAGAACTGCCGTAAAACTGCGCATCTACAGACCCTTTATATTTGTAAACAAATCCCCATCTCGACACAAATCTGAAAACTTCCCTGAAAGCGATTTCTAAATGCGGGCGATAATACAGAGTTTACAGATTTCAACACCCAGTGCTGTCCTAAGATTCGACTCTGTGGTTAGGTGAAGGCCAGCCACTTCAGTCTTGTCTTCTTAAGTATTGCATTTAGAGCTATAAAATGTACTGGGAGGTAATAGGAAACCATATGTGGAGAGTCTAAATAGCCGGTCAGTTTTACCCCACGGCCCCCCCTTATGGGTCAAACTGGGGTCATAAAATAGCTGATTTTGAGTTTTAGCCTTATATCTCCTTTATTGTTGCTTTTATAGCTTCAGAATGTATTAAGAGGTATTGGGAAAGCATATATGGAGAGTCTAAATAGCCGGTCAGTTTTACCCCCCGACCCCCCCTTATGAGTCAAACTGGGGTCATAAAATAGCCGATTTTGAGTTTTTGCCTTTATCTCCTTTATTGTTGCTTTTATAGCTTCAGAATATATTAAGAGGTATTGGGAAAGCATATGTGGAGAGTCTAAATAGCCGGTCAGTTTTACCCCCTGACCCTCCCTTATGGGCCAAACTGGGGGTCATAAAATAGCTGATTTTGAGTTTTTGCCTTATATCTCCTTTATTGTTGCTTTTATAGCTTCAGAATGTATTAAGAGGTATTGGGAAAGCATATATGGAGAGTCTAAATAGCCGGTCAGTTTTACCCCCTGACCCCCCCCTTATGGGTCAAACTGGGGTCATAAAATAGCCGATTTTGAGTTTTTGCCTTTATCTCCTTTATTGTTGCTTTTATAGCTTCAGAATATATTAAGAGGTATTGGGAAAGCATATGTGGAGAGTCTAAATAGCCGGTCAGTTTTACCCCCTGACCCCCCCCTTATGGGCCAAACTGGGGTCATAAATAGCTGCTTTGGAGTTTTTGCCTTATATCTCCTTTATTGTTGCTTTTAGAACTTCAGAATGTATTAAGAGGTATTGGGAAAGCATACAGTGCAGCTTTGTGCATTCTTAGCTTTACAGCATGCTTATTAAAACCACAAAGCATTTTAAACTTTAAGGGACGCTTCGCTTTTGTTAGCAAAAGCATTCCTCTAGTTTTGCTCTCTTCATTAACAGCTATACCTCATTTAATAAATAGATCAATTAATAAATTTTACTGCTTCATAACTTTTAGTTTAATAGTTAATACTGTCATCTTACTATTGAACTATCTTGTTTTGATACTTTGTCTTTGCATACATTTCCTCTTTCTTAAGTTTTATATCTCCTGCACCTTTACATAACTAACATTGGTCTGGAAGACTCCTTATCTTTGTGCTTTTTCACCTCCTCAGTATGCTTCATGGTCTCAAACACTATTTCCCCCGGTTGTGTGGGGTACAGGCACCTCTGATGCTAGTATTATTCTGCTGATATTCTATTTTATGAATTCCTTTCCAATCTCCCAAACATGTATTTTCCTACTATTTTACACAACTATGCTTCTGTTTTATGAACCTTTTTCTATCCAAACACATCTTAACCTCCCAACATGGTCAGAAAATAGAGATTCTTCTGTATACTGGTGTAATCCCCTGGTGTTTGAAACACTCAAGTGCCACTATGGAATAAATAAGATGAATAAATCAGGTGGGATTCAACACTACAATGTTGTGTACAAAATTTGGCCATGAATCAGTTGGTAAAATAAATAACTGCTATTTTAACATCACAACACAGTTGCATTGGTATTGAATTAAAATTGTATAAGTGAACATAGGTCCTGGAATAGAAGACAAAGACATTTCAAGATCTGCGTGATCAGATTATCTTCTGTACACTCTTTGCAGAATGTGGAAAAAATGGAACAAAAACTATTGCATATTGATATCACATTATAAACCTGTTTTTTTTCCTTGATTGCAGGTTGAGTTAACTAAGACAAGGCATGACCTCATATCTTACCAGAAGCAAACTGAAGTATTGGGAGAAAAGCACAGACAGGTTTGTAAAACAAAATATTTCTGCATATAAAATTGTGGGGTTTTTCCCCCTAAAATATGGCTAGGATTTGTGGTAAAATCTTTAATAACTTGGAATATCTTTGTGGTAAAATTACAGGGTTTTAGATTTATGTCGGCCATCGGTCATTGACCGAATTTTGCAACAAAACCCCGAATTTTAAATAGAATAGTAGGACATATTGTCCGAGTCGTATCCATAGGCGATAATAGAAGATCTAGACGTCTTTTTATTTACAATATATGAAGTCATGTTACAACCCTAAAATCTCACGAGATTTACGTGATTTTTATCGTAGCAAGGTCTAGACGTCTTTTATGAAGTCTCGTGACAAGCCACATGACCTGCAAGGAAATCCCTGGGGAAATCCGTGTCCTCATATCTTCTCATGAATATTAATGACTTGGGTCCTGTGGCCGTTAGTTCTCAAGTTTAAAGTATTTGATCTTCGTCCATTTTATAAAATATAACAAGGAAATCCAAGGGGAAATCTGTGTCCTCATATCTTCTCATGAATATTAATGACTTGGGTGCTATGGCCGTGAGTTCTCGAGTTTAAAGTATTTGATTTTCGTCTATGCTTCCATTTTATAAAATATAACAAGGAAATCCAAGGGGAAATCCTTGTCCTCATATCTTCTCATGAATATTAACGACTTGGGTGCTATGACTGTGATTTCTCGAGTTTAAAGTATCTGATCTTCGTCTATCCTTCCATTGTGTTTTCTGTAGGTTTCCACATAAATTTTACTGTAATATTATGCATTTTTGCTTTGATTAATATTTCTTTTTATTAATAATTGCATGATGTCTTAATAAAAATAATACTGAAAATCGAGTTTACAGGTGATTGGTGCTTGGAACATTGATTTTCATGTTATAAATGTATGCTTAAACTTAACAAAGAAAATTGTGCTTTTCGTTGTTATCCCATGACACCAAGGCATTGTGATATATATTAATGTATTTGAAGTTATATTTTGATGAAAAATATTTTTAAAACTTTAAATTCGGAGCACCTGTAAACAGCTTCATGACATGAAAACTCCAAAGTAAATGTTTTTGATTGCCCTTTGCTTTCAAAATCTTTTTGGCTTCAAAATGTGAATTAAAATTTAAGAAAAAAAATTCTGTCATGTTGGATACAGTTATATACAAATTTCGATTCACTGAAAAAAAAATCAGATTGAAAGTTTATTTGCTGTAATGTTTACTGCCAGTGGACATTTTAATAGCATGAAAACCTCGGGGATCACCGTACTTAGGTTCTATGGCCGTGAGTTCTCATTTTAGTAATACATGATCATTGATTATCATAATGACTTTTTGACATTTTAACTAAAATGAGATTTTTATTATGATTCAGTAAATTTTACTTATTTCCCATTCATTTATAGGGCCATTGACTTTAATAGCCTAATTTTAGCAACCTGTAGAATGAAAATTTGATTGACAAGAATTCTGTCCTAAATTCTTCGAAAATGTCCTAAACGTTTTCCTAGTCTTAGGACAGAATGTCCGGCTGGACTTTTCATGTAGCAAAATCACTGAATTAGTAGGTGTAAGTAAGATTATGTGTTGTTTTTTTTTTGTTTTTTGTTTTTTTTTTTTTTGGGGGGGGGGGGGGGTAAATTAGTTTTAAGTCCAAGTGATCTCAGGAGACATGGAATGCAATTGTTATCTGAACTGCAGTTTTTCACATGGCTTGGAGAAGTGAACTTTTCTGAGGTCCTGGGGCCGTATTCTTCAACAATACTTTGCTAAGGTCACCTTAAATCCACGTTAGGAATGGTTTTGTACTTACCAAAGTATTACTTAGGTTTCGTATTTATCAACCTCTACTTTGTTCAGGATTTCTTAGATTCTAAGTTAGGAAAACCCTCTACTTTGTACGGTAACTGTAAACTTGGAGCCCAGTATATCCAAGTTAGGAAGAGTCTTATTCCACAACAATTCCTAAATAAGGTGTGCCTTGTTTTTTACTGAATCATCTGCTTTCTTAAAACATGGTGAAAAAGCTCATTTTGTTGGGAAAAATGCTCTTTTTAATATTGTGTCATAGTCTAATATCAATAAAACACAAGATTACCTGCAATCCTTGCATATTTTAAAAACATTCTATCATCTAAGGTATCTCTGCAGATAACTTGAAATCTAAGTAGAGGTCTAAGGTGACCTTAGAGTTAGGAATGTTGATGAATACCATTTTGATGTAAGTTAGTAAAAGCTTGAGAAAAACTTAAAATCCAAATTAGGAAGCGTCTAAGTATTGTTGAAGAATACAGCCCATGATGTTGAGTAACTCCAAGGAATGCATATTGACAGTATTGATAAAATGCCTATGTTTAGTTTCATTAAAAAAAAAAAAACATGTATGTCTGAACAAAACATACAGTGTAGCAATAAATATTTTACATGTATATTCAGTTAAAAGGAAGATTATTAGTCAACAGTGATGCGACAGGTTTTGTAGAGGTTCAAAAATTTGCTCATTTACTGCCATACTAATAAGTTCAGGCCAAATGTCTGAAATTCAAACTCTGCAAAAGATTTTCAAATCACCAACATGACACAAAAACATGGCCTTTTTGTCCAACTAAATGTATAAAACTTACATTTGATTAAGAATATGATTTTTTTCAAAATGTCAATAGATATTATGTTTTTATATAATATTTTTGAGCAGTGACAAGATTTTATGGTAGATTTTTCTGTAATGTTACTGGTTTTGAAAGTATTGGTGTGATGATTGAACTAGATTGAAGTTTGCTAACTTGCAATGATAGCAAACATCAAACCCAGAATTCTAAACTATTTCACAAAACTATATGTCAGTCAGCTGATGTCAGTATTCCAGAGGATATAACGTTCCCCTTTCATGGTAGAGAGGAATGTTGAAGAATTGACTGTGTTGTTCTGTTTTCAGATGCTTGACTATGAAGTTGTCAAGGAAGAAAATGCCATTCTGAGAAGGGAATCTGAAAACCTGAAGACGTAAGATTAGTGCTTTGAGACTTAATGAATTGGTGCACTGATTTTGACACAAAGTCATACGAGATACAGAGACAGATAGGGGAGGGTGTGCAGACTAGGGTTATTGATATAATATAGACTCCATTATCCGAATACCTTTATAAAGTAAGATTATGTTCAGATAAAACACGGAATGACTTTTCTAGTTACAAAACCGCACTGTATTTCTTAACAATGCTATCCTCCTGACTACTCTAAATCTGATTAATAAAAAGTACTGATTGTCCTGACAGAAGAAGTGTTGTTTTATATACATCTTAAATGAAGAAATTAGTTGGGAGAAGTTTAAACTTAAGGACACTCATGTAATCCAAGTATTTAATTATGTATAGTTATCTGTTTTACCATTTTAGGAGAATAGCAGAACTTACAAGAGATATTACCGTTGAAAGGCAAAGTAAGTAACATCTGTTTACTAAGAAAATAAAACAAAACAAGAATAGCAACAGTGTCAGTGAATTTTGGAACTAATGATATGTGAACCATTTGAAGTAAAGTTAATATCCTGAACATTTATTTTCTGTTATTACACCCTAAAAAGACTCCCTGAATACAGATACATTATTGTTTGAAATGCTGGTAGTACCTTTTTCTGAGCTCCAAGTGCGGACAGGATATGTTTCACATTTGTATGTTGATAAAAAGATATTCAATGAGATATAAATGTTAAGAATCTGCAATTTGTAAGAATAGAAACATTCACAAAATTGATTGCTCAGTATTTTTTTTTGCCCCTCGCAGAACACGGGAGCTTTTATGTGAGATGATTCACAAGTAACCAAATAAATGTCTTTAACTCTCAATTGTGCGCATTTTAGTCTGTAAAATTAAAAAAAATTTTTTAGAACATGAGGAGCTTTTGCGTGAGATGGGTCACATTAACCAGATGCCCACATCTGAGACATTTATGATGAAGAAACAGGTGGAGAAACTACAGAGTGAGCTGCGGCAAGAGAGAGCAGTGGGAGACCACCAGAAGTCACAGACTGAACGCAGATATCAGGACGAGGTAAACTGGATGAAAATAGAAAGATTCACCATGTAACAATAAAATTTAACTATTTATTTATTTGGGTTTTTATGTCGCTTTCAACACTTTACAGGTCATATCACAACGGGGAGTTTTATGGGTAGAGGAAACCAGTACATACAGTTGGACAAGGTTCTGTACTGTAAACTGCCGACCATTGGTAAGCAACTACTAACTTTCCCACATAAGATCCGTTCCTTGAACCGCCAACCTCAGAGGTGGGAGGCAAGTGTGTTACCACTGCGCCACCGTGGCCCCATGTAACACTAGAAAGAACAGACTTATAAGTAAGGGTGGAACAGTTAACCATAGTACTTTTTTTACCCCACAGCCCTTAAGTCGGCCCTTAAGTCGGGTATTGTTCTCCCCCATGGTGTCTGGATGGTCGGGTGGGCGGCGGGAAAAAGTTTGTCCGGGCTGTATCTCAAAAACTGTAATATGTAGGAAGTTGATACTTGGTAGGG
The DNA here is from genome assembly GCA_964017235.1 of Sabellastarte sp. h YS-2021. Classification (NCBI taxonomy): domain Eukaryota; kingdom Metazoa; phylum Annelida; class Polychaeta; order Sabellida; family Sabellidae; genus Sabellastarte; species Sabellastarte sp. h YS-2021. The sequence continues at coordinate 110,170,222 of OZ024927.1, forward strand.
ACATTGGTTAGGAGGTGTAGGTGTGCAACGTCATGGTGTAACCTTGATTTGACCTTTGACCTTGCCGTAGTGACATTGAGTTTGAAAATCTTGTCCGGGCTATATCTCAGAAATCGTAAGGTATAGGAAGTTGATACATAGTAGGGACATTGTGTAGGTGTGCAACATCATGGTCTGACCTTGATTTGACCTTTGACCTTGTCATAGTGACCTTGACCTATAAAAATCTTTTCTGGGCTATATCTCGGAAACCGTAAGGTGTAGGAAGTTGATACTTGGTAGGGACATTAGTTGGGGGTGTAGGTGTGCAACGTCATTGTTTGACCTTGATTTGACCTTTGACCTTGCCATAGTGACCTTGACCTATAAAATCTTGTCCAGACTATATCTCGGAAACCGTAAGGTGTAGGAAGTTGTTACTATGTAGGAATATTACTTAAGGGTGTAGGTGTGCAAGGTCATAGTCTGACCTTGATTTGACCTTTGACCTTGCCGTAGTGACCTTGACCTATAAAATCTTGTACGAGCTATATCTCGGAAACGGTATGGTGTAGGAAGTTGATACGTGGTAGGGAGATTGGTTAGGGGGGTGTAGGTGTGCAACGTCATTGTGTGACTTTGATTTGACCTTGCCGTAGTGACCTTGAGTCTGAAAAGCTTTCCTGGGCTATATCTCGGAAACCGTAAGGTGTAGGAAGTTGATATTTGGTAGGGACATTGGTGGCAGATTGAAGGTGTGCAACGTCATGGTGTGACCTTGATTTGACCTTGCCGTAGTGACCTTGACCTTTAAAATCTTGTCTGGGCTATATCTTGGAAACTGTAAGGTGTCAGAAGTTGATACTTGGTAGGTATATTGGTTATAGTTTGTAGGTGTGCAACATCATTCTGTGACCTTGATTTGACCTTTGACCTTGTCATAGTGACCATGAGTTTTAAAATCTTGTCTGGGGTATTTCTTGGATTCCATGAGGTGTAGAAGGTTGACACTTGGTAGGGACAATTGTTAGGGGGTGTATGTAAATATATGTGTGCATCATGGTGTGACCTTTTTGCTCTTCCAAAGTGTGTTCATCTGCCATATTTGAGACATCTTTCTCTTATGACAAAGCTATATGGATTGCTGCAACTGATTATTATATGCACTTTTACAAAATTATGCTATTTCCATTGACAGCTATTCTTCAATTTATAAATTTTGCAGCTTCATATTTTTAGTTTACTGATTAATGCTGTCATCTTGCTATTGAATTGTCTTGTTTTAGTACTTTTTTACATACATTTTTTTCTCTTAGATGTTATTTTCTCTACTTAAACATTATTTGGACCTTTATAGAAGTTACACTGCGCTGAAAGTATTTGAGTCTTTGTACTGTTTCACTACTTCTATATGTCATGGTGTTGAAAACTATTTCCCCAGGCTGTGGGGTAGATTTTATAAGCACACAACAATGCTAATATCTCATAACTGGGTAATCATTGCAAGAAATCTGAAAGAAAGCTTAACCAGTGAATAACCAGTCTCTTTAAATGATTAGCCAACCATAAGATTAGACAGACTGTTTCAGCTTTACTAAAAGTTACCGTTACACATAAATTGAAAGAAAGGGAAACTTTAGCCAGGGGTGTATGTGAGGGCAATATACCCACACAAACATGATGATGCTTATAGGGTTGAGGGATGGGTATGGCCCAAGTAAAATCAAACTCCTGGAGTTTACTGGAAATTGGGCTAATCTGATCCATCCATGTTATAACATTGGATTCCACAGTTTTCACAAATGGTGTCGTGTGAAATGTCTGGATACAAAAGTGGACCATTGAGGTTGGAATTTACAGCATTTCTGAAGTTGTCCCTCGTATAATATTTTTATCTTATTCGTGATATATTTTTTCTGTATATGTCATTCGGGAAGTTATCCTATTTTACATTATGAAGCCCTAGTTTTTGAAATTCCTATGTTTTACCCCTTTATGTGGCTGATATTTATCGATACAATTTTAAAAAGTATGAATTTAATGATAGTCTTGCAAAATGTCCTTATTTCAAATAAAACTGGTGTTACAAACTTTGAAATATTGGACAGTGCCACCTGTATTTTGTTGAATTTAGGCTGATCTGCATGGTCATGTATACCTACAGCATATGAGTGGCAAATGAAATACCAAAAACCAGTTTTGATTTTGAGAAATAATTACACCTCTAGTATTTACAGTAAATATTGAGAAACTGAGGATGAAACAGAATAAAGAGAGAACAGTGAAGAGTGATAAATTATAATTAATACCCACTGCTTACAGATAAAAGTTAAGTATAATTTTTAGGGTAAGTTTTTTTTTTTCAAAATTTTATCAAATTTTAGTGTATGTTTGTAACAGACAAACTTCTTTTTAAAATTACTGATATATTTCACATTTCTTACTTTTGTAACATGAGTAATTTAGTTTCCTTGTTTCAGGTTGAGCGTAATCGTGATCTGATGAGGAAGTATGAGGAACAGACGTTGCAGCAGCGTGAGATGATAAAAGAGATGAATGATATGAGACAGTTACTGCAGCAACACAGAGTCGGTATGTTAACCCCTAAGCAGCCTATGTGCCAGATCACCCCTGGCAGATGTTGTTTTACTTAGGCACCTATATGCAGGCAAAAATGTATTTATGACCTTTTATGTCTATGTACATGACATTTTTTGAAAGGCTTTTGAACTACCTGTCATATGTATGACATGCATGGAATCTCATACATTTTAAAGTATTGTGACATCACATTACATGTTTAGAAGCTACTTTTCAGTTGGTGTGTATATGTAGTAGTTCACGGAAATGGTCAAAATATATGTTTCCTGCTGCCATATTTGAGATAAATTTCAATCATAAAGATATATGGATTGCTGCAACCGATCATTGTATGCTCTTTTACCTTAGAGGGATCTACACCTTTTTTTTTAGGCACAATCCAATAAGAATTGTTACCATAGTAACCACTTTCCGTTGAAACATTCAGTTTTTTGGACTCTGATGTTACTATAGACCGAACGTTTTGACAGATTTAAAATTTAATGAGAAAGTGTATTGTCAAAAATAATTTTTAGGCTCACTTCTGTACTTGATAAAGAAATACTTTTTATGTTTTTCATGCTGCAGCACTGAACAATGAAGTCTATAGAAAGCCAAAACATTCTTTTCTGGACAAGTAAGTAAACAAATATGCCTTTTTGGAAGGGACTTTTCTTTTATACCTTTATCATATGACTTTATGCTTAATGTGTTCCAGTAGTGTTGTGTCTAGAGCATGGGATGTGCAATGTCTCATGAGTTTTATTACTCACAGGAAAATTGAATATTTTATTGCATTAATACATCTTATCCAATGGACAATTGCTCTACCGGTCGGCACGACCAGTCCCACCAAACGCCAGAAAAAGACGTCCTGTATATAAAACCGGCAGGACCGGTCAGTAGTATGCATTTGCTAAGTGGCGCATCATACTTGCTTCCTGTCTAGACAGAGTGACGTCAGTTCATCTTTTTCGTTTGGTGCGTGTAGTGTGTAGACATGTTTTTGAAGTGATCTCGAAGTTTGAAGGAAATATGGATTATTCTACAAATTTAAAGCTTATTTTCATCTGAAAATATATATATTGTGTTTCTTACATATCATGGCCTCTCCAGGGTTAAAACAAGGCGTTATCCAGCACTTTATGGCCAGTTTTGAAGAGTTTCCTTGTACTTGTTGTCGAGATGAAGTCATGGGTGAGTTGCTGTGTCTTCTGTGCAGCGTTCCTTCTTCTCTCAGAAGCAATTTTATAATCCACAACTCACGGCTAGTCCCTCCCTAGTGGACCAACACTCTGTGTATATCCTAGGGCAGGTCGACGAGAAGAAATTAGAAGATATAAGGAACGCATCGTCTGACGTCATCACTTCCAGCTTAAAGCTGATCACGTGACACTGACTGGTCACGTGACACACAATGAAGGAATCGTGGTTGTATGCTGTTTTGAACAATTAAACTAGAAGATGTGACATCCATTATTTCACCCATTTTAACTAGCCAGAAGAATTGGAGGAAATTCGTCTGCTGGTCTGAAGAAATTAGATGAAGTGGCCACAGAAATCTGGGAGTTTTTGAAGTGCCGGTCATGTGACTTCACAGATCTCCATACACGACCGGCAAGGCTGGCAGAGGAAATCCAGTATCTCGTCTACTGACCTGAAGAAATTTGTGGCTACACAGACCCCAAGTGTGACCGGTTCAGCTAGCAAGAAGAAGATGACCGGTACAGGTACTGGGGCAGGTCAAGAGTAAGAAGATCTACCGAACCGGTTACAGAGTATGGACCTACCGGGAACCGGTTATAGAAGTTGCTCCAGCTAGCTGGCCAGGCCACTGGGTTTATGCTGCCTACCATACCGGTTACAGAGCCTACCCACTGGGTGCCGGCTACACAGCCTTCTGTGACCAGTGTGCTTCCCATTGGCCGGTTACAGAGCCCACCAGACCAGTTTACAGGCAGAAAATACAGGTGAATTAGCCAGACTGACCCTTGCTTCTTCAAGAATCTGGTTACAGAGAATTTACCGGCTACAGAGAGAATTTACCGGTTACAGACAGAATTTACCGGTTACAGGGAGATCTGCTGCTCCCACCATTCCAGTGCTGACAGCAGGCTCACCGGTTACAGAATTTGCCAGTTACAGAGAGATCAGTTGTTCCTGTAGGCAGAAGGCAACTTAAGTCAACAAGTCCAGTGAGGACAACAGGGTCACCAGTTACAGAGATTTGCCGGTGACAGTCAGATAGACAGGAAGTTCTTCAGTAAATTGCCTCAACCAACCGGTTACAGAACCTACCGACTGGGTTCCGGCTTACACATCCTCCATGGACCAGTAGCTTCATACCAAGCCGGTTACAGAGTCTACTGGTCTGGCTTATAGGCAGAGAAATTCCGGTGAAGAAACCGGATTGACAGATCTACCAAGTGATCAAATAATGATACAGACCTGTGGCTGTCTGATTTCTTGGTTACAGAGAAGCACCAGTTTACCGGTTCTTTACCAGTTAAGTGGCTTACTGGTTACTGAGAAGTGTTGGTTACGGAGAAAATCTTCCGATTCGACCATTACGGACAGGAAGAAGGCAATTCTTTCAGATAAGCCTACCCCTGCTGAGACGCCCAGTTCTGCCAGCTCAAATGAGTTTTTCGCAGAACTGTGGACCCACCTGGAACTGGATACAGAGCATTGCTTAACCTGTAACCGGTTAGGTCCTGGTACTGGGCAGGTCCACAGGACTGGCTAACAGACCAGCCGAGGCCCTTTAAGGGTCCAAATGGCCATCTTAGACCAACCAACTGCTGCCTGAGGGAAGCTGGTTACAGAGAAATTCTTAGACCAGTCACTAGTCCTGGTGAGATGACAGTGTCTCAACTATGTGGCCAGTCAGCCAGCCTACTGTCAGGATCTCCTAGCTGGTTGAAAGTGACCATAAAATTATCCAACTACCTATCAGCCTTATCTTATCAGACCCACACCAGCCAGTTACTCTTGCCGGTGAGATGTCTAACTCAAACGGACTGGTTAGGCTACTGCCAACAAGAAGTCTGCTGTATCAGTTTTTCTGGGGGTTCATCAGTTTTTTTTTGTTTTTTGCCTCCTAGACTGGCCACCCAGCTTGCCATTTTCCCAGCTCGTGACCAGTATCAGCTGACACCAGGGGCCTGAATTTGCAAACTCGAGCTTCCCCTCAAGATTACAACCCTTTTATCTGTTAATCAGACCAGGGGTTCACAGTTCTCATAATGGCTCAGTACCCTAAATGAATCAGATGGTTTTCCAGGAACCACATGAACCTCTCTTCAGCCAGAGGAGTGGCTAACCTCAAGGTTTCCTACTCCCTCACCCCATTCAGCCAACAAGGAAGTGCCAGAGTGTTCTCATCCAGGGCCTTCCCTGCCAATTCTTGCACTTCCGTCTGGTCTGTTTTCACAGTACACAGGGGGTGTCCTCTTGGTGGTGGCGAAGGAGGTCTAACTATGACATTTCTAAGTACCACAATCCACCAGCACGACTGGTTGGTCAATTCCGGTTCCCACCAAACCTGTCTCCAACATACACAATCTCTAGTAGCTCTGTGTCAGGAGTAAGTTTGAATGGTATCATGGGAAATTAGAACTGGACCTCGAGCAAGCCTTCGACTTGGTAGGCTACCAGTCCAACCTGGAAGAAGGCCTGGTGAGATCAGCCCTAGAGCGTTTGCAGACATTATCTGCAATCCAGGAACTTCTCTCCGGACCGACGTGCCTGGTCCAGCGGCTGATCCCCCTAATAACATTACTGACAGCCATAGCAAGGCATGTCCACATAGGTGGCCTTCCTCATCAGGCAGATACAGTGACAGTTGATGAACAGCTGGAGACTACCTGAATCACTAGAAAAGGTGATCCCAGTTCAGGAATTAAAGGCGGTCTTATGGCCCTAAAAGAGTTCCAAAGCCTCTACTTGAACTATATTGCTGTCGTAGCTACAGACAACCCCATGGTTGTGGTCTGTATAAAGGGGTGATGAAATCGGACCCTCTTTGTGCCTTCTTGTGGAGAATCCTGACCTGGTGTACCAGAAACAGGTGACTCAGAGCCCAGCACATTCACGGCTGGCCGAATATGATAGCAGACAAGCTATCCAGGCTAGGACAGACCATTCAAACAGAATAGTCCCTCCTTCCAAGGTCTTCAAGCAATATGCTGCCGGTGGCACCAGCCTCAAGTGGACCTGTTTGCCACCAGGTTCAACAACTACATCTCTGTCTCACCAGTTCCAGATCCACAAGCCCGGGCAGTAGAGGCCCTCAGTCTACCTTGGGAGGATCTGGACCCACATGCCTTCCCACCAGCAGCCTTCTTGGGCAAGTGGTGGAGAAGTTGCAGGACCACCCGTGCAACAGACTCCTACTGATTGCACCAGGGTGGTCCAACATGCCTTGGTTCTGGGACCTGGTGACCATGTCAAGTCAGATCCCACTGTGTCTGCACTTTCTGCCTGACCTTTGGCTCAGCTATTCAACCAGACCCTTCACAGGAACCTGGTAAATCTGAGTCTACATGCCTGGCCCCTAAAGCCCCAGCTTCCAAGGAAGCAGGGCTTCCCTGAGGCAGTGGCAGCTCGAATTGAGGCTCCTCAAGAGGATCAACTAGATCAGTATATGAGGCAAGTGGACCATATGTTTTACAAAGTGGTACCTCAGTAATTAGGTGGACTTCAGCACACCATCTCAAAAAAAAGCAAAAAAAGCTGACTTGTTTCAAGACAGGAAGTTACAGCCGGGCACCATTGATGGCTATATACCAGCCATTTCTGACAATTGGGAAATTCGCCCATGAATGTCAGCCAAGAAAAATCTCACTCATCTCTCGGATAGTTTCCACAGAGACAGATCCAAGGGCAGAGGGGCATCCCCTGTTGGAACCTTTCCCTGGTTCTGCACCAGCTGACAAAGGCTCCCTTCGAACCCCTCAAGGAGGCCTCCCCGAAGCACTTGACTTTCTAGACTGTCTTCCTGTTGGCCTTGGGTTCAGGCAAGTGAAGGGTGAGATTCATGCATGGCTGCATAACAACCTCAGACACCAATCAGACTGGTCCATGGTGTCTCTATACCCCTCAGCCAGCCTTCTTTGCAAAAATCAGCTGGCCAAGAGAGTCCAGACAGTGTGGCCCCCGTGGTTAATGCAGCCCTGGCCTCCACTCTGGATAAGGCACTGAAGGTTGACAGGTCCATATGTCCAGTCAGAGCCCTGGGTAGGACCTCAGATCTTAGGCATAACAAGGAGCTGGTCTTTGTCTCCTTCCAAGAAAGGTTTTGACATCTCTCCTGCCACCATCTCCTCATGGATCAAGCTACTGTGATCCTATACTATGAGCTCTCTGACCAGCAAGCCCTCACCTTACATCAGGTCAAGCCCATGATGTTAGGGCCTTTGCTGCTTCTAAGGCATTCCAGTCGGGAGTCTCCTCTCAGCCTGCCACTGTAAGTCACATATCACCTTCACACAGTTCTGATGAAGAATGTGGCTAGGACTGAGTTAGAGCCTCTTTACTTGGGCCCAGTAGTGGCTGCTCAGCAGATCCACAAATAGCCCTTATATTAAGGAGATTTCTATCCTTGTACATAGTGTAAATAGTTCATGAGACTAATTGACATTTTTCCTTCGAAAGGTTTTATTTACCTTCTGGGACTGAACTCATCCCTCTCTTCCCCTACCTCAGAGCAAGTCTGTAAGAAAAAGGAGGGGGGACCCGCTGGTAAAGCCCTGGCAACCGGGCTCTGGTAACCACCATGGACCTATAGGTCTCCTGACTAGTCCCTGACTAGTCCCTAGTAACTTACCCGCCGACCAAGCGGCAGTTATTCAGCAATTGTCCATTGGATAGGATGTGTTAACGCAATAAATTTGCAAATTTAATAAGTAAATTAAAGTTTTATAAGTTAATACCCTATCCAATGGACAGGCAAGGCCCTCCCAACCGACCCCGCTACCAGCTTACTAGGGGTCTAAATCTGTTTAGACAATGAAAAAGATGAACTGACGTCACTCTGTCTAGACAGGAAGCAAGTATGATGCGCCACCTAGTGAATGCACACTACTGACCGGTCCTGCCGGTATTATATACAGGACATTTGGTGGGACCAGTCGCGCCGACCGGTAAAGCAATTGTCCATTGGATAGGGTATTAACTTATAAAAATTTAATTTACTTATTAAATTTGCAATTTTAGAAGTTTTAGAGACTAAAGAATTCAGTTATCAAGATCTAATGAAATATAAAGACACATTTCTGAGACCTGCCTATTTGAAGTCTTCATGAAATGTGAAATAAATAATTTTATTTCCAATGTATGCAACAGATGTGCTTACTTTTGCTTCAAAACACAAACCATGAAGTATTTCTGATACTGAGAAGCCATAATTGCTTATCTTGGATTTCATAGGTCAGACTCTCTGTGTGACATAGCAGACCTTATGGGGGATGTGGGACCCAGTCCACTGAGAGCAGCTCAGGAGACAGAGCGGGTGCTAGCAGAGGCCCTCAGGTCAGTAACTCCTGTACTTTAATGGACAATTATAATGTGTGTTATTATTAAGGCTGTGACTCCAGAGAAACACGAGACTAGGTATCCATTTGGCAAGGACTAATCTAAATTCATTTGGCAACATTTTAAGTTGCAGCCAATTGGAGGTACCAGTGAAGCATATATGGTGGAATAGGTGATCAAATTTATCAAAAAATTTTGTGCTTTTTTTTCAGTTTTTGTATCCCCGGAGGAAAGTCGGGGATACTTAAGATTCAGTACGGTCACACCACCACCGCCGCTGAGAGATCCTTTCGGACGCGATAACTTAAAAAATATTTTAGTTAGACCTTTGAAATTTGGTATGTGGGTATACATGGGCAATGCCACAAACGCTATTCTTTTGTGACCTTGACCTTCAATTTCAAAGTCACTGGTGGCCTCTTAAAGGTCAGATTTTGGCCATTTTTTCATATTTTGGCCCATTTCTCATATACAGAAAGTTAGATCATCATATGGGTGCTATTTATCATACATATATATCTCCTCTATAAGCATGCAGAAATTTGACCTTGAAGCTCTTCATTGAAGGTCATCCACAGACTGCCAAAGTACCTCACCGAAGCCATTTTTGGAGATATTTTCACTGAAATAAATGAAAAAAAATATTGTAGCTACCCTTCTCAAATTTACAGGATATATTCATAACCATAAAATCTTGCCTGGGAATATTTTTTGCCTCATTTTGAAAAACAAGATGGCCACTATGGGCATTTTTTCGACTTTCAGCAAGGACTTTTGTTGGCCCTCTAGAGCAAATGGTATTATAGGTAGAGATGTCAAATTTACAGGATATGTTACCCATTACAAAATCTTGACTCAGAATATTTTTGGCCTCATTTTGAAAAACAAGATAGCCACCACGGGCGTTTCTTTGTCAGGTTTGGGATAGTAAACCAACCTATAGGAAATCATGGGCTGGGAATCTTTTGGTGTGGTCAGATTTGACCTTGGACCCAACTTTCAGGGTCAAACGAGGATAGCCAAACTTAAAAGTGCTTACAACTCACTTATTATTGGTCATAGAGGTTTGGGATGGTAAGAGGATTTCGATGTGAAGACAACTTATAGGAAATCATGTGCCTCGAATCTTTTGGTGGGGTCAGATTTGACATAATACTCTGTATGTCACGCTTCAACCATGCCCCATCCGGAGATACACTGCATCGAGATGCAACCTCTAGTTTTATTTTGTCCCTGTATAGATTTTCAGCAGATATTCAGGATTTTTTTTCTCCACAGGAACTAGAGCTGCACAGGTTTCACCCAACATTTTGTAATAATACTTTCCATGGCAATGTTTTAGAAAGGTTTCAATTGTAAGTTTGTTGGATTCCTTGAACTTCCAAATGTCTGTTTGATGCTGTTCTAAAACATCTAAGTATACCCCTGAGTTTGGATTCCTGCATGTCAGGGCTGGCTGTGATGTACATGGATAGAGAATGAGGTCTGTTCCAGTGAGACTTCAGATAGTTAGTCTGAAGGAATGTAAAATTTGTTTCAGATGAGATTCAGAGTACAAGCAAATCAGAATAAACAAAGACATGCTAGATTATCTAAAGAGTTTGTTTTTTGTGAAATATTGTGTCATTCTATTGTAATATTTTCTTTTACTCTGTATGTCTCTGTAAGTTTTGTAACCATAAGGGCTTTTGTGAAATAAGTCATCAGTATTCATATTGAAAATTGCATTGTAAAAGAAAACAAGGCCAAAAGGTGTTTTGGTCCCCTTGCGCAAGCTCAAAGCCATCAGAGACATGAGTAGTGCACTAGAATTTACAAAAATCTCGTGACACAAAGAAATTCCAACTTAGATACATCCCACAGCTGGTCCCGAACTGAGACGGTCACCCATCCAAGTACTAACATAGCCCATTCCCGCTTAACTTCAGTGAGCAGAGAAACAGTCATCACTCTGTGCCAAAATTCATGAAAATCCGATGCAAGAAGGACATATGTATGGAAGTAATGCAAAAGGACATGTGTCCTTTTAGCTATTGGAGAGCAAGAGAGGTAAACTCAGAATGCACAGGTGTTGTAAAAGTCATTAAATTGCAGAGACAAAAGGACATATGTATGGGCAAAAGCTGAAAGGACATGTGTCCTTTTAGCTATTGCAGTGTTGCCAATGTCTTCAAAGTCTGGAGACAAAAGGACATATGAATGGGAAAAAACCAAAAGGACATGTGTCCTTGTAGCTATTGGAGAGGAAGAGAGGTAAATTCAGAATACAGAGGTAAATTTCATCATCAAAGTCCGGAGACAAAAAAAAGTGATCTGTAGAAGTGCAAGCTCCAAGCACTGAGTATTTTGTTTATGCTTTCCAGTGAGAACAAATCCACAGATGAGTACAGTTACTCCTCAGACTTGGTGAGGGAGACAAAGCGCAGACTGCAGGGTCTGGAGAAAGAGGCTGTGGTCAGTATATGTTCTCATCTTCATATTTATCCACTAGTGTTCAATCTCTTTTATCTGAACTTACCCGGGATAGCAATAATAGCTCATTAAAATACTCCTCGTTTTGTACATTTGGAGACAAAAATAGCATGCCCATCAATTGCACTTAAAGCATGTTTATTTTAAATGCTCTAAAGATTTTAAGTAGCAGAGAATGGAAAGGTTGTCTTTTTATATTTAACATTTTAATAAGTAGCTCAGTGGAATAGGGAATAACACACTTGCCTCCCACCTCTGAGGTCCACGGTTCAAACCCCGGACCCTATGTGGGAAAGATGGTAGTTGCTTGCCAATGCTTGACAGTTTACAGTGCTGAATTTTGATCAACTAGTATGTACTGGTGTCCTCTACCCTTATAACTACCTGTTGTAATATAACCTATACAATGTGTTAAAAGTGATGTTAAACCCGAATAAATAAATCAACTTTTCACAAACATGAAGGAATTTCAATACAGTTGAGCCTTGTGACCAGTACTATCATTTTCAAACCCTTTTTTGTCCAACAGAATCTGGAACAGAACTACCGTAACTTCCAGTTCCGCCTGTCCAGTGTTGGAGCACCAGCAGCAGAGGAACCTGTGACCACCCCGTCCAAAACACGAGTCACTTTCCACAGGGACATCGGTGCAGCAACCCTAATCACAGAAAGTCAAAGGTACATAGGTTAAATTTGTAAGGATCTTTACTAAAAGTTAATAACTCAAAAGAAAAGTCTATTGTGCACAGAACATATGACATCAACATTCATTTCCACTTGCAGCAGGAAGTGTTAAGATTAAAAGTTAATTTGGAAATTGGATCCCAAAAACAAAGATTCAACAAAAACCAGATTCATTTGAATTGGTATACAGGTAACTGTAAAATCTTCTAAATACTAATAAAATGCTGGTTTATTTGCATTAACTTGTGAAGTTTTGAGTATTATTTCACTGTATGTTGACAAAAAATAACACAAGTACACATTATTAAGTGTTTCTGTACAATATCCTTTTGATACTTTTGCTGTAAAATGTATGGTTTTGCGGGAACCATACTGAAAGCAGTTGTCCAGTTTGCTGTCTGTAACACTAGTAGCAAGTCAAAAGTATATAGAGTAAGAAATCTAAAATTCGCTACGTATCTGAAATTCACCACATGTCAAAATACTAATAAAATAAATGAATTGTGGTGAGATTTGTTGACTGTATAGTAAATTAAGGCTTTTTGAACTGAAAAATACCAATTTCTAGACAAAAACATCATTTTCTTCATAAAATTAACTAAGGTTTTAGAGGTGGCGAATTTTAGATTCCTGGCGAATTTTAGATTTCTTACTCTATTAGGTTAGAGTTTGTAAGAATATTTGGTTAAAGTTGACAGCTCCAGGAAGAATTTATTATTCATATAACATATAGCCGGGCCCCTCAGATATAAGAACTACTTCTATGTATGGCAATATTCTATTTATGGCTGTTTTAATTATATCAAATCTACAGTAGTCTTATAAATCGCAGTGTACACAAATTTTTCTATAAGTCAGAGAAACAGACGGAGGTTTTCCCACTGGCAAATTTCACATTTGTTATTTTACCTACTTTACAGATCTCAGCACACGCCACAGAAGCTTCACACTGACTTTGACACCCGGCCTTTTTCCTCCACCCCATCGCGTGTAACCCCTCCTCCTATCACTTCCACAGCAAGAGAGGGGCACACTGCCCCCCACACTCGCCCATCCAATCAGGAGCTAGACGAATCAGTATCCACCATACGCAGCAGCAAACCACCTCTGCAAGACCATCAGGGGTAAGTCAGCAATAGAGAAAATATTCTCAAAAGTAGATGCTTCTGATTCTAGTACAGTGTGGACTCTGTTGAAGCAGAACCTCTAACAGGGTCGCAGATCACCTAGAATTATGAGGAGCAAAAAATACTCCTGTATTTTTTCATGGAGCTACTCCCCACAATTGAAACTTAAGAGTATCAGAAAATCATGATCTTCAAAATAAGAAAATGAAATAGGCCCATCTTATGAATATTGTCAACTATTCTGAGAATTTCTAAAATCAGATTTCGGTCCTATTTATTATTTAGCTTGGCTAACTTCACAAGCAGCATTAAAAATATGTGATTTTCTGAAGTATGGACTTTGAGAAGTGCTTCGTCTTGTTACTATGTTAAGGGTACACTGTCTCTACATACAGAGTCTACTCTAATAGTGTTCCTTCTGTGGAGTGTGATTGTGGTGACTAAGCTTTGTGCAGTGGAGTGGCACAGTTTGACCACCTTATTTTATAGGGATGTGACATGGGATGAAAAGCAACAGGGTATCCATATTAGCAATAACCATAATTAAATGGAGCACCGGCATTTTTGTAACAACCATCTGGAAGTAGCAGTAAGGCAAATGAGGTGGTTAACCCCTTCGTGATGTGAGTGAACTTAGAAACACCAGTGCCAAACTGTGCAAGAGCATTTTGAATGTATTGGAGCCTGGTAGCATTACGGGATGACAAACTACAAAATAGAGAATTGCAATAATCCAAATGACTGCTGACCAGAGCATTTGCAATCACCACTGATGTATCAACAGAAAGAAACCTGATATGATGAAGGTCCCTGAGGCTAATAAAACAAGATTTGATGACAGAATTGGTGAAACAAAACTTTGCATCAACAGAACACCCAGATTTTGAGCATCATCTGTGGGAGAGAGACAATTACCCAGGATATTAGTTGACAATATTCTGCTATATTTCTATATAGCATTCAAAAAACGTCTAAACGCAGAATTTTAGACGGGTTGACATGGGCTAAGCACTCAGGCTTCGCCTTCGTGCTCATACCACATCAACCCGTCTAAAATTCTGCGTTTAGACGTTTTTTCATGCTGTATTCCTATATCGTTAACTCTACAGTACTGAGGGAAAGCTGACATATCGTATGGGAGTGTCAACTGCTAGCTGACAGACATAGTACTGTAGGAAACGCCTTGCTGTCGACTGCTAATCGACAAATAAGGTCTTTAAGGGGTTAATGTTATCAAATACATTGGAAAAAACATGTCAAATATCTGTTAAGTATGAGAAATTAAGTCAAGAAAAAAAAGAGAAATAGAAACATATTAGATTGACAAATCAGACCACATATAACTTTTTATTTCACCATAATATCTTAACCTTTGGCACTCATTGCTATTGGGTGGCAGGCTTTCCGGATGGCCAAACTTCTCAAGAAAAGAAATATGCTATACTCAGCTATCCAGGACTATTCCAAGGTGGTATTAGTGGTCAGGTGACAGAGATAGCTTGTAGATCTGCCTCTTTTTCGTTTGGGCGCCATGTTGGATAAACATGCTCTAAAATATGTACAGGTTTTCGTGTTTTGTGAATGCATATTTAACTTAAATATTATATATGTTATGTGTAGAGGTTAAATATATTGAGTGGATATTATGGTTATCCACTGGATAATGATATGTCACAACGAGGACAAAAACGGGCTGAAAACTGTAACCTATTAGAGCTACATTTAAATGTAAAATTTGCAAGTTTCTCATTTTATTTCTGAAATTAAACCATATTATAATATTTCATGAGTATCTGGTTTGGAGGTTTGTACTCAGTTTCTCATTATAAAGACCAAAGGTGCACAGACTACCCAAATCAGGATACATTGTCTGGAGCAATAAATGGATGATCATCGACAGTAGAAGAGCAAATGATAGACAAAATATAGTGTAATAAAAAGATCCATAAAAAATCTATAGCTACAATAATAGCATGGATTCCTAAATGAAACCATTCATTTTTACCCCACAGCCCTTAAGGGCTGTCAGGGTATTGTTTTCACCCATGGTGTCCAGATGTACGGGTGGATGGGTGGCGGGAAGAAGTTTGTCCGGCCTGTATCTCGGAAACCGTAATGTGTAGGAAGTTGATACTTGGTACAGACATTGGTTAGGGGTTGTAGGTGTGCAGTGTCATTGTGTGACCTTGATTTGACCTTTGACCTTGCCGTAGTGACCTTGAGTTTGAAAATCTTGTCCGGGTTATATCTAGGAAACCGTAAGGTGTAGGAAGTTGATACTTGGTAGTGACATTGGTTAGGGGGTGTAGGTGTGCAACGTCATGGTGTGACCTTGATTTCACCTTTCCATAGTGACCTTGACCTATCAAAACTTGTCCAGGCTATATCTCGGAAACCGTAAGGTGTAGGAAGTTGGTACTTGGTAGGGACATTGGTTAGGGGTTGTAGGTATGCAATGTCATGACGTGACCTTGATTTGACCTTTGACCTTTCCGTAGTGACCTTGACCTATAAAATCTTGTTTGGGCTATATCTCGGCACCTTTGGGTGTCTTTTGGTGTAGATTAAGCACTGTTAAAGTCATATTAGAATTCATTAACCAATTTACTTTTGCAACTTCCCATTGTAACAGATGGTATTGCATCAAGTGAGCCACAGGTTTTGCCTCAACTCCACATGTATTGCCACATCTGTATGTATGGGTAATATTCAAAACATTCAAACAATAATTGGACCATACAAATGAATATCAAAATGGGAGAAGTCTTAAAGCTTCATAATTTTTAGTTTGCTTAATTGTCCTGTTTTAATACTTAATCTTTACATGCAGTTTCTTTCTCTTAGATGTTATTTTCTCTACTTAAACATTATTTGGACACTGACACTGCTCTGAGAGTATCCCAATCTGTGTACTGTTTCACTACTTCTATATCTGATGGTGTTGAAAACTATTTCCCCAGGCTGTGGGGTACGGGCATCTCTGATGTTATCTTCCGCCCAGTGTGTGCATGCGTGAGTGTGTCACACAGTTTTCTCTGAAATTACTACAGTTACACATTTTGGGTGAATTACTTGTCCTAATGAAATTTTACACTCTTCAATATTTTGGGGGGTTTGGTGAACTTTGGCCTACTTTTAATTGAGTAATAGCACTTTTACCTAATATAATTATATGACTTGTAACTCTCAAACTACTGCATTTAGAGTATTTTGTTCCAATATGTTGTTCAGCTACTTTCTCTACAGCTACAACATGGTCAGTAGTTTGGAAGTGTATCTCCATGGTTAAGTGAGTAATAGCTACTTTGTGAATTTTTAATGATAACCATAATGAGTAAATGACCTATATCTTCAAAAGTATTGCAGCTACACAATTTCTGTAACATATTTAAGTTTCACAACTGTTGCTCAATGTACAAATGAGTAATGACTACTGTATTGCTACTTTTAGTGAAAATGTTTACAAATCACAAATATCTCGCAAACCAGAAGAGATAGAGCAATTTCGAGCAACTTTTTGACCTACAGGGTAGTACAGTAGTATCCTGTACCTAGGGAAAAATTTCAATTTTTGCCACTTTTGGCGGCCATCTTGGATTTTAGCGGAAAGTGAAAAAGTGTGAATATCTCAAAAACCATAAGAGATAGAGTGATATCGAGCTATTTTTTGAACCGCAGGATAGTATAAGAGTGTCCTGTGCCTAGGAGAAAAATTTCAATTTTCACTGCTTTTGGCGGCCATCTTGGATTTTAGCGGAAAATGAAAAAGTGTGAATATCTCGAAAACTGTAAAAGATAGAGCAATTTCGAGCGAATTTTTGACCCACAGGATAGTACAAGAGTCTCCTATTCAAAGAAGAAAAAAATTAATTTTCACCACATTTGGTGGCCATCTTGGATTTAGTCAAAAATAGAACATTAAAAATATCTTGGAAATGGTAAGAGATAGAGCGATTTCGAGCGAATTTCTGACCCGCAGGATAGTACAGAAGTATCAATTGTCGCCACTTTTGGCGGCCATCTTGGATTTTAGCGGAAAGTGGAAAAGTGTGAATATCTTGAAAACCGTAAGAGATAGAGCGAATTTGAGCAAATTTTTGACCCACAGGGTAGTACAAGAGTCTCCTATTGAAAGAAGAAAAATATTAATTTTCACCACATTTGGTGGCCATCTTGGATTTTAGTCAAAAATAGAACATTAAAAATATCTTGGAAATGGTAAGAGATAGAGCGATTTCGAGCGAATTTTTGACCCGCAGGATAGTACAGAAGTATCAATTGTCGCCACTTTTGGCGGCCATCTTGAATTTTAGCGGAAAATGAAAAAGTGTGAATATCTTGAAAACCGTAAGAGATAGAGCGATTTTGAGCGAATTTTTTACCCACAGGGTGGTACAAGGGTATCCTATGCAAAGGAGAAAAATTTTAATTTTCGCCACTTTTGGCGGCCATCTTGGATTTTAGCGGAAAGTAAAACATTGAAATTATCTCGGAAATGGTTGGAGATAGAGCGATTTTGAACGAATTTTTGACCCGCAGGGTAGTATAGGAGTATATATGTATGAGAGCATTATGAAAAATACTTCTAATGCAATCAAACAGTTGTGTCTATATTATACATATAAACGCCTGTGGCAAGGCTAGCCTCAGTGTGGTTTGTTGCAGGCTGTCTGCTAGCCAGGCTGTACAACGTGGCCCTGGAAATGACCCAGAGCAAAGATTGACCTCTCACGGTGTGCCAACTTTACCAGGAAATACTGTCTCTCAGTCTGCAGGTAACTACATGTAATAGTGCTGCTATGAGTGGCTATTTTTGTACTAAAGACTAATTTAAACAGTAGTTTGAATTAAAGTAAGCAATCTTTCCAACCATAAAAAACGGTAAATTTCTCTTTGATATAATAATGATAAGGAAATATTTTTAAAGCTGTAAATTGATGTAGATATCTCCAAGAGCCCAGTTGTCCAAAAGCTGGTATACCATAATACAGATATACATGAATACCAGAAACAGACAGTCTCTGTGTTAGTGTCTGATAGGGGAGAAGACTGTGTAATTGGGATAGACTATTTTGAATAATAAGCAAGTAGGAGAAAGTGAATCATTTCACATGATTAAAATGTTGCATTTCTGCACTAAATTTCTGAAGATCAGATATCCAAGTTAATTGAATTTCGAAAGTTTTAACCCCTGTGTCTGTATATATTTTTATCTCTTGCTATTTTTGCTTGTCAAGCAAGTTTAACATTGTTTCTATTCAGATAAGAGACTGAAGCCACGCGGCAGCCCATCCGGTGAGGAAGGCACAGATGATAAGACTGAAGGAGGGGTGAAGTCTTTGTCACTGGATGATGCCTGGAAACAACAGAACCAGCCAGCTGTCTCTCTAGATGATGCATGGAAACAGCAGAGCAAGCCGACAGTGTCATTAGACAATGCCTGGAAGCAAAAACAAAGTAAGAACACTCTTCTTAACTCTCGAACCAGTTCCATGTGTCAGTGCCTTCTAAGGCTACAGTGATTCGTCAGTTGATTCAGTGAAAAATCTGAGCCCAAGAAAGAGAACTGGTTTTTCAAAAGCAGTTGAAAATATAGACAAAGTAAAATGGATTTTCAATCAATGTTTTCAGATTATAGTTTTCTATTTTTGTAGTGTTATCAGTTTTCATTATTTTGTACTTATGCAAATTTTGACTTTTTGCTTGAAGAAATTATTATTAACCGGTATTTGAATGTAGCATATTTTGAAGAACCTTCATATCTTCTAATATGGTAAAAGTTTCCTGTACTTTATATTAGAACTGTGTCTTAGTCTCATACTTGAAAGAATTATTTTAATTCTTTCATGGTTTATTGATTTGGTGGGTGATAATCAAGTGATTAACCAAGTACCAGGCAGTTTTCCCCAAGTAAGAAATCAAGTCACATTTTCCTGTCTGCTCACAGCCTTAATGTTTTGATATTACTCTTACATCAGTCAAAAATAAATGTCAATACCTCTTCCTCTTAAATCTACATTCTGTATTTTAATGGCATAGGTGCATATTAATGATGAAAAATGGTGAAGTTCTGACTGGCAGACTCAGCAAAATTATCTGCTACAGGCTTTAAGCTTCTAGCATGTATGATCAAATTTTAAGATACTGTATTTCTCCTTATTCAAGTAGAAATCTATTAAAATCCTGTGTACTTTGTCAGGAGTTTACCTCCCTACTGCCCTAGTTTCTGATTGAGAACAAAATCATAAAATTTGTGAGATTTAATTTTTCACTTATGAATGTCAGGAGCTTAAGGCTTGTAGCCTTTCCTCAGCGATATTAAACATTTTTGGTTTTAAACCTTTGCAAGTGACCATTTCTCTCCCAACCAATTTTTTAGATCCTACGGCAGTTACGACTTATCTTGTGGATGATACAACTTTTCTTTATATGCTGTTACAATTTTTTTTTTGCTGTTACAATCTATCTTGTCACTCTTCTGTAAAAATAAGTGAGAAAAGATAAGTCATTGGAGCCGAGCTCTATTACTGCACTACAGTTGTCAGGGAATATTGTTAAGAGTCATGGGCAACTCATATGGCCTATTTTTTTTTATCATACAAGATATCTTTTCACTGACAATAAATCATGTGGCTTGTCAGTTTCCCTGCTACTTTTCAACAGGATCAGTAGTGCATTAATACAATGGCTTAATTTGGTCTCAGGGTAACTTACTTGCATTTGCCATTGACTCACTCATAAGTGATTCCATAGCAATTTTGAGGAAATACCAAGACCATCAAATGGGAATGCGCCCTGGATATAAATATTGCAAAACAGCATGGCAAATCTCAAGGTGCTAGAAAAGTTTTAAAAAATCATGCAAAGTTGTGTGAGATTTCAAAAAAATAAAAAAAAGTTGTTTCATATTTTTAAAATAATATATACATAAAATGCTTCAAATTCATACCTTTTTATTTAATGGAAATTCGCAATGTTTGAGGTGACATACAGAAGAAAAGCATTAACTGATCCAACAATACTGGCCACCAGCTGGTGCTGGTACCAAACTTTTATTCTAATGCTACAGTTAATTGTATCCACCGGAGGCATCCAGTGGATACTTTGGTTTAGCATTCGCTACACCACGCCGCTGCCACACGTAGAGAGATTTTCAATGTTAACGCTCTCAGAGGAAAACTACACCAGCTAGGTTCACCAAATTTGCAGGGTATCTTCATTGGGAGGTAAGCTTCTCTGGGACTGAAATTAGCCTCATGCTGGAAAACAAGATGGCCGCCTCAGGCATTTCTTTGAAATTATCTATCTTTTTCTACTGGCTGATTCTCATAAGTAGGAGGTTCAATCTCTTCATAGGTGATATGTATAACATATATACATGTCCTCTGCAACCTTGCAGACATTTGATCTTGAAGGTTTTAATTCAAGGTCATCCACAGAGTTCCAAAGTACCCTGGACTTTAAAAGTGCCTATATCTCCCTTATTATTAATCCTAGAGGTTGTGAAACCAACTTATAGGAGATCATGGACTGGCAATCTTCTGGTGTGGTCAGATTTGACTTTGGAACCCCTCCTTCAAGGTTAAACGAGGATAGCCAAACTTAAAAGTGCTTATAACTCGCTTATTATTGGTCCTAGAGATTCCTAAGTACCCCATGTAACAGACTTTAAAAGTGCCTATGTCACCCTTATTATTTGTCCTAGAGGTTTGCATTGTGAAACCAACTTATAGGAAATCATGGGCTGGGAATCTTCTGATGTGGTCAGATTTGACCTTGGACCCCTCCTTCAAGGTCAAACGAGGATATCCAAACTTAAAAGTGCTTATAACGTGCTTATTATTGGTCCTAGAGGTTTGCAATGTGAAACCAGTTTATAGGAAATCATGGACTGGGAATCTTCTGATGTGGTCAGATTTGACCTTGGACCCCTCGTTCAAGGTCAAACGAGGACAGTCAAACTTAAAAGTGCTTATAACTCGCTTATTATTGGTCCTAGAGGTTTTCAGTGTAAAACCAACTTCTAGGAAATCATGGGCTAGAAATCTTCTGATGTGGTCAGATTTGACCTTGGACCCCTCCTTCAAGGTCAAACGAGGACAGTCAAACTTAAAAGGGCTTATAACTTGCTTATTATTGGTCCTAGAGGTTTGCAATGTGAAACCATCTTATAGGAAATCATGGGCTGGGAATCATCTGATGTGGTCAGATTTGGCCTTGGACCCCTCGTTCAAGGTCAAACGAGTATAGGGAACCTTCAAAGTGCTTATAACTTGCTTATGATTGGTCCTAGAGGTTTGCAATGTGAAACCAGCTTATATGACATCTTGGGCTGGGAATCATCTGATGTGTTCAGATTTGACCTTGGGGTCCTCCTTCAGGGTCAAACCAGGATAGTCAAACTTAAAAGTGCTTATTATCACGTATTATTGGTCCTAGAGGTTTGCAATGTGACATCAACTTGTAGGAAATCATGGGCTGGGAATATTCTGATGTGGTCAGATTTGACCTTGCGCCCCTCCCCCAAGGTCAAACGGGGACAGCCAAACTTAAAAGTGCTTATAACTCGTTTATTATTGGTCCTAGAGGTTTGCAATGTGTAACCAACTTAGGAAATCATGGGCTGGGAATTTTCTGATGTGGTCAGATTTGACCGTGGGCCCCTCCAAGGTCATACGATGACTGTCAAACTTAAAGGTGCTTATAACTCACTTATAATTGGTCCTAGAGGTTTGCAATGTAAAATCAACCTATAGAAAATCATGGGCTGGGAATCTTCTGATGTGGACAGATTTGACCTTGGTCCCCTCCTTCAAGGTCAAACGATGGTTCACTGGCTTTGGTGAATTGTCTTTCCGGTGGATACAAATTTGCATCGGTTCTCGTAGGACTAGTTATTTTAGTCTTAATAAATTCTGTTTAGACATTGCATGTATTCAATTTATTTATTCATTTAGTGTTTTATGTTACGCCTAGTACCTTATTGGTTTTATTGTAATGGGTATTTGGAAGAGCAGAGTAAACCAGGTGGTCAAAGTTCTCTACTGTAAGCTCCCAACCAATGACAAGCAACTACAAGCTTTCCCATATGAGGTCTGGCTGGCATTTGATCTCTGATCTCAGAGGTGGGAGGCAAGTGTGTTACCACTGCGCCACCATGGCCCTGTGTATCTCTCCAAATAAATCAATAGATTTCACTGCTTATTTCTCAAGGTGAGGATGTGGACAGGCAGGCAGAGCTGTATGAACAGCAGAGGCGGGAGAGAGAGGAAGAGAGGAGAAAGAAGGAGACTGAAGCCTGGGAGAGAGAACAGAGGGCACTGAGGGAGTTGGAGGGACACAAACAGGTGAAGTGAGAGACGTGAAATCTGCCACTAAGAAGAAATCCTAGTTTTACATATTATTGTTTATCCACCATGTGACATATTTGGCCAGCTGATAGTGTTTCTTTATTTTCCCTCCCCTTGTACTATGAATATATATTTTGTTGATTTCTGTTCTTTGGAGGGTTTGTCTTCAGTGGCATTTATCACATACATTGTATTAATGTACTAGTATTAAAGTTGTTTTGTTCTAGAATTTCAGTTACACTATCTTTTATTAATATTTTTTTTTGGTAAAATTATAACATGCATGTATTCTTATTAAAGTGATAGAAAATCATTCTTTCTAGCTTTATTACTGTTTTAAATGATATATCCTTCTGTAATTCTACAGGAAGGGCTGGAGCCTGAGAAAGTGGAGCCACAGAGTAGCAAGGAAGCGGCCATTGACCCTGTGATGCAGAAATACATGGACATGGTGCAGAAACAGAAAGAGAAAGAAAAAGAGGTAATAATGTTCTGCTGAGTGGTGAAGTGAACACACACCAAGGATTGTGTCAGTGTGTCTTTCACTGGCCTGCTTTCCTTAGTGTTTGCATTGGGGTTACATTAAGTAGGTATTATGTGGTATCCCATGAAATTTTAAAATGGGTTCCTGTGTACAGAAGTGAGTAATAGGTGTCATCCAAAGCTTATTTGAAGCAATACATACTGTAAACATCTTTTATGAGACCATCATAGTATAATAAGATTGTGATCAGATAATACATTGTATAGAAAATATACAAAATATAAATGATATTGAAGGGAATGTGATAGGGAAATATCAATTTGAGAGAGTAATAATGAGGTTACAAAATGAAATATTGAGGCAGTAGAAGCTCTGAGGCCAGATTCACGAACAAAACGTAGACCATTCCTAACTTAGATTTTAAGTATATCTTAGGTTTCAAGTAAGAAATTATGAAACTCTATTCACAAGCATTCCTGACAATTGTTTGGTAAATACCAATTCTAAGAAACGCTTGAGTGAAAAACCTTCCCTTACTTAGATCTAAGGTGAACTTATCTAAGTATTGTTCATGAATCCAACTCCTGGTTATAGAGGTTGTATTGTGACATAACACTGTTTAAGTCGTATATTACTATAGGGAAGAAATCATTTGTTTGCACTGCATTGCTGCATTGTTGTTGCACTGAGTATGTCACTGGTGCCCAGGTTACATTTTAACTAACCGTAGTAGTGCTGATTGTATTTGCTGTATTCTAATACATTTGATTGTCTTGTTATTTTGGCTACTAATCTGCCTGTTAAAATAGTTCATTTTAAACATGCCAGTAGATGCACTGCACAATCTAACCTGGAGTCTTTTTGCAGCTTTACAGTATCGCAGTCTTGATTAATGTTTTACTTGCATCTGTTTAGGCCTACATATGTCCTGGTAAAATATTTTTATCTTATGTTAAAAGAAATCTGAAAGTAATTTTGAATTTATGATTTATCTAAAAATTGTCTAAATGTCTGGAAGTTTTCCGTGAAGTATCTTTACCAGTGACTAGTGTCAACATTTTGTTGCCTGGTCGTCAGTCGGTGTCTGCAATATCGTAGTTTCCCTTTTCATTCAATCAGGAAGTTTGTTGTTCGGTTTGTTTATCATTCTACTCTGAAAAAAATTATTAACATGAAGAGATAGACCTTATTTGACTTTTTTCTTTCCAATCAGGTAATATTTATTGTCTCTGGTTTGTAGGTCGCAAAGAAATCTGTAGACACATGGAGCAAAGGAAAATCTTTCAGTCAGGTAAGAACACATTATGTTTGACCAAGGCAGGAGTTTTTTTTTTTCATAATTATTCTAATGGTGTGGTCTAATAGGATAATAGCACTCTGAACTCAGTACTATTAGAACCTCAGAGAAACTTTTTACAGTAACATTTATCTTGTCATTTGGTATTGCTAGTTAAACTTACTTATTAAGATTTTGTGGGGGAAAACAAAGATTTTGTCCTGAAATGCAATTAATTAAAGAAATTTTGTACTTTGTGCCTAGTTAAGATAAGGCTCTGAAACACACTAAATTAAACTTGTTTTTTTTTTAAATAACTTGCTATGATTCTTAACAACACTGAATTTACTTTCTGTGTGTGACAGGACAAAACTCCAAGTCATTCAGAGATTTCAGCTGTGGACACTGAAGAGGAGAAAAGTGTTGGACTTGAGCCAAATGATGATTTCTGGTAATCAGGGAAAGATTGGACAAGTAATTCATTTCACCTGCACCTCATAAACTTCTATTTATTCTACGTATATATTATGTAGACAAGTGCTGGTGGAGTTCAAGATGAAACATTTTGAATAATTAATGGTAGATTGGCCCAAAACATCAACTGCCATTTTACTTTATTTGGTATGGGAAAGTGGTGGATACATGCAAGATGATGCCTTCTGGTAAACAACAGCTGAGGCAGAACAGGCAACTACTAAAAACTAATTAAATTAAACCCAAACTTCAACTAAAAAGGTGTTCTTAAGTACTAGTGTAGAAACATGTTGGGACCATACAGAATTGGGTAATTAATGGTGGACAAAAGCTGATAATTAGACCAAAACATCACATCAAAAACTCCCAAGTTGTACTTTTTGTGGGAATTAATATTTTGTGTAAATGATTCAGTTATTTTAAAAATTAAAAAATAATGTTTTATTTTTTTTTTTTTCTTTGGTCTTCAGGGATTACAATTCATTACTTTAACAGTATATAAGTAAACTTTAAGGGATTTCACAAATTACTTGGAATTTCAGGGCATTCACAAATTCACTGTAAATGAGTGTACATATATACCATTATATTTATCATGTTTTATTGATTTAAATTAATAGTGTATTAAACATGTGAAATGACCACTCAGGACATTTCAGGTTTAGCTGTGATACTTGTTGTTCCACTCATTTAATGACAAATTGCATATACTAGGTTTAGTTATGTTGAGTTTTAGTTATGTATGTCATAGGCTGTACATGTGTAATTTTAATAATTTATAAACAGATGTACGTGTAGTTAGTCTTCAGTATCATGTGACCTTAGTTTGACATAATTCTGTGAACAAATTTAATCACAACTGTTTTCGCATATATTAAGGTATATGATACAAAATGTGATTATTTGACATACATGTTTTCCAATAAACAAATGCCATCTGAATCAAAGGATAGTATGTGTTTTAACCCTTCGAGTGATAAAATTTTCCAGTCAGAAAAAGTCAGTCTCAAAAACACCATTGACAAAACTAAATTATACTTTTTTCATATCACATCATTGGATGTTCATAATTACTCAACAGCTTCAAGCATGGAAATATGTACTTTGAAAATGTCATTGGGATTGGGTTATTTTCTGAAACTTAAAGTAATTTATGTCCTAGACTCCTGGTTAATGAGTGTGGCCTAAATAAATACACTACTTCCATAAAATTATTTTGTTTTGATATTTTTCCTTCGATTGTCTAAAGATATTCTTTCTCAACTGTTTTTATTTATGGTTGTCTGGAATGCAAGACCTAGATGCTGCATGATGACTCCGTGGACTTTCACTGTAGATTCGAGTTGCTTTAGAGCCGTCATTAATCAGCATTTTCAGAATTATTATGGTTTCCTTTCAAGTAAAAAGTGTCCAAAATTGTCTAATTTGCCCTTAAACGTGGTATAATACCATATTTGTAGCTGCAAATTCTATTCAGATATGGATGTTCAGTTTCTTCAGATTTATTCTACACAATAGTTACACAATATTTTTGGAAATATCTGACTAAATGTTTTGAAATAAAAGGGTCACAAACTGCAATAAAGTCACTTCAGAAGGTGGCTTCAATACTTAATCAGGTATGAATATTTAAAGCTGTAATTGTGAAAAAGATTGAAGTTTGAGATATAATTTGGTTTCTGCACGCAATACTTTTCCAGATTTCTTCCTTCCCTTGTTTATCTAGTCTTGCCTTGTGCTCCCTTTGCTCACATTTTCTCCCCACACTTTTCTTGTATTATATCTGGCCTTTTGTCCAGTCTCTGGCCACTGCTAAGTAAAAATTACACATCATAAGTATGCTTAATAAATAGGAGTATTAAACTCTGAGGCTACTGTAGTTACTGTTCCCTTGCTGCCTCTAAAGCTGAGAAAGGGGGGTGTTAATCCTAGTTCATCCTTCTGTTTGTCAATCCATTCATCACAAAAAAACTTACCAGCCAAACCCCTTGACTGATTTTCACCAAATTTGTTGAAAAGGTGTATTCCAAAAGATCTACAGTTCATAAGGTCATGGCAACCATTTTCTACCCCACAGCCTTTAGGGCTGTGCGGATTGTAGATTTGACCTTTCTGTTATGACCTTGAACGTTAAAATTTTCTTCAGGTTATATCTTGGAAACTGTAGTGTAGAAGGTTGATACTTGGTAGGGATGTTGATTAGGTGGTGCAATGTCATGATGTGGCCTTCCTTTGACCTTGCAGTAATGACCTTAATGTTTAAACTTTTGTCCGGACTGTATCTTGAAAACCGTAATGTGTAGGGAGTGGATACTTGGTAGGGACATTGTTTGGGAGTCGTAGGTGTGCAGCATCATGGTTTGACCTAGATTAACCTTTAACCTTGCTGCAATAATCTTCACCTTTAAAATCTTGTGCAGGCTATATCTCAGAAACTGTAAGTTGTACAGGGTGGACACTTGGTAGGGACATTAGTTTGGGAGTGTAGATGTGCAGCGTAATGGTATAACCTTGATTTAACCTTGCTTTATTGATCTTAACCTTTAAAATATTTGTCTGAGCTGTACCTCGAAAACTTTTGTGTATAGAAGGTTGATACTTGGTAGGGACATTGGTAAGGGAGTGTAGGTATGCTTGATCATGGAGTGACCTTTAACCTTGGCTCTGCCAAAGTGTGTTCTCATGCCATATTTGAGACAGATTTCTCTTATCACAGATATAATGGATTGGTACAAATAATTGTTATGCTCTTTTACCTAATTGTACTCCCTCCTTTTACAGCTTTACTTCAATTAAGAAACTTTACAGCTTCATAATTTTGAGTTTACAATTTTATTGCGTTGATACAACTTCCCTAGTGGACAGATGCATTTGTCCGGCGCTCTGCCGGTCACGCCAAACGTTAGAAAAAAACGTCCTGAGCTGGGCTCTGGCCGGGACCGGTAGTGTCCTGTTCACTCGCCAGGTGGCTGTACAACCTACCTGCCGGTATACTGCGCATGCGCTCTTCCTCTTTTTGTTTGGCGCGTGAGGATTGAAACGCTGGAAATTAAGAGAAACTATTTTAATTTTTTTATGTTCTTTACAACTTTAATCTCTACAATTTTGTAGCCATTTTTGTGTTTATATATCATGGCATCCCCTGGAGATAAGAAAGGACAGAGGCGAGGCTTGTCCGGTCATATTATGGCCTCCTTTGATTTGCACAAACGTTGTGCCAGATGCCGTGACAAGGGCATTGGGGATGATGACTGTGTTGAGAAAAGATCTTGTGTTATTTGTGATGGGTTCACTGATACCCAGAAGGATATGCTAGCCATCCCTACGTATAAGATACGCAAGGACAAAAAGTCAGGTGTTTTGGTATCTCCGGATCAAGTAACAGTCATTGCTTCTGTCGAGGATAAAGAGCCCGTTTTTCAGCCCTCTTCGTCAGCATCTCAACCTGCTGCGCATGTGCAGTCAGAGGCTTCAAGTTCTAGTGCTTCTTTTGTTACCTCTGATCAACTACAACTAATGTCGGATCAATGGGCTGAACAATTCGCCCGGTTTGAGGCATTACTCTCCAGGGGCAACGTTTTCTCTACCCCAAAATGTACTGTCCAGCATGTGCCTACCCATGCTGCAATTTCAGACACTCCTTTTATTCCCCCTTCTGCCCGGCTCACCGGTCCGGTGGAGTTCCCAGCAGAAGGTGAGGTTGACAAACAACAGGACAGTAAACTTGTTGAAAGGGATGTTAAAGATAAAAGAAAGTCACGTAAATCCCGTAAGGAAACTAAAGAGGATAAACATTCAAAGAAAAGACAGGTGTCTCCCTCTCCTGATGTTGGTACTTTTCATGTCAAATCTGCACCGGTTCAAGTTAAACCACCGGTTCAAGCTCAAGTCTCCTCCGGTCCGGAGGTAGTGCAGAAATTAAAACCTAAGCCTGCTCCACTGGCTACTGTTGCTTCCCACACGAAACAGTCAGAACTCTTTCTTCCCGGTGAAACCAGTCAAAGTTTTGCTCAACACGGTTCATCCGGTCAAGCTCCCCCAGCAGATCAGACTTCTTCATCTCTCTTTGGGGATTCCACTGTTTCGGATGCTTACCGGGCCCCACCGGAGCCGGATACTTTGGACATTGACCCTCTTCTTTCTGAAGCCAGTTACTCCGAGGATCAAGTTTCTGACGAAGGTGAGATATCCTCTGATACCCTGGACAGGCCCGAACAAACAGAAGATATGAACTATAGAGAGACAGTTAGGTCCATCCGGTCGTTTATGGGATGGAACCATATTCCCACTTTTGAAAGTGACCTCAGTGAGCCTGATAAGAGTAATAACCCCTGGAACGGGAAGCTACCAAAGAGGCCTGCCCGCATCTCTGTAGCCATGCCGCCGGACGACTGGCTCTGTCAAAAATTGGAAAAGTTGAACACAGTTGTAGTGGAAGGTTACCCTTCAAGGGCCCAAGACTCAGCTGGATTAAAAAAGGATCAGTTTGTGAAAGTTCCGAAATTGCAAAATAGATGGTACCAGATGCATATGATCAGACCGGAGGGCCCCCATAGACCTGGAAAGACCTTGTTTAGTTGGCATAACTCCAAGGCCAAGGTGAATTCTCAGTTCCCGTGCATTGTGAAAGCGTCTGCTTACCCTGCCACGGGGCCTCCTTCGCGTCCTATTTCCCAGGAATACTTGCGTCGGTGGGAAAGGTGCGCCAGAGAAAATTCCTACATTGTGAATCATGCAGCAGGATTTAACCATTGTACCAGTGAGTTACAGGAACGCATGACCGGCCATGTTAACATGCTTCATTCTAGGCTTAACTAGAGGATCGCTCGCAAAAAAAAAGAAGATGTTTTTGCATAGCAAAAACAAAGCGTCCCGAAAAGGATATAAAGGTGAGTGCTAAAGTATTAAGAAAATGCTTCGTTTCTAGCCTTATACTGTTGTGGCAACCAAAGTCAGCGCAGTCTGCTCTATCTAGCACGGTTTTCAAGATATAAGCATTTTTGTGTTTTGCAAAAAATAAAAAAATTAAAAATGTCCGCTATATTTGGCGAGACCAAATTATTTTGAAAATTGGCATGGCTACTCTGCAGAGATACCCAGCAGGTCCAAAATTTTGTTGAGTTCGCTCCATATAGCACGGTTTTCGAGATATAAGCATTTTTGTGTTTTGCAAAAACTTTGAAAATTCAAAATGGCCACCATTTTTGGGGAGACAAAAATTTTTGTCAAGACCACTGCCGCGGTGTGTATCTCCCGCCGAGCATTAAAGCAGAAGAAATAGCTTTTCCGAGATATTCACAATTTTTCATTTTCGTGTGTGAAAGCTCTTCCAAAAGTAGGTGAATGAGTTATTTGAGAAAAATTGGCTATCTGCAATACTATTAAGAGATAATTCACATTTACTCATTTTGAGTAGGTGAATAATTATCTATGGGTCTGAAACTTCACCAAGTGAAAGCTCTCCCTAAAGTAGGTGAATGAGTTATTTGAGAAAAATTGGCTATCTGCAATACTTTTAGAGATAATTCGCATTTACTCATTTTGAGTAGGTGAGTAATTAGCTATGGGTCTGAAACTTCACCATGTGAAAGCTCTCCCACAAGTAGATGAATGAGTATTTGATAAAAATTGGGTATCCGCAATACTTTTACAGATAATTAGCATTTAGTCATTTTGAGTAGGTGAATAAATAGCTATGGGTCTGAAACTTCAGAGTGAAAGCTCTCCCAAAAGTAGGTGAATGAGTTATTTGAGAAAAATTGGCTATCTGCAATACTTTTAGAGATAATTCACATTTACTCATTTTGAGTAGGTGAATAATTAGCTATGGGTCTGAAACTTCACCAAGTGAAAGCTCTCCCAAAAGTAGGTGAATGATTAATTTGAGAAAAATTGGCTATCTGCAATACTTTTAGAGATAATTCGCATTTACTCATTTTGAGTAGGTGAGTAATTAGCTATGGGTCTGAAACTTCACCAAGTGAAAGCTCTCCCAAAAGTAGGTGAATGAGTTATTTGAGAAAAATTGGCTATCTGCAATACTTTTAGAGATAATTCGCATTTACTCATTTTGAGTAGGTGAGTAATTAGCTATGGGTCTGAAACTTCACCAAGTGAAAGCTCTCCCAAAAGTAGGTGAATGATTAATTTGAGAAAAATTGGCTATCTGCAATACTTTTAGAGATAATTCGCATTTACTCATTTTGAGTAGGTGAGTAATTAGCTATGGGTCTGAAACTTCACCAAGTGAAAGCTCTCCCAAAAGTAGGTGAATGAGTTATTTGAAAAAAATTGGCTATCTGCAATACTTTTAGAGATAATTCGCATTTACTCATTTTGAGTAGGTGAGTAATTAGCTATGGGTCTGAAACTTCACCAAGTGAAAGCTCTCCCAAAAGTAGGTGAATGAGTTATTTGAGAAAAATTGGCTATCTGCAATACTTTTAGAGATAATTCGCATTTACTCATTTTGAGTAGGTGAGTAATTAGCTATGGGTCTGAAACTTCACCGAGTGAAAGCTCTTCCAAAAGTAGGTGAATGATTAATTTGAGAAAAATTGGCTATCTGCAATACTTTTAGAGATAATTCGCATTTACTCATTTTGAGTAGGTGAGTAATTAGCTATGGGTCTGAAACTTCACCAAGTGAAAGCTCTCCCAAAAGTAGGTGAATGATTAATTTGAGAAAAATTGGCTATCTGCAATACTTTTAGAGATAATTCGCATTTACTCATTTGAGTAGGTGAGCAATTAGCTATGGGTCTGAAACTTCACAGAGTGAAAGCTCTGCCAAAAGTAGGTGAATGAGTTATTTGAGAAAAATTGGCTATCTGCAATACTTTTAGAGATAATTCGCATTTACTCATTTTGAGTAGGTGAGTAACTAGCTATGGGTCTGAAACTTCACAGAGTGAAAGCTCTCCCAAAAGTAGGTGAATGAGTTATTTGAGAAAAATTGGCTATCTGCAATACTATTAAGAGATAATTCACATTTACTCATTTTGAGTAGGTGAATAATTATCTATGGGTCTGAAACTTCACCAAGTGAAAGCTCTCCCTAAAGTAGGTGAATGAGTTATTTGAGAAAAATTGGCTATCTGCAATACTTTTAGAGATAATTCGCATTTACTCATTTTGAGTAGGTGAGTAATTAGCTATGGGTCTGAAACTTCACCATGTGAAAGCTCTCCCACAAGTAGATGAATGAGTATTTGATAAAAATTGGGTATCCGCAATACTTTTACAGATAATTAGCATTTAGTCATTTTGAGCAGGTGAATAAATAGCTATGGGTCTGAAACTTCAGAGTGAAAGCTCTCCCAAAAGTAGGTGAATGAGTTATTTGAGAAAAATTGGCTATCTGCAATACTTTTAGAGATAATTCACATTTACTCATTTTGAGTAGGTGAATAATTAGCTATGGGTCTGAAACTTCACCAAGTGAAAGCTCTCCCAAAAGTAGGTGAATGATTAATTTGAGAAAAATTGGCTATCTGCAATACTTTTAGAGATAATTCGCATTTACTCATTTTGAGTAGGTGAGTAATTAGCTATGGGTCTGAAACTTCACCAAGTGAAAGCTCTCCCAAAAGTAGGTGAATGAGTTATTTGAGAAAAATTGGCTATCTGCAATACTTTTAGAGATAATTCGCATTTACTCATTTTGAGTAGGTGAGTAATTAGCTATGGGTCTGAAACTTCACCAAGTGAAAGCTCTCCCAAAAGTAGGTGAATGATTAATTTGAGAAAAATTGGCTATCTGCAATACTTTTAGAGATAATTCGCATTTACTCATTTTGAGTAGGTGAGTAATTAGCTATGGGTCTGAAACTTCACCAAGTGAAAGCTCTCCCAAAAGTAGGTGAATGAGTTATTTGAAAAAAATTGGCTATCTGCAATACTTTTAGAGATAATTCGCATTTACTCATTTTGAGTAGGTGAGTAATTAGCTATGGGTCTGAAACTTCACCAAGTGAAAGCTCTCCCAAAAGTAGGTGAATGAGTTATTTGAGAAAAATTGGCTATCTGCAATACTTTTAGAGATAATTCGCATTTACTCATTTTGAGTAGGTGAGTAATTAGCTATGGGTCTGAAACTTCACCGAGTGAAAGCTCTTCCAAAAGTAGGTGAATGATTAATTTGAGAAAAATTGGCTATCTGCAATACTTTTAGAGATAATTCGCATTTACTCATTTTGAGTAGGTGAGTAATTAGCTATGGGTCTGAAACTTCACCAAGTGAAAGCTCTCCCAAAAGTAGGTGAATGATTAATTTGAGAAAAATTGGCTATCTGCAATACTTTTAGAGATAATTCGCATTTACTCATTTGAGTAGGTGAGCAATTAGCTATGGGTCTGAAACTTCACAGAGTGAAAGCTCTGCCAAAAGTAGGTGAATGAGTTATTTGAGAAAAATTGGCTATCTGCAATACTTTTAGAGATAATTCGCATTTACTCATTTTGAGTAGGTGAGTAATTAGCTATGGGTCTGAAACTTCACAGAGTGAAAGCTCTCCCAAAAGTAGGTGAATGAGTTATTTGAGAAAAATTGGCTATCTGCAATACTTTTAGAGATAATTCACATTTACTCATTTTGAGTAGGTGAGTAATTAGCTATGGGTCTGAAACTTCACCAAGTGAAAGCTCTCCCAAAAGTAGGTGAATGAGTTATTTGAGAAAAATTGGCTATCTGCAATACTTTTAGAGATAATTCGCATTTACTCATTTTGAGTAGGTGAGTAATTAGCTATGGGTCTGAAACTTCACCAAGTGAAAGCTCTCCCAAAAGTAGGTGAATGAGTTATTTGAGAAAAATTGGCTATCTGCAATACTTTTAGAGATAATTCGCATTTACTCATTTTGAGTAGGTGAGTAATTAGCTATGGGTCTGAAACTTCACCGAGTGAAAGCTCTTCCAAAAGTAGGTGAATGATTAATTTGAGAAAAATTGGCTATCTGCAATACTTTTAGAGATAATTCGCATTTACTCATTTTGAGTAGGTGAGTAATTAGCTATGGGTCTGAAACTTCACCAAGTGAAAGCTCTCCCAAAAGTAGGTGAATGATTAATTTGAGAAAAATTGGCTATCTGCAATACTTTTAGAGATAATTCGCATTTACTCATTTTGAGTAGGTGAGTAATTAGCTATGGGTCTGAAACTTCACCAAGTGAAAGCTCTCCCAAAAGTAGGTGAATGAGTTGAGAAAAATTGGCTATCTGCAATACTTTTAGAGATAATTCGCATTTACTCATTTTGAGTAGGTGAGTAATCATCTACGGGTCTGAAACTTCACCATGTGAAAGCTCTCCCAAAAGTACATGAATGAGTTATTTGATAAAAATTGGGTATCCACAATAGTTTTTGAGATAATTAGCATTTACTCATTTTGAGTAGGTGAGTAATTAGCTACGGGTCTGAAACTTCACCAAGTGAAAGCTCTTCCAAAAGTAGGTGAATGAGTTATTTGAGAAAAATTGGCCATCTGCAATACTTTTAGAGGTAATTCGCATTTACTCTTTTTGAGTAGGTGAGCATTTAGCTATGGGTCTGAAACTTCACCAAGTGAAAGCTCTTTGGGATAGCTGCTCTGCAGAGATACCCTGAAGATAAAAAATTTCGTCGAAATCGCTCTATGTAGCACGGTTTTCGAAATATTAGCATTTTTGTGTTTTGCAATTTTTGCGCAGAAATTCGAAAATTCAAAATGGCCGCCATTTTTGGCAAGACAAAATTTTTTTGAAACTTGGCATGGGTACTCTGCAGAGATACCCTGTGGGTCAAAAATTTCGTCGAAATCGCTCTATCTAGCACGGTTTTCGAGATATAAGCATTTTTGTGTTTTGCAATTTTGCGAAAAATTTGAAAATTCAAAGTGGCCGCCATTTTTTGCAAGAAATTTTTTGTTTGAAAATTGGCATGGCTACTCTGCAGAGATACCCTGTGGGTCAAAAATTTCGTCGAAATCACTCTATCTAGCAGGGTTTTCGAGATATAAGCATTTTTGTGTTTTGCAATTTTTGCGAAAAATTCGAAAATTCAAAATGGCCGCCATTTTTGGCGAGACAAAATTTTTTTGAAAATTGGCATGGCTACCCTGCAGATATACCCTGTGGGTCAAAAATTTCGTCGAAATCGCTCTATCTTGCAGGGTTTTCGAGATATAAGCATTTTTATGTTTTGCAATTTTTGCGGAAAATTCAAAATGGCCGCCATTTTTGGCGAGACAAAAATTTTTTGAAAATTGGGAAAAGTACTCCGCAGAGATATGCTGCGGGTCAAAAATTTTGTCGAAATTGCTCTATCTAGCACGGTTTTTGAGATATAAGCATTTTTGTGTTTTGCAATTTTTGCGAAAATTTCGAAAATTCAAAATGGCCGCCATTTTGGGCGAGACAAAAATTTTTTGAAAATTGGGAAAACTACTCCGCAGAGATACCCTGTGGGTCAAAAATTTCGTCGAAATCGCTCTATCTAGCACGGTTTTCGAGATATAAGCATTTTTGTGTTTTCCTTATTTGGAAAATTCGTAATGATTAATTAATCATTAATTACTCGGCCATTTCTTGACCAATCAATGCCAAAATCTAATGATTTTAATAGAATGAATGTATTTGCCAAGTTTCAGGTGAATTGATAAAATTCCTTTCAAGTTATCATCCGGACAAGCTTCCCCATCGAAAAAAGACATTTTTGGTCATGTGACCTCTTTGATTGGTTGAAATGTCACTGCAGCATATTCAAAAAAATTCCCCAAGGCTACTGCCTAAACCTGCCAAATTTGAAAAGAATCCGCCTAACAGTTACAGAGTTATAAGGAAAACAAAATGCGGAGCCTGAAGCTCTCCCATACACAAACAAGCGTCCCTTGCAGGACGCTTAATAAGGGAAAAGCACCCAAAGAAGTGTCTGCTGCCCTCTCAGACTTGAAAGACCTTACTGCCTTTCACCAGAATGTGTCCGTGGCCATGGGCACTGCGCTTCAGCACCTGGCGGACAGTCTTTTTTTACAATTGTCCAACTTGGTTTTACTGCGTAGGGACTCTTACCTTGATCATGTCAAGAACGGGATTAAACCCGATACCTATAGCCAATTGAGAAATGCTCCGCTGTTCGGACATGGACTGTTCCCTGATGCCGTTATACGTACAGCAGAACAAGATATTGCCAGTCATCACTCCTCCGGTTCTGTTCCCAGACCCGGTCCGGGTGCTGCCCAACAGACCGGATGGAGATCTTCACACAGGTACCGTCCCTATGAAAGCAGAGAGAGTAGAAACACCGGTACCGGAGATCAGGACCGTCAGTCTTGGAGACAGTTTAGCCGAAATAGAGGCCGGGGTCGTGGCAGAGGACGTGGTTCCAATCCCCGTTTCTCTAAATCGTGAGGCTACAAGCAATATAAATGACAATTACCTATTGTGTCCAACTCTCTCAAGATCAGTAGTTACAAAGTTGGACCAGAAAACATTGACCAGGACTGTAAAATCGGTAGTAGACAGTTCAGTGTTAAACATAGTTCAGATGACACCAAGTTTAAATTCTCAAAGTGTGTCTTATCTTGCTGTCGATCATGCTCATTCTGTTTGTTTCCAAGTCCCTGTACTCAAAAGATAGAAATAAAAGATGTCAAAGGTGTTTCTTGTGCAAATCAATGTCTTTTTGCCCCGCATGTTCCAAATGTCCCCAATGTTGCCCCAAGTTTGGCTGTAGGGGGCAGACTGCAGAAGTTTTGGCAAGTTTGGCTCACACTGGGGGCGAATCCAAGGGTGGTCTCGATTTTGAGAGAGGGATACACGCTACCCTTCAAAATCAGGCCTCCTCTGACCCGATCCCCGGTGATCAAGAGTGGTTATGCTCACCCAGGGAAAAGCAAGGCCTTATTCCAAGCATTGATAGAACTCATAAACAAGCTGGTGGTAGAAAAGGTGGTAATAAGATCCTCCCTGGCCTTTTACAACCGCCTTTTTCTGGTACCAAAATCCAACCACAGATGGAGGCCTATCTTGGACCTCAGCCATCTAAACCGGTTCTTGAAACCAGGCACCTTCAAGATGGAAACTCCGGAAACAATAAGGTTGTCTCTCCAAAGGGGGGAATGGGTAACGTCGCTGGACTTCAGCGACGCTTACTTTCACATCCCCATCAGTCAGAGGTCCCGGAAGTATCTCAGGTTTTTTCTGGGAAAGAAAGCTGATCAATTTACGGTTCTTCCTTTCGGGCTCGCCACAGCTCCACTGGAATTTACCAAGGTAGTCAAGGAGGTGAAGCTGATGACTCAAGCACGGGGTATCCGGATCCACCAGTACCTCGACGACTGGTTAGTCAGAGCCCCGTGCCAGGAAACTTGCCGACTGCATACCCAGACCCTCTTGGCCCTGTGCCGCGACCTAGGGTGGGTGGTAAACATGGAGAAATCGGAGCTTACGCCTCAACAGGTGTTCAATTTCATAGGTTACCGGTTCGATCTTCTGTCGGGTCGAGTTTTGCCCACTCAGGACAGATGGATCACTCTTCAACAGAAACTACAGTTCATCAAAGGCAGGGACAGTTGTTCAGTCCGACAGTTCATGTCCCTAATCGGGCTCCTTACTGCCACAGAGAAACAGGTATGGGCCGGCCGCCTTCACATGAGACCGGTTCAGTGGCACCTGAAACGACACTGGCATGTGCCCGAGAGCCTGGAAAAGATTATTCCAATTCCTCTCTCTCTCCATCCACACCTGGATTGGTGGTTAGAAGCGAGCAATGTCCTCAAGGGGCAACCTTTGCACCCCCTGCGACACGCCCTACAGATATTTACAGACGCCTCAAACGAAGGCTGGGGCGCACACTTAGGGGGATCCACAGCAAGAGGCGTTTGGTCGGAACCAGAAAGTCGCCTCCATATCAATTTCTTGGAACTCAAGGCAGTTCTTCTGGCTCTCAAGAGTTTCGAGCAGCAGTGCATGGGACAGATTGTCCTCATAGCAACAGACAACACAACTGTGGTCTCCTACATCAACAAGGAGGGCGGTATGAGATCAGGTTCTCTCTGTGCCCTACTTTGGAGGCTCCTATCCTGGTGTCATCCCAGGAAGATAGTTCTGCGGGCCAGACACATCCCGGGTCGCTTGAATGTCATAGCGGACAAGCTGTGCCGGCACAATCAAGTGATCCAGACCGAGTGGTGCCTGTCTCAACAGGTATTCAATCGCTTGTGCTCCAACTGGGTCCGACCGCAGATAGACCTGTTTGCAACCCGATTCAATCACAAGCTTCCCAAGTTTGTCTCTCCGGTACCGGACTCGACAGCTTGGGCAGTGGATGCCCTCAGCCTTTCATGGAGCAACCTGGACGTGTATGCCTTTCCTCCAGTATCCCTTCTCAGTCAGGTCGTGTCAAAACTCGTGGATCAGGGCTGTCACAGGATGATATTGATCGCCCCGGGCTGGCCCAACATGCCTTGGTTCTGGGATCTGATCAGTCTGTCAAGTCAGATTCCATTCAGACTGCCCTTGGAGAA
The DNA here is from genome assembly GCA_964017235.1 of Sabellastarte sp. h YS-2021. Lineage (NCBI taxonomy): Eukaryota > Metazoa > Annelida > Polychaeta > Sabellida > Sabellidae > Sabellastarte > Sabellastarte sp. h YS-2021. The sequence goes on from OZ024927.1 coordinate 110,208,685, forward strand.
GCACCTGTTGACCGAACCATTCAACGGTCTCCTCCACAGGAACCTGAATCACCTAAATCTGCATGCTTGGCTCCTAGAGCCTCGTCCATCAAGAGACAAGGTTTTTCTGATGAAGTGGCAGCAAGAATTGAAGCTCCTCAGAGAAGTTCAACCAGAGCGGTTTATAAATCAAAGTGGGCCATTTTTGTTAAGTGGTGCGAGCCCAACCAGGGGGACTTCAGGTCGCCCTCTCTGAAGCAGGTGGCGGATTTTTTGTTGGCGGATTTACAACCCAGCACTATAGAAGGCTACAGAACAGCCATTGCTGACATGATAGGCAACGACACGGTTCAATTTGGCAAGGATGAAAACTTAACTCGCTTGTTAGACAGTTTTCACAGAGACAAGCCGAAGGGCAGGTGGGGAGTCCCTGCGTGGAACCTTTCTTTAGTTCTCCATCAGTTGACGAAAGCTCCTTTCGAGCCCATGCGAAAGGCCTCTCTTAAACATTTGACTTTTAAGACGGTTTTTCTGTTGGCATTGGGTTCCGGCAAAAGGCGGAGCGAAATCCATGCATGGTTGTACCGCAACATCAGGCATCAGGAAAACTGGAGTCAGGTCTCTCTATACCCCTCTCCCAGTTTCCTTTCTAAGAATCAGCTAGCTCAGGACGGACCGGCTGCTGTGGTGCCGGTGGTCATTCCTGCCTTGGCCCCATCGTTGGACAGGTCTCTCAAGGAGGACAAGTCACTTTGCCCGGTGAGAGCCTTGCGTTACTATTTGGACAGGACCAAGGACTTGCGCACGGGCAAAGATCTGGTGTTTGTGTCTTTCCGGAAGAGTTTTCAGAAGGACATTGTTCCGGCTACTATCTCTTCCTGGATCAAGCAGACTGTGTTGTTGTGCTATCAACTTTCAGACAATGAAGCTCAAACTATACATCAAGTTCGGGCTCATGATGTTCGGGCCTTTGCCGCTTCCAAAACCTTTCAGGGCGGGGTTTCTTTGGATCAGATCCTATCCGCTTGCCATTGGAAGGCTCACAACACTTTTACACAATTCTACCTGAAAGACCTAGCCTGGGCAGATTCAGAACTGTACCATCTGGGTCCTGTGGTAGCTGCTCAACAGATCCACGAGGATAAGTAGTAGCCCTATTGCTGATTGTATATAGTATACATATATGTTAGGGTTTTTTCATTCAGTGTACATACTGTAGATTTCAAAAAAAAAAAAAAAAAAAAATCTCCATTATCCTTGGCTGCTGGATTGCCATGATCCAAAGTGGATCCAGGAGCTTCTCAAGGATGGTGTTCTTTGCTCCTGTTCTTCTTCCTCATTCATGAATGTTATTAGTTCATGCCCTCCTTAGTCTCCCTGCGCATTCGGGTCGAATTTGTGCAAAGACTTTTTCCTGTTGGAAATTTCAGGGGGGGTGGGGGGGGGGGTGGGGGGGGGGGGGGGGGTTGGTCCTTGAAGGTTGGTTTATTTAACCAGTACCGGACGCACCCGTTGTACTATTGTCTATATGGGTTCCCCTTATTTGGCTATCCTCCATCCAATGGGTAGTCATTCTGCATCTGTCCACTAGGTAAGTTGTATTAACGCAATAAAATAGAAAATTTAATAGTAAATTAAATTTTTATAAGTTAATACCTTAACTAGTGGACAGGGGGAGTCCCACCCTACCTTCCCCGCTATCATAACCAAACAAGGGGTCATAAGGTAGACAACAAAAAGAGGAAGAGTATACCGGCAGGTAGGCTGTACAGCCACCTGGCGAGTGAACAGGACACTACCGGTCCCGGCCAGAGCCCAGCTCAGGACGTTTTTTTCTAACGTTTGGCGTGACCGGCAGAGCGCCGGACAAATGCATCTGTCCACTAAGTAAGGTATTAACTTATAAAAATTTAATTTACTAATAAATTTTCTAATTCATGGTGTCATCTTGATATTGAATTTTCTTGTATGAATGCTTTCTTTTTATATACATTTTCCCTTTCTTCAGCATAATTTTATACACTTTAATGTTATTTGGACCTTACATAACTGACCCTGTTTGCCCTGAAAGTCTCTTGAATAAATTATGCTATTTGTAAACTGTTGCCGTGTTAACTAATTATATTTCTGTTATGTGATCGTCTAGTCCCATATTCACAAAGTGGATAATGCGAAAAATTAGCTTAAGTTTTATAGAAAAATTTGTTGGCTAATTTTTGGATTAAATCATTGTTTACAAAGTCAAGCTAATTTTTGGATTAAGTGCAGCAGATTCAACTATATTTAATCCAAAAGTGGCTTGACTTCTCTGTGAATACCAAGCTTAATATGAATCCAATTTTTTTTATCAACTTAAGCTAATTTTTTGCTTATCTTTCCCTAATCTGCTTAGTTTGTGAATATGGCTTCCCAAACTACAAGATTACTGATGAAAGAGTTCTCGTGCGGAAAAAAAAACTACTACTTTCAGCAGCCCTGTGATGAAAGTGTAAAGTCTGTGAATAAAAACAAGATTTTCTCTTTACATTTATTTCTAATAGCAATATTATAACATACTATCACATGTGTATACTATTGTACCTTTAACACAATATGCTTTCCAGTAACAGTATGTATGCAGAGGACATCTGTAAATATCATCAACCACAACCAGGGCTGGTATTCACAAACTCATGTAATCCCTATGATTTAGGGTTTAAACCCTAAATTTGAGATTATACTCAAACTGAAACTTAACTTCGAGTTTAAACTCAAATTCAAATATGATACCTATTCTCAAGTAAGTATATACTTAAACTCAGGTCCTAAATCATTTATACGTGATATATGTATAGAGTATTTAAGTTTGCTTTTAAGGAGTCTTAAGTTCTTGAGATTATGGCTGTATTCGTTTGGTTGACCATATTTTTAATTTAAGTTTTAGCATATACTACTAAGGTGGGATTTCACTTGAGAATGCTAACTTGGAGTATATACTTATGTAGGACTGAGTTTGAGTTTGAGACTGAGTTTGAGTTTGAGACTGAGTTTGAGATTTTTTGTGAATACCAGCCCATGATAATTGACACACTTGAAAATGGTCTATTTCCAAACAATAACAATTCCAGGCTATTTACTTCTGGTTTCACAAATAGTAACATTCAGTATAGTGGATGATGGTAAAGTCGATCACTTAAGGGAGACTTATAAAGAGAGATTGTTCTCACTGAATAAAATTAAAATCAACCTGAAAATATTAAGGTACATTGAAAACTACGACTTCATAAAGCAAATAAACTATCGAACTGCTGCAAACTTGGGTTTGAAAATCCAGAAAACAGGCTGTCATTTGTAAGATTGATCATAAAGTCGATCACCTATTACCACCACTTTCATTGGGAATAACTAGATGAAAGATTTGTTACAAAACGATCAATTACATCTATCGAACAAAAATTTGTACACAGATTTTATATTAGTTGTATTATAATATGATAGATGATTTATTTCTGTACTGAGATAATATTTTAGTGTCTATTTTAGAAAACACAAAAATATGTCTGCTTGGAACACATTGCACAAGTATTTTTGTAGAATAAATTCAAGAAGAGGGTGTTTGTCTATTTGCAAATTCAAATGAAGTTTGCTATGGGAGGTAAAGCTGTCAATGCTGACCGATCGACTAATGAGCATATCGACATTACGATCATCCACTATACTTCATTTAGACACATTATCACAAACTTCTGCACATAGTTAAATTTTTATTTATTTATTTATTTGGGGTTTTACATCGCTTTCAACACTACAGGTTATGTCACAACGGGTAGTTGGAAGGGCAGGGGAAACCAGTACATACAGTTGGTCAGTGTTCTGTACTGTAAACTGCTGACCAATGGCAAGCAACTACCAGCTTTCCCACTTGAGGTAGAGCCGTGAACCGAACCCCAGCCTCAGAGATGGGAGGCAAGAGTGCTACCACTCTGCCACCATGGCCCCTGCACATAGTTAAAAGGATTTTGCATGCGTAATATTGATCATGTAATATTACATTTTATTATCCACCGCCCAATGTATCTGACATAAGCAACAGTAACTCGAGGTCAAGTAGAAATTTTTTATGCCCTGTACCATGAATACATTTGACCAATTTTGCAAGGGCCAATTTTTCATCAATATTTCTGAAACTAAGTAACCTACAAAGATATTCTGTACATCATTTCAAAGGTATCTTGACACTGAATATGTGGATTTTGTTGCATTAGTGTACATGTAGAAATGGCCGTTCTAAAATTTAAGTTTTTAAATGGAGGTTTTAAAATTCACTGGTGCCCCTTTTTAAGGATACAATTGTGGCTGATATTTCAGAAACAAGAACAGTAAGAGTCCGTATTCAGGTACATATGAACTTATTTGACTATTATATTCAAACAAAGTGGTGGATAATGTAAAATGACCCTTGTGAAGTATAGTTAAAAGTATAGCCTAAAGTTGACCTTTCTATAATAAGATTAAATAAACAAGGACTCTTCTTTTAAAAGTTATAGAAAATGACCCATATCAGGTTCAGTTGACAAGATTCTACAGGTCACTGGCAAAGTCAAAGGTCAAATCAAGGTTACACTATGATGATACATCTCTGCCAAGTATCAACTTCCCATACCTTACGTTTTCCAAGATCTAGCCCGGACAAGATTTTAAGGGTCGTTGTCACTACACCATGATCAAAGGTCAATGTCACAACCTGATGTTGCACACCTACAACACCCAAACAATATCCTCACAAAGTATGAACTTCCCATACCTCATGGTTCCCAAGATACAGTCCAAACAAGATTTTCCCACATGCCAGACCACCCACCCAAAAAGACACCATGGGTGAAAACAACACCTGCACAGCCTTTAAAGGCTTAAAGGTAAAAAGGGTAATCTGTTCTTAATTTTATACTCCAAATGGTTCATTACTCAATCACAAGTACTCAATTACTCCTTACAGACATACTTTTAACAAGTTACAGTTTAATACACAGGTGTAAAAGTTTTTCTGAGAGACTTCTACAGGAAAATCTCTCTACACATGTAGTGGATACAATAATGACAGATTGTGCATGATATTTTTTTCCAGTATACATTGATACAAGTAAAAAATGAAAAGCTTTCTTCACAGAACAGATTTACATACAAACAATCAACAGATCAGAGTGAGGCCAAAAGTAACCTTAACAAACTGTATTTGCAAACATAAATTTTATCAAACTAAGGAGTACATAATAATAAAAGCTAGATTTTTTTTATTTCAATCAACAATACACAATCACTCCTGTTTATTTTGACTGGTTTGATATTTATTATATGAAACATACCAAATCAATACAATTTGGAATTTTCACACTATTTAATATAATAAATGCCTGCTTCCACTGAATGGAAATTTGTATCCCAAATAATAGTAACACCACATCAACAATCAAAATATAGTTTTAAATTTCCCTCAGTTCAACCATCCCACTATCAGTTTCTGTGTCCTTCACATATTTTGTGTTTATGCAACATGCACGTGGAAATTGGAGAATCAAAATGCATTTTCACAAGAGTGTATTTTAGTAACCCAAAGTGATGAAATGGCTCTTTGAACCAAGAATTGTGGGGGGGGGGGGGGGGGACAACTTTCTGTTTTGATGGGCTTTTCATACCTTAAACAGATGAAAGAAATGATAAAAAACACTTTAAAGATCCATACTCACTCAAATTCTTGTACTTAGAATTACTCTATTCTTTTTCTTTAATTTTTTTTCACAGAAAAGTACTATTTTCTAAGAAAAGTTTTCAGAACAAGATAGAGGATTGAGAATAATAATTTTAAATTCCTGATAATTTTTTTACAATTCTATAAATAGTAATGACACTTCTTATGCAGTTGCTGTCTAGAAGACAGCATTGATATTTTAATTGCTGAAAAGCTTGTGTTATATTTGTTGAGTAACCTTTTTGACAGTTTCAGACAATTCTTATTCTCAGACATTTTTCTTTTACATTTCTAAGAAAAATCCCTATTTTCCCCATCAAATTTCTTGGAATAAGAAAAAGAAGAGTATTCTAAGAGTGAGAATATCAGATGTAGGACCAGGTTTTAACGTCTTCCTGGTTAACTCCTGCTTAGCTTCTGACTGGTTTTGTCTCTTGCAGATTCCACACGCCGCCATGATGATGCCAGTTCAAATATTGTGATCATTTGCACATTTTTATTGTAACCTCTTCTTTAGAATCTAGTCGGAACATTTATGAAAATTAAAATCAGTTTCCAGGGCTTGAAAACAAACAAATTCTGGTATTTTACACACATATATCACTAATATGGTGAAACTTAACATTTGAATATGAGCCATAATTTATAACAGGAAATCTCTGAAGTTAATAAACTTTATTTTTACTAATATATAAAGTTAAAGTGTGAGACGTTTCCCTCAAATTTATATGATTTTTACTGTTTGATCAAGTATCAGCCATTAGAAAGCCTAAAATAATGATGTTTTCAATGACCGATTCTTTGAGGATTTTGTAATTTCTACCACATTGCAATAAAGAGTAGAATATCAATTTACTGTTCATATCACTATTACAATCACAATTTCAATTTCCATTTAACAATTTCTGCAGTTGTCCAAAAAGAATTACAACTTGAATGCAGGAGAGACAATTTAAGCGACATTTTATGCCTTGAATCACATTTTTTATATTAATTAGTAGCAGCTTGTCTCGTCTTCCATTATGTTCATACCATCACCTCTTCGAAGCTGTGGTCAGAATGATATTCATCATCACTGCAAAGGAAATAAAGTAAAATGCTAAATCTTCAATGTAAACAACTGTGTTTCAACACAGGCCTATGAAATAAAATTTTCTTTTACCACAGAGCATAGTTATTAAATACATAATTTCTGTACCAAAATCTGGTCCATTCCACATTCCACTCAAACTTGTTTGCATATTTCTTGTGCAAAAATAATAACAGGTTTTTTCCTTAGAAAAGTTGTGTTGTTTGCTTTTAATGTGATATTTGGGGGCAAGTTAAAATGTGTTTCAATCTTTCAAATGTAAATGTAAACAAAGACTGTACAGCTTTTACAATAAACTTAGAGTAAGAAATCTAAAATTCGCCACATATCTGAAATTCGCCACATGTGAAAATACTAATAAAATAAATGAATTGTGGTGAGATTTGTTGACTGTATGGTAAATTAAGACTTTTTGAACTGAAAAATACCAATTTTTAGACAAAAACATCATTCTCTTCATAAAATTAACTAAGGTTTTAGAGGTGGCGAATTTTAGATTCCTGGCGAATTTTAGATTTCTTACTCTATATACCCTTTAAAGTGCATAAACATACTCTGACCCTTTATCTCCAACTTTTGCAAAGGGGAACAAATTTTCTGTTTTTAAATATCACCTGCTGCGTTACTGATACTAAAATATGCAATAGCACTGTGGCCTACAAGTCAAGTATCTATGAGTAACTTTATCTGGATTTAACTTGAGCTAATTTCATCATATTTAAACATTTAAAATTATTGCAAAACAAAAACTTGTGTTCGAGTACATGTTGTACTAATCAAAGATGTAAACTATCAAAAGTGGAGTCAATGAATATTAAAAATGCTCATCAAAGTCATCAAAAGTTTGGAGAAACTTGGAGAAACTTTCTCATACTCATTACGTTTACAATATTTTATAGGGCTGGGATGGGGGCTAAAAAACAACCCCGAGTACTCGCCTTCTGACAACTGGCCTGAATTCGAGTAACCGCGAGATTTAGTACCTACCATTATAAGTCTTCTGTCAACAAATAGTGAATTCCAGAAATGAATTTTTTGAAGAAAAACACCTTCTATTTAACCAGAAGATATAGAATATGGAGTAAATTATATGTCTTTAAGCGAAAACCACAACTTTCATTGATATTATGTGACGGAAATGCTGAAATGTAGCATATTTTACACAAATGTTTCATTATGCGGGCAATAATACAATACCTTGCGAATAACTGAGTACTTAAAATGGACTCGAGTACTGGCCAAGATCGACTCGTCTATCCAGGTTCGAGTACCCGTTCGGAGCCCTAATATTTTAAACTGTGCCAGCATTTTATATGCTGACAATCAACACGTCAGTAATAATATTTGCAGTAAAATAGTCTCAATACCCGACAATGTCATCTTTACTAAACACACAATAGTTCTTTTACCTGGAAATATCCTGCAGTCTTTGTTCATATTCTTCAGCCAAACTATCTCTGTCTTGCTCACCATTATCTGTCAGTTTTATAGTCATGCCACATACCCCTGCATCTGTGACAAAAAAAAAGGTAGACCCATGCATTAATCACCTGTTAACCACCAGTAACCACTTAAACATGTATTTTATATTATTGTTCCTTATGTTATAAGTGACCTGGTAAAAACAACATATGTCATCATAGATTGCAATAAAATAGTATAATCAAACAAAGAGAAATTTTGGGGAGAAACCCTTTAATTACCAAAAACCTTATCACAAGTCAGACACTTTTAACCATTGTGCTCAAGGGAAATTTGAAGGACTTGAATTTAACACTTTTAATTTAAACTTTGGCATGGTCTGTAGTCTTAGACTTAGCAGATTTAGTAAAGATGTCATAAATATGGCCACGAGATGCATTTTCCTCCACCAAATTTGAAATAGTTAATATTAATTTTAAATATACTGTACATAAAACACCTCTCAAAAGTATTTTTTGAAACTCAGAAGGTTGAGGTTTTCCATTGCAAAACTCTTCTCTTCAAGTTTCTGTTCCATTTAACAGTTAGAAGCAAATGATGAAAACTTGAAATAATATGTCTAAGGTATTATAAGAGCATATATATACAATAATACACAGTTGAACACAAAAGACTATCTCTTTTTTTAAACAGACTTAGTGATAAAGATTTTTGAAATTGAAAATACCAAGGGAAAATCGTGATTGCATGACACTTTAAACAAAAGTCATGTTATTTTACAATATTCTTCCTGTATCCATAGTTACAAATGGATGAGTTAAATAATCACAATAGTTGCTCACTTTTGAGAGGTGCCACTAAATCACAGTAGTTTGTCCATTTCTTTTCCTCAGCATTGTACTGCTGAACCACACCCAGTAAGTCACCCACTGAATCTTCACCTCCCACCACTAGCAGGCTGCCATTGAGGACTGCAAATATAGAGAAGCAGTTTAAAACTAGACCGTGGCAAGAATCAAGATGTATCCACTGGAAAAGGACAACTAACATGATTTTGAAGATAAATAGCACTTTTCAAGATGGTGGCCAAAATGTTAAACTATTCACAGGAATTAATTCAAAATGGCGGCCGAAATATGGAGAAGTCTAAATTTTTCAGAGGTCCTAGTAGTCCTTAGTACCCAGGGAGTCCAAAACTTGCCCAAAATCGCTCTATCTCTAACTGTTTCTCAGGATAAATGAAATTTTCCATTTTCCACAAAAATTCAAGATGGTGGCCAAAATTCTGAAAATTCTAAAATTTTCAGAGGTCCTACAGGAGTAGTCCTTAGTACCCAGGGGGTCCAATATTTCCCCAATATCGCTCTATCTCTTTAAGGTTTTTGAGATAAATGGAGTTTTCCATTTCCACCAAAATTCAAGATGGCAGCAGATTTTCAGAAAAGTATAGGTTGGTTTGATATCCCAAACATCTAGTACCAATAATAAGTGACTTATAAGCACTTAAGTTTGGCTATCCTCGTTTGACCTTGAAGGAGGGGCCCTAGATCAAATCTGAACACATCAAAAGATTGCTAGCCCATGATTTCCTATAAGTTAGTTCCACACTGCAAACCTCTAAGACCAATAATAAGTGAGTTATAAGCACTTCTAAATTTAGCTATCCTCGTTTGACCTTGAAAGAGGGACCCAAGGTCAAGTCTGAACACATCAAAAGATTCCTTGCCCATGATTACCTATAAGTTGGTTTAACATTGCTAAACTCTCGGACCAATAATAAGCGAGTTATACGTACTTTTAAATTTGGCTATCCTCGTTTGCCCTTGAAGCAGGTGCCCAAGGCCAAATCTGAACACATCAGAAGATTTCTTTTAAAGTCTGCTATGTCAGGTACTTTGGGGCTCTGTAGATGACCTTGAATGAAGAGATTCAAGGTCAAATGTCTGGATGCTTGTAGAGGACATATAGATCTGTTATACATATCGCCTACGAGGAGATTCAACCTTCTAGTTACAAGACGCAGCCAGTAGAAAAAGGAAGATACTTTTCAAAGAAATGCCCAGGGTGGCCTTCTTCTTTTTCAGAAAGAGGTTACTTTCAGTCCCATAGAAGCTTACCTCCCAATGAAGATATCCTGCAAATTTGGTGAAGCTAGCTGGTCTAGTTTTCTGCTGACAGCGTTAACGTCAAAAATCTCTTTACGCGCGGCAGCGGTGGGGGCATAGTAAAAGTTAAACTAAAGTATCCATCGGAAACTTTACAATTTCTTCAGATTTAGGGTTTATTGCTACTAATTTATGAGCATGTTTTAGCTATACACAAAATGCTGATATTGATATACATAATTGCACATCAACATTGACGACCTTCTCCCCCCCCCAAAAAATAAAATATTCACAATATCGATAAACAATCTACTCATTACAAGGCACATAAATCTTAGTCACTCTTTCAAAATCATGTAGCCATTACAGAAGCACGGGTCAATAAACACATCAACTCCTACCTTTCAGGTTCTTTGTTTAATTTATGGTTGGGTCTGAAGTGAGAAAATTGGTAGTTGCTTGCCAGTATCCGATGTTTCTCAGTCCTGGACCAGAATCTTGATTGATTAGTTGCCATTGCTTTCCTCTATCTTCTGAGCTGTCATTTGTGATATGACTCATACAGTGTTCAAAGTGATGTAAATAAAACAATCGCAATCAATAAAAATAAAACATTTTGGTCATCCAAGAAAGATATTGACAGCTCTTTTACCTAAATCAGTTTCAATCCATCATCTGAAATGAGTTAAAGAGGTGACCACCACATATCAAACCTCTGAAGTTTCTACTATATTAAAGCTACATAAAAACACTCCAACTGAATAAAGCATAACCTCCTTACCAACAGCTTGCATGGCTGCACAATCTTTCCTCATGGGTGTAATGTAAGACCACTGCTGCAGTTCAAGGTTGAAGACTTCAACAGAGTTGAGACAGCGGGAAGAGTCCAGCAGAGTATGTCCACCACACACTATCAACTGGTCATCCAACCTCACCATAGTGTGCTCTGACCTCCCTTTTAGTGATACACATAAAGGTTACAGGATGCAATATGCTTTTCATACATTATAGCGATCAGTTTGACAGATTATGACGGTATTTGAGGACATTGAGGAAACCAGTGCTTACAAGTATATAACCTTGCACTGTAAACCATGGTGCATCTGTTACTTAAGGTTGGTGTTGGATTCGAACCCATAACCTTCAAAGGGGGAAGAAGACTTGAGTTACACAGAACTAGTGATGGGATTAATTAGAACAACTTGAGTGCCAACTCTGTGGGCAATATATCGGGAAACTCGGGTTTGGCAACATTTTGAAGTTACTGAACACAATTCCGATGCATATTTTATTTCAACCTTTTGATTGTTCTTGTGTTCTTCAAACACGCCTTTGTGGGAAAAGCCATCTGACTAATTCATCAATTTTACATACATATTTCTCAACATATTAATCTCCTTGACAAAACAGGCAATATTAATGATACCAAATTTATCAAATTGTCTAAATAATTTGATACTACATAGTGCACCACTAAGTATCCCATACTGAGTAAAGCTGAACATGCAAAAATATAGGCTACACAGTGAGCATTTAGGTTTCTTTTAATATCCCTGTAAAGAAAACAAATGCATGTGTACAAATGTATCATGCAGAACAGCATTTAAAATTTTTTACTGTGTTTTATAGACGTACACATCTTCCAAGGTACAATAAATCAAGATAGCAACATCACTCAAAAAAGCACCTGAATTTATTTTTTTGATCAGTTTTGAGTTCTTAGAATAAATTAATAACAAGTTCATAACATTATATTATTTTAACTGTGTATTAAATCCCACTACATTAGCTAATTGTCAGACATACTTGACAGCATGGAAGGTTTTTCAAACCATTCTCCAGTGTCTGGCTGATAGGATAACACTGAGTTGGTTATTACATCATCCACTATACCCCCACTAATGAACACCTGAAAAAGCAAAAAGACAACAGTCAATCTTCATTGAATGCATTTTGCAATCACTGAATATTTATGGCAAAAGAGGCATAATAGCATAGAACTGGAAACAAGTTCAATACAGAAGATCTCACACGAACATTACGTGTATAGTTAACTCGGCCAAAGAAGTTATGTTTTTGGGTGCCTTTATCTGTCTTTTAGTCTGTATGTGTTTGCAATCACTCCAACACTAATGAACAGATCTTTATTATTTTTTATGTGTGTTGGGCCTGACCATAGTAAGACGTGGATAAATTTTGGGAAGGGTCCTGGTCATGTTCTGGATACAAATAAAAAATCATGAAAATTCAGTTTTCACTGTCACATTACCCAATTAGAGTAAGAAATCTAAAATTCGCCACACATCTGAAATTCGACACATGTGAAAATACTAATAAAATAAATGAATTGTGGTGAGATTTGTTTACTGTATAGTAAATTAAGGCTTTTTGAACTGAAAAATACCAATTTTTAGACAAAATCATCATTTTCTTCATAAAATTAACTAAGGTTTTAGAGGTGGCGAATTTTAGATTTCTTACTCTATGAGGGTTAAAATTAGAGAGAGCAGTATTTGTGTAAACTTACATGTGGCTGCCTTTTCGGAGGCTTGCAGTGTAAGAGTGGTTTCTAGTTTCGTTTTTTTATTTTGCCCAGAATGCATTATACAGTAGACTCTGTATAACTAGATTCAATATCCATGACATTTGGTTCTTGTTTTGGCTAACCCGCACTTATAGTCTTATACCTGCAAAACAGAGGGAGATCTATGGGGGGACGTGGAGGGTGCACACACCCCCTTTCAGAGTTTCAAACCTTGTCATGGGGCTTTTTAACCCTGTTCACACACCCCTCCATTCCCCACCCCTATATCTGCCTCTACTAAAATATGGCATATTCTCATATTGGGAGCTCAATACACCCTTTGGCCTTGTCCCTATCCACATGAAGACAATTAAAGAGAAGTCTCACAACCAAATGTTGCATGATTAAACATGTTTGACTTGTAACAACAATAACAGATGTCAAAATAACATGAACAGCTCTAAATATAAATAACCTACAGTTTCCCCCACTGTGGCTGCAGCATGGTCGTATCTTGGAGAGGATAGACTGGTCACATTCCCCCACATATCCTTCTCAATATAATACTGCTCCACTGAGCGCAATGATCCTGTCTCATTCTTACCACCAATTGCATACACAAAGTCTGGTGTAAAGGTAGAAAATAAGTGCATAACAGTTTTGAATTCCTAAACATCTGTAGGCTGTCACATACAATGTATGTCACAAAGCTGTTACAACTGAATCGTTATAAATAATTTGAAAATTTTAATTACTTAAATGTAGCTTTTATAAGCTACAAGCTTACCATGTGGGACTGATTGCTGTACTCGGATGGCCGCAAGGCATCACAGTCAACATCTAAGAAAAATAGACATTGATAGTTGGCCATAGCCTCTGGTTGTCGTCTCGCAGTACACTCTCACATTCATCTCCTTTTCTCGTTGCAATGTTAAACCATACCCCCTCAGCTGTAATACAGCGGGGAGGCAGGGTGGAATTCTTCTCAGTCCCACATGGTAAGCTTGTAGCTTATAAAAGCTACATTTAAGTAATTAAAATTTTCAATTTGATTGCGCTACAATAGCTTACCATGTGGGACTGATTGCTGAATCCAACCGCATGGTGGAGGGATTACAGCTGAGACTGGAAGATATGTCAATTTTTCTTAGATTTTGAAGTAATAGAATAGAATGGATGTTTAGAAATACCAGTCTGAGTCCCGTTTACAGTGCCCCAATCCCGAAGACCGGGCCTGTAAAAAGCCAAAAACCTGAATAGAATGGATGACAGTGCTAAAACTGTCAAGATGTTTTGATTGTAGGAGAGAAGTGCAGACATGCTCACTGAAGGAGTGTAAGGGTCCTACGGGACCATCCACGAGTGAAAAACCAGCCCACTGGTTGGAATTCTCATACATTTTTGCCACCGAACATGAGATTAATGACAACCTTGATAAGTCCTTAATACATCTTATACTTGATAAACTAAAAATACAAAATGACCTTACCCGTAACAGCTTGAAAGGTAAACCTATACCTAGATCCTGGTATTAGACTCCTGAAGACTTGGCTGTAGCGGATGTGCCTCCCCCCCCCCTTTCTTTCTTTCCGAGGATGACTGGTCTGAGGGGAAGGGTCTAGGACTTGTTGTGCCGCCACCACTGGTCCCAGAAACATATTGTTGTCGTTGTCTGACCAAGTAAGGTCTTTTAGGTAAAAATTTGGAAATGTGTTGTGAGTTTTCCAGTGACAGGCTTGCATGATTTGGTCCACCAATACCCCACCATAAAAAGGCCTTAAGGCAAAGGCCCAAATGTCATGCGCTTAATTCTTGGACCAAGTCCAAGGCTTGTTGGTCTGCTTGTTTATAACAAAGTAGAATGGTTTGTTTCAACCATGAAGAAAGAGTAGCGGGCCTGATGTCTGAGGTGTGTCCTTTCCTGAAGGAGATGAAAGTGAGGGATCGAGACCCTCTCAGGTCTTTGGTTCGGTCCAAATAGTACCTCAGGGCCCGCACGGGACGCAAGGTCCTGTATTCTTTGAATTGTCTGTCTACAATGGTAGTTAGAGCAGGAATAGTCACCAGAGACACTTTGTGAACCTTCTCTTGCTAGTTGGTTTTTGGCTATAAAATCAGAAGAAGGGAACAAGGCAACCTTTTCCCATTGGCCTAGATTAGATACTTGTTTGCAACCCAGGCATGGATTCCGCTGTGCTTGCCGCAGGCCAAAGCTAGCAAGAAAGCAGTTTTGGAAGTAAGATGTTCGAGGTCTGTGTCTTTCATAGGCTCAAAGGGTGCTTTTGTGAGCTCATTGAGAACAACAGAAAGGTTCCATTTTGGAAGATTCCTGGAACTTTTGGGACGATCCCTGTGAAAACTGGAGAGTAACCTGTGAAGGTCTGAACTTTGTGTAATATGGTGGCCCGCTGGGCCAAACGTGTCAACAATGGCCATCCTGTAACCAACGATGGTCGAGGGGCGCCTGTTTAGATTTTGGTACAGGTACATGAAAAAAAAAATCTGAGATTTATTTCACAGATGGAGTGGAGAAATCCACCGAATTTTCTCTGGACCATTTCTAAAATAGAGTCCACTTGGACTTGTTGATGACCTCTGAGGGGCAGCAATTCTCTGTGCCACCTTCACAGAGAAGCCTTGTTCTTGGAGCTGTCCACTCCTAGACACCAAGCATGGAGGTTGAGATGATTGTGGGACTGTTTGAGAAAAGTTGTTGACACCGGGAGTTGCAGTGGGATCTCTGTTGAGAGCTACACTAGGTCCCAAAACCAGGGCATCCCTGGCCAGCCTGGGGCTATTACGATGATCAGGCAATAGCATTGCCTGATTTTGGATCACCCTGTGAAGGAGAGCCTTCGTAGGGTAAACATAGGCAGTGAGAGCCGTCCAGTTTATGTTCAGAGCATCTATGTCCCAAGCATTTGGGTCTGGGACAGGAGATACGTACCGTGGAAGGTTGTGGTTCAGATGAGTGGCAAATAAGTGGCCATTCTGTTGAATGCCCTGGGTTCGACCTGGACAGAATGTCGGCCATCACATTCAGGCACCCTGGAATGTGTCTGGCTTTCAATGTTATGTGATAGTGATGGCACCAGGTCATGATGTTCCACAGGAGAGCACACATCTCTGCTGAGTGAGTTCCTCCTTGTTTGTTTAAGTAGGCTACCACTGTTCGAGTTGTCCGTTGCAACTAGCGCTGTTTGGTTCTGGCACTGGTCCTTGAAGCTTCGAAGGGCCAGGGAGACCGCCTTCAATTCTAGTACGTTTATGTGTAGCCTTTTTCCCCGGTCTGACCACAGACCCTTGTAGAACCTGATCTAAGTGAGCGCCCCACCTTCGTTGAGGCGTCTGTAAAGAGTTGGATACTGTGGTCTTGGGATGAAGGTCTGCACCTTTCATCACTTTTGAGGGATTTTGCCACCAGTCTAAGTGTGCTGCAATGGCTTCCGTCCAAAGAAGGAGGCTGTCCAGCGACTGAGGATATCTCCAGTGCTCCTTGAGATGAAACTGAAAGGGCCTCATGTGAAGGCGTCCCTCCGGGACCGTTTTCTCCGTTGAGGCAAGCAACCCAATTAGCGACATCAAACATCTTTTGACTTGAGTCTTAGGATCAAATCCTGAAGTTGAGCTATCTCTCTTGAGTGGGATTTACAAGGGCTGAATCTAGATGGTATTCGTAGCCCACAAACGAAAAACACCTGAGTAGGTTTCAGTTCTGATTTTTTCTGATTTATGATCCACCCCAAGAACTGGGTTAGGTCTACCACTGCCTGAGTGTTCACTTGGGCTTCCTCCTGAGACTGGGACCTGATCAGCCAGTCGACCAGGTATAGGTGAAGCCTGAGTCCTCTAGAGAGGGCCATTAGCTTCACATCCTTTACAATCATTGTAAAGACCTGGGGGGCTGTGGCTAGACCGAAATGAAGGGAGGTGAACTGGAACACCTGTGACCTGAGGCAAAACCTTAGGTATTTCCTTGAGTATGGGTGGATGGGGGGGGAAGGTAAGCGTCTGATAGGTCTATCGACGGTACCCATTCCCCTGGAGTCAGGGAGGTCCTGATGGACTCTGGAGTTTCCATTAGAACTTTTCTATGTGTAGAAAAGTGTTGAGCCTGCTTAAGTCTATTACTGGCCTCCACCTTAAGGTGAGGCTTGGGGATTAGAAAACAGGCGACTGTAAAACCCCGAGAGATTTTACCTTTTCCCACCCTTTCTATTACGTTCTTTAACAGAAGAGACTAGATACAAGAGGCCAGAGCTTGGTCTTTTGAAGGGCCTTGTATTCTGACTGAATCAGAGGGAATCTGACCGGACTTGGATTTGAAAAGAATGACAGGATTTGTTTGCCAGTCTTTACTGAAAGAATGGAGGCGACCTCCTACTGGTGGACTGAGGCCGGCTTTGGAGGAGTCATTGGGGAAGGGTTTTCATGCCCTCGTCCCCTGGAGTGGGGTCGAAGACGACCTTGGAGCATCTGTTACTCGATTTCCCCCTACCTGGGGAAAACGATGGATACTGCTTGGAATGGAATGACCCCCATTGGGGTGGTTCCTGTAGGAACCTCTAGATTGTGGGGAATGGAAAGGGCTGATTAATAGGGCCTAAACCCTGAGTGTTATTACAAGTGCCTTGATGAGGAACTCCTGTCCCTCCTAAACTAGTTGTGAATGGGGGACTTTACGATCTAAAGATCCAGTATCTCACCTGAATTCACCATACCCCTTCTGACTACTTATATGCACCATGAAATTGAGTTTGACCTGTCTGGTAGTAGCCTTGCTACTGTCTTAACAGATATCCATAACCAGGTTGTATTCAGAGGAACCTAGGGAAGAGCAGCCTGAAGCTCAACTCTTGATGACCAGAAGGGGGAGGGGGGCTTACCCAAGGAGGCCCCTAGGGAGATACAGATTTGAAAACTTGTAATTTGTGTTCAAAACAAGGTTGTTCCATTCTAAGGGAAATTAACAGCCTAAGTTCCTGTTGGCCTGGTAAATCATTCAGAGTCCAGACTGTGGAGGATCTAGGCATAAATTCCCTGGGGGCAGGGAGGTTAAAAAAACTGCCTACGTTTCAATGTCCTCAGAAAATGGTTGGGGTGAAGTCAGGCAACCTACTTCCCTAAACATACAGAGTCAGAACAGAAAGGCTGGAGGACTTGGACTTGCACCGAAGCCTCCAATAAGGGATATTTACTGCCAGGCTTGTGAACTATTAGTCCAAGTGTGTGTTAGGATTGTTCAGAGTTCTGATCTGGAACCATCATCCGAACATCAGATTTAAGATCTGATCATCCGAGGATCAGATCTAGATACAATCATCCGAACATCAGATTTTAGATTAGATCATCCGAGCATTGGAACTTAGTGTAACATCCGATCATCCGAGCATAGGATGGGAGTAGCAGACATCCGAACCTCGGATCTGATATCAGAGCATCGGGTCTAGATGCAAGGAAAATCCGAGTATCAAATCATACTCGGGTGGATAGGAGTTGGGAATAATGCATCCAATTCTCGGTTGAATTAAAAAAAACTCGGATGAACTAGGTTCGGATCTGGCTTCAGAATCAAGCAGGGATCTGATCCACCCTGGCTAGAAAGGATGGATATTATAATTTCCATGTAAACTTTCCTTAAATGGTTCTTTGAAGAGAACTACACAACTGGATTTACATATGTAAATCAAGAGTGACACAAGGTCATCTGCCCCACCCGCCTCACTGCAGGTAGGGCTAGTTGTGAGATAAGGAAATCAATAAATACACAGAATATTATTAAATAACATAGAATCTAAAAAGCAAGTATAATATTTCTTATATTATAAAATTGGATGAATTAAAATAATACCAAACAAAGGTTACCTTAGTTTGAAGAAACACGTACTGTCTAGACGATTTGAGGAAGGATTCTATTCCTGTTTATTTAAGTATTAACATTTTAAATGGTCAATAATACAGGAAAGAAGGGATAAAATATGTTATTTCATTTTATTTATTCAATTTTATTTAATTTTATTAGTAAACGTGCTGTAAGAAACACGCGTCTCTCAGCACATGCTGTCTAGACGTGACGCCATAACAGGGGTTTTCCCGAGGATTCCCCCAGTTAGTTTCGTGCTTTATATCACATTTTAACCCTTAAAATGGACAAATAGAGAAGAAGAACGGGGATAAACCCTTACAAAATTTATGTTATTTGATTTCAACAGGTATATATTCCTGTATACAAACTACCTACACGAGACATGAAACTTGCATTAGTTTGCAAGCCGTCTCGACAAAAAATGGAAGTTGTTTCCGATGATTTCACTTGACAAGGACTCGTTTGTGTTACATTTATATATTTTTAAACCCTAAAATGGTCAAATAATGAAGAAGATAGGGGTTAAATATTCTATTTTATTTTATTTTATTTTATTGACAGGCATATATATATATATATATCCTGTATTAGAAACTACATAAACAAGTCGCTGTTTCTTTACAACGTGAACCCGGAAGTGGACTTCAGTTGTAAAATATGCTAAAAATACTTATCTGAACTATGAAAGGTAACCAAAAAATGATTCTATATAATAAAACAAAGAAACTGATGTAGTTTCCATATCCAACGACAAGTATATCCTTGTAAAAACAAGACCACTGCCGCGGTATGTATCTCCCGCCGAGTACCGCAGGGGAAGAAATACTACATTGAAATTTTTCCCCTTTGCATAGGACACTGTTGTACCATCCTGCAGGTCGAAAATTCGCTTGAAACCGCTCTATCTGTTATGATTTTCGAGATATTGACACTTTTCCATTTTCAGCAAAAATCCAAGATGGCCGCCGAAAGTGGCGAAAAATGAAATTTTTCCCCTTTGGACAGGACACTCTTGTATCACCCTGTGGGTCAAAAAATCGCTCGAAATCGCTCGATCTGTTACGGTTTTCGAGATATTGACACTTTTTCATTTTCCGCAAAAAATGTAAGATGGCCGCCAAAAGTGGCGAAAATTGAAATTTTCCCCCTTTGACCAGGAGACTCTTGTACCACCCTGCAGGTCAAAAATTTGCTCAAAATCGCTCTATCTCTTACGGTTTTCGAGATATTGACACTTTTCTATTTTCCGCAAAAATCCAAAAAGGCCGCCAAAAGTGGCGAAAATTGATATTTTACCCCTTTGCACAGGACATTCTTGTACTACCTTGCAGGTCAAAAATTCGCTCGAAATTGCTCTATCTCTTATGGTTTTCGAGATATTCACACTTTTTCATTTTTTTCCGCTAAAATCCAAGAAGGCCGCCAAAAGTGGCGAAAATTGAAATCTTTCCCCTTTGCATAGGACACTTTTGTACTACCCTGAAGGTCTAAATGCAATAGTTTTCAAGTTACAAGTGATTTCACTCATGATGGAAGTTAGTGAAAAATCCAAAAGTAGCTATTGCTCACTTATCTATTGAGATAGACACCCAAGTTACTCACCATGTTGTTGCTGTGGGAAAAAGTAGGTGAATAACATATTTTAACAAAATGCTCTAAATACAATACTTTTCAAGTTATAATCGATTTAGTGCATGATTTAATTAATTTTAATGCATTAAAAATTATTTTAATAATTCATAAAAAAACTTTAGCATGTGAAATATCTCCAAAATGTAGGTGAATGAGTTATTTGAGAAATACTGGCTATCTGCAATACTTTTTGTGATAATAGGCAATTACTCATTTTGAGTAGGTGAGTAATTAGATATGGATCTGAAAATTCACTAATTGAAAGTTCTCCCAAAATATAGGTGAAGTGAGTTATTTGAAAAATACTGGCTATCTGCAATACTTTTAGAGATAATTCGCATTTACTCATTTTGAGTAGGTGAGTAATTACCTACAGGTTTGGAACTTCACCATGTGAAAGCTCTTCCAAAAGTAGATGAATGAGTTATTTGATAAAAATTGGGTACCCACAATACTTTTAGAGATAATTAGCATTTATTCATTTTGAGTAGGTGAGTAATTACCTACGAGTCTGAAACTTCACCATGTGAAAGCTCTTTCAAAAGTAGATGAATGAGTTATTTGAGAAAAATTGGCTATCTGCAATACTTTTAGAGAGAATTCGCATTTACTCATTTTGAGCAGGTGAGTAATTAGCTATGGGTCTGAAACTTCACCATGTGACAGCTCTTCCAAAAGTAGATGAATGAGTTATTTGAGAAAAATTGACTATCTGCAATACTTTCAGAGATAATTCGCATTTACTCATTTTGAGTAGGTGAGTAATTAGCTACAGGTCTGAAACTTCACCAAGTGAAAGCTCTCCTAAAAGTACATGAATGAGTTATTTGAGAAAAATTGGCTATCTGCAATACTTTTAGAGATAATTCGCAGTTACTCATTTTGAGTAGGTGAGTAATTAGCTACAGGTCTGAAACTTCACCATGTGAAAGCTCTCCCAAAAGTAGGTGAATGAGTTATTTGAGAAAAATTGGCTATATGCAATACTCTTAGAGATAATTCGCAGTTACTCATTTTGAGTAGGTGAGTTATTACCTATGGGTCTGAAACTTTGCCATGTGAAAGCTCTTCGAAAAGTAGATGAATGAGTTATTTGAGAAAAATTGGCTATCTGCAATACTTTTAGAGAGAATTCGCATTTACTCATTTTGAGTAGGCGAGTAATTAGCTATGGGTCTGAAACTTCACAATGTGAAAGCTCTTCCAAAAGTAGATGAATGAGTTATTTGATAAAAATTGGCTATCTGCAATACTTTTAGAGATAATTAATATTTACTCATTTTGAGCGGGTGAGAAATTAGCTACAGGTCTGAAACTTCACCAAGTGAAAGCTCTCCCAAAAGTAGATGAATGAGTTATTTGAGAAAAATTGGCTATCTCCTATACTTTTAGAGATAATTCGCATTTACTCATTTTGAGTAGGTGAGAAATTAGCTATGGGTCTGAAACTTCACCATGTGAAAGCTCTTCCAAAAGTAGATGAATGAGTTATTTGAGAAAAATTGGCTATCTGCAATACTTTTAGAGATAGTTTGCATTTACTCATTTTGAGTAGGTGAGTAATTAGCTACGGGCGTGAAACTTCACCAAGTGAAAGCTCTCCCAAAAGTAGATGAATGACTTATTTGAGAAAAATTGGGTATCTGCAATTCTTTTAGAGATAATTCGCATTTACTCATTTTGAGTAGGTGAGTAATTACCTATGGGTCTGAAACTTCACCATTTGAAAGCTCTCTCAAAAGTAGATGAATGAGTTATTTGAGAAAAATTGGCTATCTGCAATACTTTTAGAGATAATTCGCATTTACTCATTTTGAGTAGGTGAGTAATTAGCTACGGGTCTGAAACTTCACCAAGTGAAAGCTCTCCCAAAAGTAGGTGAATGAGTTATTTGAGAAAAATTGGCTATCTGCAATACTTTTAGAGATAATTTGCATTTACTCATTTTGAGTAGGCGAGTAATTAGCTATGGGTCTGAAACTTCACCATGTGAAAGCTCTTCCAAAAGTAAATGAATGAGTTGTTTGAGAAAAAATGGCTATCTGCAATACTTTTACAGATATTTAACATTTACTCATTTTGAGTAGGTGAGAAATTAGCTACAGGTCTCACACTTCACCAAGTGAAAGCTCTCCCAAAAGTAGATGAATGAGTTATTTGAGAAAAATTGGCTATCTGCAATACTTTTAGAGATAATTAGCATTTACTCATTTTGAGTAGGTGAGTAATTAGCTACGGGTCTGAAACTTCACCAAGTGAAAGCTCTTCCAAAAGTAGGTGAATGAGTTATTTGAGAAAAATTGGCTATCTGCAATACTTTTAGAGAGAATTCGCATTTACTCATTTTGAGTAGGTGAGTAATTAGCTATGGGTCTGAAACTTCACCATGTGAAAGCTCTTCCAAAAGTAGATGAATGAGTTATCTGAGAAAAATTGGCTATCAGCAATACTTTTAGAGATAATTCGCATTTACTCATTTTGAGTAGGCGAGTAATTAGCTATGGGTCTGAAACTTCACCATGTGAAAGCTCTTCCAAAAGTAAATGAATGAGTTATTTGAGAAAAATTGGCTATCTGCAATACTTTTCGAGATATTTAGCATTTACTCATTTTGAGTAGGTGAGAAATTAGCTACAGGTCTGACACTTCACCAAGTGAAAGCTCTCGCAAAAGTAGGTGAATGAGTTATTTGAGAAAAATTGGCTATCTTCTATACTTTTAGAGATAATTCGCATTTACTCATTTTGAGTAGGTGAGAAATTAGCTAGGGGTCTGAAACCTCACTAAGTGAAAGCTCTTCCAAAAGTATATGAATGAGTTATTTGAGAAAAATTGGCTATCTGCAATACTTTTAGACATAATTAGCATTTACTCATTTTGAGTAGGTGAGTAACTAGCTACGCATCTGAAACTTAACCAAGTGAAAGCTCTCCCAAAAGTAGGTGAATGAGTTATTTGAGAAAAAATGGCTACCTGCAATACTTTTAGAGATAATTCGCATTTACTCATTTTGAGGAGGTGAGTAAGTAGGCCAAAGTTCACCAAACCATTTTCCCCTTAGCATAGGATACTCTAGTACTACCCTGTGGTTCAAAAATTTGCTCGAAATTTCTCTATCTCTTACAGTTTGAGAGATATTTCTGATTTTTCACATTTTCACTAATAGTAGCAATAAAGTAGCCATTACTCACTTGTACATTGAGCAACAGTTGTGAAACTTAAATATGTTACAGTTCACAAACAAGAGGAGAGTGCCCGTGAACGGGCACTGTGTCAGCTGACTGAATGTTTTTGATTTGTGATGATGATAATGAGAGGAAAGCATAATTATCAGGGAAAGGGCTGTACAGAAATACAGTAAATGGTAACTGAACAGCATGTTCGAAAGATATTCCGAAGCTGACAGAAGAAAACGACAAAAAAGTTGTGCCCTGCAAATGGTATTATGAAATAAAGTAACAAGGGAATTGTTTAAGGGTAAAAAGTAGGTTAAAAATATTTAAAGAAATACTATAAATGCAATATCCTCGTTCCACCATGAAGAAGGGGTCCAAAGGTCAAATTTGACCATACCAAAAGATTCCCAGCCAAAGAATTTAGGATGGTTTACCATCCCAAACCTCTCGGACCAATAATAAGTGAGTTATAGGCACTTTTTAAGTTTGGCTATCCTTGTTTGACCTTGAAGGAGGGGGTCCAAGGTCAAATCCGACCACACAAAAAAATTCCCAGCCCATGATTTCCTGTAGCTTGTTTACCATCCCAAACTTGTAGGACCAATAATAAGCGAGTTCTAAGCAATTGTAAGTTTGGCTATCCTCAACTGCCCTTGAAGGAGGGGTCCCAGGTCAAATCTGACCACACCAAAAGAATCCCAGCCCATGATTTCCTATATGTTGGTTTACCATCCCAAACCTCCAAGACCAATAATACGCGATTTATAAGCACTTTAAGTTTGGCTATCTTCGTTTGACCTGGAAGGAGGGGGTCCAAGGTCAAATCCGACCACACAAAAAAATTCCCAGCCCATGATTTCCTGTAGCTTGTTTACCATCCCAAACTTGTAGGACCAATAATAAGCGAGTTCTAAGCAATTGTAAGTTTGGCTATCCTCAACTGCCCTTGAAGGAGGGGTCCCAGGTCAAATCCGACCACACCAAAAGATTCCCAGCCCATGATTTTCTATAGGTTGGTTTTCCATTCGAAACCTCTAGGACCAATAATAAGTGAGTTATAAGCACTTTTAAGTTTGGCTATCCTCATTTGACCTTGAAGGAGGGGTCCAAGGTGAAATCCGACCACACCAAAAAATTCCCAGCTCATGATTTTCTATAGGTTGGTTTTCATTCCAACCTCTGGGACCAATAATAAGCGAGTTATAAGCACTTTTATGTTTGGCTATCCTCATTTGACCTTGAAGGAGGGTTCCAAGGTCAAATCGGACCATATTAACAGATTCCCAGCCCATGATTTCCTACAGGTTGGATACAATGATTTACTCAACAGTGAGAACCTGAAAGAAGCTATTGCTCAGCTATCCCATGACATAGAGGTCTGCAATTTCACTATGTTATAGCTGACCAAAACGTCTGTGAATAACATATTTAACAAAAGACTCTAAATGTAATAATTTTCAAGTTACAACTGATTTACTCAAGAGTGAGAACCTCAAAGTAACTATTACTCAGCTATGCAATGAGCTACATGTCTGAATTTTTGCTCTGTTATAGCTGACCTAAAAGTAGCTGAACAACATATTTAAGCAAAATACTGTAAATGCAATAGTTTTCAAGTTACAACTGATTTACTCAATAGTGAGAACCAGAAAATAGCTATTGCTCCGCTATGCCATGAGTTATAGGTCTGTAATTTCACTATGTTATAGCTAACCCAAAAGTAGGTGAACAATATATTTTAACAAATTACTCCAAATGCAATATTTTTCAAGTTATTTCAAGCACTTTTAAGTTTGGCTATCCTCATTTGACCTTGAAGGAGGGGTCCAAGGTGAAATCCGACCACACCAAAAAATTCCCAGCTCATGATTTTCTATAGGTTGGTTTTCATTCCAACCTCTGGGACCAACAATAAGCGAGTTATAAGCACTTTTATTTTTGGCTATCCTCATTTGACCTTGAAGGAGGGTTCCAAGGTCAAATCGGACCATATTAACAGATTCCCAGCCCATGATTTCCTACAGGTTGGATACAATGATTTACTCAACAGTGAGAACCTGAAAGAAGCTATTGCTCAGCTATCCCATGACATAGAGGTCTGCAATTTCACTATGTTATAGCTGACCAAAACGTCTGTGAATAACATATTTAACAAAATACTCTAAATGTAATAATTTTCAAGTTACAACTGATTTACTCAAGAGTGAGAACCTCAAAGTAACTATTACTCAGCTATGCAATGAGCTACATGTCTGAATTTTTGCTCTGTTATAGCTGACCTAAAAGTAGCTGAACAACATATTTAAGCAAAATACTGTAAATGCAATAGTTTTCAAGTTACAACTGATTTACTCAATAGTGAGAACCAGAAAATAGCTATTGCTCCGCTATGCCATGAGCTATAGGTCTGTAATTTCACTATGTTATAGCTAACCCAAAAGTAGGTGAACAATATATTTTAACAAAATACTCCAAATGCAATATTTTTCAAGTTATAGCTGATTTACTCAACAGTCAGTGCCTAAGAACAGCTATTGCTCAGTTGTGCCATGAGCTACAGGTCTGTAATTTCACTATGTTATAGCTGACCCAAAAGTAGCTGAATAACATATTTGCACAAATTTCTGTAAAGGCAATAGTTTTCCAATTACAACTGATTTACTCAACAGTGAGAACTTCAAAGTAGCTATTACTCAGCTATGCAATGAGCCACAGGTCTGGAACTTCACTATGTTATAGCTGACCCCAAAATAGGTGAATAACATATTGAAACAAAATACTCTAAATGCAATAGTTTCCAAGTTATAAGCGATTTACTCAACAGTGATAACCTAAAAGTAGCTATTACTCAGCTATGCCATGAGCTACAGGTCTGAAATTTTACTATGTTATAGCTGACCCAAAAGTAGGTGAACAACATATTTAAGCAAAATACTGTAAATGCAATAGTTTTCAAGTTACAACTGATTTACTCAATAGTGATGACCTAAAAGTAGCTATTACTCAGCTATGCCATGAGCTACAGGTCTGAAATTTTACTATGTTATAGTTGACCCAAAAGTAGCTGAATAACATATTTATACTAAATTCTCTAAATGCAATAGTTTTCCAATTACAACTGATTTACTCAATAGTGAGAACCTCAAAGTAGTTATTACTCAGCTATGCAATGAGCTACAGGTCTGAAATTTCACTATGTTATAGCTGACCCAAAAGTAGGTGAACAACATATTAAAGCAAAATACTGTAAATGCAATAGTTTTCAAGTTACAACTGATTTACTCAATAGTGATGACCTAAAAGTAGCTATTACTCAGCTATGCCATGAGCTACAGGTCTGAAATTTTACTATGTTATAGCTGACCCAAAAGTAGGTGAACAACATATTTAAGCAAAATACTGTAAATGCAATAGTTTTCAAGTTACAACTGATTTACTCAATAGTGATGACCTAAAAGTAGCTATTACTCAGCTATGCCATGAGCTACAGGTCTGTAATTTCACTATGTTATAGCTGACCCAAAAGTAGCTGAATAACATATTTATACGAAATTCTCTAAATGCAATAGTTTTCCAATTACAACTGATTTACTCAATAGTGAGAACTTCAAAGTAGCTATTACTCAGCTATGCAATGAGCCACAGATCTGAAACTTCACTATGTTATAGCTGATCCCAAAATAGGTGAATAACATATTGAAACAAAATACTCTAAATGCAATAGTTTCCAAGTTATAAGCGATTTACTCAACAGTGATAACCTAAAAGTAGCTATTACTCAGCTATGCAATGAGTCACGGTTCTGGAACTTCACTATGTTATAGCTGACCCCAAAATAGGTGAATAACATATTGGAAACAAAATACTCTAAATGCAATAATTTCCAAGTTATAAGCGATTTACTCAACAGTGATAACCTAAAAGTAGCTATTACTCAGCTATGCCATGAGCTACAGGTCTGAAATTTTACTATGTTATAGCTGACCCAAAAGTAGGTGAACAACATATTTAAGCAAAATACTGTAAATGCAATAGTTTTCAAGTTACAACTGATTTACTCAATAGTGATGACCTAAAAGTAGCTATTACTCAGCTATGCCATGAGCTACAGGTCTGAAATTTTACTATGTTATAGCTGACCCAAAAGTAGGTGAACAACATATTTAAGCAAAATACTGTAAATGCAATAGTTTTCAAGTTACAACTGATTTACTCAATAGTGATGACCTAAAAGTAGCTATTACTCAGCTATGCCATGAGCTACAGGTCTGAAATTTTACTATGTTATAGCTGACCCAAAAGTAGGTGAACAACATATTTAAGCAAAATACTGTAAATGCAATAGTTTTCAAGTTACAACTGATTTACTCAATAGTGATGACCTAAAAGTAGCTATTACTCAGCTATGCCATGAGCTACAGGTCTGAAATTTTACTATGTTATAGTTGACCCAAAAGTAGCTGAATAACATATGTATACTAAATTCTCTAAATGCAATAGTTTTCCAATTACAACTGATTTACTCAACAGTGATAACCTAAAAGTAGCTATTACTCAGCTATGCCATGAGCTACAGGTCTGAAATTTTACTATGTTATAGCTGACCCAAGAGTAGGTGAACAACATATTTAAGCAAAATACTGTAAATGCAATAGTTTTCAAGTTACAACTGATTTACTCAATAGTGATGACCTAAAAGTAGCTATTACTCAGCTATGCCATGAGCTACAGGTCTGAAATTTTACTATGTTATAGTTGACCCAAAAGTAGCTGAATAACATATTTATACTAAATTCTCTAAATGCAATAATTTTCCAATTACAACTGATTTACTCAATAGTGAGAACCTCAAAGTAGTTATTACTCAGCTATGCAATGAGCTACAGGTCTGAAATTTCACTATGTTATAGCTGACCCAAAAGTAGGTGAACAACATATTGAAACAAAATACTCTAAATGCAATAGTTTCCAAGTTATAAGCGATTTACTCAACAGTGATAACCTAAAAGTAGCTATTACTCAGCTATGCCATGAGCTACAGGTCTGAAATTTTACTATGTTATAGTTGACCCAAAAGTAGCTGAATAACATATGTATACTAAATTCTCTAAATGCAATAGTTTTGAAGTTATAAGCAATTTACTCAACAGTGATAACGTAAAAGTAGCTATTACTCAGCTATGCCATGAGCTACAGGTCTAAAATTTTACTATGTTATAGCTGACCCAAAAGTAGCTGAATAACATATTTATACGAAATTCTCTAAATGCAATAGTTTTTAAGTTACAAGTGATTCTACTCATGATGGAAGTTACTGAAAAGCCCAAAAGTAGCTATTACTCACTTAGCTATTGAGACAGGCACCCAACTTACTCACCATATTGTAGCTATGAAAAAAGTAGCTGAATAACATATTTTAACAAAATGCTCTAGATGCAACACTTTTCAAGTTATAAATGATTTTGTGCATGATTTCATGAATGTTAATGCATTAAAAATTATTAAAAAAATTTATTAAAAAAAAAGTAAGAGAGATCCAGGTCTCATACTCACACAAGAGAATCTACCTCTGGCCTAGTACATATATGCAAGATATGAGAGAAATCCCTGCAATAGTCACTGAGAAAATTGTGATAAAAAGTTGAAATTTTCACACTTTTGGTGGGGGTACCCCCCTTGTAATGTCTCTAGCAAACAGACGAACAGACAGATTTGCATGCCTTGAACAATTTTTCATCCTCGATAGATAAGGTATCTTTTAAAAAAAACAGCACGTCTCTAGGCCTTGTAGTTTTGGAGGAGAAGTTGTTCACGCGGACGCGGACGCGTACGCCGCAGAGTGACGACATAATGCCAGCTGACTGACAAGTCAGCTGACATAAAAAGTACATGAACAACATATTTGAGAGAAATTGTGTAGCTGCAATACTTTTGAAGATACAAGCCATTTACTCATTATGGTTATCATTAAAAATTGAAAAAGTAGCTATTACTCACTTAGCTATGGAGATACACTTCCAAATTACTGACCATGTTGTAGCTGTGGAGAAAGTAGCTGAACATCATATTGGAACAAAATTGTGTAGCTGCAATACTTTTGAAGATATAAGCCATTTACTCATTGACAGTTAAAAGTCATATAATTATATTAGGTAAAAGCGCTATTACTCACTCAAAAGTAGGCCAAAGTTCACCAAACCTTTCCCCCCTTAGCAATAGGATACTCTAGTACTACCCTGTGGGTCAAAAATTTGCTCGAAATTGCTCTATATCTTACGGTTTGAGAGATATTTCTGATTTTTCACATTTTCACTAAAAGTAGCAATAAAGTAGCCATTACTCACTTGTACATCGAGCAACAGTTGTGAAACTTAAATATGTTACAGTTCACAAAAAAGTACATGAACAACATATTTGAGAGAAATTGTGTAGCTGCAATACTTTTGAAGATATAAGCCATTTACTCATTATGGTTATCATTAAAAATTGAAAAAGTAGCTATTACTCACTTAGCTACGGAGATACACTTCCAAATTACTGACCATGTTGTAGCTGTTGAGAAAGTAGCTGAACATCATATTGGAACAAAATTGTGTAGCTGCAATACTTATGAAGATATAAGCCATTTACTCATTGACAGTTATAAGTCATATAATTATATTAGGTAAAAGCGCTATTACTCACTCAAAAGTAGGCCAAAGTTCACCAAACTTTCCCCCCCCCCTTAGCAATAGGATACTCTAGTACTACCCTGTGGGTCAAAAATTTGCTTGAAATTGCTCTATATCTTACAGTTTGAGAGATATTTCTGATTTTTCACATTATCAGTAAAAGTAGCAATAAAGTAGCCATTACTCACTTGTACATTGAGCAACAGTTGTGAAACTTAAATATGTTACAGTTCACAAAAAAGTACATGAACAACATATTTGAGAGAAATTGTGTAGCTGCAATACTTTTGAAGATATAAGCAATTTACTCATTATGGTTATCATTAAAAATTGAAAAAGTAGCTCTTACTCACTTAGCTATAGAGATACACTTCCAAACTACTGGCCATGTTGTAGCAGTGGAGAAAGTAGCTGAACAACATATTGGAACAAAATTGTGTAGCTGCAATACTTTTGAAGATATAAGCCATTTACTCATTATGGTTATCATTAAAAACTGAAAAAGTAGCTATTACTCACTTAGCTACGGAGATACACTTCCAAACTACTGACCATGTTGTAGCAGAGGAGAAAGTAGCCGAACAACATATTGGAACAAAATTGTGTAGCTGCAATACTTTTGAAGATATAAGCAATTTACTCATTATGGTTATCATTAAAAATTGAAAAAGTAGCTATTACTCACTTAGCTATGGAGATACACTTGCAAACTACTGACCATGTTGTAGCTGTGGAGAAAGTAGCTGAACAACATATTGGAACAAAATTGTGTAGCTGCAATACTTATGAAGATATAAGCCATTTACTCATTATGGTTATAATTAAAAATTGACAAAGTAGCTATTACTCACTTAGCTATGGAGATACACTTCCAAACTACTGACCATGTTGTAGCTGTGGAGAAAGTAGCTGAACAACATATTAGAACAAAATACTGTAAATGCAATAGTTTCAGAGTTATAAGCCATATAATTATATTAGCTAAAATAGCTATTACTCACTCAAAAGTAGGCCAAAGTTCACCAAACCCCAAAAATATTGAAGAGCAAAAAAATTCATTAGGACTTGTGATTTACCAAAAATGTGTAACTGTAGTAGTTTCAGAGAAAACTGCGTGACACACGCACGCACGCACGCACGCACGTACACACGCACATGGTGCAAATTATGATCTCCCTCCGGCAAGCCGGGCGGGAGATAATATAAAACTTTCCTTCTAAAATAAAGCATGTTTTAAAATCACGCGGCCAACGAGAAAAGGAGATGAATGTGAGAGTGTACCGTGAGACGACAACCAGAGGCTACGGCCAACTATAAATGTCTATTTTTCTTAGACGTTGACCGTGATGCCTTGCGGCCATCCGAGTACAGCAATCAGTCCCACATGGTAAGCTATTGTAGCGCAATAAAAGCTGTAACTTATGACCCCATGGTAAACTGCAATGTATAAGTTTAAATGTCACCATAAAGCTAATAACCATCTCTCCAGTTTAAAATTGAGTAATTTCCCATCATACAGTAACAGCAAATCACCAAATAAGTATATATAATATATATACACATGCATATTTACTGAAAATCACCATAATTGATTTCACATACCCTGTATTTACTGTAACATGTATGGTATTTGTTGGTTACATATTTATTAATTTATTTACAAAAAAAATAGCACTTGTTTATGCTAAAATGGCAAAACTAACACATTAACAAAGGATGCCAAGGAATAAAAAACCCTATTACCTCATCTTTATTTTCCAGTACTGCGGTTGAATGCATTACATATATAATAAATAAGTATAATTCTTAAGTTGTTAAGTCTTTCAACATAAACTGGTTTAAAGCTATTTTAAATTTGTTGTAACAATATCAACAGCCAGACTTTTGTCCACTTACTTTTGGAGGCACAGGCAGCATGGAGAGCCCTTGGTTCATTCATGTATGACAAATCCCACATGGAGAAGATACCAGGTGTAATGAGTTTCACTTCAGAGGAGCAGTGCTGAAAAATGCTTGTGAGATCAGAGGTATAGAGGTACCCACCGACTAGAATACCATGTCCATTCACTTCAACTATAGGGCAGTGCGACCGCATATCTGATGTACCAATCACACCGGTTGCAAGCCATCTTTTCATTTTACTGTGATAATAATGATTTCTGCCCCAAGCCACTTTGTCTTGAGCATCATTTCTCACCATCATTAGTTCATCCAAAAAAGGATACTCCATCACCATTTCTTGCTGGTAGTCCACGATGCCTCCAACTTGTATTAATGTGGAGCTGTCATACCTGACTTTGGTCCTGTAATCATACACTAGGTGCTTCTGATTAGCTTGCTGCATGTAATACTTGCAGAACTTCAGGATCTCTCTGCACTTTTTATTTGACACAAATGGCTCTTGGGAACTAGCAAAGTCTATGGTCGGCCACCCATCCTGTACATAACGAATCTTGTCAAGAACTTCATGCACATGTTCCTCTCTTCCAACAGGGTCATGGTCATACCACTGTAAGACACATTTTAAAAGCTTCCCCTCTGTAGTTGTACAGAGAGAATCCTCTTTCAAATAATTCATGAGAGTCCTATAATCCAACTGAAGGAATTTCTTTGTTCGTGAAAACTCTAGAAAATTTCCCAAAATTAAGCGTTTCTGAGCTTCTTTTAGCTCTGTAAGACCAAAGTTCATGCCCAGTGTGACAATATCGTCAGAATCCTCAAGGTTCATGATGGTGTTCAAATAGATTTGACAGAGATTTATTGCTGGTCTCATTTGAAGAAACGTGGCCACTTCCAAAATTTCTGGTAATATGTGGATGTTTAATTTAAGTTTACCTGTATATGCAAAGTCTAACAGTGGCCTAAACCCCTTTAGAGAGACTTCGGTTAATTCAAATTTGTCCACATTACTATCTCTCATTCCATGAGAAAACAAAGCACGGAAGTAATCACTGCAACCTGCAAGGACCATCTTGTGAACCTGTTCCAATTAAAAAAATCTGTTTTATAATCTAGTCTCTGAAGCTTTCAGAAATACCGTATATATTGATTCTCAATGGATAATGACACAATACTGCAATAGTTTCATACTTCAAAAATTCCGCTAAAACAACATATTTTAAAGTTTAAACCTCTTTCTTTTGTCTGTCTCTGTGTTTTTTGTTTACATGTAATTGGATCAGATTTTTATTTATTTGAGACAGTTTACTAAAGTTACTGATAATATGTCATGATTCCTAATTTAGCATGATCACTTAACCAAGAATTGTGTTTGCTCATTGAATAAACAGATAAGAAATAAATCAAGGATATCTGACCCATTCAAACTAATCTCTGAAACGTAAGGTCAAAGTGTCTCTAAGGCTTAGGGAGTACACTTAAAAATACTTACACTCGAAATATTGTACACAATGAGCCTGGAGATTTTTTTTTTTTTTTTTTTTTTTGCATATTCATCATATAACAAAAAATCTACAGCACACAAAAGACGGAGTTAGAAAAATCAGATACACTTTGTTTCTTCAGCCCATTCAAAAACCTATTACTTACCATGAATTCTTCATCTTCAACCATCAGAGAAAAATCACAAAAGAGGCCCTCTTGTCTGAACTCACTGAATCTTGACAATATTTGTGGACCATATTCTTCAGAGTAAAGTTCCCGTAGTACATCTTGTTGTGCAGGAATGCAAAGAGCATTAGTTGCATGATTAAGCCCATTACTACTACATAGGTTATGCATGGGAAAACTCAGAGCCATTATTGCTGTCAGAGAAAGTCAACACTTTCATAAAACATACTATCAATTGATCTGTACCTCCTAGAAGTGGCTTTCCCTGTCAAGAAATACAAAACACCAAATGTAAACATAAGAATAAATTCATCATTAAGCAAATTCTTCTTGAAATTAATAATAATAATAATATCTATATCATTTTTGTGTGTGTATGTAAAATAGATACAAATACAGTTACATAGATCAGGGTCTGAACAAAGCACTTCATACTTGCACACTGACAGAATTAAGAAACTGATATAGCAGAAGGTTCAGCTTATCTAGGTATACCAGTCACAGTTACATAGTACCTATTATAGAACATCTTGAACATCCAACTAAAATTTTTAATTAACATCACAACAATCCTTATATCTAGAAATATATGTGTTGCAGACTTTTAAACATTTCAACTTTTAAATTCCAATCCATATACATCACAAGAAATTATTCACTATCAGGTATCAGCACACATCTTGAAATCATGTCCCCAGAAACTGTAAATGGATAAAAATTTCAATGTAAAAGGATACAGATACATGTGCTTAAATATGTCATTTATTCCTGGCTAACTCTAGGGTCCATGTTATGTCATGCAGATTAAAAATCTGTTACAAAATAGTCCTACACAAAATTTTTTTTCAATATTTTAATGTAGTGGCTCATGTCATGTATCCAGTAACTGAACACAACAAGCTCTGGTCACGGAATTACTAAATTTTAAATCTATAAGGGCAGAAAATATGACTTTTACATTTTGAAACAGCAAGTAAAAGATATTAAAATCAATGTAAAATATCATTGTCTTTGTCAGCACCATTATTTGATGCAGGCCAATTATGAAAAGGTTACAAAAAGGAAATAAAAGTTTTTCCTGTTTGTTTGTCAACCAGTTGAGTCTCAGTTGTCAGTCTCAGTTGAGCAGAAGTAGATTGCGCAGACAGATTGCCCGGTGCAATGCAATCATAAATAGAGACAAGGCTGAATACTACAGCACCATCATTAGTGATAACAGCTATGACCCAAAGAAGCTACGGTATACACTTTGTCATGTCCTCGATAAGGATCAAGAGACGACTTTCCCTCCTCATCAGTCTGAGAAATCCTTAGCAAACAAATTTGCTTCCTTCTTTATTAAAAAAAATCAAAAGGATCCGTGACATGTTCACAGCCTCTTCGACAACAGTCATACCACCCATGTGTACACCTCCCAACCTATCTCGCTTCAATGAGGTTTCAGAGAACGAGGTACTAAAAATCATCAAAAATTCCCCTACAAAATTATGTCTTTTCGATCCAGTGCCTACTTTCCTTTTGAAACATTTTGTGGAAATTTTACTTCCGTCAATTACAAAACTTGTCAATCTGTCATTAGCTGAAGGTGTACTTCCTCAAAATTCAAGAAGGTGGTTGTCACTTCCCTCATTGAAAAAGCATCACTCCCAAATGAACCTCTGCAAGATTATCGACCAGTATCAGGACTATGTTTCATGTCAAAATTGGTGGAGCGGATATAATTGTCAAACAGTTCATGCAACATATCAATAGTAACAATCTTGATAATCCTAGGCAATCTGCATACAAAAGTGATCACTCCACGGAAACCGCCCTGCTGTATATCAAAAACGTGATCCATCTCTCACTATCACTGCATTGGGCCTACTGGGTCTGTCGGCTGCGTTCAACATAATTGACCACACTACTCTTCTTAATTGTTTTAAGTCATGGTTTGGTGTGTGCGGCCCAGCCTTGAAATGGGTTCACGTCCTATCTCTGCCACCATTTCCAAGCAATTCAAATTGGGTTAACCCTCTCTGAATTGCATGAGCTGCTGTTTGGAGTGCCACAAGGCTCAATCCTTGGTCCTCTGCTGTTCTCCTTATACACCACTCCTTTGATTAAAGTTATTGGAACGCATCCTGACATCAAATACCACTTTTATGCAGATGATACGCAGTTGTTTATTCATATGTCTCACAAAAATGCAACCCAGGCTTTTGACAAACTGAATTCATGTCTTCTTAATGTTCAGAAATGGATGTTGTCAAGTATGCTCAAATTAAATCCTGACAAAACAGAGTTTATCATCTTTGGATCCCATGCTCAACTCAAGAAATTAGATCCCTATCTCCCAGTTAGGATATTTGGTAATTTCATGCATCCAGCAGTTGTTGTAATGAACCTTGGTATCTGGTTTGATGCAAATTTCTCCTTTACTGATCATATCTGCAATATTTCTAAGACATGCTTCATTCAAATTTGTGATCTCAGGTGGGTTAGACTGCACTTGACTGATGAGGCTGCTATCCTGGCAGCTAATGCCTTGGTGAGCAGTCGCCTTGATTACTGCAACTCTCTCTTCAGGAGTCTGTCCAGTCTCAACATGCTCAAACTAGTGTATTCAAAACAACCTTGCTAGGATTGTCACAAACTGTAACAAATACACACGGGCATCGCCTATTCTCAAACGACCCCATTGCCTCCCAGTTGAATTTCGCTGTATCTTCAAAACTGCTACTCTAGTTTACAAGTTTCTTCACAGTGGTCATCCCAGTTACTTTGGTCCTCTTTTGTCTACTCATTGCGGAAGATATAGTACAAGATACAACCGTCCAGATAAAAAGTTCTTGGAGGTTCCTCAATTCTGTTCATCTGTACATAAGTCAAAAAAAACTTTGGCCACAGCTTTGCTTTTGATGCTCCCACGGTTTGGAATCATTTGCCTGATGAGGTCCGTTCTGCCCCAAATCTTGCCTGTTTCAGGAAAAGGTTAAAATCGTATCTCTTCATTAAGCCATTTCCAACT
This sequence comes from Sabellastarte sp. h YS-2021, assembly GCA_964017235.1. Lineage (NCBI taxonomy): Eukaryota > Metazoa > Annelida > Polychaeta > Sabellida > Sabellidae > Sabellastarte > Sabellastarte sp. h YS-2021. The sequence goes on from OZ024927.1 coordinate 110,245,455, forward strand.
TAGCGTACACTCTATACAGTGTCTCCGTGGTACTTGATTTGGCAACGGTTATGGCTAGATGATTTTTTAAATTGGATTTTGGTGTTGCGCCTTAGAGTCTACCTAGTAGAGATTAAGTGGGATAAAAGTACAAAATAGAATAGAATCATCTATCTGCAATAGCAAGTGTGTACGCATGTGCACATAATGAGGTCACAGAATTCCTGGGGGATTTCCTACAATATTTTATCAATAGAAGTACTGGTTTAATTAACTTAAGTGCAGCACATGAAACAATATATTTGTAGTTGCCAATATTATTAATCGATTAGCACCAATGTCCTTGAAAATGGTGACAATATGATACCAAGACATGAGAAAGTGAAGAAATCTCCCAAATAACCCAACACACACATATATCTAGTGGTCTGTGGAAGGTTCATTATCTAGGGTTTCAGTGACAGAAACTTGTGTTTGGTTAGCAGATCCATGACACTAGCAACACTGTTACTTTTATTGGTCCCACTCATTTTTAACCTTTTTAAACAGTAAATCTACACAAAAAGTAGTACAACTACTTAACCAGTGTTACTAATGTTAGACGAGTTGACGTTACATTGTCTGATTTTACGTAATTTCATAAAATTATTGAGGAATACAATAAGTGAATACTGGTTTACTTGTATTAATGTGCATTTATCACATAAAATGCATTCAGCTACCTGTTTTGTATCACTAACATTAAAGACATCTACTGCAGTAGGGTGTTGTATTTTTGCAAGGTAAATTTTGGAACAATTTGATCACATAAAAAAACTTCTTGATTTCTTTGGAGTAACCAATGTTTATACTGGCCTCAGGCACAGGTGTTGTTTTAAAACAAAATGCCAGTGTATTATTAATGCTCTGACTCTGAGGTCGTTTTGGAGATTTACATGCAACTCGTGACCACGGCATCTCGTACTCACAACTCGTACACAAACATTTTATAAGAATAAACATTATTTCTGATTGAATATGAAATACAGTAGTTGTATATGCAGCTCATAATATTTATCAAGAAATATGAGATCACCGAATTATGTGGGGTTTTCTCACAATATTTTATATTTAATAAATAGAAACGCTGCTTGAAGAGGGAGTATTTTATGTAAGAATGTCTGTTCGGTCAGAGATCAAATACTTGAAATTCTCAAACTTCTGTGGGGGTTGCCCAGCAATATTATGAAATAAAATATGCAAATTAGAAAACGTGAGGTCATGGAATTCCCCGAGGGTTTCCTAGAACCATTATCCTCACGAGTCGTGTTTTTGTGGACATAATTGAAACCCGCAAAAAATATTTCTTCATACAAGATAAATAATTCAAATGTTATTTACAATAACATATATATTATAAAACGATTATTTTGTGACACTGAAAATTTAAATATCGCAAATAGCTTTCACATCTTAATTTAACCAAAAATTTTCTCCAGAGAAAAAAATACATTTGTTGTATGTTCCTGTTTTCGTGGGGAGAACTAACAAACCTGAAAGCTTAAGGCAGTAAAAAACGTGAGGTCATGGAATTCCCCGAGGGTTTCCTAGAACCATTATCCTCGCGAGTCGTGTTTTTGTGGACGTAATTGAAACCCGCAAAAAATATTTCTTCATACAAGATAAATAATTCAAATGTTATTTACAATAACATATATATTATAAACGATTATTTTGTGACACTGAAAATTTAAATATCGCAAATAACTTTCACATCTTAATTTAACCAAAAATTTTCTCCAGAGAAAAAAATACGTTTGTTGTATGTTCCTGTTTTCGTGGGGAGAACTAACAAACCTGAAAGCTTAAGGCAGTACTATAAATATTGCATAGCATACTGCATTCGGTTGGAGTTTTTATAATGTAGCATTTACTTTCATAAAAATTCTGGGAAAATCATATTCTAATTTTAAAAATGGTGCAAATGAATTACCTTATAATTTTTTTGATGCATATAAAGATATTTCTATTTGCACGAAATAATTTTTTCATATGTGCTTTTCTGCAGTTAATATTCTTAAAAATTCACCAGTGGAAAAAGAAAAACACATTAATTATGCATGGAAATTAAAGAAATAATAATCTTTGGTCACAGGAAAAACAAATTGTTGCTTTATTGAATGATACAGTATATGTATTTTTTTTTTTTCAAGAAGGTTTCTTTAATGTTTGACAAAAAAGCTATTGTAATTTGAAATTTACACACAAACATGAACTGTAAATTGAAAAGATATTTTCATTTTTGCAGTTTATGAGCTTTACCACAATGACACAAAAACTATGGATAACCATAATTTAAAAAATATTTGTTTGGAACTTCATGTCAGCAAAACAGAAATTGTAACTTACTACCTAGTGGCTTTCTACCAGTAAACGCCCGCCTACCAGTGAACGCCCGCCTTGTATATCTTTGTTAGAGGTCAAGGACAAATGCTTCTATAAGTTTACAAAATGGGCGTTCACTGGTATTTCCGGTTTGCAGTAAAAACGGCCGATAATACAGATAAATTATGAAAATATAAAGCTTTGAAACAAATATTACAACATGCACCTCGGTTATTAATTTTAGTGCATATTATTTGATAATATAGTGGTAGAAGAATAAAATATAAAGCTGTAAAATAATTCAAATTCAATATATTAACTTCAACGTGGGCGTTTAGTGGTAGAATGCCACTATTATTTTAAAATAATGCAAGTATTTTACAGACATCAGGCTACAAGACACAGGAAATTGTGACAAAATTAACCAGAAACCAGCCCATTTGAGTTTTGTGTAGAGAAAAGAAAAACGGGAACCAGACTAATGGCTAAAAAGAAAAAAACACGAAAACACAACCCCCACGAAAATAGGAACATCGGCGATTATGCAAATTAGAAAACGTGAGCAGACAGAAGTCGGTGAGGGCTTCTGGTACATTTATTAAAAAATCGTATGAACAAGTTGTGGGTACGAGTTGTTAGTCACGAGATGCTCGTGTACCGTTCTGATCCCGAACCCATATTATCGCCCGACAATACTGGAAGCCCCTTTATCAACATAACGTTAGTAAAATTCAGAAAATAACTGAATTAAATATCATAAATGGAATCGACAGTACACTTGGAAGATTAATTACAAATTTACTCTAATCTTGAAACGGAAAAATTATGTTTTCGTTTGTTTACTCTCTCGGAACATGCTAAATAACAAGTTCGGTATTTGGACCGGACAAAGTCTCTGAAAGGGCATAGGAAAAACTTCGGGTTAACCTAATTTGCAAATATTACTTGCTGTTTTGATACCAATGGCTGTTTCAATACCTCACAATTATATCGCTAGGCCGTTTTGAAATGGCCAAATGAATCTTTTGGCCATTTAAAAAACTATCATACTCCAGACAAAGTCAACTCCTGTCAGGGTGTAAAGTGAAACACAATAATTTATGGAACAGGTCACCCAGCAGGCACACGCCTTGAGATGTCGTTGATTTAGAGTTGAAAACAGGTCCTGACGTTGAAATGAACATTACCAACTACTAAATCTAAGTTAGTTTTCTGACATGAAAAAGTAATGATATTTTGACCAGAAATCATGGTGATTTTTGGTTGAAAAACTGACACGGACACAATTTCAACACTATTTCAAAGCTGGATTTCTGACTGGAAAAAGTAGTGATACTTTAAAAAAAAATCACCACTAAATCAAGTTAAGTTTTTCGACATGAAATCTTAGTCATCTTATTGAACAGAAAACAGGTTGAATGTTGGGAAATGAATGACTGGTAATTGTTGATTGAAAATTCTTTTTCTAGAGGGTGATTTAGTGATTAAGTCTAACTTTTTGAAAGAACTATTATTGTATTTTTTTTTTGAATTTGTAGGTATTTGTAAAGCAAAGACTAATTTTTAAAGATTATAAAGATGATAAAGATTATGAGTGCATGTACTTGTACATTTTTTCTCCATTCTCCTTATTAATTAACTGATGCATCCAAATATAATTTTTATAATTTATAATTATATTTTGATTAATGCAATTCCCGATAATTAAAAAAAAATGTTTTGAAGTCAAACTTATCTTAAATAAAAAAGATGAATTCAAACCTATTCATCAAAACTTAGTAATTAGAATTTGTTTCTCAAATTCTCCCATACGTAAAGAACATAGTTTTCAGTTTACAAGTTTACACTGAAAACTTCCCTACACAGAGAACCTAAGCTATAACATTTTATCACACAACAATGAGCTTGGGGGGTTACTGGTTTTTCTTATCTGTACCCTGCTACACAGGACATTGGACCTGTGACTAAAGTAATTAGATAACACAGCAGGGGTGGAGGTGGGGGTTTACCCTTGTTCAGTTGCACACATGATGTTTACTTCTTTAAGTCTGTTTTTTTTTTGTGGTCAGCACTGACAACTAATTAAGTTGGGGAGTAATGGGTGGAGTTCTTCAAATGTGGCTTTTCTTGTGTTTTTTTTATCAGTTTATATGACAAAGTTGTATGAGACACAAGCATCTGAACTGAGCATTGTGGCTTTGCTACATGATTATAGCTTCTTTATAATTACAATATAATTATAGCCAACTTCATAAAACATTTAAAAGAAACTGATTGGATAAAATACTGAAGATATAAATAATGTCACAATCGTTTGTTATTTACAAAGAAAAAAAAATATTTTAAAATTTCACAAAAAGAATTTCAATTGAAGGCAATGAATAATACTGATCCTATTAATAACATAAAAATGGATATCTAGTTGGAAAATATGGATTTACATATCTTGAGCATATTTGAAAGCTGATTAAAAAATTACGTTATTACGTCATCAGAAATAGAATATTGAATATACAATGATTCATGAAAACATGTCATCTTGGAAACAACCTGATTTCACCCATTGAATTCAACCCTATTTCATACATTGGATTCAACCAAAAACAGTTTGCAAAATCTACATGTATTTCAACCAGACTTCACCCATTGAATTCAACCAGATTTCACCGGTTGGATCCAACCAAAAACGGTTTGCAAAATCTACACATATTTCAACCAGATTTCACCCACTGAATTCAACCTGATTTCACCAATTGAATTCAACCTGATTTCACCGGTTGGATCCAACCAAAAACGGTTTGCAAAATCTACACGTATTTCAACCAGATTTCGCCTATTGAATTCAACCAGATTTCAACAGTTGGTTTCAACATGATTTCACCGTTTGGATCCAACTAAAAACGGTTTGCAAAATCTTCACGTATTTCAACCAGATTTCACCGTTGGAATCAACCAGATTTCAAAGTCGCGTGCCTGCTGGGCAGGGTGTAAAGAATAAAAAAAGCTGTGACACATTTATTAGATATAGCATCTATTAGCATACTGTAAAGGAATTATAAGACAGAGAAATGTAAGATATATAGAATCTTGAAACACATTTACTACTAACACAAAATCAATGACATATATAAACATTTTAAAATATGTATTTTATCAGTATAAAACATTTATTAGATATAGATGTTGAAAATATAGAATAGAGAAATGTAAGATATGGAAACCTTTAGAACATATTTAAACCAAACCAATGACAAATGTCTTACATGATGCAGTACTTAATCATTAGTGACACTGTCCACATTGCCAACCACTTTCAGTGTTCATAAAATTTATGCATTTGTGATGAAACCAGTTCTAACACTGGCAACATGCAACCATAGGTGATCCGTCGTTGATTCCACAGGTCAAACAATGAATATTTAGTAAATGTTAACATAGTGTGCTTCTTTTGAACAATAACTTCAACTAGAAATGGCATATAGTTGACCCTTAGAAAGGCTATCCTATACGTTTTTTCCTTCATCAAAGTAATGGAGTTGGCATGGATCTTAGCCATGAGCCAAGGATGTGGTAAATGCTGCCATATGTATGTCACAGTAGAAGGATTCATGCTGCCTCTGGACATTCATGGTGTGGAGCAGGAGCTTAGCACTGAAGGGATGGCAAAAATGGGCAATATCTCGCATAAAAGTGGTTGTGAATGTTGTTCAATGTAGATAGTCATATAATCCAACTGTTCCATCTGGCATGCTTATTGAGCTCAGGGCACCCAATGGCAAGAGTCCTTGATGAAAATCTGAGTAAAGTCACCAGTGGGAGTCTTCCAGGTATGGGTGATTTGTAAGATTAGATCTTGAAGTCCATCCTGTTGGGCATTTGTACACTTCAGCAGCTCAGATACCCCTCTCATATGTAGATTGGTTAGCCACTCCTTTTTCTCGACTGCCGTCAAATGATCTCCAGTGATGTACTTCAGGTTTACCTTTGTCTGCAGGATATCTTTGATGTTGCTGCAGGAATGGTTTGGGTGGCAGTGGGTAACTAGTGGCCATTTTTGTGGTAAGTACATTAGTCATTTTTTCATCTGCCAGTGCAATCACACTTCATCTTTATTGTGGGAGTATTTTCTTCTGGCAGCCTCTCTTAGGGTAATTGGCTCATTCTTGATATCAGTGAATGGGTCACCATTGAAAGGTAATAAGTCTCCCTCACGGATTTGGACTTCAACACCACAAACACAGTGGCTAGGATGTAGTAAACATCTTTCTCTCCAACAGTGGCTATTATCTGGCAAGGAAGTCTCTGCAGGTCTATTGCTTTCGTTTCTAGCTTTGGAATACCCACTGTGATGGTATCCCTAATTTAGAAGGTTCTGATGTTTGTCCATTCATCTTACTATATATATTCATCATCTTGGCACTGGTCAGGTGAAGATATGTGAGCAGTCCTCTATCTTTTTACACCAACTGGGATCTCTATCACAACATCCGGATCATCAGTCATGATATCCAGCTTATCTGTGTTGACATCTAGTACCTCTATGACAACGTCCTGTTCATCTGTGATGACACCCGCCTCATCTGAGCTGACATCTGGCACATCCATAGTGACATCCGGTACATCAGGAGAGGCATCTGTTACATCAAGGGAGACAGCTGGTATTTCTGTGGTAACATCCAGCACATCCATAGAGACATTCAGTACATCAGGAGAGACATCCGGTACATCTGGGATGGTATCTGCCATTTTCTTTCTTGGAGCAGGACAAAATGCCTCACCAACAGAAATGCCAATGGATCCGCTGACTTCCTCTTCTGTCACCACACCAGTATGGGCACAGGAAAACATATTAGCTCTGGTTGGCTGCCCAAAAACAAGTTCATATGGTGTAGTTCAGGTTGTGTCTGATGTCTGCATACTTAAGGCAAATGTAATTTGTGGCAGTCGGGATACTTATAGGTAAGAAGATCGAAACTTTTGGTCATCTTCTTCTGCAATGTCATCCATCATCTGTGTGATAGGGTTTGCACCTACAAGATGTGCAAGTTTCCCAATTTTGTTCTGCACTGCCCTATTCCCATGCTCTACACATCCCTGTGACTGGGAATGTTTTGGACAGCCATTCACAAAAATGGTATCACCACCCCAATCTTCAAAGAGTCTTTGCAGAACTTCGTTGATAAACTCTCTACCATTGTCTGAATGGAAAATGAGGGAAAGCCCAAGATATGCAAAAACATGATCCTGAATGGCCATTGACACCTCCTGGGCAGACTTTGTCTTAGAGGGAAAAGGACATGGTATTTGGTGAAGTGATCCACCTCATAGCCTATGTCATTGTAGCTATCATCAGGACATCAGTGAAAATCTATAATTTCCACCTAGATCCTGGCCAGGAACTCCTTCTGAACAATAGATTTCAGTGTTGGCTTGGTGGTTTGCTGACATGAAAGCTGACAGACTTGGTATTGTTTCACATGAAAGCAGATATAGCTTCTTGGAATGCCATAGTATTCCCTTTGCTCCAGGACCCCTAGTGTGCTCCAGAATGCAGCTGTTCATTCGATACTAATACTAATATAACTGAACACATGTAATATTTATAAAGCTATAGGGGTATAACTGTATAACACATGGTTTGTCCACCTTTGAGCTTAAAGATTACACCTCATTGTTATATTTTACTTTTTATGTTGATTTATTTGACCCTCAGGATTAGGCCTTATTGTCAGATATCACTTTTATCTTGATTTGTTTGACCCTTAACACTTTTCCCTTCCATCACTCTCCTCAAGTGGAACAATAGCCCCTAATCCAATTAATAAATCATGACGACCAATGCCAAACAAATCAACAGCTAACAAGATGCACTCAGAGAGAGCAAAACGCTCGACTCGATGTGACCAGTCTCAAAGTGTTATAAAGTATAACACACATCCACCATGGTGGCATTTCCAGAAATTCTGGAAGCTTCTTGGTATCCAAAATATTAACTGGATCTTTCCTAAACTGTAATCACTCCTTCCCATGGCTAGTCCCTTCCTACTTCAAATTTGACATCAAAATTTATTAATTACTTTTGAAGAAATATGAAGTAGAAAGCTAAAATCATTAAAATACATTGAAATGGGATTTTTTTGTATCCAAAATATGATCCACGTCTTTCCCAAAAATTAGTAATTTCTTCCTTTCACCAGGTCCTACTCACAATTTTTTTATAAAGATCTGTTCACTAGTTCTGGAGTAATCTAAACACCAAAAACAGGCAGACAAATAGACAAAAAAAGCACACAACAAACAAAAACTCCTGGTAGAGGTAAAAATATTGGTTAAAAGCCACTTCTTGGTCAAAATTACTCAGGGTAAATTTTTGTGATGGACTATCAAGAAATTGAAACAAACAAAAAAAACAGAAAAAAAAACAGAAATAAATAAACATGACAAATACACCACTTCCCTCTCAATTGTATTTATATCAATTTCAAGATATAAATTTAATGAGAAGAAATATATCACAAGTATCACAAGCTAGGTTTTGTGACCTCACAATGACAATTGCATTGTGACATCATTAAGTAATGACATCATCAGACAGCAAAATATTGATTTTTTTACTTATGCAATAAAGAAAATCAGATTTCTCTGTATATGCCCAATTGAAAATTATTGTCCATCAAGTTGAACACTTTATCTTGGTTAAAGTTTTTTTTTGAACAGCAAAATTTTAGATGCTGTGTTTTTTTTTCTTTTCTTTTTAAAAGACCTTTAAAAAAATTGCTAAAAAAACCTAAAAAAAATTTAAAAAAAAAAAAATTAAGAATTGACTGGTATTGAACCCCAACCATGAGATTACAAGTTCTACACATTACACTCACAGCCACAGAGGATACCTGATGAGGCAAGAATTCATGAGGAGGAAATCCTATCATGATATTGATTTTTGAAGACAAGTAGGTTTCACTGTATATGCCCAATTAAAAATTTAAAAACCTGTCTCCTGACTTTAATTTTCAAACAAATCACACCAAATTTGGAAGATTCTGTCTGTACCCCATGAAATATCTACCCACCAAATTTGAGCTTGATTGATGTTATAGTTTTTGAGTTATAAGGGCAAAACGGTGCACAGACAGACAGACAGAAACAAACTGATTACAATAACCCTCTCCTATCGTCGAGCGTTAACAATACACATTATAGATGTAAGAGAAACAAACACAATCAAAGGGCAAACATAATCTGATATATTTGGATTCTTTTGAATAAATGATATTTCTTGAGGTGAGATATAAAAAAGAATATAAACATGTGTCAAATGAAAGAGCATAAAAACAATGTCAGTTAAATTGATAAATTAGCATGATATTTCAAATGAGGTTTTAATTGTTAAATAGTACTTTAATTAACAGTCTATACACAATTTTTATTCTGTTATGAAAATAAATTGCTAAGTAAAATAATATATACCTTTGGGATTGCTAATATATCTTTCAGTCCCATGCTGGACAGGCAAAGTAATCAATCTGTACCCTTTCAGTTTAATATGACTCTTAAGGGACTTGTCCGTCAGTTCCTCTTTTCAAAACCTGAATAATATTGCCATACTTCTTTTTTGAAACAATCCTTGACTACCACTTAATTTGGTACTTTCCTCCTGACATTTCAATCTAAACTTCTCCATGTTTCATCAAGTATATAAATATACTGTAAAACAATGTCTGGCTACTGAATAATCCTGGCCTGTATGTATAATCATCTGATGCCATAATCCCTATCTTTTGTCCCTCATGATCGCAAAACCAAAAGTGAAGATCATAGGTTAATTGCAAACAGTTACTAAAGTAAAAACCTGCTCTGGAAATCCTTTCAAGGCAAAAGGTACAAATGGAGATCACATGTTAATTGCTTTCACTCACTACTGCTCTGGAATTCCTTTCAAGTCAAAGGGCCCAATTGAAGATCATAGCCTAACTGTAGCTATTCAATTCAATAATTATCTGCTCAAGAATTCCTTTTCTGGTCAGAGAACCAAATTGATGATCATAGCCCAACTGTAGCTACTCACTTCATTAATTACCTGCTCAGGAAATGTTTGAAGTCAAAGGGCACATTTGAAGATCATAGGTTATCTGAAAATACTAAATTCAGTAATTACCTGCTTAGGAAATCCACAAAATGCTTAATTGCCTCTGTCAAAATCACTCTGATGAGTGAAGTTTTGAAACGGCCAAATAAACAACTTGGCCATTTCAAAACTCTGATTGTTTAGGTTTGAAAACGGCTAAATAAATAATTTGGCCAGAACTGCTGAGATTGCAAAATGGCCATGCACATCATCGCCCTTATAGGCATGCACAAAGAAATCGTATAGTTTGGTAAATCTAAATAAAATGTCACCTGTTCCTCCTATTGGGGGCATCTTTATATCAGATAACATATTTGAAGCAAAATTACTGTGTAGAAATAGATTGCTTTACTAAATTTTAATACTTTGAACAGGGGAAATATATTTGGCTAATAATCAAGGCAGAGCATATGCGTCATGTCCCTGACATATAAAATTCTCTCTATGTGTCAGGGTCCAGATATATCTAAAAGAGACAGAATGTGTTTGGTCAAATGTTTATTCCAATTTGTCACAAAAGATTACCCTTGTTATTATGACAGATGTTTTTAAAGCAGCATATTACAGTACTAATACCCCAATATACTATATAATAATATTATTAAGGCATTATTTGTAAACCTGACACAACTCTGTGACTTCATATTTTCTATGCACGTATGAATATTTATGAGATTTAAAACATGTACAAGTCTTTGATCTCCAAATAAGTAAACAGGTTTATGTAAAATGCTTTATCTTCAAGCAGTATTTCTAAAAGTTAAATATTGTTGGTGAATCCCACGTCACCTCTTACATTCTACACACACATGAATGTTAATGACCTGCACAAGTCAATGTAAAATATGGAGGACCTGATACATAGTGATTTACTTATGTGTCAGGAACCTGATACATAGTCAGTTCGAATAATCAACATTAAATAGGGGTAACATAATTTATTTATTTATTTTGGGTTTTACGTCGCTTTCAACACTGTACAGGTCATATCACGACGGGTAGTTGGAAGGGCAGAGAAAACCAGTACATACAGTTCATTAGGGTTCTGTACTGTAAACTGCCGACCAACGGCAAGCAACTACCAGCTTTCCCACTTGAGGCCGTGCTGGGGATCGAACCCCGGCCTCAGAGGTGGGAGGCGAGTGTTACCACTCTGCCACCGTGGCCCCCCGGGTAACATAATGTATATCAATGTGGAATAATGTGTAAAAATATATTAAATGCTCCAAGTGTCAAATATTTTAAAAAGAACATATTATATGTTCGTGTAATATATTTGAATATTACATCCATATAGTTATAATCACAGATGAGCCAAACCTTTGTTTCAGATTATTACAATAGAGTTGTGATTGATTTTACACACAAAAAAGATTGATTGATAAAAAACAGTAAATATGGACAGACTGAAATTTCTATGGATCTATGATTTAGATGTGTGATAGAAGACATTTAAAATATTCCCCAGAAAAAAAAGTTATACAATGTTTTTGATAATTTTGAAACATATTTTAACTATATGTATACCCTTATACAACAATGCTTTAACACTCATTTTTAATATGAAAGTGGAGGAGGTGGATCAAAACACCTAGATGTAAGGTGGTAGCTTTTCCATATCATACCTATATAATAATTAAGATTTGTGTTATACATTTATTGTGCAATTGAGTTCTTTCTCAACATAAGAAATGTTCTGGCAGTGTTCTGCAGTAGATTTTAATTATGAACCCCACACATTAAAAACCATCAATTGGAATATTCAATGTGTTTTTAAAAGAATTGTAAAAGATATATTGTAATATATATATATATATATATATATATATATAAATTGCAAAATATATTTGATTTATTAACTTTTTAATGTTAACATTGTATTTTATTGTACATTTGTACTCAGCACAATCTCCATGTACCACATAAAGGACTATCATTTTAAGTTCATGGTCCTCTGAGCCACTATAAATCTGTCTGTACTTGGGTGTGAACCTACATTCTCTTTTTTCCTATAGGCAAGAGTATTACTCTATATAACATACACCACATGGACACTATAAATGTAATTCACACCAGTTTGAAAGCATAATACATGTAATACGTAACTTTGAAATTAAAAGATCCCATATCTAATAAAAGCTCTGACAAAATTAATCTCCATAATTGTTTAAATACACTCAGAATAATCCTGATTGAAAATCCAGTTTTTGGCGAATTCACCTTCCCACATAACTTTTGATTAATTAATTTATTTGGGGTTTTGCATTGCTTTCAACACTGCACAGGTCATATCACGACAGGTAGTTTTGTGGGAAGAGAAAACCAGTACATACAGTTTGTCGAGGTTCTGTACTGTAAACTACTGACAGGCTGGGATTTGAACTCCGATTTCAGAGATGGGAGGCCAGAGTGTTACCACTCTGCCACCGTGACCCCTCACATAACTTTTGCGAACACTGACTCAGTTTTTCTCCCCATGAAATCATTTGTGTTGATTTGCATTTGTATGCACCTGGAATTTGCTTATTTGCAATCTTCAAAGAATTTTTGATTCTATTATTCTTTTTAGTTATATCAATATCCTGATTAATCTACATGCAGTCTCAAATGAAAATGTTGAATTTGTTAATGTCTTAAATCCATTCTCACACATCGATATACCCTTCTTATTATTATTATTACTCAGGGTGACCTTGCTTGTGTATTAAATGTTAATCATTGAGTTCATTTCTGATCATGCTGTTCAAATGTAAATAGTGTAGGTCTATATTGCATAAATAAATTCCCTTGTGCAACCTACTCAATAACAAGGAAAATACCAGGTTTTCATGCAATCTCATCTGTAAAAGTGAGCATGATTCTAAAAAACTGGCAGGTACTCAACAAATTACTCCATATAGGGCATTATGGAAGATGTATACTAGATACGCTGGACAATTAAATAAAAGTATCTCTGTTATTAAATTTAGAGTTTGTTTAAATTTAAAGTTTGTTTCTTTATTGTGAACTACCTGTCTTAATAGGCGTATTCCACAGCCGTGATCTGTAGAATCCAGATTTGACGGATCAACGGATCAGGTCAAAAGAACCTGATCTGACTGATCTGGATCATGATCTGAGTGATCTCATGAAAAGGTGGATTCGAGAGATCAGATCTGTGAGGTATCCCACAATTCTTTGTAAACATGGCGGAAAACACGAGATTTGAAATTTCCATTTATAATTTTAATTGTTGATAAAAAAGTAATTCCAAAGATGAAAAAGTAAAAAGTAATTCCAAAGATAAAAGAGTAATTCCAAAGATGCAAAGCATGCCATTTCAGTTCCCATCTTGGATCATCATTTCTGCAATTTTTGCATTTCACAGATTCTACTGATCTGAAGGATCTCGATCTCGATCTGGATCACAAAGATCACACAGATCTTAAGTTGTGGAATACGCCTACTAATATTCGTCTATAGTGTCGTCCTACAATTGTGATTTTGCTGCTTTAATGTATATTTAATATGAATTATTTGAAGTTTAGGTTTTTTTGCATCTTTACATAATAACAAGAGAAGTGAAACCTTAAATTAAAAGATCAAAGCAAAGGGAATAAAAAATTTTGAACAGGCACACAGGTGTCCGGGATTCGTAAGCGGATGGACAATTTAAAAAATACATTTTGTAAGGCACCACGTAAATAATTACATTATCGCTCATAAAACAATCCCCAAAAGGGCGTTGCTTGCTTGTTAGAGAACTCCCAAATATAATTACTGTATGTATGTAAGGAAGTGTTGTCTGTCACAGTATGAACATATTTTCATGTCTATTGATTTCCATATAGCAAAATCTAAAAGCTCTTATAAACTGCTTTTTCTTGGTCCTAGTATCGCCGATGTTCGTATTTTCGTGGGGGTTGTGTTTTCGTGGTTTACTCTTTTTGGTTCCCATTTTGCTGTTCTCTACAGAAAAGTTAGATTAACTGGTTCCCGGTTTATTTCATCACTATTTCCTGTATTTTGTAGCCTGATGTCTGTAAAATACTTAAATTATTTTTAAAAAAAGGTAATTAGTTACAATTTCTGTTTTGTTCCCATGAAGTTCTAAAGAAATATTTTAATTATGGTTATCCAAACTTTTTTTATGTCATTGGGGTAGAACTTGACGCTGCTAAATTCAAGGTATTTCATGGGGTACAGACAGATTCTTCCAAATTTGGTGTAATTTGTTTGAAGATTAAAGCCAGGAGAGTGTTTTTCTTATTTTTAATAGGGAATTCACAGTGAAACTGCTTCTCTTCATCACATACGTCAAAATTCAATATTTTGCTTTCTCATGATATCATTACTCAGTGATGTCACAATGTAACTGGCATTGTGAGGTCACAAACCTAGCTTGTGATACTTACTCTCTTTAAGTAAAAATATTTCTTCTCATTTTGTGTCTTGAAATTGACATAAACATAATGAAGATGGAGGTGGTATATTCATTATTTTTATTAATTATTATTTGTTTTATGTTCTCTTTTTTCTTTCAGTTCCTTGACATTCCATCACAAAAAATTACCGTGCGTGATTTTCACCAAGAAGTGATCTTTAAGCAATATTTTTACCTCCACCAGCAGTTTATGTTTTGTGTGCTAATTGTTTATTTGTCTGTCTATTTTTTTTTTTGTGTGTGTGTGTGTGTTTAGATTACTCCAGAACTAATAACAGATCTTTATTTAAAAATTTGTGGGTAGGACCTGACTGAAGGAAGAAGTTACTAAAAGAAAGATCTGGATCTTATTTTGGATACAAAAAATCATGATTTTTCAGAGGTCCTATTTCAGAGTATTTCTAATGACTTTAGCTTTCTACTTGATACTTTTATGAAGATTAATTTACATGTTTTTATTTTATTGTCTTCCTTAAAAATAAAGGTTTTATTTTAGTGTCTTCCTTAAAATACTTTATATCACTTGAGAGACAGGTCACATGGAGTCGAGCGTTTTGCTCTCTCTGAGTGCATCTTGTTTGGGGTTGTATTGCATGCCATAAGTGAGTAATAGCTATTTTCTTATTTGTAGCAAAATAACAACATAAGTAAATGTCAAATATCTTCAAAAGTATTAAAGTTAGGGAAATCTTTTCAAATATGTTATTCATCTAGTTTTTGATAACCTATCATATAGTAAAGTTTCAGACCTGTTGCACATTGGATAGCCGAGTAATACCTACTTTGAAATTGTGACTGTAGGGTAAATGCATATAGTTTGGGGTTCTATTGCATGCCATAAGTGAGTAATAGCTATTTTCTTATTTGTGGCAAAATAATAACATAATTTTTCTCAAATAACTGCTTCATCTACTTTTGGGAGAGCTTTCACATGGTGAAGTTTCAGACCCGTAGCTAATTATTCACCTACTCAAAATGAGTAAATGCTAATTATCTCTAAAAGTATTGCGGATATCCAATTTTTATCAAATAACTCATTCATCTACTTTTGGGAGAGCTTTCACATGGTGAAGTTCCAGACCCATAGCTAATTACTCACCTACTCAAAATGAGTAAATGTGAATTATCCCTAAAAGTATTGGGGATATCCAATTTTTCTTAAATAACTCATTCACCTACTTTTGGAAGAGCTTTCACTTGGTGAAGTTTCAGATCCGTAGCTAATTATTCACCTACTCAAAATGAGTAAATGCTAATTATCTCTAAAAGTATTGTGGATATCCAATTTTTATCAAATTACTCGTTCATCTACTTTTGGGAGAGCTTTCACTCTGTGAAGTTCCAGACCCGTAGCTAATTACTCACCTAATCAAAATGAGTAAATGTGAATTATCTGTAAAAGTATTGCAGATATCCAATTTTTATCAAATAACTCATTCATCTACTTTTGGGAGAGCTTTCACATGGTGAAGTTCCAGACCCATAGCTAATTACTCACCTACTCAAAATGAGTAAATGTGAATTATCCCTAAAAGTATTGGGGATATCCAATTTTTCTTAAATAACTCATTCACCTACTTTTGGAAGAGCTTTCACTTGGTGAAGTTTCAGATCCGTAGCTAATTATTCACCTACTCAAAATGAGTAAATGCTAATTATCTCTAAAAGTATTGTGGATATCCAATTTTTATCAAATTACTCGTTCATCTACTTTTGGGAGAGCTTTCACTCTGTGAAGTTCCAGACCCGTAGCTAATTACTCACCTAATCAAAATGAGTAAATGTGAATTATCTGTAAAAGTATTGCAGATATCCAATTTTTCTCAAATAACTCATTCACCTACTTTTGGGAGAGCTTTTACTTGGTGAGGTTTCAGACCCGTAGCTAATTATTCACCTACTCAAAATGAGTAAATGTGAATTATCTCTAAAAGTATTGCGGATATCCAATTTTTATCAAATAACTCATTCATCTACTTTTGGGAGGGCTTTCACAAGGTGAAGTTCCAGACCCGTAGCTAATTACTCACCTACTGAAAATGAGTAAATGTGAATTATCTCTAAAAATATTGCAGATAGCCAATTTTTATCAAATAACTCATTCACCTACTTTTGGGAGAGCTTTCACTTGGTGAATTTTCAGAGCCGTAGCTAATTATTCACCTCCTCAAAATGAGTAAATGCTAATTATCTCTAAAAGTATTGCGGGTATCCAATTTTTATCAAATTACTCATTCATCTACTTTTGGGAGAGCTTTCACATGGTGAAGTTCCAGACCCATAGCTAATTACTCTCCTAATCAAAATGAGTAAATGTGAATTATCTGTAAAAGTATTGCAGATAGCCAATTTTTCTCAAATAACTCATTCACCTACTTTTGGGAGAGCTTTCACTTGGTCAAGTTTCACACCCGTAGTTAATTATTCACCTACTCAAAATGAGTAAATGCAAATTATCTCTACAAGTATTGCAGATAGCCAGTATTTCTGAAATAACTCATTCACATACATTTTGGAGAGCTTTCAATTAGTGAATTTTCAGATCCGTAGCTAATTACTCACCTACTCAAAATGAGTAACTGCCTATTATCACTAAAAGTATTGCAGATAGCCAATATTTCTCAAATAACTCATTCACCTACATTTTGGAGAGCTTTCACATGCTAAATTTTTTTAATGAATTTTTTAAATAATTTTTAATGCATTAAAATTCATGAAATCATGCACTAAATCAATTATAACTTGAAAAGTATTACATTTAGAGCACCTTGTTAAAATATGTTATCTTTAGTACATCTAATTTATATGGCGGGAGATAAATGCATGCGTCAGAATGCTTGTTTACAGATGGATTATGATAATCTAGGTATTATTGTTTGCAGTTTTAATTGTGGATATAATAGACATAATTTGAATCAGGTTTACACAATAAGAGTAATATTTAAAAATTGGTAATAGTTTTAATAATGTAGCCATCATTTGTAAAATACTACCCTATAAAACCACAAAAATTGACATCATGTTTCAGCTCATATATCTCATAATACAAAAAATACATGATTAATATATGATGCATACATAAGTAACATGTGTGAGAATGAGCTTCAGATGGGGCCGAGTTTGCATCTAAATTGGGGACGAGTTGGCAAGGCCTACTTGGCAAAGGTCTTGGTTGACCATGATTCCTCTCCGATCTTGCATATATGTACTAGGACACAAGTAGATTCTCTTGTGTGAATATCAGGCCAGGATCTGTCTTATTTATTATGTCCACCCCCCTGGGGGGTGGATATATTATTTTTGCTTTTTCCGCCGTCCGTTGTCCGATGTCACGCATGGTTTCCGCTCATTTAAAGGAAAAGTATTAGAGCTATTGTCACCAAATTTGATATGCAGGCTTATTGGGTCAGTAGCTTGCTTGGGATTGCTTTTGGCTGTTGTACCTCTTTTGCTTACTGAGTAATACTTAAGTACAGCTATTTTCAGTACCCATTGGTTTCCGTGCATTTAAGCCAAGATAATTAAAGATATTTTACTACAATTTTGAATACAAGATTGTTATGTCCATAGCTCGCTTGGTATTGCATTTGGGACTGATAGCTTTGTCAGTACATGAGTAATAGCCATTTAGGTACTTCATTGTGTATTTTCAGTACTACTTTTGAGTAATTTGCTAATATCTCAGAAACCGTAAGAGATAGAGCGATTTCGACAGAATTTTTGACCCACAGGGTATCTAAGGAATGCAATCTATGCAATTTTCCAAAAATTTTCCCCTCCCCAAAAATGGCAGCCATTTTGAATTTTTGCCAAAAATGGCAAAACACTAATTTGCTTCTATCTTCTTAACCATGCGAGATAGAGCGATTTTGGCAAAATTTTCGACCCACAGGGTATCTGACAATTCTACTCTTGCCAATTTTTAAAAAGTTTTCCCCTCCCCAAAAATGGCGGCCATTTTGAATTTTAGAATTTTTGCCCAAAATGGCAAAACACAAATTTCCTTCTATCTCCTTAACCGTGTGAGATAGAGCGATTTCGTTGAAATTTTCAACCCACAGGGTATCTAAGGAGTGTACTTTCAACCCACAGGGTATCTAAGGAGTGTACTCTTTGCAATTTTCAAAAAATTTTCCCCTCCCCAAAAATGGCGGCCATTTTGAATTTTCGAATTTTTGCCAAAAATGGCAAAACACAAAATTTCCTTCTATCTCCTTAACCGTGTGAGATAGAGCGATTTCATCGAAATTTTCAACCCACAGGGTATCTAAGGAGTGTACTCTTTGCAATCTTCCAAAAATTTTCCCCTCCCCAAAAATGGCGGCCATTTTGAATTTTCGAATTTTTGCCAAAAATGGCAAAACACAAATTTGCTTCTATCTCCTTAACTGTGCGAGATAGAGCGATTTCATCGAAATTTACGACCCACAGGGTATCTGAGCATTGTACTCTTGGTAATTTAAAAAAAATTTTCCCCTCCCCAAAAATGGCGGCCATTTTGAATTTTCGAATTTTTGCCAAAAATGGCAAAACACAAATTTGCTTCTATCTCTTTAACCGTGCGAGATAGAGCGATTTCGACAAAATTTTCGACCCACAGGGTATCTAAGGAATACAATCTTTGCAATTTTCCAAAAATTTTCCCCTCCCCAAAAATGGCGGCCATTTTGAATTTTTGCCAAAAATGGCAAAACACTAATTTGCTTCTATCTCCTTAACCGTGCCAGATAGAGCGATTTCGTCAAAATTTTCGACCCACAGGGTATCTGAGCATTGTACTCTTGGTAATTTTTTAAAAATTTTCCCCTCCCCAAAAATGGCGGCCATTTTGAATTTTCGAATTTTTGCCAAAAATGGCAAAACACTAATTTGCTTCTATCTCCTTAACCGTGCGAGATAGAGTGATTTCGTCGAAATTTTCGACCCACAGGGTATCTAAGGAATGCAATCTTTGCAATTTTCCAAAAAATTTTCCCCTCCCCAAAAATGGCTGCCATTTTGAATTTTCGAATTTTTACCAAAAATGGCAAAACACAAATTTCCTTCTATCTCCTTAACTGTGTGAGATAGAGCGATTTCGTCGAAATTTTCAACCCACAGGGTATCTAAGGAATGTAATATTTGCAATTTTCAAAAAATTTTCCCCTCCCCAAAAATGGCGGCCATTTTGAATTTTCGAATTTTTGCCAAAAATGGCAAAACACTAATTTGCTTCTATCTCCTTAACCGTGCGAGATAGAGTGATTTCGTCGAAATTTTCGACCCACAGGGTATCTAAGGAATGCAATCTTTGCAATTTTCCAAAAATTTTCCCCTCCCCAAAAATGGCGGCCATTTTGAATTTTCGAATTTTTGCCAAAAATGGCAAAACACAAATTTGCTTCTATCTCCTTAACCGTGCCAGATAGAGCGATTTCGGCAAAATTTTCGACCCACGGGGTATTTAAGGAATGTAATATTTGCAATTTTCAAAAAATTTTACCCTCCCCAAAAATGGCGGCCATTTTGAATTTTCGAATTTTTGCCAAAAATGGCAAAACACAAATTTCCTTCTATCTCCTTAACCGTGCGAGATAGAGCGATTTCGTCAAAATTTTCGACCCACAGGGTATCTGAGCATTGTGCTCTTGGTAATTTTTAAAAAATTTTCCCCTCCCCAAAAATGGCTGCCATTTTGAATTTTCGAATTTTTGCCAAAAATGGCAAAACACAAATTTGCTTCTATCTCCTTAACCGTGCCAGATAGAGCGATTTCGTCAAAATTTTCGACCCACAGGGTATCTGAGCATTGTACTCTTGGTAATTTTTAAAAAATTTTCCCCTCCCCAAAAATGGCTGCCATTTTGAATTTTCGAATTTTTGCCAAAAATGGCAAAACACTAATTTGCTTCTATCTCCTTAACCGTGCCAGATAGAGTGATTTCGTCGAAATTTTCGACCCACAGGGTATCTAAGGAATGCAATCTTTGCAATTTTGGCAAAACACAAATTTCCTTCTATCTCCTTAACCATGCGAGATAGAGCGATTTCGTCAAAATTTTCGACCCACAGGTATTTGAGCATTGTATTCTTGGCAATTTTAAAAAAAATTTCCCCTCCCCTAAAATGGCGGCCATTTTGAATTTTCAAATTTTTGCTAAAAATGGCAAAACACAAATTTCCTTCTATCTCCTTAACCATGCGAGATAGAGCGATTTCGTCGAAATTTTCAACCCACAGGGTATCTAAGGAATGTAATCTTTGCAATTTTCAAAAAATTTTCCCCTCCCCAAAAATGGCGGCCATTTTGAATTTCCGAATTTTTGCCAACAATGGCAAAACACAAATTTGCTTCTATCTCCTTAACCATGCGAGATAGAGCGATTTCGTCGAAATTTTTGACCCACAGGGTATCTAAGGAATGTAATCTTTGCAATTTTCAAAAAATTTTCCCCTCCCCAAAAATGGCAGCCATTTTGAATTTTCGAATTTTTGCCCAAAATGGAAAAACACAAACTGGCCTTAACCGTGCAAAATAGAGTTATTTCGTTGAAATTTTCGACCCATAGGGTATCTAAGAAATGTACTCTTGGCAATTTTCAAAAAAATCTCCTTTTCCCAAAAATGGCGGCCATTTTGAATTTTCAAATTTTTGCCAAAAATAGAAAAACAAGAATTTGCTTCTATCTTCTTAACCGTGCAAGATAAAGTGATTTCGTCAAAATTTTCAACCCAACCAATGCAAAAAGGCATGAAGCTGAAATAATTTACATCTACACTAACAAATATTTAAGCATCATTGATATATTTTACAAATGAAACAGGGTCTTTTAAGACTACTGTACAATTTGGGCAAAAGGTTCATGGGTGGACATTACACATGATAATGTGTGTTCTTCTATGCTATCCTGTTTCTATTCGCATCTACTATCAACAGGGCGGCCTATTTCTAGTTTTTTTATGAATTTTTAAAATAATTTTTAATGCATTAATACTCATGAAATCATGCTCTAAATCACTTATAACTTGAAACTTACTGCATTTAGAGCGTTTTGTTAAAATATGTTATTCAGCTACTTTTTCTATAGCTACAGCATAGTGAGTAACTTGGGAATCTATTCCAATAACTAAGTGAGTAATAGTTACTTTTCTTTTTGACTTTCCTGGACCTTCCATAATAAATAAACCACTTGTAACTTGAAAACTATTGTATCGAGAGTATTTTGTTTAAATATGTTATTCACCTACTTTTGGGTCAGCTATAACAGTGAAATTGTGAAATGCCTACTTTTTACACCTTAACAGCTAATTTTGTACTTTACTTCTGAATACCATTTGTGGGGCACAATTTTTGTGTGCTTTTCTTCTTTCACTCCTACTCTGAAACTCAAAACAGACAGTCGGCTGACACAGAACCCATTCACGGGCACTGATTCCTTGTTTTTTTTTTTATTTCTTTTTTTTTTCAGTCTCCGGACTTTCATGAATTGTGGCGTAGCGTGATGAGTATCTGTCTCTTCACTGAAGTTAAGTGGTATTGGGCTACATTAGTCCTGGGATGGATGACCACTTCAGTGCACTACTTGTGTCTCTGATGGCTTTGCGGCTCGTGCTAGTAGATCGAAACCCCTTTCAACCTTCTTCCTTCAGCAGTTCACCAAAGTACATTGTAGCAGTTTTAAATATTTTGTCATTTCAGATGTAAAAATAGTTCTAATTGCCAATTCTTAGATTGGCTTTTGTCATCTCAATGGTTGAAAGAAATGAAGAAGAAAGCGATCTTTTCTCAAGTTACTGCTGTGCTTGAGTTAGACTTCTACCAACAATTAGAGCTCCTTACAGATATCAACGACGTGCAGCAGAAACTACTCAGAGAAGTCAGTCAGACATGTGTACTGCACACATCCAGTTCTGATACATGGCTTATACAAGGATGTCTGGACGGTGAGGGCTTAGTTTTCAAATTATTTGTAGTAATTTAAATTTTATTATTTTTATTTTCAAACTGATATTTGTGGAACTTTGTTGTGTTAAATTCCATTTACAGTAGGTATAAGTATCCCATAAAAGTACTTAAAATATATTTTGTCATCTGAAAATGCTAGTAAAGTTTAATGCATTAAGATTATAACTTGAACCATTCAACTCCACAGTAACCTGTAGTGTTATTTACTGTATATTTTATTACCAGAAGTGTAATCTTTCATTGGGGTTTTTACCTTTTATTTTAGTCCTGAAATAGTTACATGAATTCAGTAACTGGGCAGTTATTATCTCCCGCCGGCCGGGCGGGAGATTATAAAACGCATTCCGTGCGTGTGTTCGTGTGTTATTGAGTGTGTGTCACGCTTTTATAAAGGGCTGTACATCACACTGGTTGTTTCTCCTTGGCCTTTTCAATGTTTTTTATGACCTTATTCCTTATGTCCTTTCATTTGATGCTGTTATTTCACACCTAGGACCATAGCTAAGTGAGTAATAGCAATGGTGGCTACTTTGAGTAAAGTGCTCATAACTCCAAAACGACTGCATTTAGAGTGTTTCTGTAAAATACATTGTTCAGCTACTTTCTCCATGCCTACAAGATGGTACCATTTTTAGGGTTCTATCTTCATAGCTAAGTGAGTAATAGTTATTTTCTGTTATTAACAATGAGCAAAATGAGTACATTGATTTTGTCTTTGTAACTGTTACTTACAATATTGGCCTGAAATATGTTGTTCAACAACTCCTTCATGTACTATATCATGGTGAGGTGTCCAAGGTGTAGCACCATAGCTAACTGAGTAATAGCTATACTAAGTTTAACATTTGACCATTGAGCAAGTCACTTATAACTCAAAAACTATTGAATATAGAGGATTTTTGTCGAATATGTTGTTCACCTATCTTTTGGATATACTGTATTGTGAATTTTTACAGCTGTAACTCCATAGCTAACTGAGTAATAGCTACTTTGATGATAACCATAATGAGTAAATGGCTTATATCTTCAAAAGTATTGCAGCTACACAATTTTGTTCCAATATGTTGTTCAGCTACTATCTCCACAGCTACAACATGGTCACTAGTTTGGAAGTGTATCTCCATAGCTAAGTGAGTAATAGCTACTTTGTCAATTTTTAATGATAACCATATAGGAGTTTTGTCAAATATGTTGTTCACCTACTTTTTGATGTAGTGCGGCGGGAGATCATACCACAGTAGTGGTCTTGTTTCTTTTTAGATATAGTCAAGGCCCATCAGTTGCTAAAAGCAATTTCAAATTGCATCTGTCCAGTAAAAGGAGAAAAAAACAAAGACAGCGTGCATGACAATGAAGGTGCCCTAAAGCGCAAAAATAAAAAAGAATTGAAGCCACCACTTGTTTGTAAAGGAAGCAATGACACAAACAATAGATCTCAGACTGAAAATTCTTTGTCAAGGTATGGAATATTGATGACTGCCATTGTCTTGAGACATTAGGTTTTCAAAGTGGTCTCATTCTACATTTTTACTTATTTTTGTCCCAAAATTTGGACTTTAAACAAAAGATTTGTTGGCTACTTACTCAGTCAAAAATTAAACTGTTCAAAAATTATCCCCACTTTATATGATACAATGATTAAATTGAAATATTAAATTAATGCATTTTTTACCCCATAATCTTTAAAGGCTGTGAGCTGGCAGTCGAGCTGGTGACAGGAATAATCTTTTTGGGCTGTATCTCAGAGGAGGTTCATACTTTGTTGGGACATTGGTTAGGAGGGTGTAGGTGTGCAATGGCATAGTGTAACCTTGTTGTACTGACCTTCACCTTTAAAATTTGGCTGGTCCATACCTCTGGAACCATGAGGTAGAAGAAGTTAATATGTGACAGGGACATAGGTGTCCAATATCATAGAAATGACGGTGGTGTGATCTTTAACCTTCATTCTTTCAGAATGTTTTCTACTGCGCATTTGAGCGTTATTTCTCTTATCACAAAGCTATATGGATTGTTGTAATTGATTATTTCATTACTTTTAGCAAATTGTGCAAATTCCATTGACAGCTATGTCATTATTGTCATTTTGTAGGTATATGTGTACACATTGTATATTGATTTTATAGCAAAGTTCCCCCATATCCAGAAATTTTACCACAGAAAATAGAACCATTGTGTATCAGGCTGAACTCAACTCAGAGGAAACAAAAAAAGGTACGCTGAAGCTGTTCTTAATAGTAAGTAAATGTTTTATTGTCAAAACATAATTATTGTGCAGAATTTTGAAATCAATAAGATAGCACAATGTCTGGTGAAGTAATTAAAAGGTTTCCAAAATCTTCTCAGGACATTGTCTTAAAATGAGTTAACTTCTGTTGTTTACCATGAAAAAATAATCCATGTTTTGCCTAATGTATCAGAAATAACTGTATTCTAAATGATGGAGAGAAAAAATGACTCTTTTTCTATGTAGAATCCAGTAATATTTTATGTTCTTTTTCTAGTTGCATTTAACTAGTAAAAGAAAAAGTAAAAAAAGTAAAAGAGTAACTAGTATTAACAGCGAACGTTAGCTACAGACTGAAGCCATACATGACATATAATCTTGTAATCTAGGTGGTTCTAAGTTATATCAATTTGTTCAATGTTATACATATATATATATATTTTATTTCTCCAGTGTAGTTTTTTAATCTAATCTTAATAGCAGAACCATGAGGTTTTCATGGAATTCAATCAGTGTGACAATGGAATACAAAATTCTATGGACCACAATGGAACCTCTATTACGATATAGTATTATCCATCCTTCTATTTATCTTAATATTCTATTTTATGAACTCATTCTTACATTTCTTTATCATACAAAGATTTATCTACTATTTCAGAAGCCTTTTGTTATCTGACACCAATCTTGCTCATCAAGCAGAATTGGATAATAGAAGGTGTACTATTTTTGAAACACACATGCTTCCAGTCTGACCAATGGACATGTTGTTTTGGCCTTTGAATTCCATAGGGAAACTTCCTGAATGACATGTACAGAAAAAAATATCACAAATGAAGATAAAAATATTATACAAGTGCGTAACACGAGTATTATATTGTTAATCTTCATGAGTGATGTATTTTTTCTGTACATGTCTAATGAGGGATGTTTTACTTTTATTATCCACCATTTTGTATGATTTATGAGTTTAATAAATGATTATTTAATGAGAGAATGTTACAAAGGCTGTCAAAAATTATGTGCATCAGTGAAAATAAAAACTTCAATCTTTAACTTGCATTATCTCCATCATTTGTGCATGGATTTTAATGCAACAAAAATGAATAGAAGTACTTTAAAATGACCTTTCTAGTGATATATGGTACATATTTGTGGGCTACATAGTTTGTGAAGTATTAGAGGAAAACCAAGTTATTGATGCTTCTTATCCATGATATTGAGGCACCGTTATGTACAGAAAAAATATGTCCCGCTCCATATATCCCTTGCCGTAGTGACCTTGAGTTTGAAAATCTTGTCCGGGGTATATCTCAGAAACCGTAAGGTGTAAGAAGTTGATACTTGGTAGGGACATTGGTTAGGAAGTGTAGGTGTGCAACATCATGGTGTGACCTTGGTTTGGCCTTTAACCTTGCTGTAGTGACCTTGACCTATAAAATCTTGTCCGGGCTATATCTGGGAAACCGTAAGGTGTAGGAAGTTGATACTTGGTAGGGACTTTGGTTAGGGGGTATTGGTGTGCAACGTTATGGTGTGACCTTGATTTAACCTTTGACCTTGTCATACTAAGCTTGACATATAAAATCTTGTCTGGGCTATATCTCAGAAACTGTAAGGTGTTGGAAGTTGATACTTGGTAGGGGCATTAGCTAGGAGGTGTAGGTGTGCAAGTCATGGTGTGACCTTAATTTGACCTTGCCGTAGTGACCTTGACCTATAAAATCTTGTCTGAGCCATATCTTGGAAACTGTAAGCTGTAGGAAGTTGATACTTGGTAGGGACATTGGTGGAGGGTTGTAGGTGTGCATCGTCGTGGTGTGACCTTGATTTGACCTTTGACATCGCCATAGTGACCTTAATCTTTAAAATCTTGTCCAGGCTATATCTCGAAAACTGTAAGGTGTAGGAAGTTAATACTTGGTAGGGTTATTGGTTAGGAGTTGTAGATGTGCAATGTCATGATTTGACCTTGATTTGACTTTTGATCTTACTGTAGTGACCTTGACCTTTAAATTTTGTCTGGGCAATATCTCTGAAAACATTAAGTGTAGGAGGTTGATGTTTGGTATGGACATTGCTTAGAGGTTGTAGGTGTGACACATGCTGTAATCTTGATTTGAGCTTTGACCTTGTCAAAGTGACCATAAGTTTTAAAATCTTGTCCAGGTTATTTCTTGGTTTCCGTAAGATGTAAAACTTTGATACTTGGTAGGGACATTGGTTAAGCCGTGTAGGTATGCATTATGGTGTGACCTGTAACTTTGGCTCTGCCAAAGTGTGTTCACCTGCCATATTTGAGACATGTTTCTCTTATGATAAAGACATATCATATATTGCTGCAACTGATTATTATATGTACTTTTACATAATTGTGCTATTTCCATTGACAGCTGTTCTTCAGGTAATAAAACTTTACAGCTTTTTAATTTTAGTGTACTAATTAATGGTGTCATCTTGCTATTGATTTGTCTTATTTTAATACTTTATCTTTACATACATTTTCTTTCTCTTAGAAGTTATTTTATCTACTTAAACTTTATTTGGACCTTTATATAAGTGACACTGCTCTGAAAGTATCCCAATCTTTGTACTGTTTCACTACTTTTATGTCTCATGGTGTTGAAAACTATTTCCCCAGGCTGTGGGGTATGGGTGTCTCTGGTGCTATTTTTAAACAATCTATTCTCAAAACATGTATCTCATTCATCTACTGCCTTTATAGCTTAATAATCATTTTTTTCTCAAAAAAAAATTATTTTAGGAGAGTTCAAGGAAAAGACACAAACACATGCCTACATTTGGGAAACAATTGGAGAAGAATATGTGTGCAGGTAACTCCAGAATAAAGTAGCTGAAACCATTCTAACTGTTCCTATTTACAGTAAAATATTATAAATTTTCTTTTATGCTTGCCCACCAGGACTCAATATTGCATTCAAAGTTTTTCTTTTGACTTTACTTTCGTATTCAGTATATTGAAACTTGTAGTGTAGCCATAAGGTCATCACCCATGCATATTTTTCTGAAAGTCTTGTCATAAGTTTCAAAGAAGACCGATGCATAGGTAAACTGAATACCCAAGTTATATTTGTTTTTCAAATCTTTGAGATTTCAAGTGGCCTGTACAATAATTAATTCTATCATACATGATAAAAAAATAATATTTTTATTATATTGATAGCATGTTATGCGAAACCTTTTGCAAAAATATTGTACATAACACCCAGCCTTTACTGGATTACAAATCAGGTTAAATTAATGTATATAAAATTGTGAGGATTGTGAGGGGAATTGTGAACAAAACAATCAAACCTAATATGCATATTCAAGTGCAGAAAGTACATTTTTTTTCTTACAACCCCATTCCTATTTTACAATTTTTTTTATAAAGTACGGACTCTTCTAGCATTCAATGTCAACAGTTTTATGACATTTGTTATTCTTAGACAAGGGATGGCTTTGTTCACTCTCTCCACTGATGACGAACACCACAACCAAATATGTTTATTTGTGCACCCTCTGATTGGTATACCTTTGATAATATTAGTTGACCCCTTAATTTGTGGATGTGGTGTCAGCTGACTCGCACCAAATATTTTACACAGAACACTGGACAAGATACATTGTTACAAGAAGCACATTTGTAGTTAACATGCCAATGCCGAGTTCTTACTTCGGAGCATTTCTTTATTACAGACTGTGCTCAAATGATTTGAATGCAGTTTGTTGACAGGCAATAACATTTTGCTTGTTCGTTTTGAGATCACAATATATAACATCTTTTGTGATGTTGTCGATGTATAATGTTAAAGTGTTAATTTGTTAATATTACAATAATTTTGTGTATACTTCCAGTGGCACAAATCAATGAGACTGACCAACAGTGTTCAAAAGCCTGTCCAAGCATCCCAGCTTTACTGAATAGACAGTTGTCAGAGAGTTCATCGGATGTTAGCACGAAAAATGATTTGCACATTGAAATAGATAATGGTAAAACAGGGGAAATACAACCAATAGAATCATTACATATCACCAGTGATCAATGCCAACACACTGGGAACCATGGGTTTATGACTCATCAGGGTGAAGATGATAAAATCAGTATGTGTACAGAAATTGAAAACCACAGTCTCGATATTGTCAGTGATTTAGAGGATGTTGTTGGTGAGGGACTGCATGGAAATGACTCGGATGATGAAGTGGAACGTACTAAAACAGAGGGAAGAAGTAAAAAATCCAGAATAAAGCAATGCCACCTGTGTGGGAAGGATTTCACTTCTAGCAGTAACCTAAGCAAGCACCTCAAGTCAGCCCATCTCGGGATAAGGTATAGAAAATAGTACACTAAAACTTTATAAACATTCCAAATCTTTGCTTTCAGATATTCAATTTATTATTTTGTCTGAGATTAGTTCTATCCAATTACACAGATGTTGTTTGATTGGGACGATTAGATACATCTTTTCAAAATAGCTTGTACATTGATCGAAAATAGTTTATTTAATTTTAAAAAGTTTTCGTCAGTTTCATGTTTTATTTGCCTTTTAAATAAAATCAATTCCATCCCAATACAAACAAGTATTGGTAACTACTTAAATTCAAAAGCATTTGGGAAAACATAGAGAGGGAGTCCCCCCCCCCCCACCCCCACCCCCCACCCCACCCCCCAAAAAAAAAAAAAAAATTTGACAATTCCACATCAGTTAAAATGGAGCTTCTTGCTTACCTTAGGTTTTGGTGTGGCATTGGGGAGTGCAAGAAGTGTTTCTCTGACAAGCCTGCCTTGTTGCGTCACTGCAAACGGGTGCACGAGAAACTGCAGTGTGACAAGTGCAGAATACTTTGTCATTCTGAGGAGCAACTCTACAAACACACTGCCATCTGTAGTAAGTGCTGGAACCACACAACCTTATAACGGTCAATGTTAATGTTATATCGTAACTATGAGATAGCATGATCTGGCTGTCAGCCTGGTAGCATTACCTAGCGTAAAATACTTTAGATCTTATAATTGAATGATCGATTCTCCCTTCTGTGTATGGCAATAACCATAGAATTATCTTGTTGGAAAAAGGTTTGACCTGTATAGGCATCATTATAATATTATAGTCTCTCATCCATTTCTCTTTTTTTACTTAATATTTTTATCTGCGGCCAAAGGCCGTGGTCGGGAGATTATAAAACGTCTTCCGTACGCATGTGCGTCCGTCCGTGCGTGTGTTATAAAGATATCTTCACCAAATTTGCTGGGAATGTTTATGCCTATGAAAACCTTTCTCTGCAAAATTTTAGCCTCATTTTGAAAAACAAAATGGATGCCATAGATAATTGTTAGAAAATCATAAAGATGCTCTAAATCTTGAAATATTCCAGCTAGCTTCACCAAATTTGAACAAAAGGTATATGGCCAGAAAAAGCTAGCCTGATAGTAATTTTGGCCTAGTTCCAAAAACAAAATGGCCGCCATATCACATGTGTAATGTCATATGGGGTTATCCTATTAAAAAGGCCTTATAACTCCCCTAATATTGCTTCTAGAGGTTCAGAATGTGAAAACAACTTGTAGGAAGTCATGGCCTGGAAATTTTTCCCATGTGTTGAATTTCACCTTTGACCCCTGCTTCAAGGTTAAATGGGGTCATCTCACTATCCTTATTTCTCCCTTATTATTGGTGCTATGGCTTCAGAATATAAAGACAGACCATCAAAAGTCCTGGCCTTCGAATGTTTTGCCTGAGAAAAATTTTGGCCTTATTTTGAAAAACAAAATGGCTGCCATAGCCAATTATTTAAAAATCATTAAGATGGTCTAAAACTTGAAATATTGCAGCTAGGTTCATCAAATTTGTGCAAAAGATATATGACTAGGAAAGTTAGCCTGATAGTAATTTGGCCTAGTTTTGAAAATAAAATGGTCGCAATGTCACATGATAAATGGGATTAGCCTATTAAAAAGGCCCTATGTCTCCCTTATCATTGCTACTATAGGGGTTCCAAATGTGAAAACAACTTAAAGGAAGTCAAGGCCTGAGACTCTTTTCCAATTGCTGATTTTTACCTTTGACCCCTTCTTCTAACTCCTTTAGTTCTCCATTATTACTGATTCTAAGGCGGGAGAAAACCGCTGCGGCAGTGGCCTTGTTACATGAGTGATAAGTTGACATTCAACACAGTATACAACTCAATTTGAGTAGTGAGTTATTTCAAGGGGTATTGGAAAGTTGTGCTGAGAGAGTTCAGTTCAACTTTTAAAGTATTCTTCCCACACTTGGATGTAGCACACACTTTGTAAAGATACACATTGTTGGTTTTGTAGATGCAGGACCATTTCAGGCTGTGTGTGTGTTTTGTGGGAAAGTGTATACAAGTGTCAGTAACCTCAACAAACATATCAAATCCTCACACACTGGACAGAAGATCTCTTGTGACCTCTGTGGCAAGTCCTATAAAAGTAAGGGCATTTAACAAGGTGTTGGCTTATTAGGGCTGTGGTAGAATACTTGAGTAAATAACATAGAATAATGGATTTCTTGGAGTACAAAATTCTGAAAGGAAGACTCTTGCTCTAGTGGGTATTGCCAATTTTTAAAAATATTTACATGAAATATGACATAAAATGGGTTAATCTCTGTTACTTCTCAAAACAAAATGACACATTTTGGTACATGCTTTTATCACCATGAAAAAAGAGTGTTTTTGACGGATGGAGTAATGGGGAAAGAATACTTGCCTGTTAGAAATCAATGTTTGTGGCAATCTAAATCAATAGTCTTAAATATAAGGTTTTTTTACACATTATCTCCATGTTCTAATGCTACCTCAAGTGGCCTTTAATATGAAGCAAGTAAATTATAAACTCTGTACTCTTTAAATCAAAAGAACAAGATACCTTTTAACCTTAGAAATTTGCAGTATTTCATGGGTTTTACTGCAAGCATGAAATGCAGTCATTATGTATTTTTTTTTTTTTTTTTTGTCAAAATGTCAAAGTCGTGACTTTCATTTACATTATAAAGTAACAGACAAAAATTGTTTCCTATTTCATTGCATTGCAGCTACAAGCAATCTCCGGGACCACAGAGAAAACCAGCATGACCTCTTTGACTGTACACGTTGCAACAAGAAAAACTTGAGTGAGGTCCAGTTTGAGGTGCATATGAAGGAAACACATGGCACACCATTTAATGTGGTCAATCTCAGCGTGGAACAATCTACAAAATCACAAACAAGTGTAAGCCTCAACAAAAACTCTGATTTCAAAAGTTTTAAGTAACTAAAACATTTTAAGGTCATGTAGAGTCATTACAGGTATAGCCATTGAGGCTGCCACGTCTAGGCATCTTAAATACCCAATGTTTTGACTTGGGAAGTGGAAGTAGTATGCCTACTGCTTATACTAGAAGCAGGTTCATTTGAAATAATTCTCCAGAAGTTACATAACAGGGTCTAAGAATCTTGTCTTTTTTGATTAGGTATTCATAGAAATGATTTCTGGGTACTTCGTATATTTTTTACAAATCCCCAGCGCTTTAGTCATTACATCAAGTAATTCCCACAGCCGAGTGTGCAAATCTGTAACTACAGATGTGAGTTTCAATTGATCCTTTGCAGCGTTTGGGCTATAGGTGTCACTCTTTGTGAGACTTGCCAAAATATCTAACTCTTTTCTTTAAAAATTATGATATAACAGCTATTAATATGTCCTTAAAATAGTGAAAAATTAGAGAAGTTTTTACTTAGTTGACCAATTAAAGACAACTATATAGCTGAAGCCCATCATTTTTCCACAAGAATGTCTGCAATTGGCCATCTTTTGGTCACTGATCATATTTTGCCCAACTTCCGGCCAGAATAATCGGGCTAAGTCCATTGTGGCCGGATGTTTGCGTTTTATTCGCCGATACAGTACTCAAACCAAGTCCTTTATTGCTATTATAAAGACCGGTATGATTTTAATACAAAAACATCTTTTAATTCAGTCAATAAATGTAGTTGTTTTAGGAACTATATCTTTGCTGAATTACAGCCATTTGGACTACTTTTACATCGTATCCCTCGCATTATAATGTACACTAGCAATGATGCGCAGCCACGAGTTTTCATTCACTGCGCATTTCCGGTCTTTATAATTTACAATAAATTTTGATTATGAAAAACAATGATCTTTAATATACACAGATCTTAAAGTGTTACTGCATTTCAATAATTCAGGTTTGTATAAATTTTCAAAATATGAAACAAAAAAAATTTTATTTTAAGTTTATTTACAAAGTTATTAATATTTTTGTACATCTTTATAAGAATATTTGCTCCGGTGTTTTTGTTATGATTTTCAGACATCAGTTTATATTAGACAGAAAAGAACCAGACATCCTACTAACTGCCCACGCTGTAGTGAGTACTTAATTTGATTTAACACATTTACCAGTCATTTGTAAGATACACCACTTTATTGAAAATTTTTTGTAAACCTATTGAAATGACGGAGACTACATTTGAACAAAATATCATCTTGTATCATTGAACCTTTTAGTAAGCAGAGTGATTGACCCATACATATGTTAAAATTATACGCAGTTATCACAATCACAAATGGGCACTGTAAAACTTACTAGATTAAATACTGAACATTCGCAAGTGTCATAACAGAATTATGTCCACCCCCCTGGGGGGTGGATATATTATTTTTGCTTTTTTCGCCGTCCGATGTCCGGCGTCCGATGTCCGACGTCCGGCGTCCGATGTCCGGCGTCACGCATGGTTTCCGCTCATTTAAAGGAAAAGTATTAGGGCTATTGTCACCAAATTTGGTATGCAGGCTTATTGGGTCAGTAGCTTGCTTGGGATTGCTTTTGGCTGTTGTACCTCTTTTGCTTACTGAGTAATACTTAAGTACAGCTATTTTCAGTACCCATTGGTTTCCGTGCATTTAAGCCAAGATAATTAAAGATATTTTACTACAATTTTGAATACAAGATTGTTATGTCCATAGCTCGCTTGGTATTGCATTTGGGACTGATAGCTTTGTCAGTACATGAGTAATAGCCATTTAGGTACTTCATTGTGTATTTTCAGTACTACTTTTGAGTAATTTGCTAATATCTCAGAAACCGTAAGAGATAGAGCGATTTCGACAGAATTTTTGACTCACAGGGTAGTAGAAGAGTATTCTGTACAAAATTGAAAATTTTCAATTTTCGCCACTTTTGGCGGCCATCTTGAATTTTTGCGAAAAACGAAAAAATCTTAATATCTCAGAAACCGTAAGAGATAGAGCGATTTGGACAGAATTTTTGACTCACAGGGTATCTAAGGAATGTACTCTTTGCAATTTTCCAAAAATTTTCCCCTCCCCAAAAATGGCGGCCATTTTGAATTTTAGAATTTTTGCCAAAAATGGCAAAACACAAATTTGCTTCTATCTCCTTAACTGTGCGAGATAGAGCGATTTCGTCGAAATTTTCGACCCACAGGGTATCTAAGGAATGTAATCTTTGCAATTTTCAAAAAATTTTCCCCTCCCCAAAAATGGCGGCTATTTTGAATTTTCGAATTTTTGCCAAAAATGGCAAAACACAAATTTCCTTCTATCTCCTTAACCGTGCGAGATAGAGCGATTTCGTCGAAATTTTCGACCCACAGGGTATCTAATGAATGCAATTTTTTATTGCGTTAATACATCCTATCCAATGGACAATAGCTTATCCGGTCGGCGCAGACCGGCCCGCCAAACGTCAGAAAAAGACGTCCTGTGTTTCCACCGGCCAGGCCGGTCCAGTGCTGTGCACTCGCCAGGTGGCGTGTAGTACTTCCTTCCTGTCTAGACAGCGTGACGTCATAGCATCTTTTTCGTTTGGCGCATGCTTGTGTGCACGGGATATTTTCATCAGAAGTTTATCTTCAGTTTTCATTGTTATTGGTGAGAATTGTACTTTATATTTGTGTTTACTTTATCTTGGGAGTATATAGACCTTTTAGAACTCTGTTTTTTACTGCCATCAGATCGTTATGTCTTCCCCGGGCCAGAAACATGGTAACTGTGGACACATCATGGCCAGTTTCGACAGCCATTGTTTCTGCGCGCGCTGCAGGGAGAAAGGAAAAGGTTCAGACCCTTGTGTATCTAATAACGATTGCCAGGCTTGTAATTCTCTGACTGAGGAACAACGTGTTCAGTTGTCTACCCCCAGTTATAGATTGAAAAAAGAAAAGCGCGAATTAAAGAAAGCGTCAGATACTCCCACTAAGGACTCAAACAGTTCCACCCTCATTGACCCGTCCTCTGTGACGGTAGTGGGGGCTGTGGACGGCCAAGGGATGGTACAGTCCCCAGGTTCGAGTTCCTCTGCCAAGAAGAAGAAATCTTCATCTTCTGACAAGAAACCCCCTACAAAACATTCTAAGTCTTCAGAGAAGCCGGCCAAGTCGCCTACCACTCTCAGATCCTCAGCTGACGCAAGGATTGATGAGCTCGACCAGAAATGGTCGGTTAGGTTTAACAGACTGGAGGCTCTCTTACTTGCAAAGACTATGGACAAAGAACCCACCTTTTCAACAGTTAAAGTGGCTCCTACTTCTTCCGCTCCTCCTGGCATTGCTAAGTCTACTGAGCCGTTTATCAGACCTTCAGATGCCATACCACCTTCAGATTTGGCCGGTAACCGTTCCTCTCCACAGAGTCAGGCTACCGACAAGTCGCACTCTTCATCCGCTGATGATAAGCTACCATCTTCAGATTTGCATGGTGTATCTCAGACTGCTCACAGAGTTCAGTCGACCAGCAAGTCGCTTAGGGAGAAATCGACCACCTCAGATCTGGCTGGTACCGACCCACCTTCTCATCAGGTTCCCAGCAGGTCGTCTGCCACACCGGCCGGCCTTCACAGCCCACCGGCTATGGACACGGACTCTGACTCAGATTTCTCCGACCAGCCCCCAGTGGACATTTTCGTCGAAGAAGGTGAACTGTCCGACCAGGACCCAGATGCTGCTTCTGCTGACCCCGACCAGGTCCTCTCAGAGGACCAGAATTACAGGGAGACCATGAGAGGCATCAGGTCATATATGGGCTGGTCCCATATCCCTGATTTGGATACAGCGACCACAGCATCTGATGATAACCCTTTCGCTGGGCCTCAGTCTCAACCTACAGGGAAAATCTCAGTCAATATGCCAACCGACGAGTGGTTGTGCAAAAAGATGGGTAGGCTGAACCTAACACTGGTGGAGGGGTATCCCTCACGCAGCTCTGAGGCAGGGGGGCTTCTAAAGGACCAATTTGTCAAGCCGGTCCGTTCACAGGCCAAATGGTACGGTTTTGTATCCGACCAACAGAAGGGAGACGCCACTAGTGAGAAAACTGTTAGTTCCTGGAGTACCGACGCTTCAAAGATTAACAACACATACAGTCGCATTGCTAAAGCGGCAGGTATCTCCTCAACGCCTCCAGCCTCCCGTCAGATTTCTCAAGACAATCTTAGACGTTGGGAGAAATCGGCTAGGGAAGCCTCAACTATCTGTAATCAGGTGGCTGGATTTAACAGATGTTTGTATAGAGTTCAAGAAAATATGAAGGGACAAGTTAAAACTCTCAAAACAGAAATGGCCAAAGGAAAGTCTTCCACTAAAGCAACCGGCTCACTCGATGAGTTGCAATTTTTGATGAACTTTAATGCCAGCATCACGCAGGCCATGGCTAAGACACTAGAACATTTAAGTGATTTTGTTTTCGTGTCAGTGGCTAATACTACCTTGGCTCGCAGAGATTCATATCTTTCACATCTCAAAGCAGGTATTAAACCAGATACCTTGGCCTCTCTCAGGACTGCACCTCTCCACATTCCAATGCTCTTCCCTGATGAAGCCCTTAGGCAAGCCGAACAGGACATAGCCGCTTTTGAAAGCAAGGGCCAACTTCACACTGGAAAGAAAGGTCGGTTCCACCCCTATGATCGCCCTGATAAACGTGGGGATAACAGGAAGCAGGAACGACCGGCATGGAAGAACATTGGGCAGCGCGGACAGGGCAGGAAACAGAAGGGCAAGGCCGCTTACTATTCCTCGCGACCAGCCAAGGGCCAGCAGTCCTATAAATGACAGTTATTGTGTAGACAGAGTGATATCAGGACTGCTGGCCGGGAGCACTTTGCAGAGACAAACAGACACTGTTGTAGACTTAAATGTTGTACCTTGTGTTCCTACTGCGCCCGGGCATTCGCAAAAGAAAGAAATAAGTCCCGGGGCAGTAGTTTGTCATTCTCAAAGAAATTACAAAATAAAATCTGTGAAGCTTGCTTCTTGTGTCACTCTGTTATCTTGTGTCAAACCTGTAGTAAATGCCAGAGATGTTGCCTCAAATCCTCCTGTAGGCGCCAGACTTCAAAGTTTCTGGCAGTTTTGGTCGAAGCTAGGGGCCAGTTACAAGGTCGTCCAGATCTTAAGGTCGGGTTACACCCTCCCCTTTCAGAACAGGCCCCTCCTATCAAGACACCCAACGGTCATAAGCCGTTATGTAAACCACCACAGGAACAGCTACCTGTCGGAGGCTTTACATCAGCTTATTTCCAAAAATGCAGTGGAGCCAGTACGAAACCCAAACTCTCTAGGTTTCTTCAACCGACTTTTCCTGGTGCCCAAACCCAACGACAAATGGAGGCCCATTCTGGACTTGAGCAATCTAAATCCCTTTCTAAAAGTGGAGAAGTTCAAGATGGAAACACCGGAAACCATCAGAACTTCTCTTCAAAGGGGAGAATGGGTAACCTCTGTAGATTTCAGGGACGCTTACTTCCACATACCTATACAGGAACAATCAAGGAAATACCTGAGATTTCATGTCCAGGGTCAGACATACCAATTCAAGGCTCTTCCATTTGGTCTGTCCACAGCACCATTGGAGTTCACGGTAATAGCCAAGGAAGTAAAGTTGATGGCCATGCACAAGGGTATAAGGATCCACCAGTACCTAGACGACTGGTTGGTGAGGGCCATGTCCTACCAAGTCTGTATCCAGCACACAAGAGTTCTGCTGGAAATGTGCCAGGAGCTAGGCTGGGTAGTCAACAGAGAGAAATCAGAACTGGATCCAAAACAAGTCTTCGACTTTGTAGGATACCAGTTCGACCTCAGATCCGGTCGTGTCAGACCCACACCGGACCGGTGGCAGAATCTCAAAACAAAGATTCAGGCTATCTTGGCCCGACCGACCTGTCCGGTCCGGCAGTTTATGTCCTTGATAGGTCTCCTAACAGCCACAGAAAAACAAGTTCACCTCGGCCTACTCCACATGAGACCCATTCAGTGGCACCTCAAAAACAACTGGAGGGTACCGGAATCTTTGGAAAAGATCATCCCTATACCCAGGTCCCTGCACCCTCATCTGCAATGGTGGTTAGACGAAAGCAATGTGCTACAAGGCCAACCATTACACCCAGTAGAGCATGCTCTACAGATCTTTACAGACGCATCAAAAGAAGGGTGGGGCGCTCACTTAAACGAGCTCACTGCAAGAGGCCCTTGGTCGGTTCCGGAAAGCAAACTGCACATAAACTATCTAGAGTTAAAAGCAGTCTTTCTAGCTCTCAAAGAGTTCCAAGAACTATGTACAGGCAAGATAGTTCTAGTGGCATCCGACAACACTACAGTAGTGGCTTATATAAACAAAGAAGGAGGTATGAGGTCCGGCCCTCTATGTGCCCTACTGTGGAGGATCCTGACCTGGTGTTCCCAGAAACAAGTGACGTTAAAAGCCCGTCACATTCCGGGCCATCTAAATGTGATAGCAGACAAGCTGTCCAGACTAGGTCAGACCATACAGACAGAGTGGTCCCTCCTCCGGGAGGTATTTTTAAGCATATGCAAGAAGTGGCACCAGCCTCAAGTAGATCTGTTTGCCACAAGATTCAACCACAAACTTCCTCAGTTTGTCTCTCCAGTCCCGGACCCCCTGGCTGTAGCAGTGGATGCTCTCACTCTGCCATGGGAGGACCTGGATGCATATGCCTTTCCACCGACCTCCATCTTGGGCAAAGTAGTGGAGAAGCTACTGGACTCCCGGTACCAGAGAGTTATTCTAATTGCTCCCGGGTGGCCCAACATGCCCTGGTTCTGGGACTTGGTGGCCATGTCCAGTCAAATTCCCCTCAGCCTACCAAACCTGCCCAATCTCTTGACACAGCCGTTCAACCAGATCCCTCACAGGAATCTGACAAACCTGAATCTCCATGCATGGCTCCTAGAGCCACAGCAATCAAAGAACAGGGTTTCTCTAAGGCAGTGGCAGCAAGAATTGAGGCTCCTCAAAGAAAATCAACCAGATCAGTCTATGAGGCAAAGTGGACCATTTTTACAAAGTGGTGCATCACTAATCAGGTGGACTTCGGGTCACCACCTATAAAGTCAGTGGCTGACTTCCTTCTATACCTCTTTGAGGTCAAGAAACTTCAGCCCAGCACCATTGATGGATACAGGTCTGCCATTGCTGATAAACTGGGTAACACCACAGTCAATATCAGCAAAGATGATAATCTCACCCGTCTCTTAGATAGTTTTCACAGAGACAGACCCAGAGGGCGGAGGGGTATACCCTCCTGGAACCTTTCTCTGGTCTTACACCAGTTAACAAAGGCTCCCTTTGAACCTCTTAAGGAAGCTTCAATGAAACATCTGACTTTCAAAACTGTCTTCCTTTTGGCCCTGGGTTCTGGCAAGAGAAGAAGTGAGATACATGCATGGCAGCATAAGAACATCAGACACCAGTCGGACTGGTCTAAGGTGTCCCTGTTTCCGTCCCCCAGCTTTCTTTCCAAGAACCAGCTGGCCAAAGAGGGCCCGGAGAGTGTAGCCCCAGTGGTCATACCAGCCCTGGCTCCTACTCTGGATAGGTCCCTCAAGTCTGACAGAACTCTCTGTCCAGTCAGAGCCTTGCGCTACTATTTGGACAGGACATCAGACCTTAGGCAGGGCAAAGAATTGGTTTTTGTCTCCTTTAAGAAAGGCTTCGACAAAGACATATCACCTGCCACTATCTCCTCATGGATCAAACAAACAGTGATCCTATGCTATGAGCTCTCGGATCATCAGGCCCACACCTTGCATCAGGTCAAAGCTCATGATGTCAGGGCCTTTGCTGCCTCTAAGGCCTTCCAGTCGGGAGTCTCCTTAGAGCAGATCCTGTCAGCCTGCCACTGGAAATCTCATAATACCTTCACTCAATTCTATCTGAAGGATGTGGCTTGGGCTGACTCAGAGCTCTACCATCTTGGACCGGTTGTGGCTGCCCAGCAGATCCACCAACAGGCCAGTACCTAGAGGAGATGTGTACATATGTAAATAGTTGCACATAGTTGTATATATTGCACATATAGTTATAAAAAAAAAAAAAAAAAAATTTCTGGACGTACTTCCTTCGGGAGGACTACTTTATGGGACTGAACTCATCCCTCTCTTCCCCTACCTCAGAGCAGGTCTGTTAAAAAAAGGGGGGGGGGGGGAGCAAGGTCGACTGACGGTTCAATTCTTTGTAACCGGATGATGATATTCGACCATAGCCTTAAGGGTTATCGACCTCAGGTCTGACCAGGCTTTAAAGGAAATAGTTCATTATTCCAGTAGGAGTTCAAGGCTAGTCCCTAGTAACTTACCCGCCGACCAAGCGGTAGTTATTCAGCTATTGTCCATTGGATAGGATGTATTAACGCAATAAAATTGCAAATTTAATAAGTAAATTAAATTTTTATAAGTTAATACCCTATCCAATGGACACACAAGGCCCTCCCACCGGCCCCGCTTTCAGCTTACTAGGGGTCTAATTGGTTTAGACAACGAAAAAGATGCTATGACGTCACGCTGTCTAGACAGGAAGGAAGTACTACACGCCACCTGGCGAGTGCACAGCACTGGACCGGCCTGGCCGGTGGAAACACAGGACGTCTTTTTCTGACGTTTGGCGGGCCGGTCTGCGCCGACCAGATAAGCTATTGTCCATTGGATAGGGTATTAACTTATAAAAATTTAATTTACTTATTAAATTTGCAATTTTGCAATTTTCCAAAAATTTTCCCCTCCCCAAAAATGGCGGCCATTTTGAATTTTCGAATTTTTGCCAAAAATGGCAAAACACAAATTTGCTTCTATCTCCTTAACCGTACGAGATAGAGCGATTTCGTCGAAATTTTCGACCCACAGGGTATCTAAGGAATGTAATCTTTGCAATTTTCAAAAAATTTCCCCCTCCCCAAAAATGGCGGCCATTTTGAATTTTCGAATTTTTGCCAAAAATGGCAAAACACAAATTTGCTTCTATCTCCTTAACCGTGCGAGATAGAGCGATTTCGGCAAAATTTTCGACCCAGAGGGTATCTGAGCATTGTACTCTTGGTAATTTTAAAAAAAATTTCCCCTCCCCAAAAATGGCGGCCATTTTGAATTTTCGAATTTTTGCCAAAAATGGCAAAACACAAATTTGCTTCTATCTCCTTAACCGTGCGAGATAGAGCGATTTCGTCAAAATTTTCGATCCACAGGGTATCTAAGGATTGTACTCTTTGCAATTTTCCAAAAATTTTCCCCTCCCCAAAAATGGCGGCCATTTTAAATTTTCGAATTTTTGCCAAAAATGGCAAAACACAAATTTGCTTCTATCTCCTTAACCGTGCAAGATAGAGCGATTTCGTCAAAAATTTCGACCCACAGGGTATCTGAGCATTGTACTCTTGGTAATTTTTAAAAAATTTGCCCCTCCCCAAAAATGGCGGCCATTTTGAATTTTAGAATTTTTGCCAAAAATGGCAAAACACTAATTTGCTTCTATCTCCTTAACCGTGCGAGATAGAGCGATTTCGGCAAAATTTTCGACCCACAGGGTGTCTGGGAATTCTACTCTTGCCAATTTTAAAAAAATTTTCCCCTCCCCAAAGATGGCGGCCATTTTGAATTTTAGAATTTTTGCCAAAAATGGCAAAACACAAATTTGCTTCTATCTCCTTAACCGTGCGAGATAGAGCGATTTCGGCGAAATTTTCGACCCACAGGGTATTTAAGGAATGCAATCTTTACAATTTTCAAAAAATTTTCCCCTCCCCAAAAATGGCGGCCATTTTGAATTTTAGAATTTTTGCCAAAAAATGGCAAAACACTAATTTGCTTCTATCTCCTTAACCGTGTGAGATAGAGCGATTTCGGCAAAATTTTCGACCCACAGGGTATCTGAGAATTCTACTCTTGCCAATTTTTAAAAAATTTTCCCCTCCCCAAAGATGGCGGCCATTTTGAATTTTAGAATTTTTGCCAAAAATGGCAAAACACAAATTTCTTCTATCTCCTTAACTGTGTGAGATAGAGCGATTTTGTCGAAATTTTCAACCCACAGGGTATCTAAGGAGTGTACTCTTTGCAATTTCAAAAAAAATTTCCCCTCCCCAAAAATGGCGGCCATTTTGAATTTTTGCCAAAAATGGCAAAACACAAATTTGCTTCTATCTCCTTAACCGTGCGAGATAGAGCGATTTCGTCGAAATTTTCGACCCACAGGGTATCTAAGGAATGTAATCTTTACAATTTTCAAAAAATTTTCCCCTCCCCAAAAATGGCGGCCATTTTGAATTTTAGAATTTTTGCCAAAAATGGCAAAACACAAATTTG
Source organism: Sabellastarte sp. h YS-2021 (assembly GCA_964017235.1). Lineage (NCBI taxonomy): Eukaryota > Metazoa > Annelida > Polychaeta > Sabellida > Sabellidae > Sabellastarte > Sabellastarte sp. h YS-2021. Next base: position 110,288,161 of record OZ024927.1, read on the forward strand.
CTTCTATCTCCTTAACCGTGCGAGATAGAGCGATTTCGGCAAAATTTTCAACCCACAGGGTATCTAACGAGTGTACTCTTTGCAATTTTCCAAAAATTTTCCCCTCCCCAAAAATGGCGGCCATTTTGAATTTTTGCCAAAAATGGCAAAACACAAATTTCCTTCTATCTCCTTAACCGTGCGAGATAGAGCGATTTCGTCAAAATTTTCGACCCACCGGGTATTTAAGGAATGTAATCTTTACAATTTTCAAAAAAAATTTCCCCTCCCCAAAAATGGCGGCCATTTTGAATTTTCGAATTTTTGCCAAAAATGGCAAAACACTAATTTGTTTCTATCTCCTTAAGCGTGCGAGATAGAGCGATTTCGGCAAAATTTTCAACCCACAGGGTATCTAAGGAGTGTACTCTTTGCAATTTTCCAAAAATTTTCCCCTCCCCAAAAGTGGCGGCCATTTTGAATTTCGAATTTTTACCAACAATGGCAAAACACAAATTTGCTTCTATCTCCTTAATCGTGCGAGATAGAGCGATTTCGGCGAAATTTGCTAGATAGAGCGATTTCGACGAAATTTTTAACCCACAGGGTATCTCTGCAGAGTAGTTTTCCCAATTTTCAAAAATTTTTTGTCTCGCCCAAAATGGCGGCCATTTTGAATTTTCGAAATTTTCACAAAAATTGCAAAACACAAAAATGCTTATATCTCAAAAACCGTGCTAGATAGAGCAATTTCGACAAAATTTTTGACCCGCAGGATATCTCTGCGGAGTACTTTTCCCAATTTTCAAAAAATTTTTGTCTCACCAAAAATGGCGGCCATTTTGAATTTTCGAAATTTTCGCAAAAATTGCAAAACACAAAAATGCTTATATCTCGAAAACCGTGCTAGATAGAGCGATTTCGACGAAATTTTTGACCCTCAGGGTATCTCTGCAGAGTAGTTATCCCAATTTTGAAAAAATTTTTCTCTCGCCAAAAATGGCGGCCATTTTGAATTTTCGAATTTTTCGCAAAAATTGCAAAACATAAAAATGGTTATATCTCGAAAACCATGCTAGATAGAGCGATTTCAACGAAATTTTTGACCCACAGGGTATATCTGCAGAGTAGCCATGCCAATTTTCAAAAAAATTTTGTCTCGCCAAAAATGGCGGCCATTTTGAATTTTCGAATTTTTCGCAAAAATTGCAAAACATAAAAATGCTTATATCTCAAAAACCCTGCTAGATAGAGCGATTTCGACGAAATTTTTGACCCACAGGGTATCTCTGCAGAGTAGCCATGCCAATTTTCAAACAAAAAATTTCTCGCAAAAAATGGCGGCCATTTTGAATTTTCGAATTTTTCGCAAAATTGCAAAACACAAAAATGCTTCTATCTCGAAAACCGTGCTAGATAGAGCGATTTCGACGAAATTTTTCACCCACAGGGTATCTCTGCAGAATAGCCATGCCAATTTTCAAAAAAATTTTGTCTTGCCAAAAATGGCGGCCATTTTGAATTTTCAAATTTTTCGCAAAAATTGCAAAACATAAAAATGGTTATATCTCGAAAACCCTGCTAGATAGAGCGATTTCGACGAAATTTTTGACCCACAGGGTATCTCTGCAGAGTAGCCATGCCAATTTTCAAAAAAATTTTATCTTGCCAAAAATGGCGGCCATTTTGAATTTTCGAATTTTTGCGCAAAAATTGCAAAACACAAAAATGCTTATATTTCCAAAACCGTGCTACATAGAGCGATTTCGACGAAATTTTTTATCTTCAGGGTATCTCTGCAGCTATCCCAAAGAGCTTTCACTTGGTGAAGTTTCAGACCCATAGCTAATTGCTCACCTACTCAAAAAGAGTAAATGCGAATTACCTCTAAAAGTATTGCAGATGGCCAATTTTTCTCAAATAACTCATTCACCTACTTTTGGAAGAGCTTTCACATGGTGAAGTTTCAGACCCATAGCTAATTATTTACCTACTCAAAATGAGTAAATGCTAATTATCTCTAAAAGTATTGTGGATACCCAATTTTTATCAAATAACTCATTCATCTACTTGTGGGAGAGCTTTCACATGGTGAAGTTTCAGACCCATAGCTAATTACTTACCTACTCAAAATGAGTAAATGCGAATTATCTCTAAAAGTATTGCAGATAGCCAATTTTTCTCAAATAACCCATTCTCCTACTTTTGGGAGAGCTTTAACTTGGTGAAGTTTCAGACCCATAGCTAATTACTAGTGGTCCTACGATTAGACGGAAAATCGATTCATCGTCTATTTAAAACTTTCGATGTAGAAAATCGATTCTCATTTTAAGAATCGATTGTGAATCGAAAGTAAGACTTATAAACCACCTAATTTTCCCTTTTTCTACAGATGTTTAACATTTTATTTTCCTAACATTTGTTTACATTATCTGCCATGTTTCTTTCACTGGTATCTACTTCCTGTTGGTTACAACTAAAACTCAAATTTCTGTAGGTATTTAGAAGATCTTTTAATACAATAAACTAAGTTCAACCTAAATTAAATTTAACTTTCACTGCTTCACACACAACATGTATACTCCCTATAAATGGGGAATAACAACCTTGGCCATAAATCAAGTGGAGAGAGATCACACTACTGTAATACTTCAGCAGTCTGCCATGAATATTTTTGACAAATTTTGTTGAACAAGAAAACTAAAATGTTTACTACATTGCCATACTTAGAATTTTACAGTATCTAAGAAATTATAATTATATGAAATGAATAGGTCATGAAGATCTGCTTAAAAACGAAATTCATGGAATATTGTTTTCAGGATGAGAGAAATTTAACAGAATAATAGACAAATGCTTTACAGTAACATAAACAGGCAGAGAGAGAGAGTGAGGGGGATCTGACTTCGTTGAAGCTGGTGGGAGATACTGAGCCTTGCCACAGGCATTTATATGTATAAAGAAGGCACAACTGTTTGACTGCATTATAAGTATTTTTCATAATGTTCTCATACACTTACTTAGCCTAGCTTGCTGAGGAGACTTCCAGACTAGAAAGGCCTTTGATACAGTGTGCATTATGGCAAAAATATTTCATGTTTGCATTATGGTTCAGACAGCCTGGAAGGCCAGGCTACGAGATACTTTCAGTTTGAACTACACCTGTGTTGCTAACTGGGGAAGGTTTTAACTCAGGACACCCATGCACTGAAACACATACAAGTGCTAAATACACTTGATAAAATAACTGCACCATCCATTTATCAATGATACACAACTATTTATGTCATATATATGCTGTTTTGAGAAATTTTCTTCATATTATTCCTGAGATAAGAGTCAGATTTTCCAGACCCCATCCAATACACATAAACTTGAGTGACAATGCTGAAATACATGTTCACATGTGCCAAACTGTTTCATATAACCTAGTATATATTACAAAACATCAATATTGACCAGAAACAATAAAAGTCACTCTTCCATTTGATTAATGAAAATAGCATGTCTTTGAAAAGTGTACTGAGTTAAAAATGGAAGGAAAATTCCATGAACACATGTCTATGTATTGTTTAGTTCCCAAAGAAGCATTTTATTCAGGATAATTTTCAGAAGCTGCTTGGCAGTCACTGTTCTTGACATATGATAATGATAAGCAGATATTCTATTCTTCTTTGTTGCATATATACAAAGTGTCCTGAGTTCACAACACGGGTGTACCACATGGTGATGTTGAACAAAAGGGGTTGAAATAGACTTGCACCAAGTCTTTGTATTTCTCACCCCACTTAATCTGACATAGATGAAAACATTATACATCCACTTAAGGAGGGAGAAAATCCTTCTCTATGCTGAAACAGTACTTTTGTCAGCCCCACATTCTAGTATAAAGTCATACAGTCCTCATATAATACCTTAGAAAAAAGGACTTGAAGAAAGTCTAGGGTTGAAATATTGTTTATTTTAAGCATGATTGGTTGCTAATCTGCTGATGTTACATTCAAACACTGTAAATGATTTAGCTGATGAAAAGGGAGAATGAAAATAAATATTATTTTGTAACTGTTAAGGCCACCTTAATAGATTATTATATTATTGCTGATACACATACTTGTTGACTCTTCAACCTACTGGTTTCTTAACATACCCCCTTCCCTACCCCAAAATGTAAACAAATAACCTAGATTTTTTTCACCACTGACCTATCGGAAGACTACTGTTATTATATTTGGTAAAAAGGAATATTCTGTCTTTCTTACAAAGCAAGCAGAAAAACGATTATAATCGATAATCGATTGCTCAGAGTTACCGATTAATCGATTCTGATTTTTAGACCGATTCCTAACACTACTAATTACTCACCTACTCAAAATGAGTAAATGCGAATTATCTCTAAAAGTATTGCAGATAGCCAATTTTTCTCAAATAACTCATTCACCTACTTTTGGGAGAGCTTTCACTTGGTGAAGTTTCAGACCCATAGCTAATTACTCACCTACTCAAAATGAGTAAATGCGAATTATCTCATAAAGTATTGCAGATAGCCAATTTTTGTCAAATTAATCATTCACCTACTTTTGGGAGAGCTTTCACTTGGTGAAGTTTCAGACCCATAGCTAATTACTCACCTACTCAAAATGAGTAAATGCGAATTATCTGTAAAAGTATTGCAGATAGCCAATTTTTCTCAAATAACTCATTCACTTACTTTTGGGAGAGCTTTCACTTGGTGAAGTTTCAGACCCATAGCTAATTACTCACCTACTCAAAATGAGTAAATGCGAATTATCTCATAAAGTATTGCAGATAGCCAATTTTTGTCAAATTAATCATTCACCTACTTTTGGGAGAGCTTTCACTTGGTGAAGTTTCAGACCCATAGCTAATTACTCACCTACTCAAAATGAGTAAATGCGAATTATCTGTAAAAGTATTGCAGATAGCCAATTTTTCTCAAATAACTCATTCACCTACTTTTGGGAGAGCTTTCACTCTGTGAAGTTTCAGACCCATAGCTAATTACTCACCTACTCAAAATGAGTAAATGCGAATTATCTGTAAAAGTATTGCAGATAGCCAATTTTTCTCAAATAACTCATTCACCTACTTTTGGGAGAGCTTTCACTTCGTGAAGTTTCAGACCCATAGCTAATTACTCACCTACTCAAAATGAGTAAATGCGAATTATCTCTAAAAGTATTGCAGATAGCCAATTTTTCTCAAATTAATCATTCACCTACTTTTGGGAGAGCTTTCACTTGGTGAAGTTTCAGACCCATAGCTAATTACTCGTCTACTCAAAATGAGTAAATGCAAATTATCTCTAAAAGTATTGCAGATAGCCAATTTTTCTCAAATAACTCATTCACCTACTTTTGGGAGAGCTTTCACTCGGTGAAGTTTCAGACCCATAGCTAATTACTCACCTACTCAAAATGAGTAAATGCGAATTATCTCTAAAAGTATTGCAGATAGCCAATTTTTCTCAAATAACTCATTCACCTACTTTTGGGAGAGCTTTCACTCTGTGAAGTTTCAGACCCATAGCTATTTATTCACCTACTCAAAATGAGTAAATGCTAATTATCTGTAAAAGTATTGCGGATACCCAATTTTTATCAAATACTCATTCATCTACTTGTGGGAGAGCTTTCACATGGTGAAGTTTCAGACCCATAGCTAATTACTCACCTACTCAAAATGAGTAAATGCGAATTATCTCTAAAAGTATTGCAGATAGCCAATTTTTCTCAAATAACTCATTCACCTACTTTTGGGAGAGCTTTCACTTGGTGAAGTTTCAGACCCATAGATAATTATTCACCTACTCAAAATGAGTAAATGTGAATTATCTCTTAATAGTATTGCAGATAGCCAATTTTTCTCAAATAACTCATTCACCTACTTTTGGAAGACCTTTCACACACGAAAATGAAAAATTGTGAATATCTCGGAAAAGCTATGTCTTCTGCTTTAATGCTCGGCGGGAGATACACACCACGGCAGTGGTCTTGACAAAAATTTTTGTCTCCCCAAAAATGGTGGCCATTTTGAATTTTCAAAGTTTTTGCAAAACACAAAAATGCTTATATCTCGAAAACTGTGCTATATGGAGCGAACTCAACAAAATTTTGGACCTGCAGGGTATCTCTGCAGAGTAGCCATGCCAATTTTCAAAATATTTTTGTCTCGCCAAATATAGCGGACATTTTTAATTTTTTTATTTTTTGCAAAACACAAAAATGCTTATATCGTGAAAACCGTGCTAGATAGAGCAGACTGCGCTGACTTTGGTTGCCACAACAGTATAAGGCTAGAAACGAAGCATTTTCTTAATACTTTAGCACTCACCTTTATATCCTTTTCCGGACGCTTTGTTTTTGCTATGCAAAAACATTATCTTTTTTTTTGCGAGCGATCCTCTAGTTACTCTTCTTTGTTTATGACATTTTTGACCAAGCTATACATGACAAACACATAAATATAACTGTACACTACATTCATGTCAGACAAGACATTTTCCAGTGTGAGTAACATGAACCACCACATGAGGCGAGTTCACTTGAAGCACAGAGAGATTTGTCCACAGTGTGGCCAGAGCTTCTCCGCGCTCCACCACCTCAACAGACATCTCAGCATGGTGCATGAGACAAGCAACTACCCCTGCAACCTCTGTGACAAGGTGACAAACCCACTGGATTTATACAATAGAAAAGCTTAAATTTAGATTTATTTAGGTTCATTGTTGTTATATCATGATGGTTAGTTTTAAGGGCAGAAGACCCCAGTACATACCAGGCATCACTAAGCAACTACCAGCTTTCCCACAAAGGATTGGGTCTGGGGGTCAAACTACTGACCTCAGAGGTGGGAGGAGAGAATATGACCCACTACACACTGAGTCCCTCTTAGAAAAGCTTGAAGTAGATCTCCATAGAATTATATCTTAATGCAACTTCACAGAAGACAATCATCTGCCCATCTGACCAGTTCCCACGGATCACTGAAGTTAAGCAGCACTGCACTTTTTGTTAGTAATTGGATGGGCCATATATGGGCAGATACTCAGATGATCACTTAAATCGCGGTCATTTCACAATATAACCAAAACAAGGTACTAAACATGATGTCAGCTAAATCAATCCATCAATTGATCAAAGCAGAATCCAATTTTAATTTAAATTTACCTTGTTGTCTTGAAACATTGCTTGAGAATTTCTAGTGTAAATTAGATCTATAACTTGAACAAATCTTGAATAAGTTATGACTTGCATAAATTAGGGATACAAGTTATAACTTGCACAAATACACGTCATGGAAGTTGTATAAGGAAAAATTTTGTAGTTATCATGTATACGGATATTGAACTTGATGTTGTACAAGTTGTAACTTGTACTGAACTAACTTTGTAGAAAGCATATATATTCTGCATTATTTTACCACTTATTGTGTGTTTGTCCAGTATGTGACAGTATTCTGAAGTGTTTTCCGTATCCTTCCTTAGTTATTTCTAATCTTGTATTAGTACTATTAAGCTGTGTTGTACATGTATTCTATAATGATTCACTACCAGTATCGCTAATACAGTAGACTTTGTATTACTAAAACCTCCAATATTCACAGGATTTAGGACAAGCTCTATCTAAATTCCAATTATACCCACAAATATACTATATTTTCTGATGTTGAGATCATAAAATAGGTTTCACTTAAATTCACCTTACCACTAGCTGTATTTATAGAGAGTCTACTGTATCAGTATAAACAGTGTGTGTGTATTACTTGTGTATTTATTTTGCAGTATTTTACCACCCGTGTGTCCTTGTGTCAGCACCAGTCAACAGAACATGGACAGATTGCACTAAGTGACCTGACCTGTCAGTGTGAAATTTGTGGACGAACATTCCTCTACAAGAGTAACCTGGACAGACACATAAGAACAGACCACCAAAGTAAGCCGCAACTATTTTTTTAAAGATTTAAAGTTTCCATAAATTATATTTTCACCATTGCTTAATTGTATCCCCGGACGAAAGTCGGGGATACTTAGGATTCAGTACTGTCACGCCGCCGCCGCCGCAGAGATTTCCTTTTGGACGCGATAACTTAAAAAATATTTTAGTTAGAACTTTCAAATTTGGTATGTGGGTATATATGGGCAATGCCACGAACGCTATTGTTTTGTGACCTTGACCTTCAATCTCAAGGTCACTGGTGGCCACTTAAAGGTCAGATTTTGGCCATTTTTGCACATTTTGGCCCAGTTCTCCAAGACAGAAAGTTAGATCATCCTATGGCTGGTATATATAATACATATATATATCCTCTATAAGCATGCAGAAATTTGACCTTGAAGCTCTTCATTGAAGGTCATCCACTGACCGCCAAAGTACTTGACCGAGGGGTATTTTTGGCCTTTTTGGAGATATTTTCACACTTAACGCTGAGTATATTGCATGGAAACTATTGAAAATGGCTTTGGAGGTTGAGTACATGATGGACTTCTGCCATCCAGGTTTACTGGTTACAGATCTTCATTTAAGGTCATCCACTGACCGCCAAAGTACCTGACCAAGGGTCATTTTTGGCATATTTGGAGATATTTTCACACTTAATGCTGACTACATTGCGTGGAAACTATTAAAAATGGCTTTTGAGGTTGAGTACATGACGGAGTACCAGCATCCAGGCTGACCGGTTACAGATCTTCGTTGAAGGTCATCCACTGACCGCCAAAGTACCTGACCGAGGGTCATTTTGGGCCCTCTATTTGTTTATTTGTTTGTAAACAAGATAAATCAAAAACTGACAGACGGATTTTGATAAAATTTTCAGGATATGTCCAAATTGGTAAAAGGAAGATGTGATTAAATTTTGGGAGTGATCCGGATCACTGTCTGGATCTTCTGGATCCATGAAATTTAATTTTTAAACACAGATAGCTCAAAAAGTTATGGGTGCATTTTGATGAAATTTTCAGGAGATGTCCTTATTGGGACGAGGAACAAGTGATTAGATTTTGGGAGTGATCCGGATCACTGTCTGGATCATCTGGATCCAGACTGCCAGATGTGTTTGTGTACAATATAGCTCAAAAACTTATGAACGGATTTTGATGAAATTTTCAGGATATGTCTGAAAAGGTAAAAAGATGAAATGGTTGAATTTTAGAAGTGATCCGGATCACTATATGGATCTTCTGCATCCATGAAATGTAATTTTTAAAGACAGATACCTCAAAAAGTTATGGATGGATTGTGATGACATTTTCAGCAAATGGCCTAAATGGTGCGAGGAACAAGTGATTAGATTTGGGGAGTGATCTGGATCACTGTCTGGATCATCTGGATCCAGGTTGCGGATGTGTTTGTGTACATTGTAGCTAAAAAACTTATGGACCACAGAGATTTCCTTTTGGACGCGATAACTTAAAAAAAAATTTTAGTTAGAACTTTCAAATTTGGTATGTGGGTATATATGGGCAATGCCACGAACGCTATTGTTTTGTGACCTTGACCTTCAATCTCAAGGTCACTGGTGGCCACTTAAAGGTCAGATTTTGGCCATTTTTGCACATTTTGGCCCAGTTCTCCAAGACAGAAAGTTAGATCATCCTATGGCTGGTATATATAATACATATATATGTCCTCTATAAGCATGCAGAAATTTGACCTTGAAGCTCTTCATTGAAGGTCATCCACTGACCGCCAAAGTACTTGACCGAAGGGCATTTTTGGCCTTTTTGGAGATATTTTCACACTTAACGCTGAGTATATTGCATGGAAACTATTGAAAATGGCTTTGGAGGTTGAGTACATGATGGACTTCTGCCATCCAGGTTTACTGGTTACAGATCTTCATTTAAGGTCATCCACTGACCGCCAAAGTACCTGACCAAGGGTCATTTTTGGCATATTTGGAGATATTTTCACACTTAATGCTGACTACATTGCGTGGAAACTATTGAAAATGGCTTTTGAGGTTGAGTACATGATGGAGTACCAGCATCCAGGCTGACCGGTTACAGATCTTCATTGAAGGTCATCCACTGACCGCCAAAGTACCTGACCGAGGGTCATTTTGGGCCCTCTATTTGTTTGTTTGTTTGTAAACAAGATAACTCAAAAACTGACAGACGGATTTTGATAAAATTTTCAGGATATGTCCAAATTGGTAAAAGGAAAATGTGATTAAATTTTGGGAGTGATCCGGATCACTGTCTGGATCTTCTGGATCCATGAAATTTAATTTTTAAACACAGATAGCTCAAAAAGTTATGGGTGCATTTTGATGAAATTTTCAGGAGATGTCCTTATTGGGACGAGGAACAAGTGATTAGATTTTGGGAGTGATCCGGATCACTGTCTGGATCATTTGGATCCAGACTGCCAGATGTGTTTGTGTACAATATAGCTCAAAAACTTATGAACGGATTTTGATGAAATTTTCAGGATATGTCTGAAAAGGTAAAAAGATGAAATGGTTGAATTTTAGAAGTGATCCGGATCACTATATGGATCTTCTGGGTCCATGAAATTTAATTTTTAAAGACAGATACCTCAAAAAGTTATGGATGGATTGTGATGACATTTTCAGCAAATGGCCTAAATGGTGCGAGGAACAAGTGATTAGATTTGGGGAGTGATCTGGATCACTGTCTGGATCATCTGGATCCAGGTTGCGGATGTGTTTGTGTACATTGTAGCTAAAAAACTTATGGACGGATTTTGATGAAATTTTCAGGATATGTCTGAAAAGGTAAAAGGATGAAATGGCTGAATTTTGAAAGTGATCCGGATCGCTATATGGATCTTCTGGATCCATGAAATGTAATAAGACAGATACCTCAAAAAGTTATGGATGGATTGTGATGACATTTTCAGCAAATGACCTAAATGGTGCGAGGAACAAATGATTAGATTTGGGGAGTGATCTGGATCACTGTCTGGATCATCTGGATCCAGGTTGCCAGATGTGTTTGTGTACATTGTAGCAAAAAAACTTATGGACGGATTTTGATGAAATTTTCATTTTCTTTTTTTTTTGTCTCTTGGAAAAAAATATTTTTTCTGATATATCATTCACCAATCTTACACTAAATTTGATCATTTTTCCCCCAAGAGGTTGCAGAGTACTTACAATATGGACATGTTTCCTCCAGAAGAAAATCTATGATGGCAAATGATTAATGATTTCAGTGAATATGGCCTCTGTTTTATAATTTTATCCTTTTTCTTTTAAAATGGCTACTCTTGATATGACAGCCACAATATATATGTGCCTTTAATTTATGGATATTGTTCCTATATTTCAGTATATAATAAAAAAAATCTTCTATTATCCTGTCCGGGGTGCGTAGCATTCATATTGACAAAATCCCAACTTATTTTATGTATTATGTATTTTAAATAATCCATACTCTGTAAGTATGGGGCATATCCGTAGAAGCAGTCAGCAAAAGATTAACTCGGGTTTAACATTAAAAGCTAAGGCTGGAATGACTAGTAAAGTTTGTACTCAAGTACTTTTTTACTACTATACTATTCTTTAGTGAGTAATTTGGTCATTTTTCCCTGTTTTTTAGAGTAAATTAGTGATAATTGGCATGATTTACTTGTACAATGAAACATGGCCTCTGTTTGTTATTTTTGTCAGAGCTGCGTTTCACATGTGATCAGTGTCAGAGTGAGTTCAGCACGAAGTATGCCCGCAATGAGCACATCAAGTCTGAACACCAAGGCCAGTGGTTGCTATGTCATTACTGTCCCCGCATGTTTAAACTCAAACACAAGCTCTGTGAACACGTCAACCTTAAACACAGTGACCAAAAGACCAAAACTATTAATGTAACAGATGAAGGCCTTATTGATAGAAATACCATTCATACCTGGGTGTTAACAGATGAACTCGCCCACCATGTAACTCGGAGCAAGGATCAGAGTGTGAGTCAAAGCGAGGTATGTCTAGCAAGTCGTGAAAAAGATTGCATTGTTAACACAGAGAGAAAACTTCCTCGGCTTGACACTCTCAAACACAGTAAAACAGAGGCACTCACTGGGTTGTATACAAAAACTACCAAGATAGATGAGGTCATGTGTTGTGAAAATGAGGACAAACTCCCACAATCTGTTACCCTCAAAGATGGTGAGAATCAAGCAAAAACTAGGTTGTCTATGGAAGATAATGTCATTAATACAGACAAAACACTCGCTGTGGATATAGCAGTCAAAGACGGTAAGAGTAAAACCAGAACTAATATTTGTTCTTCAGATACTATGACAGATAGAGGCTATAATTCCACAAATACTATTAGTAATGACAAATTACTCAAAGATGAGCTGACCCAGCATATGACTCTCAAACCCGGAAAAACCACTCCTGAGACTGGATTAGATTTGGCAGTGTGTGAAGAGGATAGTATCATCTGTAAAGAAAAATTCAATGAATATAGTGCTAGATTCAAAAACAACATGCTTCGTATGACTGGATTAGATATGGCAGTTTCAGCCACAGACAGAAAAAGAAGGAAGAAGCAAAAGGCAACATTAACTGATCCAGGATTATGTTCTTTATCACCAGTAGTAGACAAAATACTCCATAACAAAACAATAAATGCTCATATGAGTGCCTTCAAACATAGCAAATCCTTGCCTGAAACCAAGTTAGAATCTGCAACACCCGAAGAGAATGGTAGGATCAATACAAAAAATACCCAAGATGTTGTTGCTATATTGAAATATAATGAGAATGTATCTGAACCAGAGTTGTATCCTACTTGTCATGCACAGGATATGTTGAATAACACCGATATACCAAAGAGGGATTATAGTAGTACATTGAAGAAAAGCACAGTCATGTCATCATTACAGGAAGTGGGTAGGGATATTGGACAGGTACAGATGTCTGAGAAAACACCTGTAAATAAGTGTCAAGCAGTGGAAATGTCCAGGGACTTTGAGACCATTGATAAGACTCAGTTGGAAATGTCCGGATTATCCTCTTCAAACCCCTCAGATTCTGCCCCATCAGACAACAATGTAACTGGTAATAATGCGGGTGTGCACTTGTTAAATGCTGCAGCTCTATCTGAGCACTATGTCAGCAGTGAAGTGGGCTTTCATACCCAGCCTTTGCCATTACTTAATGTATCCAGGACAGATCCAGAAGATATCTTACAGTCTGCCTTGGAGACACATGGTATAGTTCCAGACAATACTGTTAATGCCACACACCCAGTTTCTGTTGTAGAGGAACATTATATGCCTTTGGACTTTCACAGTGCCTTAAACATGGCAGTGTTCAAAACACACCCAGATATTCAGCCTTCTTCAATACCGGACCAAATGGACAGCTCTCTCTATGCAATGGTGTCACCAGAACCAGCCAGTAACTCCTGTGATCTGCCTTATGGTCCCTTTACCGGATCTGATCTCTTTTCAAGGGAGTTTCTGTGAGCACAATTGAATCTGTATGCTCAAGTGAACTTGCTGTTGAGGAAACTGACATACTTTAAATTATTGAACCGTATATTCAAATATGTGATTTTTTTTTTGTGAGAATGTCAGTCCATTTGATTTAATTTGGTGAAAAATTTCAACTTTGGGTAACCCCAGTGGCTTATTTTAACATACTGCGGTGAATGCCACATTTTCTTCTTTCCTTGAGGTATTTTAGAACAACTTGTGCAAAGTGGTTAATATCATGTCATAACCCGCTGTCAGACATGTAAAGTACAGCTTTATTCAGTACTATCAATAGTGTTGGCCTCAGTCTCTTTGTTTACTGGTGAGAACTTTAAAAGTAGAGTTGATTTTATGAGTGAATATACATGTGAATATACCTGGTTTAGCCATGACATGTTGGCACAGATGACACAATATAGTTAAACTAAAATTTGGTTGATTAGTATGACAGATATGAGAAGTAAGTGAATATCTATGCATATACAGTGTATATATTATTGTAACAAATTTAGATATTGTGCTTATTACATTGGTTGCTAATTATATTTGCACATTTAAATATCTAGTCTGTAATACAGTGGCATAGCATTTATTAAGGTTGCCAGATGTATATCTTTAGTATCAAAATAATGGTATTACATGAAGTATTGATCTGCTATACATGGACTGTTGAGTCTTCCTTACTTCAAAATATGATGTATGAAAGTATTAATGTATAAGTATCTGCAGCATTTACATACATGTATATATATTTGTGATAGTATCAGTAATGTTTACATAAATATAGCATTGGTTATTACCAAAAACTGTTCAGTGTTTTTGTGGCAAGCCAGGCAATGTTTCAGTCATTTTATAAAAAAAATTGTCAGTATATATGATGTGGCAGATTTCTCAAAACATTAAAACTGTTATAATTGAATGTGAATTAATTTTGTTGTTGAATTTCATTTGGGAATTAAATGAATTTTTTTCAATTGAGAGCAGGTTATTGTTTTTCAGTGTAATTGGTAACCATAAAACTGTACACTAATAATCTTTTATGTTAACATGATTTTTTTTTCTTTTGTCATTTTGATTAATGTGATTGTAATCTCAATGGAAGGTTGAAATAAGAGGCCAACCATAAAATCTGGAATAAATACCCATCTCTAATAATGACCCCTTCCCAACAGTTTTAATAATAATTTGCAGGGACCAAGGGATGGAATTTAAAGCAAATTGTCCTCATTTGTGAAATGCTGAGTAAATTCTGCAGTTTTTCAGCCTGGAAATATAGCAAAACTGTCAAGATTAACATTACCACGTACAATGCTTAATAGTAGCTTAACACAAGAGTATGGAATGAAATACTTCGCAATATAAATTTTGTCAGTTTTTGTTTGTTAACTATTACACCTACATGAAGTAAGTCCAAAAAATCAGTAGAATAAGAAGGCAAATTTGAAAAGTTTAAATTGCACATTTAACTTAGGGAAAAGATCTTATACCAGTGCCTTTTACTGTTATCAAGACCTCCACTTTTTGACAAATGTAGGACCCAGGGTGTTTATTGCCAATATTACAGTACGTATAAAATTACCATAATTAGTGTGAGTTTTGACCCAAAACAGAAGGTAGAAACCACTTGGTCTTTTATAACAACAAAATTATATTTGTGAATTAATTATAAGTAAGGGCTATTTTTTGTTTATAGTGACCTCTGTATGAATTATGTCCACCCCCCTGGGGGGTGGATATATTATTTTTGCTTTTTTCGCCGTCCGATGTCCGGCGTCCGATGTCCGGCGTCACGCATGGATTCCGCTCATTTAAAGGAAAAGTATTAGAGCTATTGTCACCAAATTTGGTATGCAGGCTTATTGGGTCAGTAGCTTGCTTGGGATTGCTTTTGGCTGTTGTACCTCTTTTGCTTACTGAGTAATACTTAAGTACAGCTATTTTCAGTACCCATTGGTTTCCGTGCATTTAAGCCAAAATAATTAAAGATATTTTACTACAATTTTGAATACAAGATTGTTATGTCCATAGCTCGCTTGGTATTGCATTTGGGACTGATAGCTTTGTCAGTACATGAGTAATAACCATTTAGGTACTTCATTGTGTATTTTCAGTACTACTTTTGAGTAATTTGCTAATATCTCAGAAACCGTAAGAGATAGAGCGATTTCGTTGAAATTTTCGACCCACAGGGTATCTAAGGAATGTAATATTGCAATTTTCAAAAAATTTTCCCTTCCCAAAAAATGGCGGCCATTTTGAATTTTCGAATTTTTGCCAAAAATGGCAAAACACAAATTTGCTTCTATCTCCTTAACCGTGTGAGATAGAGCGATTTCGTCGAAATTTTCGACCCACAGGGTATTTAAGGAATGCAATCTGCAATTTTCCAAAAATTTTCCCCTCCCCAAAAATGGCGGCCATTTTGAATTTTCGAATTTTTGCCAAAAATGGCAAAACACAAATTTGCTTCTATCTCCTTAACCGTGCGAGATAGAGTGATTTCGTCGAAATTTTCGACCCACAGGGTATCTAAGGAATGCAATCTTTGCAATTTTCCAAAAATTTTCCCCTCCCCAAAAATGGCGGCCATTTTGAATTTTCGAATTTTTGCCAAAAATGGCAAAACACTAATTTGCTTCTATCTCCTTAACCGTGCGAGATAGAGCGATTTCGTCGAAATTTTCGACCCACAGGGTATCTAAGGAATGCAATCTTTGCAATTTTCAAAAAATTTTCCCCTCCCCAAAAATGGCGGCCATTTTGAATTTTCGAATTTTTGCCAAAAATGGCAAAACACCAATCTGCTTCTATCTCCTTAACCGTGCGAGATAGAGCGATTTCGTCAAAATTTTCGACCCACAGGGTATCTAAGGAATGCAATCTTTGCAATTTTCAAAAAATTTTCCCCTCCCAAAAAATGGCGGCCATTTTGAATTTTCGAATTTTTGCCAAAAATGGCAAAACACTAATTTGCTTCTATCTCCTTAACCGTGCGAGATAGAGCGATTTCGTCGAAATTTTCCACCCACAGGGTATCTGAGCATTGAACTCTTGGTAATTTTAAAAAAATTTTCCCCTCCCCAAAAATGGCGGCCATTTTGAATTTTCGAATTTTTTGCCAAAAATGGCAAAACACAAATTTGCTTCTATCTCCTTAACCGTGCCAGATAGAGCGATTTCGTCGAAATTTTCGACCCACAGGGTATCTGAGCATTGTACTCTTAGTAATTTTTAAAAAATTTTCCCCTCCCCAAAAATGGCGGCCATTTTGAATTTTCGAATTTTTGCCAAAAATGGCAAAACACTAATTTGCTTCTATCTCCTTAACCGTGCGAGATAGAGCGATTTTGTCGAAATTTTTGACCCACAGGGTATCTAAGGAATGCAATCTTTGCAATTTTCCAAAAATTTTCCCCTCCCCAAAAATGGCGGCCATTTTGAATTTTCGAATTTTTGCCCAAAATGGCAAAACACAAATTTGCTTCTATCTCCTTAACCGTGCGAGATAGAGCGATTTTGCCAAAATTTTCGACCCACAGGGTATCTGAGCATTGTACTCTTGGTAATTTAAAAAAAATTTTCCCCTCCCCAAAAATGGCGGCCATTTTGAAATTTCGAATTTTTGCCAAAAATGGCAAAACACAAATTTGCTTCTATCTCCTTAACCATGCGAGATAGAGCGATTTCGTCGAAATTTTCGACCCACAGGGTATCTAAGGAATACAATCTTTGCAATTTTCCAACAAATTTTCCCCTCCCCAAAAATGGCGGCCATTTTGAATTTTCGAATTTTTGCCAAAAATGGCAAAACACAAATTTGCTTCTATCTCCTTAACCGTGCGAGATAGAGCGATTTCGTCAAAATTTTCGACCCACAGGTATTTCAGCATTGTATTCTTGGCAATTTAAAAAAAATTTCCCCTCCCCTAAAATGGCGGCCATTTTGAATTTTCAAATTTTTGTCAAAAATGGCAAAACACAAATTTGCTTCTATCTCCTTAACCATGCGAGATAGAGCGATTTCGTCGAAATTTTCAACCAACAGGGTATCTAAGGAATGTAATCTTTGCAATTTTCCAAAAATTTTCCCCTCCCCAAAAATGGCAGCCATTTTGAATTTTCGAATTTTTGCCCAAAATGGAAAAACACAAACTGGCCTTAACCGTGCAAAATAGAGTTATTTCTTGAAATTTTCGACCCATAGGGTATCTAAGAAATGTACTCTTGGCAATTTTCAAAAAAATTTCCTTTTCCCAAAAATGGCGGCCATTTTGAATTTTCAAATTTTTACCAAAAATAGAAAAACAGGAATTTGCTTCTATCTTCTTAACCGTGCAAGATAGAGTGATTTTGTCAAAATTTTCAACCCAACCAATGCAAAAAGGCATGAAGCTGAAATAATTTACATCTACACTAACAAATATTTAAGCATCATTGATATATTTTACAAATGAAACAGGGTCTTGTAAGACTACTGTACAATTTGGGCAAAAGGTTCATGGGTGGACATTACACATGATAATGTGTGTTCTTCTATGCTATCCTGTTTCTATTTGCATCTACTATCAACAGGGCGGCCTATTTCTAGTTTTTTTGTTGTTGTTGTGCATGATAGAACTTTAGGAGGTACAAATGTATATAATTGTAATATTATGCATGTTGTAAATGAGTCAAACTTTGATGTAGAGCATTTAGCAATGTTTCTCAGACTTAAAATGAAGACAGTCAGAAACTGTTGCATTTTCAAGGTCAAAGCAATTAAAATATGTTGAAATACTCAATGTGAATAGGCCAGATATTAATATGAACTGAGTGTCTTTTTGAAATCTATAGAATGGTCCTAAAAATAATTTTCAAAGCATTTTTCACAAAGGTTATTCCTAAACCAGGCATTATTTCGAAAGTGGCTGATATATCAAAGATTTGTGCTGTTGTTATGCACGACATAAATGTTGCATTAGTTTTAATATATATTATCAGCACGATTTGTTCATAAAAGTTCACACAAATATGTAAGAATACTATCTGGACCATTGTTAATTTTAAAAGGAACTTAGTTTGAACAAAGAATGTAAGATAGTCTGTTGTTTTACTTTATTGTTATATTTAGATCCTTCAGTATTATTGCCTCTGCATTTAAAGAGCATAGATCTATGAGTGTGAAAAACTGTTTAAAGTTTATTGATTTAAGATGTAACTAAGTAGTATACATATCACAATATTGTTACTGTACATACCCTTTATTATTGTACATATCAGTGAATGAATGAGTGATCAGTCTTCTGTGCAGTGAACAATACCATTTCATAAAATTAACCAGAAAGCACTTGTAGAGTGCAAACTTCCACCAAGGTACATTTCCAAAGATTTGAGATTTTTTATATCCGAAATATGATCAAGATCTGACCCAAAATGTTATCACTTCTATTGGCCAGTTGCTGCCCATTTAAATGATTTCATGGAAATGTAATCATTACTTTTGGAATAGCGTCAACCGGAAAGCATAAATCATTGAAAATACATTGAAAGTGGGATCTCTGAAAATTGGGATTTTTTTTGGGATCCAGAACATGATCCAGATCTTGCCCAAATTTTATCACATCTTCCTTTCTTCAGAGCTTACCCACATAAAATTTTTTAGACAGATCCATTTATTTCTTTTGGGAGTTATTGTAAACTCAGACAAATGAATACACAGAAAAGCATAATCTGATGGAGGTAATAACTCCACAATATATTTGGTGTCGGGAATTTCCTGTCCCATTCACTATTTCCAGGAACTACCAGTACAGTTTTAAATTAAACAAAATAGGAAATAGAAGATAGACCCTTGCTAGAGTACAGCGCTTGAATGAGGTTGAAACAGTGTTTATTTACCCTAGTCTTTAATTGGTTTATATATGCACTATCCTCACTTTCAGGCTGTCTTTTAGTTTTGATTCGTCAGGCTTCTAGTCCAGGTAATACTTTTTATTTGACCATTACGTTACATATATCATGCTCCCCATCAATTAAGTTTTCCAGTCATACATTTGCTGTAGTTTACATGACACACGAGTATATAGCTCTCACAAAGAGATAATAATATTCCGTTGTGTTCACCATCAGAACAGCAGTCACGTGCCTTCCAGTATCAGCTGAATTGTGTTCATGTTAGATCAGGTAGTTATCAGCACTGCCAAGACCTAAGTTTGCAGTTTCACCATTTGTGCACTTATTTTCACAAACATTATCACATGTTCATTGAAATATTTCAATTGTAGAGTGTGGTTTAATATATATTTCAGTATAACATCACTATTATATCATGTAATTTCTTGGTTCTGTGGTATTTGTGAAGTTTTTCGATAAGGTAGTTAATTTACCATTATATTGTTTGGAGATTGTTTTATTTTTAGAAATAGGTTCAGTATTTGGAACAGCTTTTTAGGAAGTTTAATAAAATATTCTAAATGCTGTGGTTTCTTATTTTTACAAGAACTAAACATTGGCTGTGTGACATGTAAGCATATAACACAACAGTTTCACCTGACTTTGACCTTAACACGATAGCCTTGGTGACTATTTCTACAAAAATAGCACAGAACTTTTTCAAAGCTGTTTCTCAGAATCCATTGCCGACAGGAAACTTGCAAAATTGTAGCAAATTTCTGTGCTGCACAACACTTTGTTGCACTACCAACTCCCAGAATTAAGGTTATATTAGATAACACTTTGTTAAACTACCAACACTGCATCAATATGTAATGATTTTCTCATTACTGCTTTTTTTGCAGAAGTTTTACACCAAGGCTGTGTTGGCCATTGGGTTGGATGGCTCCAACAAATAGCTACTGTTAGGAAATGGTAAGGGTATTTCGCTATAAAATCACGATATGTTCTTCATTTCAAAAGCTTGTCTTGGAATAATTTTTGCCTCAAAGAAAAGGGGAAAGTTGGCCACCAAAGATGTTTCTTTGAGAACTTTTTTGAAACCCATTTTGAAGTGATAAACTGTGATTTGTTCTCAGCTGTGGAAGGTTGAATCTCTTAATTTGTGATATGTTAAATAGATACATGTGTCATCTATAAGTATGTAGATACTAGTATTTGGCCTTGGAAGCTCTTCATTCAAGATAATCCATGGAGTGCCAAAGTAACCCAGAGCAAATTTTGGTCAAACTTCAAAGTATCTACATCTCCAGATCTTTATTACTGGTCCCTGGAGGTTTGGGATGTGAAACCAACATACGCAAAACTATGAGCAGGGAATCACTCGATTCATCAGGCTGTCACTGATGCCTAGCTAGGGTATCTTGTCTTTCTGGTGCATATATAAACTGGTTTTCAGATGTACTGGGTCATTTCTTCATTTGGATTTTAAGGAAACTCTCGGGGCATTGAACATGGTTCTGACATATTATGTGTTCCCTATATCACAAACATCTGAGCAAAGATTTGATTATTATTAGGGGAGTATGTTATTGGGTGCTAGAATAGTTGAAATCTGCATCTGAAAAGCAACAAAGGATACAAACCAAGCATATTCACTGTATTTTATTAATTTTAAAAAGAAATTTTTTGATGAACTATATAATAAAATCTTACTACAAAAACTACCACATTTCCTGGAAGACATAACAAATGCAACTTCTTGCATTTTAAACTGAATTGCCATAAGATGTGCTACACCTGTACATAGATAATTTACTTGTTATATTTTCTATTACAAACCTATGTTAACGTACTATCAAAATACATTGGCAATTTTTTGTTGTTGTTATTTTTTCTGGATGAAAAAAATGATTCAGGTAACCATCCAAAACTTCTATTAGTTTAAGAACACAGCTCTCAAATATGAGGTGATCTATCCTCATAATGTGAGGTGGTTTTGCCTGATATATATTTAAGCATCAAAGCCACAAATAAGCATGATATACATGTTTTAACCTTTATCAAGTTCTCTCCATGGGTCCAGCTTAATTCACAGGCATCAAAGAAACCTTGTCAGATATCTGAGAATACTCTGCCAACGCGAAAAATATTTACACCAAAAATTTCACTGAGATCATGGCATACCATTGGCGTTTTACATTTCTTCCGATGTGTCCTACACCTATCACAACTTTATGCAACACTAAGGGGTTTAAAAATATATCTTTGGCATTGTCCATACTGGTAAATGCAAATATCTCCGGTTTATTCCAAAGCCCTTGAAATGCATTAAAATCATGCTCATTTTTTTTTATACAGTACATTGTTAAAATGTAAAATGAAACTTGTGATGCTAAACTTTGGTTACAGGATTCAATAGCCTCCTTAGAGTCTATTGGAACCACTAGGGCAATACATTAGGGAAAATTTGAACAAAGGCTTATCAAGTAAACACAGAGATAGTATTATTCTTAATTACACAAACTCTTAAGTCAATATAAACCGATGTAAATATATTAAGTTAATATTATATTAACATTATGTATGTTTAAATATAACGTGTTTACATATCTTGTTTAGGAGTCCCATTTCTGTTTTAAAGGTTACATTATACGAAAAAAATCACTGATATCCGATACTTTCCCATACTGTTTTTCTCCAAGTTTATGCATAATGAAATATATTACAGCTGTATACTACAATGTATATTCCTTTTGTATTACTTTGCTTTCCATTTCAAACTCCTACAAATTCTGATGAACTCTGTATCTACAACAGTGTATATAAATAAAACAAGTCAATCTTCACTTCTACTATGCCTAGTATAAGATTAATTAAATAATAATCCTATCTTCAAATACAGCTTAAAATTGAGTGTTCACTGGTTCTGAAAATATTTACAAATACAAAAGTTGTACGTAATATCTTATACTGATAAAATACAATACATGAATCGTACTAACACTAAAACACTTACAGTGCAAAAAAGAATATGAAGTAATAACTTTTTGGTTGTAATTATGTAAAAAAATAAACTTGTTCCATAACCTCAAGACGCCAACAAAAACATCACTTCAACAAAACATAAGAAAAAAAAAACAATACACATCCAAAAAAACAGTAATAAACACAGGCTGAAACAAAGTTTCTTTCATTCATAAATATTTAACCCCGCACTAGAACTACACAGGGACTACTGTCAAAACCCTTTACATAGAACTCTGACACATAGAATTTCCTTCTAATTGAATAAGGGCAGCAGGATTGGTAGCATATTTTCCATTGGTGGGATACATTGACAGGATACTGAATATAGTTGTGTTCTAGCATGTCCCCAATCAAATAGGCCCACGGACAGGAAGTGAAGTTCATGAAAACAAAACATTGCAGTTCTTCTAAAAAAAAATTGCAATATAAGTCTTGAAATCTACAAAAGCATGAGATGAAAGTTTACGATTTCTTCAGAATTTAGGGTTTGTTTGTAATATTTTAAGTGTTTCCACAATTACATGTGTTCACAATCAAGATGCCACTTGTAAAGTGTCATCATTGTATTTCAGTGAACTGGTCTGGATGCCCAGATACTGCTGTTCCTGCCCTAAGAAGAACTCAATATCAACACCTTAGAGAGCCTTCCTGTTCCTGGGTAACCTGGTTTACGCAGAAATGCTTTCTTGGTGACTCAAGATTCAACCTAACTGTATTCAGGAAATGAGTGACTTCATGGTTGAAAGTGACATCTGTGTAGTATCTCTAGTTACAAGATCTGTTAATCCGACAGAATTTGTTTAAATAATAAAAATTATAGGTTGTATGGCTTTTCATATTGCAGTTAATACTTCAGCAGAATTGCTGATGTGGCAATACAGTAGCAGTAAGATGCTGTAAAGTAACATACTAACCTTCTCCTCATGAGGAAATCAGAATGAAGTCACCCGGAAGTGGTACAGGGTTACAGTGGACATTGCTGACCAGCGGACACTATGTCTTCTCAAGTTTTGCTCTGTATAATGTCTACTAATCAGCTGCCAAAGTGCTATCAGCATTCACAATTTGAACACATAAAACTTCACCACGAATCTACCATCTTCATATATGATAATTATTTTTAAAATAAAATTATAAGAGTAATTTAAAATAACTAAAATAACCAACCAAACTTTTTTATTTGAACTTCTAACTTTAACAGAATCATTTTAAACTGTCATATCACATTCACTTTGCAAGAAACAGACAAAACAAACGCTTATAAAACTGGGATATCTATTAGCAACACTGTGACAACACATCCAATACGCTCCCACTTCAAAGATTTCCTAGAAACAGTTGTATCACATCACATATATTTTATTTACCTTAAACTTCCAAAAACATTAATGAGTCCAAATGTACATCAGGTTCTAATGAAAACATGGTGCAGAATACCTTCATTAAAATGTTTCTTACTATTATTTTTACCTTTTCTGCAGGTCTAAAAAAGATACCTGACTTGAATACCTGTTCCACAGATGGTGTTCGAGAAAAAAAAAAAAATAAAATAAAAGAACACCTGGGAAATATTTCAGAAAAATTACAAAAATACAGTTACTCTGATTTCCAACAGCAGCTGCATAATAAAACATCAAGTCCAATAAATATTCTAACAAATCCTATGTTTTCAACTTCATCAATACTCTAATAAATGAATTACAAAGATGATAGATGCCTCACAGAGGTCTAGTCTTTCAAATATTGTGTAGTTATAGCAAACACTTGCCAAACAAAGTTTCATCTCACGCGTGCTAATTAATACTCTCACCATATCATACCAACTCAACCCTTCCCACAGTTCATACTGCGGAAGATATGCTACATATGATCTCCAGTAATTCATTTTAGGTGTCATCTACACCCAGCAAACCAGTAATATGTCTAAAATGAGGATATTATATGTATCTGCCAAATTATCATTCTTCCCAGCTGATGTTGTTGTTGGCAATTTTCGTTGCAAAATCTGATGGGTACATAACACCTGTTGTCTCAAGTGAGCATCCAGAACTGGTTTGTAGACTTTTGTAGGTTTACAAATAACAAGCTAAATATCTATATTTTGTAATGGGATGACAAGACAATTCCATTTTTTCCAATCTTTTGATAATGTGAACTAACTATATTCACTGGATTCGGACAAAACTTGATCAACTGAACCATTGATAAAATAATTATATCGATATATTTTGAAATGGTACAACCAAGTGTGCCAACTCATTAGTGAAATAAATTACAGGGAAGGGGGTAAAAGTGTTTGTTGCTTTAATTTTCGAATGCAGGTTTACTCACAGCTGGTATATAAACATGAGCATCTATAAATACTTCACTATGCAGGTAATACACAATGCACCTCACATGCATAATAATAATAATAAGGCTTAAAACAGGAACACATACATACATCATCCAGCACCATTTGTATAAACACCGGAAACAAAAAACCACCACAGGTTTTTGTCCCTGAAAAAAAAAATATAATAAAACAAAGCTCTAAAACCTGTTTTAATATGAGCTGAAGCAGTCACCTAAAAACAGAGTTAAACATACACCCCATCCAAAATGATATGAAGCGGTTTAAAAGAGAATACTATCTGGAAAGCAGTTTAGAGCAGGAATTTACATACAAATATCTTGTTTTTGTTCAATACTTGTCACTAAAGCCACCCTCATTGCCTGAGTGGATGGCTTTTTATTAACTTGCAATTAGAACTATGACCATACACCATAAACCAGACACGTTTACACACGATTTTGTTGATACTTGAAAGAGGCTTGTACTTACAATATCATCCATAGTTACTGTAAAATTACACACTAAGTGTAATTTGTAAGGAACAGAACTGAATGAGTTCTAAAAAGTACTGTTATATAATGCTGGAATGAACCTCTGAGAATTTTTTTTTCATTTTACCTTCAACATAATTTTCATCATGATAAAAAAAATTTTGAATTGGCCTGAATATTCATACTAATACAGTGACGGATCTGTACAGGGGTCTTTGTGTTATTGTCACTAATCTCTGTATTGGTGATCCTTAGATACAGGTCATGTGCCTATTGACCCTTTACTTTTTTCACTCCTTTCTCATGTGTTTGCTACATTTCAAAGTCGTCCATATTGGACATTATGAACTATATGGTACCAAACAATGGTCATTACTTTCCTACTTGGTTAGCAGTTGCCCTTTACAGCTGCATAGCCAGTGGCACCCAGCACAAAGCCAATGAGAAGGGAGATTACACTAACCAATGAAAAACAGGCACAATTTGCAGCAAGTGTCCAATCCCCTAGGGTCATGTCAAACTAGAATCTGATTGTTTTATTGTATCCTGCTCTTAGCTACTGCATCTGTAAACTGAAAAAGCTTTGTCTTTGTAACTTAGGCAACACTGAGATTAACCTTAGAAACACCATCTATGAGACTGTGACCCATAAAGCACTGATAAACGTCCTTTAAAATTTTACCAATGAAAAGTAAAAATAAACACATTGACACATAAAAATTCTAAATCTAATTTCTAAGTCATGACTAATAATATCTTCATAACTATTCCTAGATAACAAATGCCAAAATCTATTTACACTGATCTTTTTGGCACAAATCTGGTAATTTCGGCTTTCTCTTAATAACTTCCACCAAGGAGGTATGACATTGATGGCCATTTGTCTGTTTGTTTGTTAGCAGCATTACCCAAATACTACGGGTTGGGTATTCATGAAAAAAAATGCAAACATGATCCTATTAAACTTTGAGACTGATTTGGATCACCCTCTGGATACAAAGAAATATCAAAGATCCAGATTTTCCCATTTACTCATTATAACTTGCCTTGGTGGAGGTATGCACACTTTGAGTGCTCCCGCCTTTTACTTGTACTAGCCTGCTCCAGAATGTTACTTATATCACAATTACTATTTTATTACAAGAGTCATAATCCAAACAATCCACAAAATTCATTCAAATAATAACATACAACTTTCAGTTTTGCAAACCAGTTTCTATTTCACAATTTAATTTTTTACAAAATACTCCATGCACCTACAAAACTAGAAACAGGCAAAAACTAAATATCAACTTTCCATGAAGACAATAAACAATCAGGTTAATACTGTTACACCAAAATGCACACTCAATACACATGTCAGTGGCAAACGAATTTATATATGGAAAAAGACTGGATTAGGTTGTTGTTAATAAAGTGTAAAGACACATATTTCTGCAGTGCGTTTCTCTTTGTAATGACTTCAATTGCATTCTCT
Source organism: Sabellastarte sp. h YS-2021 (assembly GCA_964017235.1). NCBI lineage: Eukaryota > Metazoa > Annelida > Polychaeta > Sabellida > Sabellidae > Sabellastarte > Sabellastarte sp. h YS-2021. The sequence continues at coordinate 110,314,807 of OZ024927.1, forward strand.
CTGTTTTTTGGAATTTAGTAGCACCCATCCTTCCAGCTTTCATCGGTTTTATTGAACAAGGCTGCTCTCCTACTGGCTGGAATCGCAGATCTGTGGTTTAAGGAAGAGAAGAGACAGCAAGCATGTGTTAGTTGCCTAGGTAATGTGTATAGAGACATAATTCACACACTCTAAACTATGTGGCAACATGAGCTACTCTTTATAAAAATACTACTAAAAATCAACACAAAATAACATAAACAGAAGTGCATTATAATAGATTTCTTTGTGACTGAAAATAAAATTCATTAGAAGGTTTTTCTCTACAAAGTGATTATTACAAAGAAAAGTTGTATCAGGTGACTTCACTGTTTCTGGAACACCATTCCATAGTGCCCCCCCCCCCCCTCCCTCTTTTGGTTGCTTAGTTTCTGACAAGTCTGACAATAAAATTGATGATATGGTGAGAAATAAAAATCCAGAAATAAGAGAAAATTGACAACTATTAGTTATTACAAATGGTTGAAGATGTTATAAAAAAAAATTGACGTTATTTGTAACGATGTGTTTATTTCTATGAGAAAAGTTATAAAATAGTTTAAATACATATTGGTTTGAATAAGACGCAAGAAGTTTCACCATTTTAAGAGTTATCCTTAATAACCAAAAGTTTAAATTTGAAGAACCAATGATTTAAAAAAAAAAAAATGATTTTGTAGTTATTTATATTTACGAGATAACAAGGCAATATTATTTAGAAATATTAGAGCACAAATTGTCACATTTTTCTGATTAAAAAATGCCATATGTTCTTGACATTAGAAATCCTGTCATTTCATTGGCGGTTACAACACTGGCAAATGCTTTTGAATTGCCAATTTTTCTCCTCCATGAATGTCTTATTATATCTAGAAAATTGTATCATATATTCGAAATATCAAACTTCTATAAAATATGGAGAACTTATTTTGGGGCGACTATAAATAAAGCACATCTAGTTTCTCATTGTTAAAGCACAAGTGCACATCTCAAAATATTACAAAGGGCTCTCTTTTTTAAAAATATAAAATTGTGCAATGGACAGCAATTATGAAAGTGTTCCACATCAAGCCACACCTGAACACTGAATGTATGGATATTCTCAACTATATTTTGACTCAAAGTTTTTTCCAGTATATTGCATTCTATGTCTCTTTAATAATTTTTTACTTTGAACAGTATCATCTATTCCAACATTTTTTTAACCTATCTGACAAATTTTCTTTCACCTGAAACCCCAAAGCTTACTGGGAGACATGTGAAATTGGCGATTACTCACTTCTTGGGCCCTGGTAGCTTAGAGGCAGATCCAGGCCTGGGTATTCCGGACATAGAGGACCGGGTGGGAGTGGGCAGACTACTTCGGAGTGGAGAGGCATTTCTGTTTGTACTAGTTGCAGGTAGTCCCCTCTGTGGGGACAAAGTTCTTTGTGGGGAGTAGCTCCTCTCCGGTGACTGCAGGATATTACTATTAGCTGTACTGGGTCTACTAGTCGTATAACTAGTATCTGGAACATTGATAGCCCTCTTAGGGGACACAGTTCTAGTCATTGTTTGACCCTGTTGTTGAAGCCTGCTGGCTGAAGCAGGTGACTTAGATGTATATCCTAATGATCTACCAGCACCTCCACCCATCCTTGGTGTAGTTGAACCAGATGGTTTCATCTGGTACCTGCCTCCTGCTCCACTCAAGCGAGGGGAGGGAGAGCCCCTACGCTGTGGCTGCTGAACACTACTGGCACTTGTCCTTTTTGGTGGCTGACCACTGGTATTATCAGAGAGCTGGGGGTCACTGGGGTGGGAGGGAAGGGACATGGGCATAGACTTGGCAAGATTAGGGAGGCTGCGGCGGTGACCATCTGCAGAGGATAAGAAAACACATTTCTAATCTTAACCTGATCAAATGTTTATAGAGCCAAACTTATTGACCGGTAGATTCTAAGACATATGTAACCCATAGGAAAAGTATACATAGTTATTGACCGAGAGATACAGCAAGAGCTAGCCTTTTATAAAAAACACTGTGTATTCTGCAATATGCCTGTACCATAACAATGGGTATGCAGGGATACATCTAATGTTCTTACACACTTATCTGTGCAATTTATTTTATTGAAATTATTTTAAGCTGTACTTTTTACAGTGAAGCTCTTTTTTTATGAAACAAGAGTTTACACACAGTTTTTGTAAACATTTCCCTGCACCAAAAAATCTAGCCTTGAATTGGTTTTGGGCATATTCTTCAATAATAATTTATTCATGGGTCTTATTTTGGGAACAGGTTAAATTGCTGGGAGAGTTTCACTTAGCTTAACCTATTAAGGAACCAGACTTGAATTTTTAAGTGCAAATGACAAATGGGCTAGGACTGCATTGTAACTTCTACACTGATTATGCACTGACGGCTGTGGATACTGTTGACTGCAAACTTTTATTTTGCTGTATGGAGTCCAGTTACCAGTTATGCTGTACGCCTTACCTTACTGAATGGACTCAAGATTTATTTGGTTCAGACTGCCAAACCTTGCTCATGGGAGGCTAAATACTAACTGCTGTAGTAGATACAGCTGATTGTGTTTCTTACCTTGCTGAACACAGTCCAATTCCTGTTACTTCTGCATATCTTGGAATGGAGTCTGGATATTGCTGGCTCTGTCTTACTTAACTGAATGGAGTCTGGATACTGCTGGTTCTGTCTTACTTAACTGAATGGAGTCTGGATACTGCTGGCTCTGTCTTACTGAACTGAATGGAGTCTGGATACTGCTGGCTCTGTCTTACTGAACTGAATGGAGTCTGGATACTGCTGGTTCTGTCTTACTGAACTGAATGGAGTCTGGATACTGCTGGCTCTGTCTTACTTAACTGAATGGAGTCTGGATACTGCTGGTTCTGTCTTACCTTACTGAATGGAGTCTGGATACTGCTGGCTCTGTCTTACTTAACTGAATGGAGTCTGGATACTGCTGGTTCTGTCTTACCTTACTGAATGGAGTCTGGATACTGCTGGCTCTGTCTTACTTAACTGAATGGAGTCTGGATACTGTTGGCTATGTCTTACCTTACTGAATGGATTCTGGATACCACTGGTTCTCTCTTACCTTACTGAATGAAGTCTGGATACCACTGGTTCTCTCTTACCTTACTGAATGGAGTCTGGATACCATTATCTCTGTCTTACCTTACTGAATGGAGTCTGGATACTGTTGACTCAGTCTTACCCTACTGAATGGAGTCTGGATATTGTTGACTTTGTCTTACCTAACTGAATGTAGTCTGGATATTGTTGACTCTATCTTACCCTAATGAATGGAGTCTGGATACTGTTCATTCTGTTTTATTTTATTAAATGGACTCTAGTTAGTGGGTACATTGTTAACTGATATAAGTTAATCTTACACTTGAAATATTTCATATAAACCCTAAATCTGAAGAAAATTCAAGACATTATAAACTTTTATCTCGTATCTTTGCAGTTTGAATGTGTTTTTGATAAATGCAATGTTTTGTTTTCATGAACTTCACTTTCTGTTGAGCTGGCCTACTTGACTCCGGACATGCTAAAACAAACCTTTTTTGGTATCCTGGCTGATTAGTAAACAATATTATTAGGGGTGTTGCGGTAGTACCGGTATCGTCAGTATGGTAAATGAATTACTGCAAACCGTCATGAAGTTCAGCTACTAGATTTTTCGCTTATGCTTGAATATAAAGAAATTTTACTAACCTTACATACAAAATAAATGTCATAATCCACTTTTATTTGCTTTTTTACTTTAAAACAACAGCCATAATGAGCGAAAATTCACAGATACTAGTGGGTAAATCGTTTATCCATGTTGCTGATATTTATTGTTTTGGAACTGGACTCCCGATATCGAGATCTAAAGACATATTTCAATATCGGCATTTTAAGTAAAACTGTAAACTTACACTGTTAATATTTGATATTCGATAAATTTTGCTTCCTGTAAGTGGTTCGGGATACGCTAAAATAAAACGTTTTTGTTTTCCTGAATTCGGACTATTTCGTAGACAATATCAACCCCCCCAATATCGCCCGATATTGAAATATTTTTACATTCAATATCGATATGCACAAAGCCAAACGATTTACCCCCTAACAGATACCATGTATTTCGTCTTCTAGCCAATCAGAATCAAGGACACATCTGTGTTATGTTAGAATTCCTGCTTTACAGTATGGAAATTATTTGGTTCTCATGTTTTGTTAAATAAGAGACGGTTAATCGGTAACCGACTGGGAAGTACTAGACGTGAAACCGGAAGGAAAAAATCGCTACCGCAACACCCCTAACTATTATATTATCCTCCCGATATCAGCTGATATTGAAATATTTTTATACTCGATATTAATGTTTGAACAGGTAAATGATGTACCCTCTAAGTCTAGAGACTATGGGATCTGGCGGTTTTACTTTATTGAATAGAGTATAGATACTGCTGGCTTTATTTCTTATCTTATTGTCCACCAAATACTGCTGTCTAGGACTGTCTTACCTTGCTGAACGGAGTCTAGATACTGGCTGCTGTAGGGACTATTAGCCGGACTATCCGAATTAGAACTGAGTGAGCCCAGACTCTGATTAGACCTGTGCATACTGCGGTATCCATCATCTGAAGCAAGATTGTCACAACAAACAGGCATCAAATCAACTGACACATCGCAATTTCACAATTATCTGACAACACAAATTTCCCAGATTCCATTCAAAGAAGCTTTGATTATCTTTTCTTGCTGTGAAAGGGTATAAATTAGAAGGCCAGTTATTCAATCATACAGACTGCAATTCAAATCAGGAAGATTTAATACAATGGTTGGGTCACTGTTTTAAGGGCAGAAACTGGAATCGGATAGTGGGTTGTGTTTGAGGAAAATGCAGAAGGGAGTTGAGAAATTAGTAACTTACATCAAGCAAAGACTCTCCCCATTAATTTCAAATAGTTAATAAAGATATTAATCAGTTTAAATAAGCTCACTCTTGTTACAAAAATAAAATACGTTGGCACAATCAGACAACTGAAGAAATGATAAGAAAAGTGATTCACCGCAAGCTGTTGTACTTAATGCAGTTAAAATTTCTCATTTCTTCTTTATTTCTAATTATCTATACATAACTTACACATACATTTTATTTCACACAAATATGAATTGTCACCATGACAGTTATAATACATCATCCTTTATACTTCACAATGAAGTAGAAAGCACTATACAGGTGTACACACAGAGATGTAGAAAATATATTTTACAATGATGGAAATATATCTGATGTTATAAGACAATTATCATAACTTTTTACATAATTCCACAGACAAGATGCATACTAATTTCTAATATAATCACTTGTTTGAAATGCTAAGATTTAAACTTAACCATATTAGATTTTGCATAGCCAAGAAATTAGAACTGTGATATATTAAGTTGAAACATTATTTCAGGTAATACTGGAGATTGGCTGTAGCTTTATAATTTCCTGAATAGACCATTACACACTTGAGGACTGCTTGTATGTCATCTTAATTACTGCAATTTCATTCATTAAGCCAAGTATACTTAGCCAAAAAGGAAATGCAAGTTTTATTGAGAATAAATTTAAAATATCTTGCATTTCCTTTTTTTTTTTTTTTTTGGAGGGGGGGGGGGCTATGTATTTAGAATATTGCAATCCACATAAAATGGTTAAATATCAAGCAATAGTTTACATGAAACATTAACAAAGGGGCTCTTCACATCAAGAGAAAATTTGGTATTAATGCAACTTTCTGTTCTGAAAACAAGCAGCATTTGCTGGGAACAAAAAACCAGTGAAAGCCATTGTTTACAGAGTAATCCATTCACATTGAGTTCACTGGGGAAAATCTCTTGCGTTATGTACAATGATTTAAAGCACGTAGGATCTATGTACAAATACTAACTGTCCAGATATCTACCGGGGCTGGATCTCGTGGAGCCGTAACCATTGCTATCATTCACAGGCCTCGGTCTGGTCATAGCTGAAAGACAAGGTCAAGGATGGGGAGTTATATCAATTTTTAGCAACTGGTTAAAATCTACACACCTTCAGTATTTTCTACACATGCTTCATGAGCTGGATTAAAACCCACCACCTTAGGGACGATGGCTAAACCTAAGTGACTATATTGCGTTTGAAAACTTGATAACGAACAGATCACTGAGCTCTCTAATACAGGACAGACTGTCAGGAAAATAACATATAGATATGATAGTTTGTGAATGCAATATCACCAATATAATGCACATGATTTTATTAATGCTGAGACCAGGCGGTCCGTATTCGTGATTGGGGTTGCTAGTGGAAGATCTCAAGTGCTTTCTGGTCCACTCGACAGTCGTTAAGTACTTCAATATATTATATTATCACCCACTGAACAATGTGTTTTATTACGACAACACAGCAAAACTTCAGAAAGCTTTGTATAGTGGGAAGTTTCATGTAATATTTCTCATTTTAGAACGATATAATAAGTTTTGAATACCCTGCAAAACTAATTAATACAAGGACATTGTTTCCAGAAAACCATCATTGTGTTTATGGAGGAAAAAAAAGTGCATAGTAAACCACGTGAATACCGAATTGCTAGACGAATTTGGTTAGCTCGGCTCTCAGGGTGGATTTTTAGCACTCTTCACAGCCTAGTAAAATCAGCCTTAATCTTTTGAACTAGAACTGACTTAAGCAGGGGCTTTGACCAGGGACTTAACATGGTTCAGGGTGTTAATAACGTTGCATTAACCATAACATATTCAGATATCCATGTTTTAGTATTTACTATATGCCAACCATAAGTAGAATCCGTTTTGTTCTTAGATTTCTATATCCTCCCCATCTTATTTTCGGAATGTTTTGGTTCAGTTAGAGTATTTATCCTGATTCCTTCAACTCAACTTTCACCAACTGATCATGCAGGCATATCGCTGTTGGGATAATTAAGAAAACACAACTTGACTGGTCAACAACTAATCCAACACTGACTGGTTATCAACACTCCTTATCTCATGTGATCATATAGGGACTGGTTATAGTGAGACAGAATTATATTGTACTAACTGTAAAAGTAGTCATTCCTCCAAAGAAGCACTCACAGTTAGGTCTAAAATTATGCTTATATTGTAGACAGTATATAAATCTGACTGATAAATACATTTAACCTTTGTTATTTATCGAAATATTAATAAAGAACATGTTACTAGCTTTATTAATTCCCTGTTTTTGGCCGATTAGTTGTATTCAACAGGCCTTGGAACCTGGTTAATTCTTTAAATAATGATGCTCCAAATAACTATCTTTTTGCTGAATTTATAGAAAGCATAGTATATAACAAGTGGTTGTACTCACTCTTCTTGGTTAATTTTGGTGAATTCATGCTCTGCCGTAAACCTACAACAACATGCAATATATACTTTAAAGCAATTGTCACTTCACAAGACTGTAGATAACTTTCACATAATTCCAATCCTCTTCAAAACAATTGTAATTTTAGAAGCTATGAGCATTTTATCACACTTATACTAATATTTTACAGGGGCCGGTTTCATGAAAGGACTTAAGTCTGGTCTCAGGCTCAAATCTGAGACTTTGGGCTCAAATGTTGTAAATATTTTGCTGAGTCTGTGGACTCAGACTCAAAGCATTTCACAAACAGGCTCAACTTGAGATTTGGCTCAGTCATGGGCTCAATTTTGAGTCCACCAAGGAGGTGTCTCAAATTTTGAGTCCTAAGTTTGTCATCCAAATACTTGTGTATAAAGCAATATAATTTGCATGAAAATGAATTTGTTGAATCTTGAAATATTATATTTTTATTTTGCTTACTAATTACAACTACATATTAAAAATTCATAATAAGAAAAGTCAATTGAATTGACACACTTTTTTGATTGTTGTCAAGTGAATAGTTACAAAAGGGGACTCAAAGCTTGACTCGGTCTCAGTTGAGTCTCAAACAATTGGCTTGTTACCAATAATATTATATCAATTTTTTTTCATGTGTTATCAGCGTTAATGCAGTTTAAATCGATATTGACCATGAAATAAATGCACTTGCATAAAAAACAAACCAAGGAAGTGTCTTAAATGAAATTTAAAAGTTGAGACTATGACTTGAGACCATGCAGTCTCAGCTGATCCACCTTTTGTGAAATCCATTTGAGCCAAAAACTCAGCCGAGACAAAAGTCTCAGATTTGAGACCCAGACTCCGCCCAAAACTGGTCTCAAACTGAGACTTTTTATAAAACCGGCCCCAGGTTAGTTGAATTAGTTTTAAAGTAACCACTTGTATAGTTCTTGTTTATTGCAAGATGATTAGTTACAATGGAAATACATTACACTTTTTACAATGCTGGTCAGCTTATGCTGCAATAAATGTGGACAAAAGAAACAAAGCTCCAAAGGTCCCAGTTTACAACCCACGCATATACAATGGCTTATTAAAATTTGATAAAAATTTTGCTTCTACACCTTAGAATATACCAGAACAGATGTTAAGCACTACAGAGTATGACCAAATTAGGTGTAGAATGTGATTCAATGTGTTACAGTGGAAACTCCAATGTTAAGCACCACAGAGTATGAGTAGATTTGGTGTAGAATATATTACAGTAGAAAGTCCTATCCAGGCTATTCCTCGGGAATCAGTAACTCCACTGGTGGAGACTTAGATCAATTATTTTATTTTTAGGTTGTATTTACAGGTTCTATAGGGCAAACTAATGGGAATTACACATACATTTTTTGCAGTATTTATAGCCTTTTTTCAACAATAAAATTTTCAAGAATTATAAAAACTTCATTTAGGTCTCTTTCTCCTTTCAGGGAGGCTCATTTAAATGAAACTACTTGGGTAATGAGAAGACAACTATTGTGTTAATTTTGTCCCAAATAATTTATTTTCATTAGTTTCTGTAGCAGAGTAACTGTAAAACTTCAAAAGAAGTAAAGAACACAAAACTATTAGTTTACTTGATTTGGTTTCAATGGGAAATGGGAAGTTTCAGAGGCCTATAATATTTTCCCATGACAGCTCTTTCAAATCTTGTTAATCCATTTACTCGTATGCAAATGGCACTATTAACACAAATTTTTATAATAACTGACTTCCAAAATAGAGACACAGAAATCAATACAAAGAAAGCTGCATTAGATTTATTTCCATGGCTTGGTTAAATATGCAATTTTAATAGCACTCAAGTGCATAAATGCTATAATTTATCCTTTTCAAAAAAAACCCTTTGATGTACCAGAAATACCATACTTTCCTTACTATATCAGAGAATTAGCCATGCAGGGCTGTACAAACATCTGTTGTAAAAGGTTTGCCATTGAGATTTGTCTGGGTTAAAAATAATCCTTAATGAGGAAGTATAAAACAAAGCTGAGGCATTTACAGCAACTGCTGCAACCTAGACAGTGCAGAGCAACATATGTACTGACATTACTAGTGAGAGTGAGAACTGTTTCGTGTACCATTAAATACTAGAGTGCTCCGGAAAATCAACTGAATAATTCATGTTTTTTTCTTAAATTATATTTCATTAGAACAGTTTCAAAATGTTTCCCTTATAATTTCCCCACAAAAGCTTAAATTTGTTCTTATACTTATCCATCATTAGTTACATATAAAGTGCAGTAAATGATGGAATTTGAATGCACTTTGTAGTACAAAAGTCTATTTTTCTCTCTCTTTTTTTGCCCAGTTATTTCACTTATTTCCCCCATTTCATTCACTTTTCACACCATTTTGTTCACCTCTCCTGGACTCCCTCATTTCACTCAACAATTGCAGTCCTCCATATCAATCACATTTCCCACAATTCCAACACTTAATTCCCTCCCATTACTCATTTTCCCATAATTCCAACACTTCCCACATATCACTCACATTTCCCACAGCCAGTACTTCAATCCTTCATATCACTCACATTTCCCCACAATTGCAACATTCATTCCCACGCCTCATTTACTCACATTCCCCTTTATTCAACCACTTACTTTCCTCCTGCATGCGTGCTAGCACTTGTACATCCACCACGTCAGTCAGTTTGTAGTCACTTCCTCTTGGGCTTTCTGGAGTGGGATTCTCTGCACTAGAGTTCCTGGACAGAGTCCTTGCACTGACGACCCCATCCGCTTCTGACTTTCCAGAGGCTCCTCCCTCATATGGAGAGTTCCTGGCCAACTCCTGAGAGGTCTGGTCCTCATTATCCTCTTCCCCGCCCCCTATCACCACTGTATGGTTTAATAATGGGTTCTTCTTCTTACGGAACGTGTTAGTGTTCACTCGGGAACCTGATAAATGAACACATTGAGTTAAAAACACATTCAATTTCATCAAATTGTAATATATAGTTGATTTAGCCTCTCTTACATTCCACCGTCCAGGTTATTACATGCGGAGGTGGTGCAATTTTTGTGAAATTTGCAGGCCATGGTCAATTCATAGAGGAAGTATAGCATCCCATGGCTTTAAAAGTGTTGCACATACAGCACAAGTTAGTCTTGCAGCACTACTCCCTTCCCTTGCAATTACGGCCAAACTGTGGGTTAGTTCTTCCTGTGACCATGCAGAAAATAATTTGCATACCAATTTCCTCTAGTACTCCCCGAGTGCTCAAAAATATCTACAGAAAACTTGCATTTCACTTGCATGTCACTTTCATGTTGTTGTTTTTTTGCCCTTGCCCAGCACTTAGGAACATGTACGGTGGGATGCAAGAGTAGCTTTATTGCAAATATGAATGGATCAGATAAGTGATTTTACTTACCCAAGAATTTCACCCAAATGAAAAGACACAGTATTGATTTCTACTTGAAAGTGACTTCTACTGAATAGCTCTACTTGAACAAGTTTGACAGAACTATATGTAAGAGGTATGACTCAAGAGACCCAAAATTTAGCTTCTCAGCCAGAAACTAACTGGAGGTACAAGTAAAGCAGTGTAGCAGTTGATGTAAGAAATATATTATTTCTAGAAATTTGCTTGTAAAACTTTTGTCCTAAGCAAAACTAGAGGATCGCTCGCAAAAAAAAAGATAATGTTTTTGCGTGAGTGCTAAAGTATTAAGAAAATGCTTCGTTTCTAGCCTTATACTGTTGTGGCAACCAAAGTCAGCGCAGTCTGCTCTATCTAGCACGGTTTTCAAGATATAAGCATTTTTGTGTTTTGCAAAAAATAAAAAAATTAAAAATGTCCGCTATATTTGGCGAGACCAAATTATTTTGAAAATTGCAATGGCTACTCTGCAGAGATACCCAGCAGGTCCAAAATTTTGTTGAGTTCGCTCCATATAGCACGGTTTTCGAGATATAAGCATTTTTGTGTGTTGCAAAAACTTTGAAAATTCAAAATGGCCACCATTTTTGGGGAGACAAAAATTTTTGTCAAGACCACTGCCGCGGTGTGTATCTCCCGCCGAGCATTAAAGCAGAAGAAATAGCTTTTCCGAGATATTCACAATTTTTCATTTTCGTGTGTGAAAGCTCTTCCAAAAGTAGGTGAATGAGTTATTTGAGAAAAATTGGCTATCTGCAATACTATTAAGAGATAATTCACATTTACTCATTTTGAGTAGGTGAATAATTATCTATGGGTCTGAAACTTCACCAAGTGAAAGCTCTCCCTAAAGTAGGTGAATGAGTTATTTGAGAAAAATTGGCTATCTGCAATACTTTTAGAGATAATTCGCATTTACTCATTTTGAGTAGGTGAGTAATTAGCTATGGGTCTGAAACTTCACCAAGTGAAAGCTCTCCCAAAAGTAGATGAATGAGTTACTTGAGAAAAATTGGCTATCTGCAATACTTTTAGAGATAATTCGCATTTACTCATTTTGAGTAGGTGAGTAATTAGCTATGGGTCTGAAACTTCACCAAGTGAAAGCTCTCCCAAAAGTAGGTGAATGATTTATTTGAGAAAAATTGGCTATCTGCAATACTTTTAGAGATAATTCGCATTTACTCATTTTGAGTAGGTGAGCAATTAGCTATGGGTCTGAAACTTCACCATGTGAAAGCTCTCCCACAAGTAGATGAATGAGTTATTTGATAAAAATTGGGTATCCGCAATACTTTTACAGATAATTAGCATTTACTCATTTTGAGTAGGTAAATAATTAGCTATGGGTCTGAAACTTCACCATGTGAAAGCTCTCCCAAAAGTAGGTGAATGAGTTATTCGAGAAAAATTGGCTATCTGCAATACTTTTAGAGATAATTCGCATTTACTCATTTTGAGTAGGTGAGTAATTAGCTTTGGGTCTGAAACTTCACCATGTGAAAGCTCTTCCAAAAGTAGGTGAATGAGTTATTTGAGAAAAATTGGGTATCCGCAATAGTTTTTGACATAATTAGCATTTACTCATTTTGAGTAGGTGAGTAATTAGCTACTGGTCTGAAACTTCACCAAGTGAAAGCTCTCCCAAAAGTAGGTGAATGAGTTATTTGAGAAAAATTGGCTATCTGCAATACTTTTAGAGGTAATTCGCATTTACTCATTTTGAGTAGGTGAGCAATTAGCTATGGGTCTGAAACTTCACCAAGTGAAAGCTCTTTGGGATAGCTGCTCTGCAGAGATACCCTGAAGATAAAAAATTTCGTCCAAATCGCTCTATGTAGCACGGTTTTCGAAATATTAGCATTTTTGTGTTTTGCAATTTTTGCGCAAAAATTCGAAAATTCAAAATGGCCGCCATTTTTGGCAAGACAAATTTTTTTTGAAAATTGGCATGGGTACCCTCCAGAGATACCCTGTGGGTCAAAAATTTCGTCGAAATCGCTCTATCTAGCACGGTTTTCGAGATATAAGCATTTTTGTGTTTTGCAATTTTGCGAAAAATTCGAAAATTCAAAATGGCTGCCATTTTTTGCAAGAAATTTTTTGTTTGAAAATTGGCATGGCTACTCTGCAGAGATACCCTGTGGGTCAAAAATTTCGTCGAAATTGCTCTATCTAGTAGGGTTTTCGAGATATAAGCATTTTTATGTTTTGCAATTTTTGCGAAAAATTCGAAAATTCAAAATGGCCGCCATTTTGGGCGAGATAAAATTTTTTTTCAAAATTGGGATGGCTACTCTGCAGATATACCCTGCGGGTCAAAAATTTCGTCGAAATTGCTCTATCTAGCACGGTTTTCGAGATATAAGCATTTTTGTGTTTTGCAATTTTTGCGAAAATTTCGAAAATTCAAAATGGCCGCCATTTTTGGCGAGACAAAAATTTTTTGAAAATTGGGAAAAGTACTCCGCAGAGATATCCTGCGGGTCAAAAAATTTGTCGAAACTGCTCTATCTAGCACGGTTTTTGAGATATAAGCATTTTTGTGTTTTGCAATTTTTGCGAAAATTTCGAAAATTCAAAATGGCCGCCATTTTGGGCGAGACAAAATTTTTTTAAAAATTGGGAAAACTACTCTGCAGAGATACCCTGTGGGTCAAAAATTTCGTCAAAATCGCTCTATCTAGCACGGTTTTCGAGATATAAGCACTTTTGTGTTTTCCTTATTTGGAAAATTCGTAATGATTAATGAATCATTAATTACTCGGCCATTTCTTGACCAATCAATGCCAAAATCTAATGATTTCCAGATTTTAATAGAATGAATGTATTTGCCAAGTTTCAGGTGAATTGATAAAATTCCTTTCAAGTTATCATCCGGACAAGCTTCCCCATCGAAAAAAGACATTTTTGGTCATATGACCTCTCTGATTGGTTGAAATGTCACTGCAGCATATTCAAAAAAATTCCCCAAGGCTACTGCCTAAACCTGCCAAATTTGAAAAGAATCCGCCTAACAGTTACAGAGTTATAAGGAAAACAAAATGCAGAGCCGGCGGAGCCTGAAGCTCTCCCATACACAAACAAGCGTCCCTTGCGGGACGCTTAATTTGGCTTGTGCCAAAGATTTAATTTCATTAGTTTGTTTTTCTTTTTCTTTTTTCAGTACACTTGATTTCACAGGTTAATACACAGCACCATTTAACTTTTTTTCCCTCCATTTTTTTTTCAAAATAATTAGCATACTTTAAAGATTTAGATCGCCCTGCCACATTTTGCTTGTTGTTCCTTGAAACTGCTTGTAAAAACAATGGTCATAAATTCAGCTTGTCCCAAAAAGTATAAAATTCAGCCTGTCCAGACTATCAAGTTTACTCATGTTATTTGTGGAAAGAAACCATATTTTTATAGTTTTAAAGTGTAAACAGTCGCTTGAATTTTTTATATGAAAATGTATTTACATTTATATTTTAATATTTGTACATGAAGGAGTTTAATTGAATATGTGATTCATTAACCATTTCCAAAAGGAAATAAACTCTGAAACAACAGATTTATGTAACAAAATAAGCATAACATTAAATTTAAAATCACTATCAACATCACACAAAGTGATAATCTAAAAATCAGAAAGGTATATTAAACCTGTAAAGTGAAAGATATTTTCACAATCAATGAGAAGTGTTTGGTTGTGCACACATTGTAAGAGTTGCTAGTGTTGGGCCAAAGTTGGGGTTTTACGTCCCGTTCAACAGCCAGGGTCATATTGGGACAGGTCCTCAGAATTGCCACTTGTGGGACTCGAACCCACAGAGGTGACAGCCTATGATTAGATGCCAAACTTGCTAACCACTAGGCCACTGAGGACCTCTGCTAGTGTTGGGTGCCCTAGTGTTGATAATTTCCTAGAATTGTAGAATGCAAGTGGTCACAAGGTTATAAATTATACGAAACATGCACTGATGCACAATTTTTTTTTTCAACTCACATTCTAAGATCTTGGATGTATACTTTAAAGTAGTGCTGGGAGATCGCCATGACTTTACCTGTCGATGTTCGTATCGGAAATTTGTGAGCAAACTTCGAACATTTCCGATCATGGAGTAGAAATTGAAAACCAGACAGAAAAATCAAATATTAAATAATAATAGAATAGAATAGAATAGAATAGAAACATTTATATAGCGCAAAATTGATGCAACATCCTCTAATGCGCTTGAAATCAAAAAGGGAAAGTCGAGGGACATTCGAGGTCATGATCCAAGGTTAGCGCCCGCCAGGGAGATGTACTATGGTGGAGGATATGCTAATCTAAACAAGTAGGTCTTTAGCTGGCTACGGAAACCTGTTATTGTTTGTTGTGATCGTACTGATTGTGGGAGTCTGTTCCATTCTATGGGGGAAGCCACTACAAAACCTCTCCTACCGATGGCCTTTTTGTGAGAGGCTGAGGAAAGAGAAAGACGATTTCCACGTGTTAGACAACTGGTTTTGATCAAGGATGATAGGTATATGGGTTGAGAGAAATTTATAGCCTTGAAAGTAATTAGATTGTACTTAAACAATATACGGTAAGTGATAGGAAGCCAGTGTAGTTTTTGAAGAAAAGGAGTGACATGGCTAGTTCTATCAAGTCTAAAAACAATTCTACAAAGGGCATTTTGTATCTTTTGGAGTTTAGCAACATTGTACTTACTGATGCCATAAAGTAGGGAATTGCAGTAGTCAAGTCGACTACTGATCATTGAGTTTGCAAGCAAGGCTGCAGTTTCCACACTGAGGAATTTACGAATACGTCTTAGGTCCTTAAGGTGGTAGTAGCAGGCTCGACACATATTAGTTATGTGGTTGGAAAAGGTGTTTCCAGAGTCAAAAATTACACCCAGGTTCTTGACTGTATCAGTAGGGGAAATAGAATTTCCGAGAAGTTGAGTAGGGAATTTATTTATGAGGGACTCTCTGGCTTGTCTATCACCTATTATAATAAATTCAGTTTTCTCGGGATTGAGTTTCAATTTCACGCCAGCCATCCAGTTTTGGATACATGTGAGACACTCTGTAGGCTCAGCGAAACTGGAATCAAAATTCCTATTGTCCAATGCTAGATATATTTGGGTGTCATCAGCATATAGATGGTGGGTGACATTGAAATTGGAAATGATATTACTGAGAGGGGTTGTGTAAAGGGTAAAAAGGAGGGGGCCCAGGACAGAACCCTGAGGCACACCATACGGAAGCGAGAACACATCTGAAAAGCTATTTCCTAATTTAACCTTCTGTTTCCGGTTTGAGAGATAGGATCTGACAACAAGTAAAATTCACACAAATTACCACAAATATAACCAAAATATAATATAAAAGCCATTCACAGACGTCTCCCTCACTAACAGACCATGCTTTATGTATCTCCACTTCTGATTGGCTAATTTTATGATTACCTTGACAACAGTAGGAAAACCTCAAGGTGTTTCCATTTACGTTAGATTTATTGCATTTACGGCTAGTTTTGTCATTTTAACTGATGAATATTTCATATTTTTACAAAATATTAATACAGTTGGTGTTTTATTGTGACCAAAAGACTACAAAGAAATGAATTTAGCAAACATCGGTTGTACTTAAGTTTTACCGGTCATTGATCGGCAGTGAGCCAGCGAGCGATAATACCGAAGTTTGCAAACATCGTCCCAGCACTACTTTAAAGCTTTGATAAATTTTGCATAAAGTGCTTAAAACTCTACTTCTACTTCTATCACCTATACAGATGATAACAAGGATTTTTGGTGCTACATTAAATATTCTAGAATGGTAAGCTGTGCAATGACTGTGGGTATGTCTTTTGCGCAATTCTCAAATTGCGAAAAAAGAATAGCAAATAAAGTAGCCTTGTGCTGTTGGGCCGTATTCACAAAAGGGATCAAGTTTAAGTTGAGCGAAAAATCAGCTCAAGTTTAGTATAAATAGCTGTAAACTTGAGCTGATTTTTCACTCAACTTGAGCTTGATCTCTTTTGTGAATACAGCCCCTAAATTGTATTTACTTTGTTCCTTTGTGTACAAATGTATACAAAATACACCATTCAATGAGTTTGGTCTGCCATTTTGAATATTTAATGGTGTGGCATGAACAAACAAGACAAGGTTATATAAAAACATTATATTTGTGGTTAAGAAATTCATAAAATTTTCATTTCTTGCTTAATTTTACTAAATAATATACCATTTTAAAGCTTCGAACAAATTGAAAGCATCTGCAATGAACTTCTATCAATATTTCATAACAAATTTAACAAAACTAGTACAAAAATATTATAAAATATATTTGGTTTTGTAACCAAGATAACATTACATACGTTCATTTGAATGATGGAATTGCCAAAACGACTTTGGATTTGTTTTGACTTTCAAGATTTGTGTCTTACTTTGACAAAGATATGAATTTAACCAGAATAGGAATAAATGACAAATTCTCATATATACTTTAGGATGGTTTTAAACTATTATAAGGCAATTGAATTTATCATTTATTAATATATGTGCAACTAATCTATATTAATAGACCACTCATACATATAAATTCAACTACCACATTTATGTGCTACGAATTTGATAAAAACAGTCATTCATCTGCCATTGTTAAGAAAATAAGAAGTAGAAAAAATTCTTTCAAAATACACTTTTTAAAAGTATCCAATACCCCCAGAGGTGAAATGCATAATGTTAAAACGGATTGCTAGTTATGATAATTTACATCAATGCTTATGTATGTGAAAATACCTGTAAAACAGTTACTGCAAAACACATATGACTGTATCTGTAAACTTCTGAGATACACACAAAGGTTTTGTTTTGCTTGAATGAACTCAATAGCTGAAACTGAAACTTATGTTATGGTTCACTCCTACATACATTACTCATTGTAATTAAAACTAGATATTGCATCTCGATGCAGTGTATCCCCAGACGGGACATGGTTGAAGTGTGACATACAGAGTATTATGGTTGACACAAATATACCCAAGTGGGGAGGGGGCCTAAGTGTTTATGGGAGCAACTTGTACTGATACTAAGTAAAGAAAATGTTCAGAGATAGGATGCAAATTGTATCCACCAGAAAGAAAACTCACAGAACCCAACCAAGCATCACTTAACCTTGAAGGAGGAGCCCAAGGTGAAGATTCTTAGCCCATGATTTCCACTTGGTTGGTGTGACATTGCAAACACGAATAAGCGAGTTATAAGCACTTTTAATTTTGGCTATCCTCATTTGACGTTGAAAGAGGGGCCAAAGGTCAAATCTGATCACATCAAAAGAGTCCTAGTGCATGATTTCCTATAGGATCGTTTCACATTACAAACCTCTAGGACCAAGAAAAAGCGAATTATAAGCACTTTAGATTTTGCTATCCTCATTGACCTCGAAGGAAGGGCCCAAGGTCAAATCTGACCACATCAAAAGATTCCCAGCCCATGATTTCCTATAGGTGGGTTTCACTTTGCAAACCCCTAGGAACAATAATAAGCAAGCTATAAGCACTTTTAAGTTTGAGTATCCTTGTTTGACCTTGAAGGAGGGGTCAAGGGTCAAATCTGACCACACCAAAAGATTCCCAGCCCATGATTTCCTTTAGGTTGGTTTACCATCCCAAACCTCTAGGACCAATAATAAGCGAGTTATAAGCATTTTAAGTTTCGCTATCCTCATTTGACCTTGAAGGAGGGGTCCAAAGTCAAATCCAATCACACCAAAAGATTCCCAGCCCATGATTTCCTATACCGTAAATGACCTATTTAGCGCACAGTGCGCTAAGCAAAGTCTATTTTTATTCAATATTTGATGCAAAAAAATTCCCCTTTTAGCGCACCCATAATGAAACACTTTCCGGGATGAAGTATAGGTCAATCCGGGAGAAAAACAGTGTTTCGACATTTAGAAATACCCACTTCCTGTAAATATGGCGGTAGATGAAAACAAACTCGAAAGTCGTGACAAAAATGTCAATTTATTAAGTAAAAATGCGTAAATTATATACAAAATATGTTGATATTGAGGAAAATTAAGAAAGGTAAGATTTAAGCTGAATAGTCGATCATTAAAAACCTTTTGTAACCAACCGCGAGTGTGCACTGTTGCGGTCTACTGTACTGTAGTACTGTAATTGTCCACCCGGTACTGTAGAAGTTGTCAAGTATATTGCCTTGAAAAGCAATGGGGTGCGGTTACAAGGGCGGGTGCGCTAAATAGGTCATTTACGGTAAGTTGGTTTACCATCCCAAACCTGTACGACCAATAATAAGCGAGTTATAAGCACTTTTAAGTTTGGCTATCCTCATTTGACCTTGAAGGAGAGGTCTAAGGTCAAATGTGACCACACCAAAAGATTCCTACCACATGATTTCCTATAGGTGAGTTTACCATCCCGAACCTCTAGGACAAATAATAAGTAAGTTATAAGCACCTTTAAGTTTGGCTATCCTTGTTTGACCTTGAAGGAGGGGTCCAAGGTCAAATCGGACCACACCAAAAGATTCCCAGCCAATGATTTCCTATAAGTTGGTTTGCAATCCCAAACCTGTACGACCAATAATAAGCGAGCTATAAGCACTTTTAAGTTTGGCTATCTTCATTGGTTGGTTGGTTACCATCCCAAACCTCTAGGACCAATAATAAGGGAGATATAAGCACTTTTCATGATTGACACAGACACACCCGTGGCAGCCATCTTGTTTTTCAAAATGAGGCCAAAAATATTTCTAGTCAAGATTTTGTAATGTGGAGCATATTCTGTGAATTTGAGATCTCTACCTATAATACCTTTTGCTCTAGAGGCCAACAAAAGTCCTAGTTTTAAGTTGAATAAACGTCCCTGGCGGCCATCTTGTTTGTCAAAATGAGGCCAAAAATATTCCCAGGTAAGATTTTATTGTTTTGAATATATCCTGCAAATTTGAGAAGGCTAGCTATAATATTTTTTTTTTGTTAGAGCGGTAACAGCCAATAATAAAGGAGGTATATGGCCTCACAGTCTTATGTCGTGTCAGAAAGTTCAATCCATCAGAATTTCAAATCATGTCATCACAAAGTCCAATTGGACTTTCTGATGTCAGAAAGTCCAATCCTGCTATTGAATAAGAAAATTGCTCCAAGTTATGAATTTGAAGTGTTTTTTTTTGGATTGGGCTTTCTGATTCCCCTGTATCAGAAAGTCCAATCCATCAGAAAGTCCAATTCTGTTCTATCTTGTATGAGATTGCTCTGAGGTACAAAATTTGAAGTTCTGTTATCAAGATTAGAAATTCTGATGGATTGGACTTTCTGATTCCCCTGTATCAGAAAGTCAAATACATCAGAAAGTCCAATTCTGTTCTATCTTTATTATGAGATTGCTCTGAGGTACGAAATTTGAAGTTCTGTTGTCAAGATTTGAAATTCTGATGGATTGGACTTTCTGATTCCCCTATATCAGAAACTCAAATCCATCAGAAAGTCCAATTCTGTAAAATTTTTATTATGAGATTGCTCTGAGGTACGAAATGTGAAGTTCTGTTGTCAAGATTTGAAATTCTGATGGATTGGACTTTCTGATTCCCCTATATCAGAAAGTCAAATCCATTAGAAAGTCCAATTCTGTTCTATCTTTATCATGAGATTGCTCTGAGGTACGAAATTTGAAGTTCTGTTGTCAAGATTTGAAATTCTGATGGATTGGACTTTCTGATTCCCCTATATCAGAAACTCAAATCCATCAGAAAGTCCAATTGTGTTATTTCCTTGAAAAGACATTTCAAATTGCAAATTTGAGGTACAAAGTTCTGTTATTAAAATTTAAAATTGAAGTTCACATTATTTAATTTGAGGTGCAAAGTTCTGTTATTAAGATTTAAAATAGAAGTCCACATTAGTATTGATGTTTGATTTCACTTTATGTGTATGTATTTCCTGAGTAGGAAAACCTTCTTTGATGTGCTTGAATACCTATTCACTATTTTTTTGTCATCAAGACAATCCATGTACCTTTGATGAGTGAGTTTTCCTGAGTACAAAATTGTCTTTGATGGGGTTAATTACCTACCCAGTATTATCTTGTAGCTAACACAATTAATCTATGAACCTTTGATGAGTGAGTTTTTCTGAGTACCAAATTGTCTTTGATGGGGTTAATTGGACTTCCTGACATCAGAACTTCCAATTGGACTTTCTGACAAATAATTTGTCAGAATTTCAAATTGTGACAAAACAATTGGACTTTCTGACATCAGAAAGTCCAATTGGACTTTGTGATGTCAGAATTTCAAATTCTGATGGATTGGACTTTCTGACACAACATATATATGCAGTAAAAGGTACCATTTTGAGTCATTTTAGCAGGCCTAAGGTGACCTTGAAAACAATAGCCAAGGTCAACAAACTAGATGCTGGTACTCCATCAGGTACTCAACCTCCAAAGCCATTTTCAATAGTTTCCATCCAATATAGTCAGTATTAACTGTGAAAATATCTCCAAAAAGGCAAAAAAAAAAAATGGTATCGGTGAGGTACTTTGGCGGTTTGTGGATGACCTTCAATGAAGAGTTTCAAGGTCAAATTTCTGCATGCTTACAGAGGACATATATATGTATTATATACACCACCCATAGGATGATCTAACTTTCTGTATGGAGAACTGGGCCAAACTGTGAAGAATTGGCCAAAATTTGACCTTTAAGAGGCCACCAGTGACCTTGAAATTGAAGGTCAAGGTCACAAAACAATAGTGTTCATGGCATTGCCCATATATACCCACATACCAAATTTGAAAGGTCTAACTAAAATAATTTTTAAGTTATCACATCCAAAAGAAAATCTCTGTGGCGGCGGCGTGACTGTACTGAATCCTAAGTATCCCCGACTTTCGTCCGGGGATACAACTATCGACTCCACAACATGATATGTTACTTCCCATTTCAAAGTTACAAATGTTAGTTTATATAACTGAGTTCAAACCCTACAGATGTTACGTTAGATATTTTAAATTTTAAAGTTACTTCACATTATTTATTTCAAACATATGTTACTTCATGCTACTAATTGTAAACCTACAGATATTATGTTCCTTCATATATTACTAATTAAAACTTATAGATGTTAGTTCATACTACTGATTTCAAACCTATGGACATCACTTCAAAGTAGTACTGATTGTGAACCTTCATATGTTTAATTGTTATAACTGATTTCAAACATACAGATACCATTTCATACTATTGATTTTAATTCAACAAATGTTACTCAGTATTAATGATTTCATACAGATAGAGGATAACATACCAGAAAGCAGGGCTCACACTCAGTATTGCCCTTGCTTTCATAAGGGCCCCTCCACAATCTTACGTTATCGCTAATAAATTGCCAATATGTCCTTTCAAGGAAAACATTCTCCATTAAAACCCGCTAATAGGTGTAATTTGATTGATTATTTTATATCAATTTTCAACAAAATTTTCCTCATTTCCACTGATATTTAGCATTTTATTCGGAAGATATCTGTTTACTTCAAAAACCTCTTACTTCCAGTTGGTGTGTGCTAAAATGAGAGTACCGAAATTTTGTCTCATTAGTTTTGGGTACACCCAACTGGCTTTTATCGTCCTAAATACCCATCCCCTATTTTGCAAATATTTACAAAGCATCGCCGATGGGTGTGACTGAGTGTGTGCGGATACGGTAATTCCAAAGGTCACAAAATAATCTCTACAAATTAGAAATTTATAGTTTAGTATTTATAGTACAAATCTATATTTTGTACTACTTCATCTAGTTCCAATTCTCTTTTCATATTCCTCCATTAAGTGACAAAACTTTTTAAGATACATTAAGCTCAGGGGTTAGACTGGTTTATATGAATATACAGCAAAGACAGAGTTAAATATAAGAGTGTAATATATATACACATTATATATACACACACACATATAGGAAGATCATAAACAAATGAATAAAATAAATATAATATTTGCAGATACACTGCAAATGAGCAAATGATTTTTTTTTTTTTTTTAAATACAGTTGAATACTTTTACAGAAGTCAGAATAAAATTGTATATTTAAAATAATTACACTTAATATGCACTGAATAAGGAACAAAGATATTGTTATATTAACTTTTATTCATGAAAAAGGAATTGTGAAATAAACAGAGGAAGGGACCTATTTTCTGCTTGACTTTTTCACAGTTTAATTATTTTCTGCCTAATATAAACAATGCCATTTTTTAAATAAAATTCAATCCTTGATATATGGAGAAAATGAAACTATAACAGATTACTGCAATATTCATGCATGGGTAATACTGAGATTAAAGGCAAACGGCCATTACTACTCACAAGAACTAGAGTTGTTAAATATGTTAGTACTTATCTCTGGATATGCTGCAAACCCCAAGAATACATAAATACACTTTACATTCATATCCTACAAGCATTACAACTACACCTACATGTTTAACCTTTCCCAGTTCGCCTGGAGTGACAGTGTTAATTGCAAAGACTTGTTTACAATACAACAAAGGCAAACTTGTAACCCATGCACAAACAATGTACTAAGAGGCATCTACTAAATGAGAAATCCTTTCCCAACATCAATACTTACTGGAGCTGTCAAGAACATCATCTGAACAAAACCCATTACATTTACAAATTTATGTATTAAACAAGTGTAGTGAGATGCCCAAAACTTTAAATATATGAAAAGTAACTACTACACAAAGAAATCAGTGTAATGAATCTCCATCCAATAAGCAACATTGCACTGATGAATATAACTGATACTAGACTTTAGACTTATGCGCTTCTAATGATCACACATAAAATGAATATACTTGTGGTAATGTGTTTGCTTTAACCATTGTAACTCATGCCTTTACACAATGAAAGAAATGCTCAACTGTCTATATATTACTTGTCAATATTTATCCTTTTATTGACTGTCGAATAATATTTAACTCAATATCAAATGTTTATTGTACAAAGACAATTAAAAACTGGAAATTGTGTCTTCATACTCTATATCCCTGGATGGGACAAAATCAACATAAGAATTACCACAAGCAAGGTATAACGGCTCCTGGGTATGTTAATATAATTTTATTTAACGTTGAGATGTCACAAGTTGAACTGACCCTATGGAAAAATCACACTCCATGATTTGTTGCAAGATGTTGTATTTTTCCAACTTCTAGGATCAATAAATAGGAAGATATAAGGATTTTTTGGTAAGCTGATCCATATAAGCTTGAAGTGGGGTCAAAGGTCAAATCTAATCCCACAGCCTTCAATTTCCTACACGCTGCTTTGACATTCCAAACAGCTAGTGTGTTTTTTTATGAATTAATCCCATTTTACTTTAAAATAGTCAAACAAAGGCACCCAAAACAGGTCACAGTTCTCCATGTAAACATTTAATGGTTTTTAAAGCTCCATTGGAAATCTGAAAACTTGAATTGTTAAAACATGCTGAAACTTGTTTTTAAAGCACCTTGGTTAAGAACGGGCTGTGTCACCTTAAAATTAAAATATGCAAATAAATACTTCCATGTTTATTGAGGAAATATATATCTAATATAACCAGTAACCAAAACATGATCCAAATACATGACAATCAGGCCAAAATGTCAAAAATGGCCAAAAATTTAAATTCTTAAGGCTGCCAATAAGTTTGAAATTAAAGGTCAAGGTTACCAAGAAATAGGCATCTGCTCTAACTGCCCTTGCCTATCTGAAAGCAGATGTATGCAGCATAGTAGGCTCAGCATCATCATGTCAAAGAATTCTGCCTGTGTATACAATAAGTATTCCATCTAAGGTTCCACCATAATGACACCTCATTGGTTGAGTTACTACATGAAGTCTAACAACTGGATCATTTTTAATGAGCAGTACTGTATATTTTTTTTCCAATGCCCCTTCTCTGTACAAACTTTAATTCACAAATTCTTATAAATTCAAATTTCTAACATTTGAAAAATCTAAATGCTTACACTCACCAGGTAGCAAGAATTACAGGGACAGAAATTGCTCTAGTGAGATCATACAACATGCTATATTATTAAAATTTCCTTTTTCAGTATCTTGAATTGCAGAACACCATTGTGTACATCCATTGACTGCACATTGGTACAGTGGGACACACTGTTACAATTTTAACTATGAATGATACAATTTTGTGTTCATCTGTTTCACAGATAAATTGTTGTTTATATTTATACTTTAAAAATAAAGTATTGGCAAAACTACAAACAACATGAATAGTAACATAATTCATCACTGAATATGAAGGAGTAAATAAGCGAAAAAATAAACTTTACTGAATATGTATATGTTACAGTCAATCTGTGAAACCAGTCATTACGTGTAATGACTGAAAGTTTCAGTCATTTCGCGTAATGACTGAAATGACCAGTCATTACGCGTAATGACTAAAATTTTCAGTCATTTCACGTAATGACTGAAAATAAGGTCCAGTCATTACGCGTAATGGCTGAATTGTGATAAATAATTTTAAATACTTGCTTTACTAAAAATGAAATTGTCTGGCCTCACTTAGTAATTTAAATTCCATTCTCATGTGATTACTAAAGAGGGGTAATGAAATTATCACTTCAGATTTGAACATATTCTGACATGATTACTGATTGATAACATGGGTAAATGACCAAATTATCAAACTCTTCTACAGTAATTTTAACTAAGCCCCACTTCTTTTAATTCATGTCATAAAAATGACCTTCGTATATATGTACTCCCTTGTAAAATATGACAGGGGACCCAATAGATAGGTAGCATTCCTAACAAACGGGGACCCGATCTATAGACTCTTACTAAAATCTAAAGTTCTGTGAAACATGTATGTCCAACTGAAGAACACAGGGTAAATCAAATATCTTGATGGTTATTTATAGTTGCAATGGTACTGGGGTGTGAGTTAGAGCTCTAAGTTATCCTACTCAGGCTTTATTGTCCCAGTTATGTTAGAACATTAAAGGTCAACTCCATCTTTGATAAACAGACTCTTTCTGTGGAGAGGTCAAACAACAGTAACAAGGCCTGAAAGAACAAAACAGGATAAAAGAGCTGCATTGCAATTAGGACAAGAGTGGACAAGATTCACTTCAAAAGCTTCATGGTTTTGTGCTTCCTAACAACCTGCCACAATAGAACTGAGTCTTTAATTAATAACATAAAAGGCAAAATGTATTATAAATTATGATTTATAAATGAGAATTAGTCTTCAAAAAAAGATATAAATTTCATTGACAACAAAGAGATATTTTCATTCTATGACAATGAGTTTAGTTTTAAAACTGCAAATATGAATTTAGAATGTAAATAACATTTAAAATATAATTAGATACATGTAACCATTCAATATTTTAAAAATATTTTTGAAAATAACAATAGACTCTATTACACAAGTCTGCGTTTAGATTTGAAAATTCTGGCTATAAATTCAGGAAGCATGTGAGAATTCCAAAGTTATTTATTTGATTAAAATAGTTTAATGTTTTCTAGCACAAAATTTTTTAGCACTTGAATTGTTAAAACATGCTGAAACTTGTTTTTAAAGCACCTTGGTTAAGAACGGGCTGTGTCACCTTAAAATTAAAATATGCAAATAAATACTTCCATGTTTATTGAGGAAATATATATCTAATATAACCAGTAACCAAAACATGATCCAAATACATGACAATCAGGCCAAAATGTCAAAAATGGCCAAAAATTTAAATTCTTAAGGCTGCCAATAAGTTTGAAATTAAAGGTCAAGGTTACCAAGAAATAGGCATCTGCTCTAACTGCCCTTGCCTATCTGAAAGCAGATGTATGCAGCATAGTAGGCTCAGCATCATCATGTCAAAGAATTCTGCCTGTGTATACAATAAGTATTCCATCTAAGGTTCCACCATAATGACACCTCATTGGTTGAGTTACTACATGAAGTCTAACAACTGGATCATTTTTAATGAGCAGTACTGTATATTTTTTTTCCAATGCCCCTTCTCTGTACAAACTTTAATTCACAAATTCTTATAAATTCAAATTTCTAACATTTGAAAAATCTAAATGCTTACACTCACCAGGTAGCAAGAATTACAGGGACAGAAATTGCTCTAGTGAGATCATACAACATGCTATATTATTAAAATTTCCTTTTTCAGTATCTTGAATTGCAGAACACCATTGTGTACATCCATTGACTGCACATTGGTACAGTGGGACACACTGTTACAATTTTAACTATGAATGATACAATTTTGTGTTCATCTGTTTCACAGATAAATTGTTGTTTATATTTATACTTTAAAAATAAAGTATTGGCAAAACTACAAACAACATGAATAGTAACATAATTCATCACTGAATATGAAGGAGTAAATAAGCGAAAAAATAAACTTTACTGAATATGTATATGTTACAGTCAATCTGTGAAACCAGTCATTACGTGTAATGACTGAAAGTTTCAGTCATTTCGCGTAATGACTGAAATGACCAGTCATTACGCGTAATGACTAAAATTTTCAGTCATTTCACGTAATGACTGAAAATAAGGTCCAGTCATTACGCGTAATGGCTGAATTGTGATAAATAATTTTAAATACTTGCTTTACTAAAAATGAAATTGTCTGGCCTCACTTAGTAATTTAAATTCCATTCTCATGTGATTACTAAAGAGGGGTAATGAAATTATCACTTCAGATTTGAACATATTCTGACATGATTACTGATTGATAACATGGGTAAATGACCAAATTATCAAACTCTTCTACAGTAATTTTAACTAAGCCCCACTTCTTTTAATTCATGTCATAAAAATGACCTTCGTATATATGTACTCCCTTGTAAAATATGACAGGGGACCCAATAGATAGGTAGCATTCCTAACAAACGGGGACCCGATCTATAGACTCTTACTAAAATCTAAAGTTCTGTGAAACATGTATGTCCAACTGAAGAACACAGGGTAAATCAAATATCTTGATGGTTATTTATAGTTGCAATGGTACTGGGGTGTGAGTTAGAGCTCTAAGTTATCCTACTCAGGCTTTATTGTCCCAGTTATGTTAGAACATTAAAGGTCAACTCCATCTTTGATAAACAGACTCTTTCTGTGGAGAGGTCAAACAACAGTAACAAGGCCTGAAAGAACAAAACAGGATAAAAGAGCTGCATTGCAATTAGGACAAGAGTGGACAAGATTCACTTCAAAAGCTTCATGGTTTTGTGCTTCCTAACAACCTGCCACAATAGAACTGAGTCTTTAATTAATAACATAAAAGGCAAAATGTATTATAAATTATGATTTATAAATGAGAATTAGTCTTCAAAAAAAGATATAAATTTCATTGACAACAAAGAGATATTTTCATTCTATGACAATGAGTTTAGTTTTAAAACTGCAAATATGAATTTAGAATGTAAATAACATTTAAAATATAATTAGATACATGTAACCATTCAATATTTTAAAAATATTTTTGAAAATAACAATAGACTCTATTACACAAGTCTGCGTTTAGATTTGAAAATTCTGGCTATAAATTCAGGAAGCATGTGAGAATTCCAAAGTTATTTATTTGATTAAAATAGTTTAATGTTTTCTAGCACAAAATTTTTGCAAAGGGTGTGAAGAAAAACAACTCTAAATCAATTACACATATTGACTGAAATTAGTTCAGTCAATCTGTGTAAAAATGAACCATATATTTCAGTCATTACATGAAATGACTGAAAATTTTAGTCATTACACGTAATGACTGGTCATTTCAGTCATTACACGAAATGACTGAAACTTTCAGTCATTACGCGTAATGACTGGTTTCACAGATTGACTGTAACATATACAAAGCAAGACTGCATGCCTCTATAAATACAATACTTGTATATTCTAAATACAGAGTCTTGAAAATAATGACAACCCAGTAGATATCAGAATCTCCATTCCTTTATGGAAACATTCTTTAATATTTAACTGACTGTTAAATAATTTTAAATATTTACACATACATTAATTTAGCAATATAGGACAAACCTAAACATACTGCTTTGCATGCTTCTTTAAGACAAAAACACTTACCCAGGCCTCGAAGTGGTTTTTTAATCGTTGGTCTGGTGTTATCATCAATTTGAACCACTTCTGCAGGAGTCTCTTGGTTTTGCAACCTCTGTTTACGACTCTGGATATAGTTGAGGGTATGTGGAGATATGTGGGAGCCAGATGACTCAGACACTGACTTGTAAGTCTGGGAGAGAGGGCTGGAGGCTGAAGATGAAGTCTGAGGAGGTCTGTAGGTCTGGGAAACTGGAGAGGAGGCTGGGGAAGGGGTCAACAGAGAGCTACTAAGGCCACCTGAACTTGGACTTCGCACCACTGAAATGATACAAGAAAGAAGCTTAGCACTGAGGATGATTTAAAAACTTTTTGAATCTATGCACTGTAATGCAACCTCCTGTTGCATAATCATTCATTTCATTTGTCCTTAAAATATTGGCATTTTTTCTTCCCTGACAAGAAAACCACAAGCATTCAAAATATAAGGTTTAGTACAGACAGACATTTATTTTTTGATGGGATAGTGGCACAAGAATCTTGAAACTAAGATTATTTTACTGAAATACTATAATAAAACTAGACTAAGGACGCATCTGTGGCCAGATGCTGGATGTATCCACCGACAAAGGCCAACTAACATAGTTTAGAAGATAAACAGCATTTTTCGTTAATAAGCAAGCTGAAAGCACTTTTAAGTTTGGTTACCCTTATTTGACCCTGTAGCAGGGGCCCAAGGTGAAGTCTGACCTGATCAAAAGATTCGCAGCCCATGATTTCCTATAAGTCGTTTTCACATTGCAAACCTCTAGGACCAATAATAAGCAGGAGGGGCCCAAAGGTCAAATCTGACCACATGAAAAGATTTGCAGCCCATGACTTCCTATAAGTTGTTTTTATATTAATGAGTTATTTGAGAAATACTGGCTATCTGCAATACTTCTAGAGATAATTCGCATTTACTCATTTTGAGTAGGTGAATAATTAGCTACGGGTCTGAAACTTCACCAAGTGAAAGCTCTCTCAAAAGTAGGCGAATGAGTTATTTGAGAAAAATTGGCTACCTACAATACTTTTAGAGATAATTCGAATTTACTCATTTTCAGTAGGTGAGTAATTACCTACGGGTCTGGAACTTCACCATGTGAAAGCTCTCCCAAAAGTAGATGAATGAGTTATTTGATAAAAATTGGATATCTGCAATACTTTTAGAGATAATTAGCATTTACTCATTTTGAGTAGGTGAATAATTAGCTACAGGTCTGAAGCTTCACCAAGTGAAAGGTCTCCCAAAAGTAGGTGAAGGAGTTATTTGACAAAAATTGGCTATCTGCAATACTTTATGAGATAATTTGCATTTACTCATTTTCAGTAGGTGAGTAATTACCTACGGGTCTGAAACTTCACCAAGTGAAAGCTTTCCCAAAAGTAGGTGAATGAGTTATTTGAGAAAAATTGGCTATCTGCAATACTTTTAGAGATAATTAGCATTTACTCATTTTGAGTAGGTGAATAATTAGCTACAGGTCTGAAACTTCACCAAGTGAAAGGTCTCCCAAAAGTAGGTGAAGGAGTTATTTGACAAAAATTGGCTATCTGCAATACTTTTAGAGATAATTTGCATTTACTCATTTTCAGTAGGTGAGTAATTACCTACGGGTCTGAAACTTCACCAAGTGAAAGCTCTCCCAAAAGTAGGTGAATGAGTTATTTGAGAAAAATTGGCTATCTGCAATACTTCTAGAGATAATTCGCATTTACTCATTTTGAGTACCGTAGGTGAGTAATTAGCTACAGGCCTGGAACTTCAGCATGTGAAAGCTCTCCCAAAAGTAGGTGAATGAGTTATTTAAGAAAAATTTGCTATCTGCAATACTTTTAGAGAAAATGCAGAATTACTCATTTTTAGTAGGCAAGTAATTTAGCCACAGGCCTAATTTAGACATAAAGCCTACCAATAGAATACTGTGGTGCACCCTCTAATATACCTTGCAAACTTGAGAAGGCTAGCTATAATATTTTTTTCGTTAGAGCGGTAATGGTGAAATCTCTCTACACACTGCGGCTATCCAGTGGATACAATGATTTACTCAATAGTGAGAACCTGAAAGTAGATATTGGTAAGCTATGCCATGACATAGAGGTCTGCAATTTCACTCTGTTATAGCTGACCAAAAATTATGTGAATAACATATTTAAACAAAATACTGTAAATGTAATAGTTTTCACGTTATAACTGATTTACTCAACAGTGATAACCTCAAAGTAGCTATTACTCAGCTATGCAATGAGCTACATGTCTGAGTTTTTTCTATGTTATAGCTGACCCAAAATTAGGTGAACAACATATTTAAGCAAAATACTGTAAATGCAATAGTTTTCAAGTTACAACTGATTTACTCAATAGTGAGAACCTGAAAATAGCTATTGCTCAGCTATGCCATGAGCTATAAGTCTGTAATTTCACGACGTTATAGCTGACCCAAAAGTAGCTGAATAACATATTTACACAAATTTCTGTAAATGCAATAGTTTTCCAATTACAACTGATTTACTCAACAGTGTGAACTTCAAAGTAGCTATTACTCAGCTATGCAATGAGCCACAGGTCTGGAACTTCACTATGTTATAGCTGACTCCGAAATAGGTGAATAACATATTGAAACAAAATACTCTAAATGTAATACTTTTGAAGTTATAAGCAATTTACTCAACAGTGATAACCTAAAAGTAGCTATTACTCAGCTATGCCATGAGCTACAGGTCTGAAATTTTACTATGTTATAGCTGACCCAAAAGTAGCTGAATAACATATTTACACAAATTTCTGTAAATGCAATAGTTTTCCAATTACAACTGATTTACTCAACAGTGTGAACTTCAAAGTAGCTATTACTCAGCTATGCAATGAGCCACAGGTCTGGAACTTCACTATGTTATAGCTGACTCCGAAATAGGTGAATAACATATGAAACAAAATACTCTAAATGTAATACTTTTGAAGTTATAAGCAATTTACTCAACAGTGATAACCTAAAAGTAGCTATTACTCAGCTATGCCATGAGCTACAGGTCTGAAATTTTACTATGTTATAGCTGACCCAAAAATAGCTGAATAACATATTGAAACAAAATACTCTAAATGCAATAGTTTTCAAGTTACAAGTGATTTTACTCACGATGGAAGTTACTGAAAAGCCCAAAAGTAGCTATTACTCACTTAGCTATTGAGACAGACACCCAAGTTACTCACCATGTTGTAGCTATGAAAAAAGTATCTGAATAACATATTTTAACAAAATGCTTTAAATGCAACACTTTTCAAGTTACAAGTGATTTAGTGCATGATTTCATGAATTTTAATGCATTTTAGACATTTTTGTCTACCAGAGGCCTAATTTAGACATAAAGCCTACCAAAAAGATAGGGTGGCGAGTCCTCTAGCATACCAAGCCACCTGCCAAATATGAAAGAAATCTGGAAAGAAATGTGGACTGTAGGTCGCTAACAACCAATATTCCACATTTTAGACATTTTTGTCTACCACAGGCCTAATTTAGACATAAAGCCTACCAAAAAGATAGGGTGGCGAGTCCTCTACCATATCAAGCCACCTGCCAAATATGAAAGAAATCCGGAAAGAAATGTGGACTGTAGGTCGCTAACAAGAAATCTCTGCGGACGCGGACGAGGGCGCGGACGATGATGAATCCATAGTATCCCTGCTTCGCGTCGGGGATACAACTAGACCTATGCATCGGAGAACCGGTGCAAATTTGTATCCACCGGAAAGAAAACTCACCAAAGCCAGTGAACCATCGTTTGACAATGAAGGAGGGGCCAAAAGTCATATCTAACAACATCAAAATCCCAGGCCAAGATTTCCTATGAGTTAGTTTCACATTGTAAACCTCTAGGACCAATAATAAGTGAGTTATAAGCACTTTTAGGTTTGGCTATCCTCGTCTGACCTTGAAGAAAGGGCCCAAGGTCAGATCTGAACACAACAAGATTCCCAGCCCATGATTTCCTATGAGTTGGTTTCACATTGCAAACCTCTAGGACCAATAACTAGAAATAGGATGCTCTATTAAGAGTAGCTGCAATATATGAAAAGAAACAGGATAGCATACAAGAAAACACATTATCATGTGTAATGTCCACCCCATGAACGTTTTGCAACAATTGTACAGTAGTCTTACAAGACTCTGTTTTGATTGTAAAATATATCAACGATGCTTAAATATTTATTAGTATACATGTAAATTATTTCAGCTTCATGCTTTTTTGCATTGGTTCAAATTTTGATCAAAATCACTGTGTCTAATTGACATTTTCAAATTCCAGCAACATTCGAGAGATCTGCTAGAATCAGAAAAATCAAAAGTTTCTCAGCAGCATTTTATCGAGGGTTTATAACCTGGAATCTAGAAGACTGACCTACTAATAGGTGCTAGCTATTAATAGGTTTTTTGCAAAAGATTCTAAAATTCCAAACGACCGTCATTTTTAGAGAGAGGAAAATTTTTTGAAAATTCTTGAGTAGACTGCTTAGATACCTGTGGGTCGACAATTTCAACAAAATCAGTCTATCTTGCACGGTTAATGAGATGGAAACAAATTAGTGGTTTTGCATTTTTGGCAAAAATTCGAAAATTCAAAATGGCCACCATTTCTGGGGAGAGGAAATTTTTTTTGAAAACTGACACGAGTAGATTACTTTGACACCCCGTGGGATGAAAATTTTGACAAAAAGATAGGGTGGCGAGTCCTCTAGCATACCAAGCCACCTGCCAAATATGAAAGAAATCTGGAAAGAAATGTGGACTGTAGGTCGCTAACAACCAATATTCCACATTTTAGACATTTTTGTCTACCACAGGCCTAATTTAGACATAAAGCCTACCAAAAAGATAGGGTGGCGAGTCCTCTACCATATCAAGCCACCTGCCAAATATGAAAGAAATCCGGAAAGAAATGTGGACTGTAGGTCGCTAACAAGAAATCTCTGCGGACGCGGACGAGGGCGCGGACGATGATGAATCCATAGTATCCCTGCTTCGCGTCGGGGATACAACTAGACCTATGCATCGGAGAACCGGTGCAAATTTGTATCCACCGGAAAGAAAACTCACCAAAGCCAGTGAACCATCGTTTGACAATGAAGGAGGGGCCAAAAGTCATATCTAACAACATCAAAATCCCAGGCCAAGATTTCCTATGAGTTAGTTTCACATTGTAAACCTCTAGGACCAATAATAAGTGAGTTATAAGCACTTTTAGGTTTGGCTATCCTCGTCTGACCTTGAAGAAAGGGCCCAAGGTCAGATCTGAACACAACAAGATTCCCAGCCCATGATTTCCTATGAGTTGGTTTCACATTGCAAACCTCTAGGACCAATAACTAGAAATAGGATGCTCTATTAAGAGTAGCTGCAATATATGAAAAGAAACAGGATAGCATACAAGAAAACACATTATCATGTGTAATGTCCACCCCATGAACGTTTTGCAACAATTGTACAGTAGTCTTACAAGACTCTGTTTTGATTGTAAAATATATCAACGATGCTTAAATATTTATTAGTATACATGTAAATTATTTCAGCTTCATGCTTTTTTGCATTGGTTCAAATTTTGATCAAAATCACTGTGTCTAATTGACATTTTCAAATTCCAGCAACATTCGAGAGATCTGCTAGAATCAGAAAAATCAAAAGTTTCTCAGCAGCATTTTATCGAGGGTTTATAACCTGGAATCTAGAAGACTGACCTACTAATAGGTGCTAGCTATTAATAGGTTTTTTGCAAAAGATTCTAAAATTCCAAACGACCGTCATTTTTAGAGAGAGGAAAATTTTTTGAAAATTCTTGAGTAGACTGCTTAGATACCTGTGGGTCGACAATTTCAACAAAATCAGTCTATCTTGCACGGTTAATGAGATGGAAACAAATTAGTGGTTTTGCATTTTTGGCAAAAATTCGAAAATTCAAAATGGCCACCATTTCTGGGGAGAGGAAATTTTTTTTGAAAACTGACACGAGTAGATTACTTTGACACCCCGTGGGATGAAAATTTTGACAAAATCCCTCTGTCTCGCATGGTTTAAGATATAGAAGCAAATTTGTGTTTTTGCATTTTTGGTGAAAGTTCAAAATGGAAGCCATTTTTGGGGAGAAGAAACTTTTTTTGAAAATTGGCAGAGTAGATTACTTTTCGACAAAATCCCTCTATCTAGCCTGGAATCTAGAAGACTGACCTACTAATAGGTGCTAGCTATTAATAGGTTTTTTTTGCAAAAGATTCTAAGATTCAAAAAGACCACCATTTTTAGAGAGAGGAAAATTTTTTTGAAAATTTCTGTGAGTAGATTGCTTAGATACCCAGTGGGTCGACAATTTCAACAAAATCACTGTTTTGCACGGTTAAGGAGATAGAAGACAATTTGTGTTTTTTCCATTTTCGGTGAAAATTCGAAAATTAAAAAAGGCCGTCATTTTTAGGGCGAGAAAAATCTTTTGAAAATTGGCAAGAGTATATTGCTGAGATGCCCTATGGCTATCCTCATTTGGCCTTGAAGGAGGGATCCAAGGTCAAATCTGACCACATCAAAAGATTCCTAGCCCATGATTTCCTATAGGTTGGTTTATCATCCCAAACCTCTAGGACCAATAACAAGTGAGTTATAAGCACTCTTAAGTTTGGCTGTCCTCGTTTGACCTTAAAAAGGGGGGGGGGGGGGGGGGGGGTCCAAGGTCAAATCTGACCACATCAAAAGATTCCTAGCCCATAATTGTCTACTAGTTGGTTTCACATTACAAACCTCTAGGACCAATAATGTAATGGTCTATAGTGAGTATACTCTAGTATCACAGACTTTTCACACACTTATCTGTCTCAGTTCCCTCTGGGAACATACTAGGGGGAAGCCACAATACGGCGCGCACACACTAAGAACCCACTAGCAGCCAGGTACCCATTACTCCTGAGTAGAGAGAGGCACAGTCCAGATTAACATCTTGCCCAAGGAAGTTATCCCACATGAAACAGTCGGCATCACCGGGGATCGAACCCATGACCCTTGGATTATGAGTCCAACACACTACCAACTGGGCCACATAAGACCCTTAAGTGAGTCATAAGCACTTTTAAGTTTGGCCATCCTCATTTAACTTTGAAGGAGGGGTCCAAGGTCAAATCTGACCACACCAAAAGATTCCCAGCCCATGATTTCCTATAGGTCGGTTTACCATCCCAAACCTCTATGACCAATAATAAGCGAGATGTAGGCACTCTTAAAGTCTGCTATGCGGGTTACTTCGGCACTCTGTAGATGACCTTGAATTAAGAGCTTCAAGGTCAAACGTCCACAAGGTTGTAGAGGACATGTATATCTGTTATACATATCACCTATGAAGAGATTCAACCTTCTACCTATGAGAAACAGCCAGTCGAAAAATGTAGACACTCCTCCCAAAGCTAAAGCTCGGCAGGAGATAATAAAACCATTATCTTGATGATCAATGTGGTTGTTCATCATACTTTTTTAAAGATTTTTAAGCCTTCATAGGAATCTGATGAGTATGTTTTGTTTTTATGAATGCATTTGAGAACACTTCTTTTAAGTGGGGGCCACTTCAACTGGGATAAAACTACAACACAGCTTCCTTGGTATCACAAAATCAAAATAGCTTTACAGCTACTTTCTGGTTATTTTTAAGGCTAATTCGTCCATAATGCGATAATAGGTGTTTAGTGCAAAATTGGTATAACTGGTATAACTGTAGATAGTTTTCTATCTCAACAATACTGAACAATGTGCTAAGTCTATCAAAAAAAAACAAAAAAACAAGAGGGTCAGAAATGCCCAAAAAGGCGGGTTGTGCAGGCAGCAATAAGGTTAGCGACTGCTATAATTAAATTTAGAAA
Organism: Sabellastarte sp. h YS-2021; assembly: GCA_964017235.1. Lineage (NCBI taxonomy): Eukaryota > Metazoa > Annelida > Polychaeta > Sabellida > Sabellidae > Sabellastarte > Sabellastarte sp. h YS-2021. The sequence goes on from OZ024927.1 coordinate 110,351,654, forward strand.
CAAGGAAAATAAAAATGTTAGGTCACCCAGTTAAGGTAAAAGTGTTAGACATGCTAAGAAATGTAAAACTTGTAATCTAGGTTACATAATTGTATCTATGCTATAAACAGACAAACAGACAGAATTACACCAATTTCAAAAGCAACTTAGCTATGATGGTTATCTATCTCCCTCTCAAGTTTGAATTCAACTGGACAAAGTGTTTTTGATTTAAGGTGCAGAAACAGAATGTTGACGGACAGACAAACGGACAAACGATCCGACGGAAATACACCAATTTCAAAAGCAACTTAGCTATGAATGTTATCTGTCTCACTCTCAAGTTTATATTCGATTGGACAAAGCGCTTTCGAGTTAGGGAGAAACAGAAATGTTGACGGACAGACAAATGGACAAACGAATAGACAGAATTACACCAATTTCGAAAGCAACATGGTTATCTATATCCCTGTCAAGTTTGAATTCGATTGGACAAAGTGTTTTCCAGTTAGAGTGCAGAAACAGAAATGTTGATGGACAAACGAACAGACAGAATACACCAAGTTCGAAAGCAACTTACCTATGATGGTGATCTATCTCCCTGTCAAGTATGAATTCGATTGGACAAAGCGTTTTCGAGTTAGAGTCCGGAAATAGAAATGTTGACGGACAGACAAACGGACAAAAAATGGATAAATGAATAGATTGAATTACACCAATTTCGACAGGAACCTAGCTAAGGTGGTGATCTATCTCCCTGTCAAGTTTGAATTCGATTGGACAAAGCATTTTTGAGTTAGAGTCCGGAAATGGAAATGTTGACGGACAAACAGACCAAAAACAGACAAAATTTGCTAGCCGGATAGTCGCTTGCATTAACCGTCGACTAAGCGATTAAGTGTTTCTGAGGTTTAGCATGTATGAATAATACCGAAAACGTGTGTTCAAGATGTAAACAAACAAAATGGCGGATTACGAGATGCTGAAAAGCAAAGAATTCACCAAACTGTCGGGTAAGTTGGCTAATAATGTAATATTTTGATATTTTAAAAATAAAATGCATATAAAATGCTTTAATTTGATATGTTTTAAGGTCTTAACTCGAGATACTCATAGTTCCAACGATCGCGTAAAATTTGCTATGTGGTGATATACACAAGAAAACAGTTAACCGATTTCACAATGTTGGCGTCGTCTAGTGCTTTGATAACCTACTAATCGATTAGTACAAACAATCGTTTCTATGCGCAACCTGCCTTTTGGGGCATCTCTGACCCTCTTGTTTCAATAATGATTTAATTGAACAAATTTTTGTCAAGTGACCCATTTGCTAATTGAACCCTATGTTATAATAATGTATTTCCCTTATATAATATACTAGAATATACATTCTTAGTCTTTCAATTTTACAACACTAACAGTATAACTATCAGGAAAATTTTTAAAGTTTTACACAAATTCTTTGAAAAAAAAATCAATTTAAGTCCCAATTTTTACTCACTTCTTGCTGCATCATTCAGTTTAAATACCAGAGATCTTCTTGAGGATGCAATTTCAGGGGAAGGGTCTTCTAAGTCTTGTCTCATCCAGTCGTGTGGACTGTCAGATTTTTCAGTTGTTGGTGATGTCTTTTTGGGGGAAGCATACAACCTAGGCAAAATATTTTCAGTTTGAATGACGGTTATAATTCAAGTAACAATGATTCAAACATACCATACAAACATATCATTGAAAAAATATGATTTACAAACAGCTGTCTCAAAGTCAGAATGTTACCTTTGTTGACGGTTATCAAAAAGTGTTGCACTAACTGTAATTTTTTTTCCTTCACATTACAATGTCTATGTTGTGACAGAACTTCAATCCTTGTATTTGATTTGTTTAAATGGATTTGAAGTTCTGTCGACAGAACTTCAAATTCTGCTGACAGAACTTGAAATCCTGTTGTAATGTTAAAGATGTTAAAAGAATATACATTTAAGCCCTGAATGTCCCGCTCGTTCATGATATTTCACAAGGGTCTCAAATATGCTTTTCTTCGCAACAACTGGGCATGATGTTTTCCACACAATGAACAACATTCATGAAATACTAAACAACATGAAGTGTCCACATGAAATGCTTTATTTTCAAGAAGTATTTCTATTTGTAAAATAGAATCCTGTGACATCTAGGAACTTTGATTCTACTCCTTTGCACCGTATCATGGCACAAACCTTAACTTGGAACAAACTGGAAGATGAAATACTCAATGAAACTTGCTTTTTATCGCCCACACCGTGCATTTCCGCATACCATATAAGGCAGATGAAGTGACAATGTATATAAATTATTTGGCTACGGGATTTCCGTATGCAATTGTGCCAAGTTGGGGTGCAGATTGCATGCAGAAATTACATTATTGCCCCTTAAAAAGTCTTCTAAAACATTAATTATTTTGATTTTATGTTGTTAAAGTACATATATATTTTGCGCTTGTGTCAATGCATATAATAATCGATATAAATCTACGATATTGAACAAGTAATAACCAAAAAAAAGGATTTTGTGTCCAAGGTGTGCCAAGTTACGACGGGAAGCAGTAGTACCACTGAACTGGCAAATTGCCTTGAGGTCGTGCAGGCATGGATGGGAAATAACAAATTAAATTCTGACAAAACAGAATTTATTGTAATTGGTGATAATAGTCACCATTCCCTGTAAGTTTCCTTGGTAATACGATAGAACCAGCTGAATCGGTCAAAACCTTTGGTGTCATCCTGGATGCTTACAACTTAATGCAAAGACATGTGGCTTATCTGTGTCGCATATGTTACTACCATCTCCAGGAACAACAGAGGGTCCGCAGGTATTTAACCTACAAAACGGCTGTAAAGGTGGCAAATGCCGTGATAAGCAGTAGTCTGGAGTACTGTTATTCACTGCTCTACCACACAAAAAGACATACATTGGGACACTACAAAGAGTTTGAAATGCCTTATGTTGCATCGTGTGCAAACTAAACAAATTCAGTCATGTGACACCAATGACCCTGCACAAACTACACTGGCTTCCCATTCATTACTATATACTATTCAAAGACAACCTTCTTACTACTTATAAGCAATAAACTTTAGTCAACCTCCATATATGTTCTCTCGAATTAAGCATAGCGATCTCACAGGGGACAATCGCCTTTCAGTTTCCTCAACCAGACTAAACACACAGGGACGCGCAGTTTCACTACTGTAGCTGCTCCCATAGAATGTAACAACTAACAAGATCCCTCAGCCATTAGAAATGTGGAAGGTATCTCTGGATTTAGACAACAGTTGAAGACTTATCTATTAAGATTAGCCTATCCTTCACCATGGCCTATCTCCCCTATCGGACGCTAATATGGATACTGACCTCTCTGGAACTGGACTATTCCTTTTTCGGACATCAGTGCTTTAGAGGTTGGTTACATCAATTTCAGCACTTTATAAATACTTTTTACTCACTCATGAATATTAATGAATTGGTCCATCTGCGAATTTTATGGAAATATTGTTAGGAAACACCCATAGAATTGCAACCTTATGAATATTAATGAGCTGTCCTCAAATTTTGATCTTTAAATGGGAATCCAACCTTATGTAAACACAGACTTGGAAGGTACTATTTGACAAGTAATGTCTATCTGAATTCTGTCTGGCGGTAATTGGTACAGTGTCAGGAGGTTTCGCTCCCTGGATGTTTCTCTCCACAGAGGTTTCGCTCCATTACATGAAAGATTTTGTTCCAAACATGAATGTTTTCAATGTTAATTTTCACCACTTTTTCATTTATCCAACGGACATTGAATTTGGACATTATTTTTTAATGCTGTTTGCAGATGAAGTATTTTTGATCTATGTTGAAGCTTCTGTTTAATTAAAGGGCACACATCCTGACATTAAACATGTACTAAGCTACCACCTTGAGTATCAAGGATGTGCCCCGCATTAAAAGAAATAAACTTTTTGCATAGTTAATGGATATATTTACCAAAATTTATTTCACTTGCAAAATTTCATCATTGACTGATTGTTTACAGAAAAACAGGAAGCGCAGAAAAAGTGTTTATATTACTGCAAACACAGAAAATTGTGTTCCTGCATCTAAATGCTTTATACTGTTAATACGAATTAACGGCAAGTCGCGACCAAAACAACTCGCACCCAATAACTCGCACACACAACTTGCACCCCAAAAACAAATAAATGATAAATATTTAACGTATGTCTATTTGAAAATATAAAGTTTCACATTAGGTTTTATATGTAAAAAGCAGCTTATATATAATTTGAGGTCATTAAATCATATGAGGTTTCCTGACAGCCTTAAAACGAGTGTGGTTCAAGCTGGTAACCTAAACATCTCACGGAGTGAAGGAAATATGAGGCCACGATGGGTTTCTAGCCATATTTTACAAACAGAAGATCCAGGCAACAAGTCTACTTTTCATCTGCGAACATGATTACTTTTAATTAATCAATGAAATCAATTGTTACTGAAACCTCACTCAAGACAAAGTTTTACCGTACTGCAGCCATGCCCTAAATAAAAGTGCCGTTTGAAGAGCAAATACTTCAATTTTGGGTGCGAGTTGTGTGTGCGAGTTGTTGGGTACAAGCCGTTTTGGTTGCGATTTGCACGCATAATGGTGATGGACCAATTCACGCCCACCCCTAAATTTATCCAAAACAATCACAGTTAAACAATAAATTACAAATGTAAATGATCCATTTGATGATTATCTATGATGTGGTAAACGTCTGCTCTATGAAAAATTATAAATCTTCAAGACAATTGAGGGTGAGTACTCGGGCCTGAATTGGTCCATCACCACTACCTGTTAATACATTTTAGTGGATATTTTAAAGTGACAGTAATTTTCAGATATTGAAGTTTTTTGTGTGGCAAAGAACTCTATCCCAAAATGCTATCCATCAGTTTTAAAAAGGCATATTTTGGGGCAGATAACTCTGTCTAGTTACATACCAAGAATCTTCATCTTCATCCTGATCATTCAAGTCTAAAACTTCACCCGCGAACGACTTCGTCTCGTTCGTTTTCTCAACAGACTGTCGAATACCTTTATTTTTGTTTGAGGATGTGTGTAACGGTGTATTTTCTTGGGGTCGAGTATTTGATTTGATTAACATGTCATTTGGCTTTTCCTCTTCAACGTCATTTTGTTTACTTCTGAGAACTTGATTTTGTTGTTCTAATCTTTTCACTAAAGCCTGTAATTTTATGACCTCAGATTCTGAATTTATATTAACATCGTTTTCGTCAACATACGTGCCCATTGTAAATGTTAAATATTGCACTTATTTGTCAAAGTACACTAGTAAAAATACATTTCAACAAGCACAGTTTTTCGCTTTACGACGCCATGTTTTGTTGACCTACTTCTGTCAAAGCCCATGGTGTGTACTGAGAGCAAAATATAAGGAATCGTTTAAAATTGGGAACAAGTCGTATTCAAGATTTACATGAAACCAGTTCTTTCATTAAACTTCTTAAAGCTCAAAGTTCATAGATCAAAGAGCATTTAAAATCAGTCATTCCTCAGTCCAATGTGATGCTAATGTATACAGCTTACCATATACATAGCAAATTCCAAATAATTAATGTATATATCAAAGTTATAACACTGCTGTGATTCCAAAGATTTAGAGAGGACTTTGTTGACAGACAGATGATATGCAATTTGTGTATTCCTCCACGTAATGTCTATAAATAGACTAAGACTAAAATTTTATGAGATTTTTGACCTGGGATGAAAACTTTCCCTTTTAACCCAGAAGGTCAAATCATTGATCATGTCTGTGTCATGTCAATTAAGATTATATATTAAAAGGGTAACAACTGGAGAAATCATTTTGAATATTGTACCTGTTTTTAATGTCTTTAATGACCAGGTGGTAACTTAAAATTGTAGAATTTGGAAATTTATTTTGAGGTGGGCTCTGCATGCAAAGAATTTGAGGTGAGGGGTTTGAGGGGTTCTTTGAATGCAGTGTTTTCTTTTGTAAACACATGCTCATCAAGTATTTCTCATAATAATAAGAGTTTTTCAGATCTAACAACTCATCATAAAGTGAATAAATATGAGAATTGTTTTACAACAGTGTATTTTCCCCCAGATAATATTTACTGATAATAACATATTTTTCAGCATTTAAAAAGCTTTGCACGGAATTTGCCAGAAATATACCTCTCATTGCAAAACTTACAGCACTTAAGTGGCTTTGTATAGAATTCTCATAAATTCTCCAAGTAGTCAAGTCATTCTTAAAAAAAATAAATACGGGATCTATTTATTTAATTGTAAATATACCAAGTGATATATTTGTGATATTTTATCCTTGTATGGCATAATCTGAAGCATTTTCAATAAAATTAGATGTATAAAGTATCCTGTCAGTTTTATTTCTGTGTTAAAATTACCTCTCAAGTTTGCGCCAAATTGTAATAGAATGTAATAGAAAGTAATAGAAGTAATAGATGTCAATGTAATAGTAATAGTAATAGATTTAAATTTTTCAAATGTAATAGTAATAGTAATAGATTGAATATTTTCAAATGTAATAGTAATAGTAATAGATTGGTTGTAATAGATTACAAGTCTGTTTGGAATATGTTTTATCAACTTATGTATATATAAACCATCAATTGATATAGATATTTATTCTTTTTAAGCAATAAATATTTGAAATTTATAATCTATTTGTCATTCCAAAAATACAATAACTTGTTGGTTTGAAATAGATTAGTTAAAGTGTGATAGGAAAGCACATGAAAAATAGTATATAGAATAAACTTTTTAAGTTTTCGGCATAACTTCAGTATAATCATTACATTTCCATGTAAGTTTATTTAGTCCTGAGTAGTTTGTTTATTGCACCTCTTAATCAAAGTTCTGAGTGGCCTATAGTGGTTAGCAATTTAATATCTCATCACAAGGTTTTACCTATTTGCTGGTTGCAATCCCTCAGGCCTGTTTCAATATTACCCTGCATGACTTTGACTGTTGAAAAGGATATAAAAGACCAGGGCCACGATTCACAAAAGGTCTTAGACAAAAATTTGTCTTAGATTTTGTCATAACTTGCAGACCACTGCAGGGCAGACTTAAGTCATTTTAAAATATTCCATTACATGCATTTATATTTTTACCTTTGTTATGCCAACAAAAAATATACTATGGGGATCTATACTTCCTATAAAAGTAATTTCTGTGGATTGTAATAGACATTTACATCATTTAATTACCTATATAAATTTCCACATTTTACCTTCTTGTGGTAAAAATATTCTCATAAAAATGGCTGACTCACAATAAAACACAAAGACTACTATTTTTACATAATTTTACAAAAAAAAAAGAAGTAACAAATCTGTTTTATAATTTTGAAGAGCATGTTTGGTATATTTATTGATGAAAAATGTTTTTGTTTTACTAAAATTTATTAATTTGAATTCAAAGTAGTTAAGATTTTTTGCACAAATTTTGTCTCAGCTAAGATTTTGCTAAGCACTTTTTGTGAATCCCAATTGAAGAGAAATCTTAGCTAAAACAAAAGTCATAACTTTAAGACTTGGGCGGGATTTACAAAAGGTCTTAAGTCTAAGATAAAAGTCTTAAATGTTAAAAACTTTGTCATAAAGTTAAGACAAAATTTATGCTTAGACAAAATGGGCTTCATAAAATATCTAAGACAAAATTTTGTCTTAAGTTTTGTCTTAACTTTAAGACCACTGCAGGGCAAACCTAAGTCATTTTTGAAATATTCCATTGCACATATTTACATTTTACCCTTTGTTATGCCAACAAAAACTATACTCTGGGATCTATACTTTCTATGAAAGTAATTTCTGTGGATTGTAATAGAAATTTACATCATTTGGTGTCCTATAAATTTTTACATTTTACCTCCTTGGGGCAAAAATATTGTCACAAAAATGGCTGACTCACAATAAAACACAAATTACTATTTTTACATAATTTTACTAAAAAAGTAACAAATCTGTTTTATAATTTTGAAGAGCATGTTTGGTGTATGTATCAGTGAAAAATATTTTTGTTTTGCTAAAATTTGTTAATTTGAATACAAAATAGTTAAGACTTTTTGCATAAATTTTGTCTCAGCTAAGATTCTGCTTAGCACTTTTTGTGAATCCCAACTTAAGATAAAATCTCAGCTAAGACAAAAGTCTTAAACTTAAGACTGGTCTTAGCTAAAATTTTGTCTAAGATTTAAGGCCTTTTGTGAATCTCGGCCCAGGTCTATGCAAAAAAATTATCTAAGACTTAAGACCTTTTGTGAATCCCAGGGGCCGGATTCACGAAAGGTCTCAAGTCTTAGCCAAATCTCAGCTGAGATTTTGCTCAAATCTAAGATTTTAGTCTTAGCTGAGATTCTGCTCAAGTTGAGATTCACGAAAGGAATCTCAGCTGAGGCCAAAATCTCAGCCAAGTATTGAGTCCGGACCAATCAAAACTTATGTAACATTTTGTTGAGATTAGTGGAAAGTATACACATTTATGTTTTACCACTCTACCATATATACTCACATTCTAGAATATTTGGAATCAAGCAAAACATTGTCTTTTTACTATAATTTGTACTAACATTTAAAAGAACTGATTATAACAGCAAAACACTCATGTAAATTAGTAATGTAAATGTTCACTGTTGTTTTTGTACAAACTCTTAATATATATTCATATTTTGTGTTACAAGTTAAATAATATGTCATACTTCACTATTTTCATTTTGTTTTGTGACTTTTTATTACATATATTCTATTTTATAAAAACTTAAGTCACCCTCTAGGCAGTCTTAGATTTGAGACCAAATCTGAGAAAAATCTTAGCCTGAGATCTTTTGTGAATCACAGCTGAGCAAAAGGTCTCAAATCTGAGAAAAATCTAAGAAAAATCTTAGATTTGAGACCAAAATCTCAGATTTGAGACTTGAGACCTTTCGTGAATCCGGCCCCTGCCCTGCTTTGAACATCTTAACACACAATGTGTATATATGACAAATTAAATTGTTTGAAAAGCTAGTGAGCACACATTCTTAGTTTTCAAACGCTTTGAACCAGTCTAGCTATTAAAACCTTATCATATCATTCATAAGCACATAAGACACACTTTTTATGTATACTTTTCAAGGATTTCCTGTGATTCCACAGAATCTAAGCTGTAGAATGCTAGAAAAGAAAGGAATGCCATTTATAAAAACTATATTAAAAAAAAATTATGTTAAAATAGTTTGTTATCTACCTTAACTTTTCCAACAGTACCAGGCTAGTCTCACTGTGTTCTCTGTCATCGGCCATTTTATTGGCGCGGAAAATATATTTAATGGGCTTTTAAAGTTATCTGCAAGGTAACACCACAAGTCAGTAATTCTGGAAATAAAGAATATAACATTTCACTAATTTGTACACAGTTAGCCCACATGTGATACTCACATGCAGCACGTGTTAGTTTTGTGAGCTTTAACCTGCATCATAATGTCGCTTGCACCGGTGTCTTTTATTTCGGGTTTTGTTGCCCCCCCCCCCCCCCCCCCAACTATGTACTGCTCAGCCAGTGAAATTCGTCACCCCAGTGAAGTTCGTCAGCTGCATTTTATGACAATGTTAAAGAGTTTTTACTGTCCAGTTACAGCATATAAGTATACCTTGCCGTTGAAAGAAGCTATCCATTTATTTAAATGTGAATATTGCCCGTCCTTGAGCATTTTTTCGGCAGGTGACGAACTTCACTGGGGTGACGAAATTCACTGGCCGGCCAGTAACGTTATTGCGCCGTTAATAATCCGTAGATACGCGTTTTTAATAAAATATGCTCGTGATATTGGCATTTGATTCAAACTGTTACTGCTCAGCCAGTGAATTTCGTCACCCCAGTGAAGTTCGTCACCTACATTTTATGGCAATATTAAAGAGTTTTTACTATGAACTTTCAGCATACATGTACTGCCTTGCTACCAATTATCGCCGGGTACCAATTACCGCCAGACAAAATTCAAATAGACATAACTTGACCAAAAGTACGTCCCAAGTCTAGCAAATAAGGTAAAACCATTTCAACAGTGAATAGAACAGATACACAATGAACAGCTTTCAAAATGTATGGCCATTACTGAAATATGGATGTTTTATTTTCTGGTGGCGATAATTGTTACCCGGCGATAATTGGTAGCAAGGCAGTATACCTTGTTGCTTAAAGCAGCTATTCCATTTATTTAAATATGAATATTACCTATCCTTGAGCATTTTTACGGCAGGTGACGAACTTCACTTGGGTGATGAAATTCACTGGCTGAGCAGTAAGCCTTTATAATTACAATGTTATTGATACAGTGCACTAATTATTATGATCAAAGTAGTTGAAGTGTTGCATAAACTTGGATTTTGAAAGGATGACAGTGGATAGCGGCATCCCTCTCACAGAGTGATAGTGATATCGTTGATATCTAGGGCTGTTACGACAAGCGGAGTATTTGATGGTGGTTAGAATAATGCTATGTATCGGACTATCGGTGTCATATTGTATATTACAAATAATCACTTAATGAAGTAAAAGGTAAGAGTCCATCAAATATGTTCATTTTGTTACAAAAAATAAATTAAAATTCAACCACAGCCATGTTTATGTATGTATGCATTCACGTAAAACCAGAAATACCATTTACCTCTTATATCACGTACTTAATAAACAAAGCAGAAGTCGCAGGAAAACAGCATATCTATTAAATTTTACAGATTATAGACATATATATTCATTTTATATCACATCATTTTCATTGCTTTTTACAGTAGTTTTATAAATTCAGTGGTTATTCGGTGTGGACACGAATAGTAGTTAGCGATTGGCCAGCATGAAATATTTGGAGTCGTGACGCCCCTAGTCAAATCTAAGGCTGTGACGAGTGGGTTAAATCCACCCCGGTAACCGAGCTACCTAAATTTGTCTCGCAATTCGGTATTCTCATAGTTTAGTAGGGACGTTTTTTCTTCTCCATAAAAACAATTGTGGTTTCCAGAAACGATGTCTTTGCATTGAAATAGTTGATATTTAAAACTTATTATATTGTTATAAAAGGCGGAATATTATATAAAAGTTCTTTATGTACAAAGTATTCTGACATTTTGCTGTGTTGTCATATTTTGTCATATATTTTTTGGGTGACATGTAATATATTGTAGTTGTTAAGTTGTTAACGACTATCGGGTGGACCAGAAAGCACTCAAGATCTCTCTAAATTGAGCCGATTCGTAAATACTGACCATTCTGTCACAGCCTTACTTAAATCCACATGAAATAATGTAAATGAATGAAAGAATTTCTACATATGTTGAATACATGATCTGCAAAAGAAAAGTCCGCATCAGATATAGGGATTGGCTGATATAAAAAATGTGTATATTGGGAGATCGCCAATGTAAACCCGTTCTGATTCTGGACCTCCGCGTTTTACTACACCTTCATTCAAACACAGGAAGTGAATCCATAACATGGATGTTTCCTCTCAATGAAATCACAATAAACAACTTATTATGCACAAAAATATGGGATAAAAGCTTGTAATTTCTTCAGATTACTTGTTTGTAGGGATGGGTCGGTAGGTCCGGTGTAACGCGAGATAATGACTCCCCTCTATTTCTGACTCCCCTCCTTTGATCTTTTGGGGGAGTCATTATTTGGCAAACAACATTTATCCCCCCAAACAATAGGATTTAGGGGGGGTTAGAATATTGTTTGCAAGATACCCACCCCCCTATTCAGAAACTGACTCCCCTCTATTGTTTCTGCACCTATTCAGTTGGGGGCAAGTGGGGAGGGGGTGGTCTTTATTGTCTCTTAACTTGTATAGGCTCAAGTACACTTTGAGCTAATCAGTGAGATCTTCATTTCTCTAGCTCATTTACTTACTGAGGGCAATTGGGGAGGGGTGGTCCATGTTGGTGTTTATCAGGTCAATTGCACTTAGAACAAGGCAGAAATGGAGTCATTTCCAGCTTTTTTAGTTTAGGTTGATCAAAGGCACACATTCTTTTCTTTGAAATTTTATTTACAAGCAAAAAACATAAACAATATGCTCAGTAATAATTTGATACATAAACATAAACAATATGCACAGTAATAATTTGATACATAAAGATAAACAATAAGCACATTAATAATTTGATACATAAAGATAAACAATAAGCACATTAATAATTTGATACATTTATGGAAAACACAAATATACACCAGTGCACATTAAATATGAATGGACATTTAGCACTTTAAATACTATTTTAATTAATTCCATATTTAGCTTACAATTGTGGCATTAATGGTTTTCTCTGTCTCTTTTTTTGTGGCTGGGAAGGGTTTTATGTCTCTGGCTTCAATGCAGGCAATAAAATGATTTCTCATTTCTTTTTGGTGAATCCTAAAGTCCTCAGGTTGCTGACCATGACACAAAGCAGTAATAAAAGCTATTGCAAATAGCCCACAGTCTTTTACACCTAACTGTTGTGTTACATCTGTGGTTATATACTGTCCAAAACTCCCGTAGATATTTTCCAGTACACTAACCGTTTCCTTGATTAGCCCATTTGTGGATAGGAAACTATCAAAAATAAACAGTTCACTGTCCATCACAGCACTGGCAATCCAATGGTGCCTGGTCTCCTGGTGGATAAACTGTACACTTGCCACATCTGTTGATATCTTTTGGCAATGATGTGGGCTTTTGACAAATAGTGTCGACTGTAAGCCATTCATTTCAGGAAATTTCACACAACCCCACCAATATGTTGTTCAATGACACTCAATTAAGTGGGAAGTGGGGGGGGGGGGGGGGGGGGGGGGGGGTAAAGGGGGAGTCATAATCTTGCAGGGGGGGTCAGAATATTTCACCCCCCCCTTGCAAGATACTGACCCCCCAGTCAGTAATCTAGGGGAGTCATTATCTCGCGCTACACCGGTATCTCGGTGTCGAGAGCATTTTACTGAAATACCGTGATGAGATTTTACAACCGCCACTTCACTTGTCAGCACATATAATGGAAGGAAGAGTTAAAATATCAGAAACATACCTAAAATCTGAAGAAATTATAAGCTTTTATTCCATATTTTCGTCCATTTACAGTCTTTTATAAGCGATGCGTTGAGCAGAACTGCCATGTTTTGGTTACGACACTTTATAACCTCAATTTCGCTTGTCAACTCATATAAATGAAGGAAAACTTAAAATATTGGAAAGAAACCAGAAATATGAAGACATTGTACGTTTTTATCACATATTTTGTGCATTTATGAGCTTTTATTGCGATGTCGTTGAGGAAATGTCCATGTTTGTTTGGGGTAAACTAAAACGCAGAGTCCCGAATTGGGTACGGTTTTGCATTGGCGACATCCCGATCTACATATTTTTCATACCGACCCATCCCTACTTGTTTGTGTTCAGTATTTTACATTTTCCTTCCATTATATGCGTTGACAAGTGAGATTGAGGTTATAAAGTGTTATCATACATTACAATAAAAAGTCCCCTGATAATGCTGATATACAAATATATTTGCTAATAGTGTGTAATTTTTTCATATTTCTGGTTTGTCTCCAATATTTTAAGTTTTTACCCCACAGCCTTTAAGGGCTGTCGCGGTATTGTTTTTAACCCATGGTGTCTCGATGGGTGGGCGGGTGACGGGAAAAGTTTGTCCGGGCTGTACCTCAGAAACCATACGGTGTAGGAAGTTGATACTTGGCAGGGACATTGGTTAGGGGGTGTAGGTATGCAACATCATGGTGTGTGTCCTTGATTTGACCTTGCCGCAGTGACCTTGAGTTTGAAAATGTTGTCCGGGCTAATCTCAGACACTGTATGGTGCAGGAATTTGATACTTGGTAGGAACATTAGTTAGTGGGTGTAGGTATGCAACGTTTTGGTGTGACCTTGAATTGACCTTTGACCCTGCTGTAGTGACCCTGACATATAAAATCTTGTCTGGGCTGTATCTCGGAAACCATAAGGTGTTGGAAGTTGATCCTTGGTATGGACATTGGTTAGGAGGTGTAGGTGTGCACTGTCGTGGTGTGACCTTGATTTGTCCCTTTGACCTTGCTGTAGTGACCTTGACCTATAAAATCTCGTCCGGACTACATCTCAGAAATCGTAGGGGTAGGAAGTTGATACTTGGTAGGGGCATTGGGTAGGGGGTGTAGGTGTGATTTGACCTTTGACCTTGCCGTAGTGACCTTGACCTATAAAACTATAAAAAATTGTCCGGGCTGTATCTCGGAAACCACAAAGTTTGTACCTGGTACTGGCTAGGGGTGTGATTTTTTGGAAAAATGACACCGGGTATTTGCCTCTAAAGAACTGATCCAAATTCAGGTAACCGTGTGTTAGTTGTCCCCAAGACTATTTGTCTGCTCACTGAAGTTAAGCGGCAATGGGCTATGTTAGTACTTGAATGGATGACCGTCTCAGTTCGGGACCAGCTGTGGGATGTATCTAACATCGAATTTCTGTCTGTCACGAGACATTCGTAAATTCTAGTGCACTATTTGTGTCTCTGATGGTTTTGCACTCACGCTACGGGACCAAAACACCTTTTGGCCTTGTTTAACCTTAAGACCTCTATTATGTTATACTTTTGTTTCCTTTTAACCAGGTGTTCATGACTGGTCCATTGTACTATGGAATCTAATTCAAGAGAAACATCACCTGATTTGGGAAAAAAGAAATCTCGGAGGTAATATGTCTTGTGTGTGAATATGTGAGACATCAAACCTTGAAGAATTTTTTTTTTATTATTGTTTTTATACAGTAGTTTGACAAATTAGTTTTGTTTAGCATCACACTCATATTGTATGTGTTTTGAGGCTTGTTTTTATGTCATCACTTTGTGGCGTTGGTGTCCGCGTCCGTGTGAACAACTTCTCCTCTAAAACTACAGGGCCTTGAGACATGCTGTTTTTTTTTAAAGATAGCTTATCTATCGAGGATGAAAAATTGTTCAAGGCATGCAAATTTGTTCGTCTGTTTGCTAGAGCCATTACAAGGGAGGTACCCCCTACCAAAAGTGTGAAAATTTCAACACTTTATCACAATTTTCTCAGTGACTATTGCAGGGATTTCTCTCATATCGTGCATATATGTACTAGACCACAAGTAGATTCCCTTGTGTGAGTGTCAGACCTGGATCTTGCTTAATTATTTTTTTATGAATTTTTAAAATAATTTTTAATGCATTAAAATTAATGAAATCATGCACTAAATCAATTATAGCTTGAAAAGTATTGCATTTAGTGCATTTTGTTAAAATATGTTATTCAGCTACTTTTTCCATAGCTACAACATGGTGAGTAACTTGGGTGTCTTATCTCAATAGCTAAGTGAGTAATAGCTACTTTTGGACTTTTCAGTAACTTCCATCATGAGTAAACTCACTTGTAACTTGAAAACTATTGCATTTAGAGAATTTTATGTAAAATATGTTATTCATCTACTTTTGGGTCAGCTATAACATAGTAAAATTTCAGACCTGTAGCTCATGGCATAGCTGAGTAATAGCTACTTTTAGGTTATCACTGTTGAGTAAATCACTTATAACTTCAACAGTTTTGCATTTAGAGTATTTAGTTTCGATATGTTGTTCACCTATTTTGGGGCAGCTATAACATAGTAAAATTCCAGACCTGTGGCTCATTGCATAGCTGAGTAATAGCTACTTTTAGGTTCTTACTCAACAATAAATCATTTATAACTTAAAAAGTATTGCATTTAGAGCATTTTGTTAAAATATATTATTCAGCTACTTTTTCCATAGCTACAACATGGTGAGCAACGTGGGTGTCTATCTCAATAGCTAAGTGAGTAATAGCTACCTTTGGACTTTTCAGTAACTTCCTTCATGAGTGAAATCACTTGTAACTTAAAAACTATTGCATTTAGAGAATTTCGTATAAATATGTTATTCATCTACTTTTTGGTCAGCTATAACATAGTAAAATTTCAGACCTGTAGCTCATGGCATACCTGCGTAATAGCTACTTTTAGGTTATCACTGTTCAGTAAATCGCTTATAACTTGAAAACTATTGCATTTAGAGTATTTAGCTTCAATATGTTATTCACCTATTTTGGGGTCAGCTATAGCATAGTAAAATTCCAGACCTGTGGCTCATTGCATAGCTGAGTAATAGCTACTTTGAGGTTCTTACTCAACACTAAATCTTTTATAGCTTGAAAAGTATTCCATTTAGAGCATTTTGTTAAAATGTGTTAGCTACTTTTTCCATAGCTACAACATGGTGAGTAACTACAGTGTCTACCTCAATAGCTAAGTGAGTAATAGCTACATTTGGACTTTTCAGTAACTTCCATCATAAGTAAAATCACTTGTAACTTGAAAACTATTGCATTTAGAGAATTTTGTGTAAATATGTTATTCATCTACTTTTGGGTCAGCTATAACATAGTAAAATTTCGAACCTGTAGCTCATGGCATAGCTGAGTAATAGCTACTTTAGGTTATCACTGTTGAGTAAATCACTTATAACTTGAAAACTATTGCATTTAGAGTATTTTGTTTCAGTATGTTATTCACCTATTTTGGGGTCAGCTATAACATAGTAAAATTAAAACTATTGGATTTGCAATATTTTTTTAAAATATGTTTTTAACTTTTTACGCCTTAACAGTTACCTTCTTACTTTCCTTCTGAACACCATTTCCAGGATACAACTTTTGTGTCCTTTTCTTCTGTCACTTCTACTCTGAAACTCAAAACACACAGCTGACACAGAGCCCGTTCACGGGCACTGATTGCTTGTTAATTATTAAGCGTCCCGCAAGGGACGCTTGTATGTGTATGGGATACCTTCAGGCTCCGGCGGCTCCGCATTTTGTTTTCCTTATAACTCTCTAACCGTTAGGCGGATTCTTTTCAAATTTGGCAGGTTTAGGCAGTAGCCTTGGGGAATTTTTTCGAATATGCTGCAGTGACATTTCCACCAATCACAGAGGTCACATGACCAAAAATGTCTTTTTTCGATGGGGAAGCTTGTCCGGATGATAACTTGAAAGGAATTTTATCAATTCACCTGAAACTTGGCAAATACATTCATTCTATTAAAATCTGGAAATCATTAGATTTTGGCATTGATTGGTTAAGAAATGGCCGAGTAATTAATGATTAATTAATCATTACGAATTTTCCAAATAAGGAAAACACAAAAATGCTTATATCTCGAAAACCGTGCTAGATAGAGTGATTTCGACGAAATGTTTAACCTGCAGGGTATCTCTGCGGAGTAGTTATCCCAATTTTCGAAAAAATTTTGTCTTGCCAAAATTGGCGGCCATTTTGAATTTTCGAATTTTTCGCAAAAATTGCAAAACATAAAAATGCCTATATCTCGAAAACCGTACTAGATAGAGCGATTTCGACGAAATTTTTGACCCACAGGGTATCTCACCAGAGTAGCCATGCCTATTTGCAAAAAAATTTTGTCTTGCCAAAAATGGCGGCCATTTTGAATTTTCGAATTTTTCGCAAAAATTGCAAAACATAAAAATGCTTATATCTCGAAAACCGTGCTAGATAGAGCGATTTCGATGAAATTTTTTACCTACAGGGTATCTCTGCAAAATAGCCATGCCAATTTTCAAAAAAAATTTGTCTTGCAAAAAATGGCGGCCATTTTGAATTTTCGAATTTTTCGCAAAATTTGCAAAACATAAAAATGCTTATATCTCGAAAACCGTGCTAGATAGAGCTATTTCGACGAAATTTTGACCCACAGGGTATCTTTGCAGAATAGCCATGCCAATTTTCAAAAAAAATTTTGTCTCGCCAAAAATGGCGGCCATTTTGAATTTTCGAATTTTTCGCAAAAATTGCAAAACATAAAAATGCTTATATCTCGAAAACCGTGCTAGATAGAGCGATTTCGACGAAATTTTTAGCCATGCCTATTTGCAAAAAAATTTTGTCTTGCCAAAAATGGCGGCCATTTTGAATTTTCGAATTTTTCGCAAAAATTGCAAAACATAAAAATGCTTATATCTCGAAAACCGTGCTAGATAGAGCGATTTCGATGAAATTTTTTACCTACAGGGTATCTCTGCAAAATAGCCATGCCAATTTTCAAAAAAAATTTGTCTTGCAAAAAATGGCGGCCATTTTGAATTTTCGAATTTTTCGCAAAATTTGCAAAACATAAAAATGCTTATATCTCGAAAACCGTGCTAGATAGAGCTATTTCGACGAAATTTTGACCCACAGGGTATCTTTGCAGAATAGCCATGCCAATTTTCAAAAAAATTTTGTCTCGCCAAAAATGGCGGCCATTTTGAATTTTCGAATTTTTCGCAAAAATTGCAAAACATAAAAATGCTTATATCTCGAAAACCGTGCTAGATAGAGCGATTTCGACGAAATTTTTGACCCACAGGGTATCTCTGCAGAGTAGCCATGCCAATTTTCAAAAAAAAATTTTCTTGCCAAAAATGGCGGCCATTTTGAATTTTCGAATTTTTGCGCAAAAATTGCAAAACAGAAAAATGCTAATATCTCGAAAACCGTGCTAGATAGAACGATTTCGACGAAATTTTTGATCTTCAGGGTATCCCAAAGAGCTTTCACTCCGTGAAGTTTCAGACCCGTAGCTAATTATTCACCTACTCAAAATGAGTAAATGCTAATTATCTCTAAAACTATTGCGGATACCCAATTTTTATCAAATAACTCATTCATGTACTTTTGGGAGAGCTTTCACATGGTGAAGTTTCAGACCCGTAGCTAATTACTCACCTACTCAAAATGAGTAAATGCTAATTATCTCAAAAACTATTGCGGATACCCAATTTTTATCAAATAACTCATTCATCTACTTGTGGGAGAGCTTTCACATGGTCAAGTTTCAGACCCATAGCTAATTATTCACCTACTCAAAATGAGTAAATGCGAATTATCTCTAAAAGTATTGCAGGTAGCCAATTTTTCTCAAATAAATCATTCACCTACTTTTGGGAGAGCTTTCACTTGGTGAAGTTTCAGACCCATAGCTAATTACTCAACTACTCAAAATGGGTATTTGGGGTTTTACGTCGCTTTCAACACTGTCAGGTCATATCACGATGGGTAGTTGGAAGGGCAGAGGAAACCAGTACATATAGTTCGCTAGGGTTCTGTACTGTAAACTGCCGACCAACAGCAAGCAACTACCAGCTTTCCCACTTACGGCCATGACGGGGATCGAACCCCGGCCGCAGAGGTGGGAGGCGAGAGTGTTACCACTCTGCCACCATGGCCCCTCTCAAAATGAGTAAATGCGAATTATCTCTAAAAGTATTGCAGATAGCCAATTTTTCTCAAATAAATTATTCACCTACTTTTGGGAGAGCTTTCACTTGGTGAAGTTTCAGACCCATAGCTAATTACTCAACTACTCAAAATGAGTAAATGCGAATTATCTCTAAAAGTATTGCAGATAGCCAATTTTTCTCAAATAACTCATTCACCTACTTTTGGGAGAGCTTTCACTTGGTGAAGTTTCAGACCCGTAGCTAATTACTCACCTACTCGAAATGAGTAAATGCTAATTATCTCAAAAACTATTGCGGATACCCAATTTTTATCAAATAACTCATTCATGTACTTTTGGGAGAGCTTTCACATGGTGAAGTTTCAGACCTGTAGATAATTACTCACCTACTCAAAATGAGTAAATGCGAATTATCTCTAAAAGTATTGCAGATAGCCAATTTTTCTCAAATAACTCATTCACCTACTTTTGGAAGAGCTTTCACATTGTGAAGTTTCAGACCCATAGCTAATTACTCACCTACTCAAAATGAGTAAATGCGAATTATCTCTAAAAGTATTGCAGATAGCCAATTTTTCTCAAATAACTCATTCACCTACTTTTGGGAGAGCTTTCACATGGTGAAGTTTCAGACCCGTAGCTAATTATTCACCTACTCAAAATGAGTAAATGCTAATTATCTGTAAAAGTATTGCCGATACCCAATTTTTATCAAATACTCATTCATCTACTTGTGGGAGAGCTTTCACATGGTGAAGTTTCAGACCCGTAGCTAATTACTCACCTACTGAAAATGAGTAAATGCGAATTATCTCTAAAAGTATTGCAGATAGCCAATTTTTCTCAAATAACTCATTCACCTACTTTTGGGAGAGCTTTCACTTGGTGAAGTTTCAGACCCATAGCTAATTATTCACCTACTCAAAATGAGTAAATGCGAATTATCTGTAAAAGTATTGCGGATACCCTATTTTTATCAAATAACTCATTCACCTACTTGTGGGAGAGCTTTCACTTGGTGAAGTTCCAGACCCGTAGGTAATTACTCACCTACTCAAAAGGAGTAAATGTGAATTATCTCTTAATAGTATTGCAGATAGCCAATTTTTCTCAAATAACTCATTCACCTACTTTTGGAAGAGCTTTCACACACGAAAATGAAAAATTGTGAATATCTCGGAAAATCTATTTCTTCTCCCTTAATGCTCGGCGGGAGATACACACCGCGGCAGTGGTCTTGTCAAAAATTTTTGTCTCCCCAAAAATGGTGGCCATTTTGAATTTTCAAAGTTTTTGCAAAACACAAAAATGCTTATATCTCGAAAACCGTGCTAGATGGAGCGAACTCAACAAAATTTTTGACCTGCTGGGTATCTCTGCAGAGTAGCCATGCCAATTTTCAAAACATTTTTGTCTCGCCAAATATAGCGGACATTTTGAATTTTCGAATTTTTGGCAAAACACAAAAATGCTTATATCTCGAAAACCGTGCTAGATAGAGCAGACTGTGCTGACTTTGGTTGCCACAACAGTATAAGGTTAGAAACGAAGTATTTTCTTAATACTTTAGCACTCACCTTTATATCCTTTTCGGGACGCTTTGTTTTTGCTATGCAAAAACATCTTTTTTTTTTGCGAGCGATCCTCTAGTTTGTGTGGTATAAAGGTAACCAGTGTTGGGAGCTCAATATCATACAATATTTGATTTTGGGAAGTATGAAAGAAAATCTACATTAAGTAGAACCTGACATGTGGATATTCAGTTGCAAAGAGTGTGAGGTCCTCAGTGGCCTAATGGTTAGCAAGTTTGGCATCTAATCATAGGCGGTCACCTCTGTGGGTTTGACATCTCTACAGGTGGCATGCTGAAGACCTGTTCCAGTAGGTCCCTGGCTGTAGAGTTACAGGTCCGGATACTCGGGATGTACTATATCTTAAGAAAACTTTTTTTCTTTAGTCACCAAAAACATTTTTGGAAAAGGGCCACCATAACAGTCTTTCCATTATTGAAAGTAATATTAAACCATTCATTATGTCCACCCCCCTGGGGGGTGGATATATTATTTTTGCTTTTTTCGCCGTCCGATGTCCGATGTCCGATGTCCGATGTCCGATGTCCGGCGTCCGGCGTCCGGCGTCCGATGTCCGGCGTCACGCATGGTTTCCGCTCATTTAAAGGAAAAGTATTAGAGCTATTGTCACCAAATTTGGTATGCAGGCTTATTGGGTCAGTAGCTTGCTTGGGATTGCTTTTGGCTGTTGTACCTCTTTTGCTTACTGAGTAATACTTAAGTACAGCTATTTTCAGTACCCATTGGTTTCCGTGCATTTAAGCCAAAATAATTAAAGATATTTTACTACAATTTTGAATACAAGATTGTTATGTCCATAGCTCGCTTGGTATTGCATTTGGGACTGATAGCTTTGTCAGTACATGAGTAATAGCCATTTAGGTACTTCATTGTGTATTTTCAGTACTACTTTTGAGTAATTTGCTTCTATCTCCTTAACCGTGCGAGATAGAGCGATTTCGGCAAAATTTTCGACCCGCAGGGTATCTGACGAGTGTACTCTTTGCAATTTTCAAAAAATTTTCCCCTCCCCAAAAATGGCGGCCATTTTGAATTTTCGAATTTTTGCCAAAAATGGCAAAACACAAATTTGCTTCTATCTCCTTAACCGTGCGAGATAGAGCGATTTCGTCGAAATTTTCGACCCACAGGGTATCTAAGGAGTGTAATATTTGCAATTTTCCAAAAATTTTCCCCTCCCCAAAAATGGCGGCCATTTTGAATTTTCGAATTTTTGCCAAAAATGGCAAAACACAAATTTGCTTCTATCTCCTTAACCGTGCGAGATAGAGCGATTTCGTCGAAATTTTCGACCCACAGGGTATCTAAGGAATGTAATATTTGCAATTTTCAAAAAAATTTCCCCTCCCCAAAAATGGCGGCCATTTTGAATTTTCGAATTTTTGCCAAAAATGGCAAAACACAAATTTGCTTCTATCTCCTTAACCGTGCGAGATAGAGCGATTTCGTCGAAATTTTCGACCCACAGGGTATCTAAGGAATGTAATATTTGCAATTTTCAAAAAAATTTCCCCTCCCCAAAAATGGCGGCCATTTTGAATTTTCGAATTTTTGCCAAAAATGGCAAAACACAAATTTGCTTCTATCTCCTTAACCGTGCGAGATAGAGCGATTTCGGCAAAATTTTCGACCCACAGGGGATCTAAGGAATGC
Source organism: Sabellastarte sp. h YS-2021 (assembly GCA_964017235.1). Taxonomy (NCBI): domain Eukaryota; kingdom Metazoa; phylum Annelida; class Polychaeta; order Sabellida; family Sabellidae; genus Sabellastarte; species Sabellastarte sp. h YS-2021. The sequence continues at coordinate 110,374,234 of OZ024927.1, forward strand.
AATCTTTGCAATTTTCCAAAAATTTTCCCCTCCCCAAAAATGGCGGCCATTTTGAATTTTCGAATTTTTGCCAAAAATGGCAAAACACTAATTTGCTTCTATCTCCTTAACCGTGCGAGATAGAGCGATTTCGGCAAAATTTTCGACACACAGGGTATCTAAGCAATGCAATCTTTGCAATTTTCAAAATATTTTCCCCTCCCCAAAAATGGCGGCCATTTTGAATTTTTGCCAAAAATGGCAAAATACAAATTTGCTTCTATCTCCTTAACCGTGCGAGATAGAGCGATTTCGTCGAAATTTTCGACCCACAGGGTATCTAAGGAATGTAATATTTGCAATTTTCAAAAAATTTTCCCCTCCCCAAAAATGGCGGCCATTTTGAATTTTCGAATTTTTGCCAAAAATGGCAAAACACAAATTTGCTTCTATCTCCTTAACCGTGCGAGATAGAGCGATTTCGTCGAAATTTTCGACCCACAGGGTATCTAAAGAATGCAATCTTTGCAATTTTCCAAAAATTTTCCCCTCCCCAAAAATGGCGGCCATTTTGAATTTTCGAATTTTTGCCAAAAATGGCAAAACACAAATTTGCTTCTATCTCCTTAACCGTGCGAGATAGAGCGATTTCATCGAAATTTTCGACCCACAGGGTATCTAAGGAATGTAATATTTGCAATTTTCAAAAAAATTTCCCCTCCCCAAAAATGGCGGCCATTTTGAATTTTCGAATTTTTGCCAAAAATGGCAAAACACAAATTTGCTTCTATCTCCTTAACCGTGCGAGATAGAGCGATTTCGGCAAAATTTTCGACACACAGGGTATCTAACCAATGCAATCTTTGCAATTTTCAAAATATTTTCCCCTCCCCAAAAATGGCGGCCATTTTGAATTTTTGAATTTTTGCCAAAAATGGCAAAACACAAATTTGCTTCTATCTCCTTAACCGTGCGAGATAGAGCGATTTCGTCGAAATTTTCGACCCACAGGGTATCTAAGGAATGTAATATTTGCAATTTTCAAAAAAATTTCCCCTCCCCAAAAATGGCGGCCATTTTGAATTTTCGAATTTTTGCCAAAAATGGCAAAACACAAATTTGCTTCTATCTCCTTAACCGTGCGAGATAGAGCGATTTCGGCAAAATTTTCGACACACAGGGTATCTAACCAATGCAATCTTTGCAATTTTCAAAATATTTTCCCCTCCCCAAAAATGGCGGCCATTTTGAATTTTTGAATTTTTGCCAAAAATGGCAAAACACAAATTTGCTTCTATCTCCTTAACCGTGCGAGATAGAGCGATTTCGTCGAAATTTTCGACCCACAGGGTATCTAAGGAATGTAATATTTGCAATTTTCAAAAAATTTTCCCCTCCCCAAAAATGGCGGCCATTTTGAATTTTCGAATTTTTGCCAAAAATGGCAAAACACAAATTTGCTTCTATCTCCTTAACCGTGCGAGATAGAGCGATTTCGTCGAAATTTTCGACCCACAGGGTATCTAAGGAATGTAATATTTGCAATTTTCAAAAAAATTTCCCCTCCCCAAAAATGGCGGCCATTTTGAATTTTCGAATTTTTGCCAAAAATGGCAAAACACAAATTTGCTTCTATCTCCTTAACCGTGCGAGATAGAGCGATTTCGGCAAAATTTTCGACACACAGGGTATCTAACCAATGCAATCTTTGCAATTTTCAAAATATTTTCCCCTCCCCAAAAATGGCGGCCATTTTGAATTTTTGAATTTTTGCCAAAAATGGCAAAACACAAATTTGCTTCTATCTCCTTAACCGTGCGAGATAGAGCGATTTCGTCGAAATTTTCGACCCACAGGGTATCTAAGGAATGTAATATTTGCAATTTTCAAAAAATTTTCCCCTCCCCAAAAATGGCGGCCATTTTGAATTTTCGAATTTTTGCCAAAAATGGCAAAACACAAATTTGCTTCTATCTCCTTAACCGTGCGAGATAGAGCGATTTCGTCGAAATTTTCGACCCACAGGGTATCTAAGGAATGCAATCTTTGCAATTTTCCAAAAATTTTCCCCTCCCCAAAAATGGCGGCCATTTTGAATTTTCGAATTTTTGCCAAAAATGGCAAAACACAAATTTGCTTCTATCTCCTTAACCGTGCGAGATAGAGCGATTTCGTCGAAATTTTCGACCCACAGGGTATCTAAGGAATGTAATATTTGCAATTTTCAAAAAATTTTCCCCTCCCCAAAAATGGCGGCCATTTTGAATTTTCGAATTTTTGCCAAAAATGGCAAAACACAAATTTGCTTCTATCTCCTTAACCGTGCGAGATAGAGCGATTTCGTCGAAATTTTCGACCCACAGGGTATCTAAGGAATGTAATATTTGCAATTTTCAAAAAATTTTCCCCTCCCCAAAAATGGCGGCCATTTTGAATTTTCGAATTTTTGCCAAAAATGGCAAAACACAAATTTGCTTCTATCTCCTTAACCGTGCGAGATAGAGCGATTTCGTCGAAATTTTCGACCCACAGGGTATCTAAAGAATGCAATCTTTGCAATTTTCCAAAAATTTTCCCCTCCCCAAAAATGGCGGCCATTTTGAATTTTCGAATTTTTGCCAAAAATGGCAAAACACAAATTTGCTTCTATCTCCTTAACCGTGCGAGATAGAGCGATTTCATCGAAATTTTCGACCCACAGGGTATCTAAGGAATGTAATATTTGCAATTTTCAAAAAAATTTCCCCTCCCCAAAAATGGCGGCCATTTTGAATTTTCGAATTTTTGCCAAAAATGGCAAAACACAAATTTGCTTCTATCTCCTTAACCGTGCGAGATAGAGCGATTTCGGCAAAATTTTCGACACACAGGGTATCTAACCAATGCAATCTTTGCAATTTTCAAAATATTTTCCCCTCCCCAAAAATGGCGGCCATTTTGAATTTTTGAATTTTTGCCAAAAATGGCAAAACACAAATTTGCTTCTATCTCCTTAACCGTGCGAGATAGAGCGATTTCGTCGAAATTTTCGACCCACAGGGTATCTAAGGAATGTAATATTTGCAATTTTCAAAAAATTTTCCCCTCCCCAAAAATGGCGGCCATTTTGAATTTTCGAATTTTTGCCAAAAATGGCAAAACACAAATTTGCTTCTATCTCCTTAACCGTGCGAGATAGAGCGATTTCGTCGAAATTTTCGACCCACAGGGTATCTAAGGAATGTAATATTTGCAATTTTCAAAAAAATTTCCCCTCCCCAAAAATGGCGGCCATTTTGAATTTTCGAATTTTTGCCAAAAATGGCAAAACACAAATTTGCTTCTATCTCCTTAACCGTGCGAGATAGAGCGATTTCGGCAAAATTTTCGACACACAGGGTATCTAACCAATGCAATCTTTGCAATTTTCAAAATATTTTCCCCTCCCCAAAAATGGCGGCCATTTTGAATTTTTGAATTTTTGCCAAAAATGGCAAAACACAAATTTGCTTCTATCTCCTTAACCGTGCGAGATAGAGCGATTTCGTCGAAATTTTCGACCCACAGGGTATCTAAGGAATGTAATATTTGCAATTTTCAAAAAATTTTCCCCTCCCCAAAAATGGCGGCCATTTTGAATTTTCGAATTTTTGCCAAAAATGGCAAAACACAAATTTGCTTCTATCTCCTTAACCGTGCGAGATAGAGCGATTTCGTCGAAATTTTCGACCCACAGGGTATCTAAGGAATGTAATATTTGCAATTTTCAAAAAAATTTCCCCTCCCCAAAAATGGCGGCCATTTTGAATTTTCGAATTTTTGCCAAAAATGGCAAAACACAAATTTGCTTCTATCTCCTTAACCGTGCGAGATAGAGCGATTTCGGCGAAATTTTCGACCCACAGGGGATCTAAGGAATGCAATCTTTGCAATTTTCCAAAAATTTTCCCCTCCCCAAAAATGGCGGCCATTTTGAATTTTCGAATTTTTGCCAAAAATGGCAAAACACTAATTTGCTTCTATCTCCTTAACCGTGCGAGATAGAGCGATTTCGGCAAAATTTTCGACGCACAGGGTATCTAAGCAATGCAATCTTTGCAATTTTCAAAAAATTTTCCCCTCCCCAAAAATGGCGGCCATTTTGAATTTTCGAATTTTTGCCAAAAATTGCAAAACACAAATTTGCTTCTATCTCCTTAACCGTGCGAGATAGAGCGATTTCGTCGAAATTTTCGACCCACAGGGTATCTAAGGAATGCAATCTTTGCAATTTTCCAAAAATTTTCGCCTCCCCAAAAATGGCGGCCATTTTGAATTTTCGAATTTTTGCCAAAAATGGCAAAACACAAATTTGCTTCTATCTCCTTAACCGTGCGAGATAGAGCGATTTCATCGAAATTTTCGACCCACAGGGTATCTAAGGAATGTAATATTTGCAATTTTCAAAAAATTTTCCCCTCCCCAAAAATGGCGGCCATTTTGAATTTTCGAATTTTTGCCAAAAATGGCAAAACACAAATTTGCTTCTATCTCCTTAACCGTGCGAGATAGAGCGATTTCGTCGAAATTTTCGACCCACAGGGTATCTAAGGAATGCAATCTTTGCAATTTTCCAAAAATTTTCCCCTCCCCAAAAATGGCGGCCATTTTGAATTTTCGAATTTTTGCCAAAAATGGCAAAACACAAATTTGCTTCTATCTCCTTAACCGTGCCAGATAGAGTGATTTCGTCAAAATTTTCGACCCACAGGGTATCTGAGCATTGTACTCTTGGTAATTTCTAAAAAATTTTCCCCTCCCCTAAAATGGCGGCCATTTTGAATTTTCAAATTTTTGCCAAAAATGGCAAAACACAAATTTGCTTCTATCTCCTTAACCATGCGAGATAGAGCGATTTCGTCGAAATTTTCAACCCACAGGGTATCTAAGGAATGTAATCTTTGCAATTTTCAAAAAATTTTCCCCTCCCCAAAAATGGCAGCCATTTTGAATTTTCGAATTTTTGCCCAAAATGGAAAAACACAAACTGGCCTTAACCGTGCAAAATAGAGTTATTTTGTTGAAATTTTCGACCCATAGGGTATCTAAGAAATGTACTCTTGGCAATTTTCAAAAAAATTTCCTTTTCCCAATAATGGCGGCCATTTTGAATTTTCAAATTTTTGCCAAAAATAGAAACACAGGAATTGGCTTCTATCTTCTTAACCGTGCAAGATAGAGTGATTTCGTCAAAATTTTCAACCCAACCAATGCAAAAAGGCATGAAGCTGAAATAAATTACATCTACACTATCAAATATTTAAGCATCATTGATATATTTTACAAATGAAACAGGGTCTTGTAAGACTACTGTACAATTTGGGCAAAAGGTTCATGGGTGGACATTACACATGATAATGTGTGTTCTTCTATGCTATCCTGTTTCTATTCGCATCTACTATCAACAGGGCGGCCTATTTCTAGTTCTTTAGCAATTGCCACCTGGTGAATTTTGAAACTCAATATTGACTTAACATACATTGAAATACTGAGATTGCAGCTTTTGCTATGGACCTATAACATTATTGAATTGCTAGTCAGTCAGACCTGAAGAATTTTCTTTTAAACTTCATACTTTGCTAATATATGCACATTTTTGTTTTGCAAAATAAACAGGAAGCCTACAGTGACCCGTAAAATCACAGAGGACATTGACAAGGTTGAGCCTGAAGCTGATTCAAGCTTTGATTACTTGCAGGCTGTTGAAAAAAACAACAAAGAGAACAATGGTGAATGTCTTCACATTTTTGTTAAAAAAATACATGATGTTGCTTGTTGAAATTTATTAATGTATTAACTAGTCAAGTTATGGTAAAAACTGTTGAAAGAGATGGAAAAACCACAGGTGAAGAAGGTGAAGAAATGCCATAAATAACATTGATTTGATGAAAAAAATCACAGTAATACTTTTGAGTTTTCACTGATTGTTGACTAGGTTAGAATGTTAATGAGCTAATGAGAGATTTAATGTTTTGTTCCATCATTTTTACTTTAACAAAAGATGCTGATGATGAACACTTGATTAATGGAGATAGCAATGATGTACCCAGTAAAGATGGTGATGACACAAGTCCATCTAAAAACGAACACAAGAAAGAAGATTTTATTATTCCAGAGGGTAACTTGTGTTAAGTATTAGTAAATAACATGATTTAATTGAAATTTTCAATGGGAAATAGTGTCTGTTAATTTCATGAATTTTAAATTAAAACAGCCTCTTTGAATTCACTTATTTTATTGTAGATGGAAGGTAAGAAGATTTCTCAGTGAAAGTGAAATGTTACATTTAAACAGTATTTAAATGCAAAGGTTATCCCTGTTTTATCACCATAGTTATGTCACAAATCAAAACAAAACAGCATGAAAGTAAAAAAATATATATATATTTATATGAATATTTCATCATATTTTATAAAGTAAGCTAAAGTCATTGCATAAATAATGTTTATAAGATGCATCGTGGATGATAATTAATCCTTGGTTATTGTCCATTTATTCTATCACTGGTGAATGTGCGATATCACTTCTGGTAGTGATACCACTATTTGATAAGTGAGATTGAGGTTATATAAAGTGTTTAACATATATTGCTATTTTAAGTTTTCCATCAAATCTCTGTGTTGACACATGAAGTGGTGGTTGTAAAATCTCGTCATGGTATTTCAGTAAAATGCCATCTACCATGACACTGAGTCCACTGACCCATCTGTAATCTGAAAACTACACAAATTTGATGTGAATCTTCATATTCATAAATATGTTTAGTGTTGTCAAATCAATGTCGGTGATTTTAGGAACAGTAATTGTTGAACCTGAAGCTGTTGAGGAAACAAAAAGGGACGAGTACAAAGGACCAGAATGGAAGGCAACAAAACGACTGAGCAGATCAGGTATGCATTTATATGAACTTGTAACACATTTTCTTCTCAGAGTTGAATTCCTTCATTTAAACAGTTAATCAAGTATCTCCCAACTCCTGGCCTGGGTTGTAGTGTTGGGACTCGCCTCCAACTTTCAGGGTTGATTATTCGTCCATTTTGCTGACTGATGACAGTGTTCGCTCTCTCTCCAAAAATTAAAGCGAGACAAATGTGAAAAAATTTTGGACATACTTTGCGTCAAAATAATTTAAAATATTTAGTTCCAATTTGGTATTGCATAAAATCCACTTTATTTAAAAAATAAGAAATGGATTCTAAACTAAAAGTTCCAATAAATTTGTTAATGCTGTTTTTATGTGTAAATTAAATTTTTTTAATTTCAGTCCAGAATCAGATCGAAGGCTTAATGACTGGGTGCTACTATGTTTTTGCTACTGTTTTCTGGATTCATAAAATATAATGAACTGAATTTCTTCTATTTTGGATTGATTTCTTTGGAGAAATATATATTTTGTCTCTTCTTATAATACACAAATTTCTTTGGTCAGTAGTTGTTTTGACTGTTTCGCCTACGAAAATATATGCAGAAAACGAGAGTAAAAAACCTACAAAAAGCACAGATATCTCGCGAGAATACTCTATTTCTTGCAAGAGTTACTGTTACCTCGATTCATCAAATAAAATAAACCTAATCTTGTGTCTTGTCTATTTCTTTGATTAAATATGTACGTCGTCGCTTCCAATAATAGATGAATTTCTTCGGTCAGTGGTTGTTTGGGGTGTTTCGCCTGCAAAACTATATGCAGAAGATGAGACGAAAATTCTATGAAAAGCACTGAAATCATGTGAGAATACCTGAATTCTCAAGAGAATTACTGTTAGCTGGATTCAATAAATAAAATAAATTCGCTTTTGTGTCTTTCTCACCTATTTCTATGAAGAAATATGAACATCGTTGCTTCCGATAATAGACAAATTTCATCGGTTAGTAGTGGTTTTGAGTATTTCGTGTGGTAGTGACAGTGCGCACCCCTTGGTGATTTGGTTTTGTGACAGTGTGTACAAACTCACGAAATCGCGCTCGAGAGTGAACACTGCGATGATCGGCCCATAATCGATTGTTTTACTCCATTGTTGGTTATTATTTAAGAAACACTTTCCAGGACACGTTCCGACATTTAGAATCTACCAATAATACTAACTTCCTGTAAATATGGAGGTAGATATAAACAATGTCGAATTTATGACAAATCTGTCAACTTGTTAGGTAAACTATTTAAAAAATACTTGGATATTGAGGTTCGACTTGGGGTCAAATACTTTTAAAAGTATTTAAATGCAAATACTTTTCAATTTTTCAAATGCAAATACTTTTATTTTCTACAAATGAAAATGTGCAAATACTTTTGTGAAGTGTTTCAAATACTTTTTCAAAAACTTTCAAATACTTGAAATTTTATATATTAGGATACATTAATATATTAAATTTGAAAATTTTTGTAATGCAAATAAATACCGTGGGAATGAGCTACAACAAGTAAATAGTAAGTACAATAGGTATTAAAAACTATCTGTAGAAAAAATAAATTAATTTACAGCCTTCAAAAAAGCTGTATTTTATAATTATTTCATTAACTTCTGTGATATCTATTTTCTAATTACATCATTTTTTCATGAAGGACTGGACTTTTACCTTAGAAAAACATTAATTGGAAATGCTTAAATTTGAAACCTTCAAGTGAGCGGATTAGTGGCTGCTTTTGTTGAGCCACTGGGTTCAGTAGAACAATGCTAAATGCACCTCACACAATACTTTCCTTTTCCATCATGGACATTCATAACAGAAAAGTGTTGTCTAACATTAGGCTGAATCTTTCCTGACATCTTGAATCCTCCCAATTATCTATTACTGAAAGTTTGCTTTTGGGCTTATGTATGTTTACACAAAGCCACAATGATAGGACTGAAACTAATGTAAACTGTTTTTGTATTGGTAGGACAGTGGATTGTTTTTGGACTTGTTGATGTTAATTGCAATATCACTTTAAGAGATCAGTCAGTCTTTGACAGAATGTTTCTTCATTAGCTAAATATCTTCAAAGATGCATATTAATATTGGTAATATCTAGTAAGTCAACAAACTCAAATACTTTTAACCTAGTACTTTTTTAAAAATACTTATTATGTCCACCCCACTGGGGTGGTGGACATATTATTTTTGCTTTTTCCGGCGTCCCACTTGGTTTCCAGACATTTTAGGCAACAGTTCTTATCCTATCTTTACCAAATTTGGCATGCAGGTTTATTGGGTTAATAGCTTGTATGGGATTGCTTTTGGTGATGATAGCTCTATAGCTAACTGAGTAATAGCTGCTTTGCTACTTTTGAGTATCTCTTTGCTTTCCAGACATTTTAAGGAATGCTATTAAGCCTAGCTTTCTGAAATTTGGTATGGAGATTCATTGGGTTAATAGGTTGTATGGGATTGCTTTTGGGGGGGAATTGCTTCATAGATGAGTGAGTAATTAATTAAATAAATGAGTAATTGGCTATTTTGAATACTGAAAAAGGCAAATGTGCTCCTATCTCCTAAACCGTGCGAGATAGAGCGATTTCGTCGAAATTTTCGACCCACAGGGTATCTGAGCATTGTACTCTTTGCAATTTAAAAAAAATTCCCCCCCCCAAAAAAAAATGGCGGCCATTTTGAATTTTCGAATTTTCCCCCAAAATGGCAAAACACAAATTTGCTTCTATCTCACAAATTTGCTTCTATCTCCTTAACCCTGCGCAATAGAGCGATTTCGTTGAAATTTTCAACCCACAGGGTATCTAAGGAATGTACTCTTTGCAATTTTCAAAAAATTTTCCCCTCCCCAAAAATGGCGGCCATTTTGAATTTTCGAATTTTCCCCAAAAATGGCAAAACACAAATTTCCTTCTATCTCCTTAACCATGCGAGATAGAGCGATTTCGTCAAAATTTTCGACCCACAGGGTATCTAAGGAATGTACTCTTTGCAATTTTCCAAAAAATTTTCCCCTCCCCAAAAATGGCGGCCATTTTGAATTTTTTGAATTTTTCCCCAAAATGGCAAAACACAAAATTGCTTCTATCTCCTTAACCGTGCGAGATAAAGCGATTTTGTCGAAATTTTTGACCCATGGGGTATCTAAGAAATGTACTCTTGGCAATTTTCAAAAAATTTTCCCCTCCCCACATATGGCAGCCATTTTGAATTTTCGAATTTTTGCCCAAAATGGAAAAACACAAATTGGCCTTAACCGTGCAAAATAGAGTTATTTCGTTGAAATTTTCGACCCATAGGGTATATAAGAAATGTACTCTTGGAATTTTCAAAAAATTTCCTTTTCCCAAAAATGGCGGCCATTTTGAATTTTCAAATTTTTGCCAAAAATAGCAAAAGGAACATCAGCGCTGCAGTGAGGGTGGTACCATTATACCTGGGTCTAATGGTAACACCGCTAATAGTTGGGGAGCATTTATTATTTCCTCGATTACAATTTTAAGAACTACTTTTTACCGAACTCATACCTAACTAAATGGGTGAATGCTAAGCTCTGTATAGTGGTACAGTGGGACCTACCTCCTCGCTAGTTCTTCCCTGGTGGTACAGTGGGACCCCACCTCCTCTCTAATTCTTTCCTAGTGGTACAGTGGGACCTGCCTACTCCCTAGTTCTTCCCTGGTGGCACAGTGGGACCCACCTCCTCGCTAGTTCTTCCCTGGTGGTACAGTGGGACCTGCCTACTCCCTAGTTCTTCCCTGGTGGCACAGTGGGACCCACCTCCTCTCTGCTTCTTCCCTAGTGGTACAGTGGGACCCACCTCCTCTCTGCTTCTTTCCTAGTGGTACAGTGGGACCTGCCTCCTCCCTAGTTCTTCCCTGGTGGTACAGTGGGACCTGCCTACTCCCTAGTTCTTCCCTGGTGGCACAGTGGGACCCACCTCCTCTCTGCTTCTTCCCTAGTGGTACAGTGGGACCCACCTCCTCTCTGCTTCTTTCCTAGTGGTACAGTGGGACCTGCCTCCTCCCTAGTTCTTCCCTGGTGGCACAGTGGGACCCACCTCCTCACTAGTTCTTCCCTGGTGGTACAGTGGGACCTGCCTCCTCTCTAGTTCTTCCCTGGTGGTACAGTGGGACCTGCCTCCTCTCTAAATTTTCCCTAATGGTACAGTGGGACCTGTCTTCTCTCTAATTCTTCCCTAGTGGTACAGTGGGACCCACCTCCTCTCTGCTTCTTCCCTAGTGGTACAGTGGGACCTGCCTCCTCCCTAGTTCTTCCCTGGTGGCACAGTGGGACCCATCTCCTCGCTAGTTCTTCCCTGGTGGCACAGTGGGACCCACCTCCTCGCTAGTTCTTCCCTGGTGGTACAGTGGGACCCACCTCCTCTCTGCTTCTTCCCTAGTGGTACAGTGGGACCTGCCTCCTCCCTAGTTCTTCCCTGGTGGCACAGTGGGACCCACCTCCTCTCTAGTTCTTCCCTAGTGGTATAGTGGGACCTGCCTCCTTGCTAGTTCTTCCCTGGTGGTACAGTGGGACCTGCCTACTCCCTAGTTCTTCCCTGGTGGCACAGTGGGACCCACCTCCTCGCTAGTTCTTCCCTGGTGGTACAGTGGGACCTGCCTCCTCGCTAGTTAAGCGTCCCGCAAGGGACGCTTGTTTGTGTATGGGAGAGCTTCCAGCTCCGCCGGCTCCGCCGGCTCCGGCGGCTCCGCCGGCTCCGCCGGCTCCGCCGGCTCCGCATTTTGTTTTCCTTATAACTCTGTAACCGTTAGGCGGATTCTTTTCAAATTTGGCAGGTTTAGGCAGTAGCCTTGGGGAATTTTTTTGAATATGCTGCAGTGACATTTCAACCAATCAGAGAGGTCACATGACCAAAAATGTCTTTTTTCGATGGGGAAGCTTGTCCGGATGATAACTTGAAAGGAATTTTATCAATTCACCTGAAACTTGGCAAATACATTCATTCTATTAAAATCTGGAAATCATTAGATTTTGGCATTGATTGGTCAAGAAATGGCCGAGTAATTAATGATTAATTAATCATTACGAATTTTCCAAATAAGGAAAACACAAAAATGCTTATATCTCGAAAACCGTGCTAGATAGAGCGATTTCGACGAAATTTTTGACCCGCAGGGTATCTCTGCGGAGTAGTTTTCCCAATTTTCAAAAAATTTTTGTCTCGCCCAAAATGGCGGCCATTTTGAATTTTCGAAATTTTCGCAAAAATTGCAAAACACAAAAATGCTTATATCTCAAAAACCGTGCTAGATAGAGCAATTTCGACAAAATTTTTGACCCGCAGGATATCTCTGCGGAGTACTTTTCCCAATTTTCAAAAAATTTTTGTCTCGCCAAAAATGGCGGCCATTTTGAATTTTCGAAATTTTCGCAAAAATTGCAAAACACAAAAATGCTTATATCTCGAAAACCGTGCTAGATAGAGCAATTTCGACGAAATTTTTGACCCGCAGGGTATCTCTGCAGAGTAGTTATCCCAATTTTGAAAAAAATTTTGTCTCGCCAAAAATGGCGGCCATTTTGAATTTTCGAATTTTTCGCAAAAATTGCAAAACATAAAAATGCTTATATCTCGAAAACCCTGCTAGATAGAGCGATTTCGACGAAATTTTTGACCCGCAGGGTATATTTGCAGAGTAGCCATGCCAATTTTCAAAAAAATTTGTCTCGCCAAAAATGGCGGCCATTTTGAATTTTCGAATTTTTCGCAAAAATTGCAAAACATAAAAATGCTTATATCTCGAAAACCCTGCTAGATAGAGCGATTTCGACGAAATTTTTGACCCATAGGGTATCTCTGCAGAGTAGCCATGCCAATTTTCAAACAAAAAATTTCTCGCAAAAAATGGCGGCCATTTTGAATTTTCGAATTTTTCGCAAAATTGCAAAACACCAAAATGCTTATATCTCGAAAACCGTGCTAGATAGAGCGATTTCGACGAAATTTTTGACCCACTGGGTATCTCTGGAGAGTAGCCATGCCAATTTTCAAAAAAATTTTGTCTTGCCAAAAATGGCGGCCATTTTGAATTTTCGAATTTTTGCGCAAAAATTGCAAAACACAAAAATGCTAATATTTCGAAAACCGTGCTACATAGAGCGATTTCGACGAAATTTTTTATCTTCAGGGCATCTCTGCAGAGCAGCTATCCCAAAGAGCTTTCACTTGGTGAAGTTTCAGACCCATAGCTAATTGCTCACCTACTCAAAAAGAGTAAATGCGAATTACCTCTAAAAGTATTGCAGATGGCCAATTTTTCTCAAATAACTCATTCACCTACTTTTGGAAGAGCTTTCACATGGTGAAGTTTCAGACCCATAGCCAATTACTCACCTACTCAAAATGAGTAAATGCGAATTATCTCTAAAAGTATTGCAGATAGCCAATTTTTCTCAAATAACTCATTCACCTACTTTTGGGAGAGCTTTCACATGGTGAAGTTTCAGACCCATAGCTAATTACTCACCTACTCAAAATGAGTAAATGCGAATTATCTCTAAAAGTATTGCAGATAGCCAATTTTTCTCAAATAACTCATTCACCTACTTTTGGGAGAGCTTTCACTTGGTGAAGTTTCAGACCCATAGCTAATTACTCACTTACTCAAAATGAGTAAATGCGAATTATCTCTAAAAGTATTGCAGATAGCCAATTTTTCTCAAATAACTTATTCACCTACTTTTGGGAGAGCTTTCACATGGTGAAGTTTCAGACCCATAGCTAATTACTCACCTACTCAAAATGAGTAAATGCGAATTATCTCTAAAAGTATTGCAGATAGCCAATTTTTCTCAAATAACTCATTCACCTACTTTTGGGAGAGCTTTCACTTGGTGAAGTTTCAGACCCATAGCTAATTACTCACTTACTCAAAATGAGTAAATGCGAATTATCTCTAAAAGTATTGCAGATAGCCAATTTTTCTCAAATAACTCATTCACCTACTTTTGGGAGAGCTTTCACTCTGTGAAGTTTCAGACCCATAGCTAATTACTCACCTACTCAAAATGAGTAAATGTGAATTATCTCTAAAAGTATTGCAGATAGCCAATTTTTCTCAAATAACTCATTCACCTACTTTTGGCAGAGCTTTCACTTGGTGAAGTTTCAGACCCATAGCTAATTACTCACCTACTGAAAATGAGTAAATGTGAATTATCTCTAAAAGTATTGCAGATAGCCAATTTTTCTCAAATAACTCATTCACCTACTTTTGGGAGAGCTTTCACTTGGTGAAGTTTCAGACCCATAGCTAATTACTCACTTACTCAAAATGAGTAAATGCGAATTATCTCTAAAAGTATTGCAGATAGCCAATTTTTCTCAAATAACTCATTCACCTACTTTTGGGAGAGCTTTCACATGGTGAAGTTTCAGACCCATAGCTAATTACTCACCTACTCAAAATGAGTAAATGCGAATTATCTCTAAAAGTATTGCAGATAGCCAATTTTTCTCAAATAACTCATTCACCTACTTTTGGGAGAGCTTTCACTCTGTGAAGTTTCAGACCCATAGCTAATTACTCACCTACTCAAAATGAGTAAATGCGAATTATCTCTAAAAGTATTGCAGATAGCCAATTTTTCTCAAATAACTCATTCACCTACTTTTGGCAGAGCTTTCACTTGGTGAAGTTTCAGACCCGTAGCTAATTACTCACCTACTGAAAATGAGTAAATGTGAATTATCTCTAAAAGTATTGCAGATAGCCAATTTTTCTCAAATAACTCATTCACCTACTTTTGGGAGAGCTTTCACTTGGTGAAGTTTCAGACCCATAGCTAATTACTCACCTACTCAAAATGAGTAAATGCGAATTATCTCTAAAAGTATTGCAGATAGCCAATTTTTCTCAAATAACTCATTCACCTACTTTTGGGAGAGCTTTCACTTGGTGAAGTTTCAGACCCATAGCTAATTACTCACTTACTCAAAATGAGTAAATGCGAATTATCTCTAAAAGTATTGCAGATAGCCAATTTTTCTCAAATAACTCATTCACCTACTTTTGGGAGAGCTTTCACTTGGTGAAGTTTCAGACCCATAGCAAATTACTCACCTACTCAAAATGAGTAAATGCGAATTATCTCTAAAAGTATTGCAGATAGCCAATTTTTCTCAAATAACTCATTCACCTACTTTTGGCAGAGCTTTCACTTGGTGAAGTTTCAGACCCATAGCTAATTATTCACCTACTCAAAATGAGTAAATGTGAATTATCTCTAAAAGTATTGTAGATAGCCAATTTTTCTCAAATAACTCATTCACCTACTTTTGGGAGAGCTTTCACTCTGTGAAGTTTCAGACCCATAGCTATTTATTCACCTACTCAAAATGAGTAAATGCTAATTATCTGTAAAAGTATTGCGGATACCCAATTTTTCTCAAATACTCATTCATCTACTTGTGGGAGAGCTTTCACATGGTGAAGTTTCAGACCCATAGCTAATTACTCACCTACTCAAAATGAGTAAATGCGAATTATCTCTAAAAGTATTGCAGATAGCCAATTTTTCTCAAATAACTTCACCTACTTTTGGGAGAGCTTTCACTTGGTGAAGTTTCAGACCCATAGATAATTATTCACCTACTCAAAATGAGTAAATGTGAATTATCTCTTAATAGTATTGCAGATAGCCAATTTTTCTCAAATAACTCATTCACCTACTTTTGGAAGACCTTTCACACACGAAAATGAAAAATTGTGAATATCTCGGAAAAGCTATTTCTTCTGCTTTAATGCTCGGCGGGAGATACATACCACGGCAGTGGTCTTGACAAAAATTTTTGTCTCCCCAAAAATGGTGGCCATTTTGAATTTTCAAAGTTTTTGCAAAACACAAAAATGCTTATATCTCGAAAACCGTGCTATATGGAGTGAACTCAACAAAATTTTGGACCTGCTGGGTATCTCTGCAGAGTAGCCATGCCAATTTTCAAAATATTTTTGTCTCGCCAAATATAGCGGACATTTTAAATTTTTTTATTTTTTGCAAAACACAAAAATGCTTATATCTTGAAAACCGTGCTAGATAGAGCAGACTGCGCTGACTTTGGTTGCCACAACAGTATAAGGCTAGAAACGAAGCATTTTCTTAATACTTTAGCACTCACCTTTATATCCTTTTCGGGACGCTTTGTTTTTGCTATGCAAAAACATTATCTTTTTTTTTTGCGAGCGATCCTCTAGTTCTTCCTTGGTGGCACAGTGGGACCCGCCTCCTCTCTAGTTCTTCCCTGGTGGTACAGTGGGACCCACCTCCTCTCTAGTTCTTCCCTGGTGGTACAGTGGGACCTGCCTCCTCTCTAAATTTTCCCTAATGGTACAGTGGGACCTGTCTTCTCTCTAATTCTTCCCTAGTGGTACAGTGGGACCCACCTCCTCTCTGCTTCTTCCCTAGTGGTACAGTGGGACCTGCCTCCTCCCTAGTTCTTCCCTGGTGGCACAGTGGGACCCATCTCCTCGCTAGTTCTTCCCTGGTGGCCACCTCCTCGCTAGTTCTTCCCTGGTGGTACAGTGGGACCCACCTCCTCGCTGGAGGTACCACCAGGGAAGAACTAGGGAAGAGGCAGGTCCCACTGTACCATGAGGGAAGAAGCAGAGAGGAGGTGGGTCCCACTGTGCCACCAGGGAAGAACTAGCGAGGAGGCAGGTCCCACTGTACCACCAGGGAAGAACTAGGGAGGAGGCAGGTCCCACTGTACCACTAGGGAAGAATTAGAGAGGATGTGGGTCCCACTGTACCACTAGAGAAGAACTAGAGAGGAGGCGGGTCCCACTGTACCACTAGGGAGGAATTAGAGAGGAGGTGGGTCCCACTGTACTACTTAAAAAGAACTAGCAGGTCCCTCTTTGCTACTAGGGAAGAAATCGTGAAGTAGGGATAAAATAGGGCATAGGTGCGTCCCACTGTGCCACCAGGGATGAACTTGCATGTAGGGAAGTAGTTTGGCAAGACTGGGTCCCACTGTACCACTAGGGATGAACTAAAGAGGAGGCAGGTCCCACTATACCACCAGAGAGGAACTAGAGAGGAGACAGGACCCACTGTTCCACTATTGAAGGACTAGAGAGGAAACGAGTCTCACTGTGCCACTAGTCAAGAAATCATGAAGCATGGAAGAATTTGGGCAGGAGTGAGGCCCACTGTGCCTCTAGGGATAAATTTGCATATGGGGAAGACGTTTGGCAGGGATGAGTCCCACTGTACCAGTAGGGGAACTAGAAAGGAGGCAGGTCTCACTGTGCCACTAGGGAAGAACTTGTGTCTTAGAGAAGAATTAGGGCACGAGTGGGTCACTCTGTGCCACCAGGGACGAATTTGCATGTAGGAAAGAAGTTTAGCTGGGGTGGGTCCAACTGTGCCACTAGGGAGGAACTAGAGAGGATGCAGGTCCCACTGTGCCACTAGGGAAGAAATTGTGACGTAGGGTAGGAGTTTGGTAAGAATGGGTCCCACTGTGCCACCAGGGACGAATTTGCATGTAGGGAAGGAGTTTGGCAGGGGTGGTCCCACTGTATCACTAGGGAGGAACTAGAGAGGAGGCAGGTCCCACTGTGCCACTAGGGAAGAAATTGTGAAGTAGGGAAGAAGTTTGGCAGGAATTGGTCTCACTATGTTCCCAGGGACGAATTTGCAGGTGGAGAAGAAGATGGACAGGGCTGGGTCCAACTGTACCACTAGGGAAGAACTAGAGAGGACATGGGTCCCACTGTGACACTAGGGAAGAAATCGTGAAGTAAGGAAGAACTAGAGAGGAGGTGGGTCCCACTGTGCCACTAGGGAAGAAATCTTGAAGTAGGGAAGAACTAGGGCAGAAGTGGGTCCCACTGTGCCACCATGGATGAAATTGCATGCAGGGAAGAAGTTTGGCAGGGGTGGGTCCCACTGTACCACTAGGGAGGAACTGGAGAGAATGTAGGTCTCACTGTGCCACTAGGGAAGAACTAGAGAGGAGGTGGGTCCCACTGTGCCACTAGGGAAGAAATCGTGAAGTAAGGAAGAACTAGGGCAGGAGTGGGTCCCACTGTGCCACCATGGATGAAATTGCATGCAGGGAAGAAGTTTGGCAGGGGTGGTCCCACTGTATCACTAGGGAGGAACTAGAGAGGAGGCAGGTCCCACTGTGCCACTAGGGAAGAAATTGTGAAGTAGGGAAGAAGTTTGGCAGGAATTGGTCTCACTATGTTCCCAGGGACGAATTTGCAGGTGGAGAAGAAGATGGACAGGGCTGGGTCCAACTGTACCACTAGGGAAGAACTAGAGAGGACATGGGTCCCACTGTGACACTAGGGAAGAAATCGTGAAGTAAGGAAGAACTAGAGAGGAGGTGGGTCCCACTGTGCCACTAGGGAAGAAATCTTGAAGTAGGGAAGAACTAGGGCAGAAGTGGGTCCCACTGTGCCACCATGGATGAAATTGCATGCAGGGAAGAAGTTTGGCAGGGGTGGGTCCCACTGTACCACTAGGGAGGAACTGGAGAGAATGTAGGTCTCACTGTGCCACTAGGGAAGAACTAGAGAGGAGGTGGGTCCCACTGTGCCACTAGGGAAGAAATCGTGAAGTAAGGAAGAACTAGGGCAGGAGTGGGTCCCACTGTGCCACCATGGATGAAATTGCATACAGGGAAGAAGTTTGGCAGGGGTGGGTCCCACTGTACCACTAGGGAGGAACTAGAGAGGAGGCAGGTCCCACTGTGCCACTTAGAAGAAACTGTGAAGTAGGGAAGAACTGGGGCAGGAGTGGGTCCCACTGTGAAATCAGGGACGAATTTGCATGTAGGGAGGAAGTTTGGCAGGGGTTGGTCCCACTGTGGATGAACTAGCGAGGAGACAGGTCCCACTGTACCACTAGTAAAGAACTTAAATATTTTTCATGAAATAATAATTGCTCTTTCCTGGGTCTCACTGTGCCACTTGGCGTTTGTTAAACGGGTCTCACTGTACCACTGGCACCATTAGACCCAGGTGTAATGGTACCCTCTCCTCTTTCTTCGCTGAACCAGGTCCTCAAAAATAGAAAAACAGAAATTTGCTTCTATCTTCTTAAGCGTGCAAGATAGAGTGATTTCGTCAAAATTTTCGACCCAACCAATGCAAAAAGGCATGAAGCTGAAATAATTTACATGTACACTAATAAATATTTAACCATCATTGATATATGTTACAAATGAAACAGGGTCTTGTAAGACTACTTTACAATTTTGGCAAAAGGTTCATGGGGTGGACATTACACATGATAATGTGTGTTCTTCTATGCTATCCTCTTTCTATTCATATGTCGCAGCTACTATCAACAGGGCGTCCTATTTCTAGTTAAAAGCCTAAATTAAATTGAGCTCATTAATACGTAACATTAATGGTCACAAAGAATAACTTAAATTATATATTTTGCAAAAAGAAAGAAAAAAAAAACAGCTAATGCATTCGCTTGCAGAATAAATTGTTTTGCAAAAAGTATTTGAAAGTATTTGAATCTTTTTATGCAAATGCAGATACTTTTCATTTGAAAATCATTTTTTCAAATGCAAATACTTTTCATTTGAAAATCTCAAATGCAAATGCAAATACTTTCAAAAAGTATTTAAAATGCATTTAAATGCATTTGCATTTGACCCCATGTTTGATTGAGTTACATTGGGAAAGGTAGGATTTAAGCTGAAAATTCGATAATTAGAAAATGACTGTCCATCTTTGTACACTATCACAGACGATTAATTGAGCACAAGTCTAATCGTCCCAACACTACTGGGTTGAGAGGCTTCCTAAACCAGGCACTGTCATGTTGGATGTGAGTTTAAGTTCCTTGTAGGATGTCCGTAAGTTCCTGATGAGTTTTAGATGTTGTGTAAGCAGGACAAGCATAACCAGTAGCTTTATTTGGATACCTCCGGTGGATACTTTGGTTTTGCATTCGCGTGGCGAGATTTTCGGCGTTAACGCTCTCAGAGGAAAACTACACCAGCTAGGTTCACCAAATTTGTAGGATATCTTCATTGGGAGGTAAGCTTCTCTAGGACTGAAATTAGCCTCATTCTGAAAAACAAGATGGCCGCCGCGGGCATTTCTTTGAAAATTATCTTTTTCTACTGGCTGGTTCTCATAGGTAGAAGGTGGAATCTCTTCATAGGTGATATGTATAACAGATATACATCTCCTCTACAACCTTGCAGACATTTGACCTTGAAGCTCCTAATTTAAGGTTATCCACGAAGTGCCAAAGTACCCCACATAGCGGACTTTAAAAGTGCCTATATCTTGCTTATTATTGGTCCTAGAGGTTTGCAATGTGAAACCAACTTATAGCAAATCATGGGCTGGGAATCTTCTAATGTGTTTAGATTTGAACTTGGGTCACTCCTTCAAGGTCAAACAAGGATAGCCAAACTTAAAAGTACTTATAACACGCTTATTTTTGGTCCTAGAGGTTTGCAATGTGAAACCAACTTGTGAGAAATCATGGGCTGGGAATCTTTTGATGTGGTCAGATTTGACCTTGGATCACTCCTTCAAGGTCAAACAGGGAAAACCAAACTTAAGATTGCTTATAATTCGCTTATTATTGGTCCTAGAGTTTTGCAATGTGAAACCAACTTAAAGGAAATCAAGGGCTGGGAATCTTTTGATGTGGCCAGATTTGACCGTGGGCCCCTCTTTCAAGGTCAAACAATTGTTCAGACTTTGGTGAGTTGTCTTTCCGGTGGACACAAATTTGCATCGGTTCTCCGATGTGTAGGTCTAGTTTTTACCCCACAGCCCTTAAGGGCTGTCTGGGTATTGTTTTCATCCATGGTGTCTGGATGGGTGGGCGGGCGGAGGAAAAAGTTTGTCCGGGCTGTATCTCAGAAACCGTAATGTGTAGGAAGTTCATCCTTGGTAGGGACATTGGTTAGGAGGTGTAGGTGTGCAGCGTCATTTTCTGACATTGATTTGACCTCGTCGTGGTGACCTTGAGTTTGAAAATCTTGTCAGGCGTGTATCTAGGAAACCATAAGGTGTAGGAAGTTGATACTTGGTGGGGAGATTGGTTAGGGGGTGTAGGTGTCCAACGTCATGTTGTGACCTTGATTTGACCTTGCCATAGTGACCTTGACATATAAAATCTTGTCCGGGGTGTATCTCAGAAACCGTAAGGTGTAGGAAGTTGATACTTGGTAGGGACATTGGTTAGGAGGTGTAGGTGTGCATCGTCCTGGTGTTACCTTGATTTGACCTATAAAATCTTATCCAGGCTTTGACCTATAAAATCTTGTGCAGGTTATATCTTGGAAACCGTAAGGTGTAGGAATTTGATACTTGGTAGGGACATTAGTTGGGAGGTGTAGGTGTGCATCGTCATGTTGTTAACTTGATTTGATCTTTGACCTTACCATAGTGACTTTGACCTATAAAATCTTATCTGAGCCATATCTAGTGTTGTGGTTGAATGCGATTTTCAGAAAGCGGTTTCCGAAAGCGGAAATTCGGCGAAAAACCGGGTATGTTTGATTTATCAAACGCAAATAAATAAGTTTTCAAACGCATACACGAGACGTACCTCGTATATAAGTAAGAACAACGATGCGCTTTTTGAAGACTTTCGAGGACAAAATGGGTGATATATTGATAGAATATTATAAAATAATGTTAAATATTTGTTGTAGTTTAATATTTTAGTAAACTTAAGTTAAAATAATAACAACATGTGGCAAAACCACATGTTTTGGTTACAAGAAAACAAAATGTAACCGGATCAGTGTCTTTCGGTCGGCAAATAGGTTTCCGGTTTACTGTCTTCAACACTAGCCATATCTCAGAAACTGTGATGTGGAGGAAGTTGATACTTGGTAGGGACATTGATTGGGAGGTGTAGATGTGCATCGTCATGACCATGATTTGACCTTTGAGCTTACCATAGTGACCTTGACCTATAAAATCTTGTCCGGACTATATCTCGGAAACTGTAAGGTGTAGGAAGTTGATATTCGGTAGAGACATTGGTTAGGGGCTGTAGGTGTGCAGCATCATGGGGTGACCTTGATTTGACCTTTGACCTTGTCGTAGTGACCTTGACCTTTAAAATCTTGTTGCACCTTTGGGTCTGTCTTTTGATGCAGATTAAGCACTGTTAAAGTCATATTAGAATTTATTAAGAATTTTTCTTTTATAACTTCCCATTGTAAGAGATAGAATTTCATCAAGTGAGCCACAGATTTTGCTCCAACACCACACATAAGCATTCATTAAATGTATTACCACTTCTGTATGTATGGTAATATTCAAAACATCTAAACCATAATTCGGCCATGCAGATGTAGATAAAGAGTGTTTAATTTTAGTTTACTGATTAATGCTGTCATTTTGTTATTGAATTATCTTGTTTTAATGCTTCATGTTTACATGCATTATCTTTCTTTTAAACATTATTTCTTCATTTAAACATTGTTTGGACCTTTATATAACTGACAGTGCTCTGAAAGTATCCTGAACTTTGTAATGGTACAGTACTTCTATATCTCATGGTGTTGAAAATATTTCCCTAGGCTGTGGGGTATGGGCATCTCTGATGCTATTTTCTTAACATACATTTTCTTTCTCTTAGATGTTATTTTCTCTACTTAAACATTACTTGGACTTTATATGATTGACACTGCACTGAAAGTAACCCAGTCTTTGTACTGTTTCACTACTTTTATGGTGTTGAAAACTGTTTCCCCAGGCTGTGGGGTTTGGGCATCTCTGATGCTATTTTTACCCCACAGCCCTTAATGGCTGTTGGGGTATTGTTTTCACCCATGGTGTCCGGATGGTCGGGCGGGCGGGCGGCGGGAAATAGTTTGTCAGGGCTGTATCTCAGAAACCGTAAGGTGTAGGAAGTTGATACTTGGTAGGGACATTGGTTAGGGGGTGTAGCTGTGCAACGTCATGGTCTGACCTTGATTTGACCTTTGACCTTGCCGTAGTGACCTTGAGTTTGAAAATCTTGTCCGGGCTATATCTCGGAAACTGTAAGGTGTAGGAAGTTGATACTTGGTAGGGACATTGGTTAGGGGGTGTAATTGTGCAACGTCATAGTCTGACCTTGATTTGACCTTTGACCTTGCCGTAGTGACCTTGACCTATAAAATCTTGTCCGGGCTATATCTCAGAAACCGTAAGGTGGAGGAAGTTGATACTTGGTAGGGATATTGCTTAGGGGGTGTAGGTGTGCAGCGTCATGGTCTGACCTTGATTTGACCTTTGACCTTGCCATAGTGACCTTGACCTATAAAATGTCTGTGCTATATCTCAGAAACCGTAAGGTGTAGGAAGTTGATACTTGGTAGGGATATTGATTAGGGGGTGTAGGTGTGCAACGTCATGGTCTGACCTTGATTTGACCTTTAACCTTGCTGTAGTGACCTTGACCTATAAAATATTGTCCGGGCTTTATCTCGGAAACTGTTAGGTGCAGGAAGTTGATATTTGGTAGAGACATTGGCTAGGGGGTGTAGGTGTGCAGCATCATGGTGTGACCTTGATTTGACCTTTGACCTTGCCATAGTGACCTTGACCTATAAAATCGTCAGGGCTGTATCTCGGAAACCGTAAGGTGTAGGAAGTTGATACTTGGTAGGGACATTGGTTATTGGCTATAGGTGTGTATTATCATGGTGTGACCTTAATTTGACCTTTTACCTTGCCGTAGTGACCTTGACCTTTAAAATCTTGTTGCACCTTTAGGTCTGTCTTTTGATGCAGATTAAGCAAAAGTCATATTAGAATTTATTAAGAATTTTACTTTCATAACTTCCCATTGTAAGAGATAGAATTTCATCAAGTGAGCCGCAGATTTTACTCCAACACCACACATAAGCATTCATTAAATGTATTACCACTTCTGTATGCATGGTAATATTCAAACCATCTAAACCATAATTTGGAAATGCAGATGTATATAAAGAGTGTTGAATTTTAGTTTACTGATTAATGCTGTCATCTCGTCATTGAATAACCTTGTTTTAATACTTCATCTTTATACGCATTATCTTTCTTTTAAACATTATTTCTCCATTTAAACATTGTTTAGACCTTTATATAACTGACAGTGCTCTGAAAGTATCCTGAAGTTTGTACTGGTACAGTACTTCTATATCTCATGGTGTTGAAAATATTTCCCAAGGCTGTGGGGTACGGGCATCTCAGATGCTATTTTTTCTTGTTGCTTTTAGCTGCCCTTGGTATTACGCAGTGTACAGCATGCAACAAGCAAATCAATACCAATAACACAGGAGCTGCTAAACGACACCCAGTTTTAAAGGTGTTAATATGTAAGGTATGTTATGCAGAAAAATATAGTACTACAATGTCTATAGAAATATTTAACTTTCCATATAAAGATGCTAGCATCAGATTGTATAAACTTCCATATATCCATCAGAATCTACTCTCTGAAAAAAAAATAGTTTGTACATCTGACAGAAGTTACTTGATTTTAATTATGCTGATTTACTCCTCCAGAGTTGATGATAAATGAGAACAAATAAAAAAGAATAGTTTTGCTTACCATATTGATCAGTATCTAAATATTTGTTTCACAATGTAAATAAGTCCATTCAAATTATCATAACCTGTGACTGATTATTCAAAAGAGCATATTGAAACTATCTGTATTCTATATAGAGGGTGCTATATTTAACAAAAGTAAAATGTGGATGTATGTTCCCTTCCTTTATTCCTGGTATTATGCTCCTGTATTGCTACAATAATAAAATTATATCATCATTGATAAAACTATAGTAATGTAACTGTTGTGTTGCAGCGCTGCTACTCTTGGTATGCAAGTGCTGAGATTGAGCAGGATTCTGATGGTATGGATGAGCAGTGTCGATGGTGTGGGGATGGCGGAAACCTCATATGCTGTGATTTCTGTCATAATGCCTTCTGCAAAAGCTGCATCAAGAAGAACTTGGGGAGAAAGGAACTCTCAGACATTGTTGATGCAGGTAAGAGAGCTCATGTTTAAGGATGGCTGGCTTGATAAAAAAAAATGATTGGAAACTGTACCAATTTTGAATACTTCGATTGTATTTGTAAGAAATTGTTAAAAATGTCTTTCTAAGCTATTCATTACCCATGTGGTAAAAAGTTTGTCAGGGCTGTATCTCAGAAACCATAAGGTGCAGAAAGTTGAAACTTGATGGGGACATTGATTGGGGGGAGGGGGTGGGGTATGTGTGCAACGTCTTTAGTGTGACCTTGAGTAGGGGAATCTTGTCTGGGATCTATCTCAGAATCTGTAAGGTGCAGGAAGTTGACATTTGCTAGGGACTTTGGTCGGGGGTGTAGATGTGCAATGTCTTATTGCAACCTTGATTTGACCTTGGACCATTCTGTAGTAACCTTGAGTTTGAAAATCTTGTCTGGACTATATCTCAGAAACCATAAGATAAAGGAAGTTGATCTTGATAGGGACATTGGTTAGGGAGTGTAGGTTTGCAGTGTCCTGGTGTGACTTTGATTTGACTTTTGTCCTTGCTGCAGTGACCTTGATCTTTAAAATCCTGTCCAGGCTATATCTTTGGAACCGTAAGGTGTAGGTTGATACTTGGTATGGACATTAGCTAGGGGTTAAAGTGTGCAATGTCATGGTGTGACCTTGACTGGAAAATTGACCTCTATCTCCCAAAGCGTAAGGTATAAGAAGTTGATATTTGTGAGGGTCGTTGGTTAGAGTGTGTAGGTAAGCAACAACATAATCTGACCTTGATTTGACCTTGTAGTGAGTGACGTTGACCTGTAAACTTTTGTCTGGGCCATATGATAAACTATAAGTTGAAAAAAGTTGATTCTTGGATGGGTCATTGGTTGGGGAATGTAGGTATACTAGGTGATGGTGCATCTTTAACCTTGGCCCTGCCAAAGTGTGTTCACCGGCCATAATTGAAATCTATTTCTCTCGTGAGAAAGATATATGAATTGCTGAAATTGATTATATTTTTACATTTTTGTACTTGATTGTTCTATTTCTGTTGGTAACTATACTTCAGTTAATAAATTGTACAGCTTCATAATCTACAGACTTTTTATGTCAGCTGACTTGTCAGTCAGCTGGCATTATGTCGTCACTCTGCGGCGTGGGCGTACGCGTACGCGTCCGCGTGAACAACTTCTCCTCCAAAACTACAAGGCCTAGAGACGTGCTGTTTTTTTTAAAAGATACCTTATCTATCGAGGATGAAAAATTGTTCAAGGCATGCAAATCTGTCTGTTCGTCTGTTTGCTAGAGACATTACAAGGGGGGTACCCCCACCAAAAGTGTGAAAATTTCAACTTTTTATCACAATTTTCTCAGTGACTATTGCAGGGATTTCTCTCATATCTTGCATATATGTACTAGGCCAGAGGTAGATTCTCTTGTGTGAGTATGAGACCTGGATCTCTCTTACTTTTTTTTTAATAAATTTTTTTAATAATTTTTAATGCATTAACATTCATGAAATCATGCACAAAATCATTTATAACTTGAAAACTGTTGCATCTAGAGCATTTTGTTAAAATATGTTATTCAGCTACTTTTTTCATAGCTACAATATGGTGAGTAAGTTGGGTGCCTGTCTCAATAGCTAAGTGAGTAATAGCTACTTTTGGGCTTTTCAGTAACTTCCATCATGAGTAGAATCACTTGTAACTTAAAAACTATTGCATTTAGAGAATTTCGTATAAATATGTTATTCAGCTACTTTTGGGTCAGCTATAACATAGTAAAATTTTAGACCTGTAGCTCATGGCATAGCTGAGTAATAGCTACTTTTACGTTATCACTGTTGAGTAAATTGCTTATAACTTCAAAACTATTGCATTTAGAGAATTTCGTATAAATATGTTATTCAGCTACTTTTGGGTCAGCTATAACATAGTAAAATTTCAGACCTGTAGCTCATGGCATAGCTGAGTAATAGCTACTTTTAGGTTATCACTGTTGAGTAAATCGCTTATAACTTGGAAACTATTGCATTTAGAGTATTTTGTTTCAATATGTTATTCACCTATTTTGGGATCAGCTATAACATAGTGAAGTTTCAGATCTGTGGCTCATTGCATAGCTGAGTAATAGCTACTTTGAAGTTCTCACTATTGAGTAAATCAGTTGTAATTGGAAAACTATTGCATTTAGAGAATTTCGTATAAATATGTTATTCAGCTACTTTTGGGTCAGCTATAACATAGTAAAATTTCAGACCTGTAGCTCATGGCATAGCTGAGTAATAGCTACTTTTAGGTCATCACTATTGAGTAAATCAGTTGTAACTTGAAAACTATTGCATTTACAGTATTTTGCTTAAATATGTTGTTCACCTACTTTTGGGTCAGCTATAACATAGTAAAATTTCAGACCTGTAGCTCATGGCATAGCTGAGTAATAGCTACTTTTAGGTCATCACTATTGAGTAAATCAGTTGTAACTTGAAAACTATTGCATTTACAGTATTTTGCTTTAATATGTTGTTCACCTACTTTTGGGTCAGCTATAACATAGTGAAATTTCAGACCTGTAGCTCATTGCATAGCTGAGTAATAACTACTTTGAGGTTCTCACTATTGAGTAAATCAGTTGTAATTGGAAAATTATTGCATTTAGAGAATTTAGTATAAATATGTTATTCAGCTACTTTTGGGTCAACTATAACATAGTAAAATTTCAGACCTGTAGCTCATGGCATAGCTGAGTAATAGCTACTTTTAGGTCATCACTATTGAGTAAATCAGTTGTAACTTGAAAACTATTGCATTTACAGTATTTTGCTTAAATATGTTGTTCACCTACTTTTGGGTCAGCTATAACATAGTAAAATTTCAGACCTGTAGCTCATGGCATAGCTGAGTAATAGCTACTTTTAGGTCATCACTATTGAGTAAATCAGTTGTAACTTGAAAACTATTGCATTTACAGTATTTTGCTTAAATATGTTGTTCACCTACTTTTGGGTCAGCTATAACATAGTAAAATTTCAGACCTGTAGCTCATGGCATAGCTGAGTAATAGCTACTTTTAGGTTATCACTGTTGAGTAAATCAGTTGTAATTGGAAAACTATTGCATTTAGAGAATTTAGTATAAATATGTTATTCAGCTACTTTTGGGTCAACTATAACATAGTAAAATTTCAGACCTGTAGCTCATGGCATAGCTGAGTAATAGCTACTTTTAGGTCATCACTATTGAGTAAATCAGTTGTAACTTGAAAACTATTGCATTTACAGTATTTTGCTTAAATATGTTGTTCACCTACTTTTGGGTCAGCTATAACATAGTAAAATTTCAGACCTGTAGCTCATGGCATAGCTGAGTAATAGCTACTTTTAGGTTATCACTATTGAGTAAATCAGTTGTAACTTGAAAACTATTGCATTTACAGTATTTTGCTTAAATATGTTGTTCACCTACTTTTGGGTCAGCTATAACATAGTAAAATTTCAGACCTGTAGCTCATGGCATAGCTGAGTAATAGCTACTTTTAGGTCATCACTATTGAGTAAATCAGTTGTAACTTGAAAACTATTGCATTTACAGTATTTTGCTTAAATATGTTGTTCACCTACTTTTGGGTCAGCTATAACATAGTAAAATTTCAGACCTGTGGCTCATGGCATAGCTGAGTAATAGCTACTTTTAGGTTATCACTGTTGAGTAAATCGCTTATAACTTGGAAATTATTGCATTTAGAGTATTTTGTTTCAATATGTTATTCACCTATTTTGGGGTCAGCTATAACATAGTGAAGTTCCAGACCCGTGACTCATTGCAAAGCTGAGTAATAGCTACTTTTAGGTTATCACTGTTGAGTAAATCGCTTATAACTTGGAAACTATTGCATTTAGAGTATTTTGTTTCAATATGTTATTCACCTATTTTGGGATCAGCTATAACATAGTGAAGTTTCAGATCTGTGGCTCATTGCATAGCTGAGTAATAGCTACTTTGAAGTTCTCACTATTGAGTAAATCAGTTGTAATTGGAAAACTATTGCATTTAGAGAATTTCGTATAAATATGTTATTCAGCTACTTTTGGGTCAGCTATAACATAGTGAAATTACAGACCTGTAGCTCATGGCATAGCTGAGTAATAGCTACTTTTAGGTCATCACTATTGAGTAAATCAGTTGTAACTTGAAAACTATTGCATTTACAGTATTTTGCTTAAATATGTTGTTCACCTACTTTTGGGTCAGCTATAACATAGTAAAATTTCAGACCTGTAGCTCATGGCATAGCTGAGTAATAGCTACTTTTAGGTCATCACTATTGAGTAAATCAGTTGTAACTTGAAAACTATTGCATTTACAGTATTTTGCTTTAATATGTTGTTCACCTACTTTTGGGTCAGCTATAACATAGTGAAATTTCAGACCTGTAGCTCATTGCATAGCTGAGTAATAACTACTTTGAGGTTCTCATTATTGAGTAAATCAGTTGTAATTGGAAAACTATTGCATTTAGAGTATTTTGTTTCAATATGTTATTCACCTATTTTGGGATCAGCTATAACGTAGTGAAGTTTCAGATCTGTGGCTCATTGCATAGCTGAGTAATAGCTACTTTGAAGTTCTCACTATTGAGTAAATCAGTTGTAATTGGAAAACTATTGCATTTAGAGAATTTCGTATAAATATGTTGTTCACCTACTTTTGGGTCAGCTATAACATAGTGAAATTTCAGACCTGTAGCTCATTGCATAGCTGAGTAATAACTACTTTGAGGTTCTCACTATTGAGTAAATCAGTTGTAATTGGAAAATTATTGCATTTAGAGAATTTAGTATAAATATGTTATTCAGCTACTTTTGGGTCAACTATAACATAGTAAAATTTCAGACCTGTAGCTCATGGCATAGCTGAGTAATAGCTACTTTTAGGTCATCACTATTGAGTAAATCAGTTGTAACTTGAAAACTATTGCATTTACAGTATTTTGCTTAAATATGTTGTTCACCTACTTTTGGGTCAGCTATAACATAGTAAAATTTCAGACCTGTAGCTCATGGCATAGCTGAGTAATAGCTACTTTTAGGTCATCACTATTGAGTAAATCAGTTGTAACTTGAAAACTATTGCATTTACAGTATTTTGCTTAAATATGTTGTTCACCTACTTTTGGGTCAGCTATAACATAGTAAAATTTCAGACCTGTAGCTCATGGCATAGCTGAGTAATAGCTACTTTTAGGTTATCACTGTTGAGTAAATCAGTTGTAATTGGAAAACTATTGCATTTAGAGAATTTAGTATAAATATGTTATTCAGCTACTTTTGGGTCAACTATAACATAGTAAAATTTCAGACCTGTAGCTCATGGCATAGCTGAGTAATAGCTACTTTTAGGTTATCACTGTTGAGTAAATCGCTTATAACTTGGAAACTATTGCATTTAGAGTATTTTGTTTCAATATGTTATTCACCTATTTTGGGATCAGCTATAACATAGTGAAGTTTCAGATCTGTGGCTCATTGCATAGCTGAGTAATAGCTACTTTGAAGTTCTCACTATTGAGTAAATCAGTTGTAATTGGAAAACTATTGCATTTAAAGAATTTCGTATAAATATGTTATTCAGCTACTTTTGGGTCAGCTATAACATAGTGAAATTACAGACCTGTAGCTCATGGCATAGCTGAGTAATAGCTACTTTTAGGTCATCACTATTGAGTAAATCAGTTGTAACTTGAAAACTATTGCATTTACAGTATTTTGCTTAAATATGTTGTTCACCTACTTTTGGGTCAGCTATAACATAGTAAAATTTCAGACCTGTAGCTCATGGCATAGCTGAGTAATAGCTACTTTTAGGTCATCACTATTGAGTAAATCAGTTGTAACTTGAAAACTATTGCATTTACAGTATTTTGCTTTAATATGTTGTTCACCTACTTTTGGGTCAGCTATAACATAGTGAAATTTCAGACCTGTAGCTCATTGCATAGCTGAGTAATAACTACTTTGAGGTTCTCACTATTGAGTAAATCAGTTGTAATTGGAAAACTATTGCATTTAGAGAATTTAGTATAAATATGTTATTCAGCTACTTTTGGGTCAACTATAACATAGTAAAATTTCAGACCTGTAGCTCATGGCATAGCTGAGTAATAGCTACTTTTAGGTCATCACTATTGAGTAAATCAGTTGTAACTTGAAAACTATTGCATTTACAGTATTTTGCTTAAATATGTTGTTCACCTACTTTTGGGTCAGCTATAACATAGTAAAATTTCAGACCTGAGCTCATGGCATAGCTGAGTAATAGCTACTTTTAGGTTATCACTGTTGAGTAAATCGCTTATAACTTGGAAATTATTGCATTTAGAGTATTTTGTTTCAATATGTTATTCACCTATTTTGGGGTCAGCTATAACATAGTGAAGTTCCAGACCCGTGACTCATTGCATAGCTGAGTAATAGCTACTTTGAAGTTCTCAATGTTGAGTAAATCACTTGTAATTTGAAAACTATTGCATTTAGAGAATTTAGTATAAATATGTTATTCAGCTACTTTTGGGTCAGCTATAACATAGTAAAATTTCAGACCTGTAGCTCATGGCATAGCTGAGTAATAGCTACTTTTAGGTTATCACTGTTGAGTAAATCACTTATAACTTGAAAACTATTGCATTTAGAGTATTTTGTTTCAATATTTTATTCACCTATTTTGGGGTCAGCTATAACATAGTGAAGTTCCAGACCTGTGGCTCATTGCATAGCTGAGTAATAGCTACTTTGAAGTTCTCACTGTTGAGTAAATCAGTTGTAATTGGAAAACTATTGCTTTTACAGAAATTTGTGCAAATATGTTATTCAGCTACTTTTGGGTCAGCTATAACATAGTGAAATTACAGACCTGTAGCTCATGGCACAACTGAGCAATAGCTGTTCTCAGGCACTGACTGTTGAGTAAATCAGCTATAACTTGAAAAATATTGCATTTGGAGTATTTTGTTAAAATATATTGTTCACCTACTTTTGGGTTAGCTATAACATAGTGAAATTACAGACCTATAGCTCATGGCATAGCGGAGCAATAGCTATTTTCTGGTTCTCACTATTGAGTAAATCAGTTGTAACTTGAAAACTATTGCATTTACAGTATTTTGCTTAAATATGTTGTTCAGCTACTTTTAGGTCAGCTATAACAGAGCAAAAATTCAGACATGTAGCTCATTGCATAGCTGAGTAATAGTTACTTTGAGGTTCTCACTCTTGAGTAAATCAGTTGTAACTTGAAAATTATTACATTTAGAGTATTTTGTTAAATATGTTATTCACAGACGTTTTGGTCAGCTATAACATAGTGAAATTGCAGACCTCTATGTCATGGGATAGCTGAGCAATAGCTTCTTTCAGGTTCTCACTGTTGAGTAAATCATTGTATCCAACCTGTAGGAAATCATGGGCTGGGAATCTGTTAATATGGTCCGATTTGACCTTGGAACCCTCCTTCAAGGTCAAATGAGGATAGCCAAACATAAAAGTGCTTATAACTCGCTTATTATTGGTCCCAGAGGTTGGAATGAAAACCAACCTATAGAAAATCATGAGCTGGGAATTTTTTGGTGTGGTCGGATTTCACCTTGGACCCCTCCTTCAAGGTCAAATGAGGATAGCCAAACTTAAAAGTGCTTATAACTCACTTATTATTGGTCCTAGAGGTTTCGAATGGAAAACCAAGCTATAGAAAATCATGGGCTGGGAATCTTTTGGTGTGGTCGGATTTGACCTGGGACCCCTCCTTCAAGGGCAGTTGAGGATAGCCAAACTTACAATTGCTTAAAACTCGCTTATTATTGGTCCTACAAGTTTGGGATGGTAAACAAGCTACAGGAAATCATGGGCTGGGAATTTTTTTGTGTGGTCGGATTTGACCTTGGACCCCCTCCTTCCAGGTCAAACGAAGATAGCCAAACTTAAAGTGCTTATAACTCGCGTATTATTGGTCTTGGAGGTTTGGGATGGTAAACCAACATATAGGAAATCATGGGCTGGGATTCTTTTGGTGTGGTCAGATTTGACCTGGGACCCCTCCTTCAAGGGCAGTTGAGGATAGTCAAACTTACAATTGCTTAGAACTCGCTTATTATTGGTCCTACAAGTTTGGGATGGTAAACAAGCTACAGGAAATCATGGGCTGGGAATTTTTTTGTGTGGTCGGATTTGACCTTGGACCCCCTCCTTCAAGGTCAAACAAGGATAGCCAAACTTAAAAAGTGCCTATAACTCACTTATTATTGGTCCGAGAGGTTTGGGATGGTAAACCATCCTAAATTCTTTGGCTGGGAATCTTTTGGTATGGTCAGATTTGACCTTTGGACCCCTTCTTCATGGTGGAACGAGGATATTGCATTTATAGTATTTCTTTAAATATTTTTAACCTACTTTTTACCCTTAAACAATTACCTTGTTACTTTATTTCATAATACCATTTGCAGGGCACAACTTTTTTGTCGTTTTCTTCTGTCAGCTTCGGAATATCTTTCGAACATGTGTTCAGTTACCATTTACTGTATTTCTGTACAGCCCTTTCCCTGATAATTATGCTTTCCTCTCATTATCACCATCACAAATCAAAAACATTCAGTCAGCTGACACAGTGCCCGTTCACGGGCACTCTCCTCTTGTTTTCTCATAAAATTATTTGGACCTTTTAGGTTTACATAACTGATGCTTTCTGTGAAAATCCCCTGATCTTTGTACTGTTTCACTTCTAGTCTATCTCATTATGTCGAAAACTTTTTCCCTGGACTGTGGGGTATGGGCATCTCCAATGCTATTTTATTCATTAATTTACGTTGTAAATAGATATCAAAAGATAACATGAATATATAAAAATGTGAAAAGGACTGGTTCAGTTTAATGAGTTTAAGACTACACAGTGTTTATAACTGGGGACAAAGGTTTGATAATGTGAGTGCTCATGCTGAATAATATTTTTTCATTGGTTTCTATTATTTAACACAGGCCTTTATAATCATTAATGTTTCGAGTTTATGTTATCCACAAATAATGAGTTGATAAGTATACTTAAATGTAGGGCTGTGAACGAGTACTCGAGCCTCGATAGATGAGTCGATCTTTGCTGGTACTCGAGTCCATTTTAAATCCTCGGTTACTCACGAGGTATTGTATTATTATATCCCCAGACGAAAGTCGGGGATATATTGGATTCAGGTCCGTCGCGCCGCCGCCGCCGTAGAAATTTCCTTGTGGACGCGACAACTCAAAAACAAATTAATATTTTTTTTTCAAACTTGGTACACATGTTAAGGGTGCCCAAAGGAAGATCCCTATTTTAAGGTGACCTTAAACTTTCAGTAAAAAAGAACTTATGGCCACCTTAAGGTCAGAAATTGGACTTTTGGCCACTTAGAGCCCTGTAGGTCACAAACTATGATGCTCAGCTGGCTGAAATTTTACCTGACAACACATTAATATGTTCTTAGTACATGTGCCGAAAATCACGACTTTAAGTTGAGGAGAAAATTGTCTTTGAGGCCCATAAATACCCCCACTTAGGGATTTTTTGCTGTACTTTTCACATATTTTGCCCTATAATTTGGAAGTGGTAATTCTGATGAGTCTCAAACTGTGCTAGGTATAACTTTGATATGTAATCCTTGTCTGTAGAAAATTTTAGGGCTGTAGGTTTACCCAAAGGGGTCGACTTAAGGTCTCAAAAGTGCCCACAGAGACCCAATTTATGCACTTTTTGCCACTTTCAAGCACTGTAGCTTTCAAACTATGTCTCTCATCTAAGTTAAATATCATCTGGGAATATATCTATGTGTTTTCTTATATGTGCCCCAACATTTAGGCCTTTAATAGACAGTTAACCTGTGTATCAGGACCATAAACACCCACCCGAGTGACCCTTATAAGACATTTTTCACATCTTTTTCCCTGTAACTTGGAAATGGTAAGTCTGAGAAGTTTCAAACTGTATTAGATATATATTCTGTGTGTAATCTTAGTATGTAACAGATTTTAAGTCTGAAGCTTTAATTTTGAAGGTCAAATTGAGGTCTCTAAAAGGCTCCCAAAGACCCAATATTTGGACTTTTTGCTACTTTTAAGCCCTGTGACTGTCAAACTATGTGAGTGATAGAGCTCAAATCCTATCTGGGAAGATATTAGTATGTTATTTATATATGTGCCAAAAATTAAGGCTTTAAGAAGACATTTAACCTGTGTATGAGGACCATAAATCCCCACCCGAGTGACCATTTTTAGACATTTTTCACATATTTTGCCCTGTAACTTGGAAATGGTAAGTCTAAGAAGTTTCAAACTGTATTAGATGCATATTCTATGTGTAATCTTAGTATGTGACAAATTTTAAGTCTGAAGCTTTAATTTGAAGGCCACATTTAGGTCTCTAGAAGGCCCCATAAAGACCCAGTATTTGGACTTTTTTCCAATTTTAAGGCCTGTGACTGTTAAACTATGTGACTGATAGAGCTGAAATCTCATCTGGGAATACATTATTATGTTCTTTTTACATGTGTCAAAAATCAAGGCTTCAAGTAGACATTTAACCTGTGTATGAGGACCTTAAACACCCACCTGAGTGACCCTTTTAAGACATTTTTCACATATTTTGCTCTGTAACTTGGAAATGGTAAGTCTGAGAAGTTTCAAACTTTATTAGATACATATTCTATGTGTAATCTTAGTATGTAACAAATTTTAAGTCTGAAGCTTTAATTTGAAAGCCACATCGAGATCTCTAAAAGGCCCACAGAGACCCAATATTTGGACTTTTTGCCACCTTTAAGCCCTGTGACTGTTAAACTATGTGATTGATGGAGCTGAAATCCCATCTGGGAATGCATTATTATGTCCTTTTTACATATGGCGAAAATCAAGGTTTTTAGTAGACATTTAACCTGTGTATGAGGGCCATAGACACTCGCCCAAGTGCCTTTTTGGACATTTTTTCCGTATTTTGCCCTGTTATTTGGAAATGCTTAGTGTGACAAGTCTTAAACTGTATTATATATAATTTTTGTTTGTTATGTATGTCCCCCCAAAAGTTTCAGATCTGTAGTTTAATTGCTAAGGTCTCTTTAACAATTGTAAAATGCCCACAGAAACCCAATTTATGGACATTATGCCACTTTAAAGCCCAGTAACTGTCAAACTATGTGGGTTATAGAGCTGAAATCTTTGAATTTTTAAAAGGAAATGCCTGTCTATTTAAATTTTGAATATTAATAATGTTATGGCTATCTTAGTCTTTTAAGAACTTATTTTTGTGTGTTATACCTCTGCTTGCTGAGTTTTTAACTTTTTAAAATGAAACTGGTTAAACGCCGGTTAAACATATTCAAGTAGACAAAATGGACACTTTAAGTGAGCTTTAAGTCCCAATATTAATGAAATTATATCCGTATGTAGTAAAACTAGGGGATTTTTAACCCTCAACTAGCCCAGTTTTATTCAACTTGCCTCAGTTAATTTTGACACAGCTCCTACAGTTATGAACTCATTTCAGTTGATAATCACATACTTAAAATTCTCAATTCTTTTTGTATTTGAGTACCCCTTTTATATAGATTGTTTGTTTACCATTTATGCTGTAGCACTCCATCTCTTTGAGAGAACATGTAAACTGTGTAAAAAAGATGTAGAAGATGAGATACATTTTGTTTGTGTTTGTCCAGCTTTAGAGCTGATTCGTATGAAATATTTCAAAATTTTAAATATAGATAAATCTGAATTATTAATAGATCAATTATCAAGGGTATTAACTCATATGAATGTCAATATGGTTATTAATTTTATTTTTGATTTGTGGCAAGAAAGAAAAAGTAAATTATGTTGTTAATTTTTATGTATTGAATTGCTGTCTTTATTTACTGTATCTTACCTCAAAATATGTTTGCTCTGTTTGTTATTAACTCTCTATTTAAAGTGACTTATAAGCCCATATAGGGCTGGGTATTACTTCAATAGTTTTTGTATAATCCTTGTCAACATAATACATGTCACTATAATAAAATAATAAACTAAACTAAGTCCCAACCCACATCCCCCACCCGGATTCCCCCCACCCACCTCTGGGACCTCCAGCTATATTGAGTGACACTAAATAAACAAAGGTATTTAATGATATCAGATGAGAAACAAAGACCTCAATGGGGTTGCAGATCTTGTGTAATAGTGAGAGAGGTGTGGAGAAGGGGAGAGGGGTGGGGGTGGGAGGTGGTGGGCTTCATTACATATAACACAAAGGGGAGTCAGAACTGAGATTGTGTCACATATTTAGGTTGCATATATATGGACCACATATATAGGTATAGAGGAAATGAATAACTGAAAACAATTTGCAAATTCTAAAAATAATATAATAAAATAATAATATAAATAATTTTTTTTTAAATAATATTTTATTTGTGAACAAATATAGAAACAGATATGCGCTTTTGGGATTATGAATTTTAGAATGGACATTGAATCATCAATCATTTAAATACTTTGAAGGAAGATTGAAAAGTATGATGAGTTGAGTTAAAAATAATATTTTATTTGTCAACAAATATAGAAACAGATATGCTCTTTTGGGATTATTATTTTAGAATGGACATTCAATCATCAATCATTTAAATACTTTGAAAATAGGTTTAGAGTTATCATTGCAGGAAGATTGAAAATATAATTTGAGTTATGTATTCGGCGTCTGGGGATACACCATCTTCCTTGGAAGATATAAACAGAGTAGATTGATGTGCTGAAGTTCATATAATAATGGGTAATTTTGTTTTTAAAAATTCCCGATCAAAACCTGTGGCGTGAGTGATGACCTGTCTGGGGATATGTTGGCGCCGAGTTGGCCCAATCTAGTTGACCACGTAATGAAACGCTTGTGTAAAATATACCACATTTCAGCATTTCCGTCACATAATATCAATTAAAGTTGTTATTTTCGCTTGAAAACGTATAATTTACTCCATATACTATAATATCTGGTCAAATAGAAGACGTTTTTCTTCAAAAGTTTCGTTTCCAGAACCGACTATCTGTTTACAGAAGACTTCTAATGGTAGATACTAAATCTCGCGATTACTCGAAT
Source organism: Sabellastarte sp. h YS-2021 (assembly GCA_964017235.1). NCBI lineage: Eukaryota > Metazoa > Annelida > Polychaeta > Sabellida > Sabellidae > Sabellastarte > Sabellastarte sp. h YS-2021. The sequence continues at coordinate 110,412,240 of OZ024927.1, forward strand.
TCGGGCCGGTTGTAACAAGGCGAGTACTCGATGCCGTTTTTCAGCACCCGTCCCAGCCCTACTTAAATGTTCTATGAAGTAAGTTCCAGACAATATTTTGTCTGTTACAGTGGGTCTCTTAGATAAAACAGACACCTAGAAACACATGAGCTCATTCTCAGGTTAAGGCACTGTCAGGCAGATATCATAGTGGCTCAAACTACCACTTAAAATGGTGGTCCTTTGTCATTTGTCCAGTGGTAGGCTAAAGAACCATAGGGACATTGGTAAATTGTGATCCCTGAGACTCATTGAGATGAATGTAAGTAAGGCTTGGATTGTACTTATGCAGTTAAGATTGGTCAAATAGTGGGAGATATTAGCCAAGTATAAATACAAAATACAACAGAACTTAGCTGCTGTGTTTAATATTGCAGATGACAAGGCAAAATGGCATTGCTATGTGTGTGACCCCAAGCCTTTAGCCAATTTGATTGCTGATTGCACAACGGTTCTTGAAACCATTGATAAGGAACTGCAAAAGGTGGATGATAAAAAGAAAGACAAGAAAGAAGTAGTTTCTGTGGTAAGTCATTGCAAATACAAGTCTGTTAGGGATGTCAATTACAAAAAAGTTTTACAACAGTGATTCTGTTGCAATTTTTTTAATGAAATGTAGTTACTTGTTTCAAATGAAGATTGAGAACTTGAAAAAATGTAGTTTGATGATGATTATGAAATAGTAAGGCTGAAACATTTAAACATAGTAATCAGATATTGGCAATGGGTAAATAATCTTGCTCTAAGACAATGGATACTTTTGGGAATGGTGTATTTTGGGAGACATAAATTATTTTGATGGGAAAGATTGCATTATATTTGTATCCAAATTTTAGTTTTATTTTTGCTCACAATTTTCAGGCAGCAAAAAACAAACCAGTCCAGTCTCAAGCACACAGCCGAGTGATGAAACAATCACAAGTTGCGAAGAAGAGCACAACTCCCAGCAAACACTCCAGTGTTGGCACCGAAAAACAAGGCAACCAGCATGGGCCCAACTCTGCTATGACGGTCACTACTCCAAGTGGCAAGGTAGTTTTACCTCCGGGAGCAATACCAGTAAAAACTGTGATCAATAAAGCTGGAAACCAAGTCATCGTTCTACAGCAACCCACAGCTGCGAATCAGGCGAGTCAAAATAGGCCAAATACTGGCAAGAGTAGTGGGGTGAATACACAAGCTAATCAGAGCCAGCTACAGATCATCAACGACGCAGTAAAGAATGTGAGTATGGCAATGGGAAAGGGAAAGCCACAGATTGTGGTCCAGAAAAAACAGCAAGAAGTAAAAACTGTCAAGTCACCAGTGGTTAGGTATGAGTGGGATGCACCCATTAACGAGTATAATGTGGGACAGGCCCTAGACAGGACTCTGGCAGTGACAGAGTCTTTACGTATGGTTATGGTTTCATTAAAAGATGACATGAAAAAAGCAAACTCTTACCCGGTTCAGCAGTGTCTGGAGAAAAAGAGGATAGTGGCTGCCAAAATCAGAAGGGCGATGGGTGCATTTAAAAAGCAGGTGCTGGATATAGAGCATTTCTGTAAAACCACGGCCAAGGTCATGCCACAGTCTCTGAAACCGAACCAGTCCAAGCATGACAAGACAGGCCAGCAGAAAAAGAAGCAGCCTTTTCCGGTGTCCCTATTGAAGAACAAGAGGCCTGGAGAGACAAATGATGCAGCAAAGTCCAAGAAAGATGTAGAGGTTATAGAACTGTCCGATAGTTCAGAGGATGAAGGCAATACAAAGAGTAGCAAGAAGAGAGAAGCAAAGAGGACAGAGAAGGGGAGTAAAGGAGCAGAGAGGGAAGCAAGTCCAAGTAAGGGTTGGTGAAATTTATGTTTTCAGCTGTACTTGTGCTGCAGAATTGCTGATTATCTATTATAAAGAAATATTAATTACATTATCTGTCCAAGTTGTAGATAATGTTGATTGAATCTTTAACTTTTACCCCACAGCCCTTAAGGGCTGTCAGGGTATTGTTTTCACCCATGGTGTCCAGATGGGTGGGTGAGCGGGCGGGCAGCAGGAAAAAGTTTGTCCGGGCTGTATCTCAGAAACCATAAGGTGTAGGAAGTTGATACTTGGTAGGGACATTGGATAGGAGGTGTAGGTGTGCAACATCATGGTCTGACCTTGATTTGACCTTGCCGTAGTGACCTTGAGTTTGAAAATCTTGTCCGGGCTATATCTCAGAAATCATTAAGTGTAGGAAGTTGATACTTGGTACGGACATTAGTTAGGGGGTGTAGGTGTGCAAAGTCATGGTCTGACATTGATTTGACCTTTGACGTGCTGTAGTGACCTTGACCTATAAAATCTTGTCTGGGCTATATCTCGAAAACAGTAAGGTGTAGGAAGTTGTTACTTGGTAGGGACATTGGTTGGGGGTGTAGGTGTGCAACATCATGGTCTGGCCTTGATTTGACCTTGCCATAGTGACCTTGACCTATAAAATCTTGTCCGGGCTATATCTCGGAAACTGTAAGGTGTAGGAAGTTGATACTTGGTAGGGACATTGGTTAGGAGGTGAAGGTGTGCATTGTCATAATCTGACCTTTGTTTCACCTTTGACCTTGTTGTAGTGACCTTGACCTATAAAATCTTGTGCGGGCTATATCTGGTAAACAGTAAGGTGTAGGAAGTTGATACTTGGTAGGGACATTGGTTAGGAGGTGTAGGTGTGCCTCATCATGGTGTGACCTTGATTTGACCTTGCCCTTAGACCTTAGGCTTTCTAAAGGCTGATACTTCATCAAAACAACAAAAAACATACACATTTGAGGAGTTGTTTTACATTTTGACATTATGTTCATGAGATGTGAAGTTTAACTTCAAACTGTCTCACAAAGAAGGCTCATGTATGGCTACAGCGTATGATTGTGTTGAAATTTCACCAGATCAGTGACAGGTGTATTATTTAATGGTTTCATTCAGTTTTAAATCCTGGAAACCAAATTAAATTTTTTATAAACGGTCCTATTACTCATTCCATACTGAAACCATTGTTTCACATGTTGTAGCAGCAAATGTTTTAAATCTAAGCCCTTTTGTATCTTGTGTCTGAAGTTCATATATAACTCCACCTGGAAGCTATAAAATCCGGTGGATACTTTAGTGTTGCCTACGCCACTGCCATGCATAGAGAGATTTTCGTCGTTAATACTCTCAGTGGAAAATTAGACCAGTTAGCTTCACCAACTTCAAGGATATCTTTGTTGGAGGTATCTACAACTGAAATTAGCCTCATTCTGAAACACAAGATGGCCACCCTGGGCCCCTCCTTCAAGGTCAAACGAGGATAGCCAAACTTAAGAGTGCTTGAAACTTGCTTATTATTGGTCCTAGAATAGTGAGTGGAATCGCCTCAGTTTTCATGGTCGATTATTCGTCCATTTTTCCGACCGATGATCGACCCATAATCGACTTTTATATCCACTGTCATGAAACACTTTCCGGGATGAAGTATATTCCAATCCGGTAAGAATAACGGTGTTTCCGACATACAGAATCTACCAAAAGCACCCACTTCCGGTAAATATGGCGGTAGTTGTAAACAAACCCAAAATTCGTGACAAATCTATTAGTTTATTAAAGGAAAGTTTTGGAAACTGCCTTAAATATAAAAGAATATGTGGATATTGAGACACATAAGGAAGGGTAAGATTTAATCGATTTCTAGAAGTTGTCAGTGACCGAACACGATTGTACCATGACACCGACGATTGATCGAACGTTGGTCTAATCGTCTACCCACTATCCTAGAAGTTTGCAATATGAAACCAACCTATAGGAAATCAAGGACAAGGAATCTTCTAATGTGTTTAGATTTTACCTTGGGCCCCTGCTTCAAGGTCAAACTTGGGTAGCCAAAAATAAAAGGGCTTAGAATTCGGCTTATTATTGCTCCAACATTTTTGTAATGTGAAACCAACCTATGGGAAATCATGGGCCATGAATCTTCTGATGTGGTGAGATTTGGCCTTGGGCCCTCCTTCAAGGTCAAACGATGATTCACTGGCTTTGGCGAGTTGTCTTTCCAGTGGATACAATTTGCATCAGTTCACCAATGCACTAGGTCTAGTTATGCACTAAAATAAAAAAGTTCCAGCTATAAATGGAGATTTAATGATGAACAGTTACAATTACATAACTGTTGATGTATTTTTTTGGAAATTATATTGAAGCTTTAGATTATATTTTTAATATGGATTAAACTTGGAACCATTATCAATTGATAATGAAATATAGATGGATCTGTAATATCAATATTAACACAGAATCTGTCACTATTATGGACTATTTCACAGTGTCAATCAAACTACTGTTTTTCAGTATGCTTTCTGTTTACCAAAATGTCACTAACTAATGACTGCAGTCTGCATCAGAACAATGGGTGTGAAATTTAAATCCTCCGTCCACATCATTTTAAAATATCGATAACTCAGAAACATTAAATAGATAAATTGGGCAACAATCTCTTTGTATCCCCGGACGAAAGTCGGGAATACTTAGGATTCAGTACGGTCACACCGCCGCAGAGATTTCCTTTCGGACATGGTAACTTAGAAAATATTTTAGTTAGACCTTCAAATTTGGTATGTGGGTATATATGGGCAATGCCATGAACGCTATTGTTTTGTGACCTTGACCTTCAATTTCAAGGTCACTGGTGGCCTCTTAAAGGTCAGATTTTGGCCATTTTTTATGTTAGCTGACATTATGGCATCACTCTGCAGCATCCACGTGAACAACTTCTCCTCCAAAACTACAAGGCCTACAAAACTACATTTTTTTTTCATTAATTTTTTTAATAATTTTTAATACATTAAAATTCATGAAATAATACACTAAATCACTTATTTTCTCATTGACTATTTCAGGGATTTCTCTCTTATCATACTTATATGTATTAGGCCACTAGTAGATTCCCTTGTGTATCAAACCTGGATCTTTTTAAAGTATTTTTTTATGAATTTTTAAATAATTTTTAATGCAGTAAAATTCATGAAATCATGCACAAAATCACCTATAACTTGAAAAGTATTGCATTTTGAGAAGTTTGTTAAAATATGTTATTCAGCTACTTTTTCCATAGCTACAACATGGTGAGTAACTTGGGTGTCTATTCCAATGGCTAAATGAGTAATAGCTACTTTGGACTTTTCAGTAACTTCCATCATGAGTAAAATCACTTGTAACTTGAAAAAACTATTGCATTTAGAGAATTTCGTATAAATATGTTAACTATTTTCTGATTTTTCAGTACCTTTCATAATGAGTAAAATCACTTGTAATTCAAAAACTATTGCATTTAGAGTACTTTGTTTAAATATGTTGTTCACCTACTTTTGTGTCAGCTATAACATAGTAAAATTGCAGACCTGTAGCTCATCCCATAGGTGAGCTATAGCTACGTTGAGGTTTTCTGTGTTGAGTTAATCAGTTGTAACTTGAAAACTATTGCATTTAAAGAATTTTGTTTTAATATGTTATTCATCTACTTTTAAATCAGCTATAACATTGTAAAATTGGATACTTATAGCTCATGGCGTAGTTGTGTAATAGCTATTCTCAGGTTCCCACTGTTGAGTGAATAAGTTGTAACTTGAAAAGTACTGTATTTAGAGTATTTTGTTTAAATATATTTTTCATCTACTTTTGGATCAGCTATAACATAGTGAATTTGCAGACCTGTATGCCATGACATAGCTGAGCAATAGCTACTTTCAGGTTCTCACTGTTGAGTAAATCATTTGTAACTTGAAAACTATTGCATTTAGAGTATTTTGTTTAAATACGTTGTTCATGTACTTTTGGGTCAGCTATAACATAGTAAATTGCATACCTGTAGCTCATCCCATAGGTGAGCTATAGCTACTTTGATGTTTTCTTTGTTGAGTTATTCAGTTGTAACTCAAAAACTATTGCATTTGCAGTATTTTCTTTAAATATGTTTTCAACCAACTTTTTACACCTAAACAGTTACCTTGTTACTTTCCTTCTGAATACCATTTGCAGGGCACAACTTTTGTTTCCTTTTCTTCTGTCACTTCTCTTCTGAAACTCAAAACACACAGTCAGCTGACACAGAGCCAGTTCATGGGCACTGATTGCTTGTTTCATATTTTGGCCCAGTTCTCATATACAGAAAGTTAGATCATCCTATGGCTGGTATATATAATACATATATATGTCCTCTGTAAGCATGCAGGAATTTGACCTTGAAGCTCTTCATTGAAGGTCATCCACAGACCGTCAAAGTACCTCACCGAGGCCATTTTTGGCCTTTTTGGAGATATTTTCACACTTAATGCTGACTATATTGCATGGAAACTATTGAAAATGGCTTTGGAGGTTGAGTACATAATGGAGTGCCAGCATCCAGTTTGTTGACCTTGGCTATTGTTTTCAAGGTCACCTGCTAAAATGACTCAAGATGGTACCTTAGACTGTGAGGCCATATACCTCCTTTATTATTGGCTGTTACCGCTCTAACAAAAAAAAAATATTATAGCTAGCCTTCTCAGATTTGCAGGATATATTCATAACCATAAAATCTTGCCTGGGAATTTTTTTGGCCTCATTTTGAAAAACAAGATGGCCGCCAGGGACGTTTATTCGACTTAAAGCAAGGACTTTTGTTGGCCCTCTAGAGCAAAGTGTCTAGCAAAGATCTCAAATTCGCAGAATATGTTGCACATTACAAAATCTTGACTGGAAATATTTTCGGCCTCATTATGAAAAATGAGATGGCCGCCACGGGCGTTTTTTGTCAGTCATGAAAAGTGCTTATATCTCCCTTATTATTGGTCCTTGAGGTTTGGGATGGTAAACCAACTTATAGGAAATCATGGGCTGGGAATCTTCTGGTGTGGTCAGATTTGACCTTTGACCCCTCCTTCAAGGTCAAACAAGGATAGCCAAACTTAAAATGCTTATAACTCGCTTATTATTGGTCCTAGAGGTTTGGGATGGTAACCCAACCTATAGGAAATCATTGGCTGGGAATCTTTTGGTGTGGTCAGATTTGACCTTGGACCCCACCTTCATGGTCAAACGAGGATAGCCAAACTTAAAAGTAAGGCTGTGACGGGTCATTAAAATCCATCCCGGTACCCAAGCTACGCAAATTCGTCTCGCAGTTCGGTATTCGCGTGTTTTAGTATGCACGTTTTTTCCTCTCCATAAACAAAACGGTGGTTTCCGGAAACGATGTTTTAGAATTAAAATAGTGGTGAAAGATAATCAGAACTTATTATATTGTTATAGAATGAGGAGTATTGTATAACATTTCCCAATATACAAAGAATTCTGCCATTTTGCAGTGTTGTCATTCTTTGTCCTAAAAAACGTGATAAAGTGGGCGACAATATAATATATTATAGTGGTTAACGACGATCGGGTGGACCAGAAAGCACTCGAGATCTTCCCAAATCGCCTCCACTCGCGAATACCGACCGCCCGGTCGCAGCCTTACTTAAAAGTGCTCATAACTCGCTTATTATGGGTCGTACAGGTTTGGGATGGCAAACCAGCTTAGGAAATCATGGGCCGGGAATCTTTTTATGTGGTCAGATTTGACCTTGGACCCCTGCTTCAAGGTCAAAGAATGACACCCAAACTTAAAAGTGCTTATATCTTGGTTATTATTGGTCCTAGAGGTTTGCAATGTGAAACCAACCTATAGGAAATCATGGCCTGGGAATCTTTTGATGTGGTCAGATTTGACCTTGGGCCCTTCCTTCGAGGCCAAATGAGGATAGCAAAATATAAAGTGCTTATAAATCACTTTTTCTTGGTCCTAGAGGTTTGTAATGTGAAAGCATGCTATAGGAAATCATGCACTAGGAATCTTTTGATGTGGTCAGATTTTACCTTGGGCTCCTCCTTCAAGGTTAAGTGATGGTTGGTTGGCGAGTTTTCTTTCTGGTGGATACAACTTGCATTAGTTCTCCGATGCGCTACGTCTAGTTACATTTGTATCTTTCATTAAGCAAACATTTTGTTTACTTAGTGTCAGTACATGTTGCTCCCATAAACACTTAGGCCCCCTCCCCACAGGGGTATATTTGTGTCAACCATAATACTCTGTATGTCACACTTCAACCATGTCCCGTCCGGGGATACACTGCATCGAGATGCAATATCTAGTTTTGGACTATTGTAGCAACATACACAAATTTGACTTGTAAATATACTAACCATAGGGACAAATTAGTGGGAACTAAACTATGGAAATATAGCAATTGGATGGAGACAATATTGAAAGTTCCATTCATTCAAGTTCCAGTTTATATACACATCTCTTTATTTACAGACAAAAAGAACTTCCAGTTGAAGCTTCGTTTAGGAGGCAGTGGTGATAGTTTGAGCAGCAATAAACGCAAAAGAAAGCACAGTAGCGACGCCGATGGTTCTGAAGCAGGATCTGAGAAAGAAAATGAAAACCACGAGGAGGGAAGCTCTCCTGATGACAAGAAAATTCCAGAAAAGAAACAGAAAAAAGCAAAACAGGACGTAGATGAAGAGGATAACTGTTCTGAAGATGAATCATTACAGTCACTCCAGTCCAGGAAAATGGCTGATCAGGACGCAAATAATAAGGACGATAGTGAGGGTGAAAAAGAGGGTAAAATGACTGATCAAAACACAGAGGATGCTAAGGAAGAAAGTGGGACAGTGAATGAAGAAGCAAGAAACAGTCATATAGATTCTGAAAGTGACTCTGAGGTTAAAGAAGGGAATGATGGGGGGAATAGGGGAGAGGATGATGTCAAAATGGAAACTGAAACTAAGGCAGAGGCCATGGACACTGAGGAACATGGGGATAAGTCTGATAACGAGAAGAACGATGGGGAGATCGGTAATGATTTGGTAAGTAAGGAACAGGAGGAAGAAGCCAAAGATACTGAGGAAAATAAAAAGGAGGTGGCAAATTCGGAAAGTGAAAGTGATTCTGAAGTGAAAGAGTCTCGGGAATTCCAATCTGATGGTGAAGTAAACGATGAGGTGGAAGCTATAAATGCTGCTGAAAGCCCTTCACAAAAAGAGGCTAATCACAATTCTAGTGTAAATGCTGAACTAGAAAATAATGAAGAGAGCTCAAATCAAGGCGTAGCTGAGGAGATGGATGCAGACATTCTGGAGTTACAAGACAGTAAGATCTCGAGTGACGGGGAGAAGGGGGTTGATTTTGAACAGCAGGTTGATGGGTCTAAAGACAAGAAGAAGAGTGAGCGGAGGAAGGTGGGAGGGGACGACAAAGAAGGTGATTCATGCTTGGGTGGGCTTATATTTCAACCCCTTTCCGATGATGTGGGTGTAAGCTCTGATGAAGAAAACAAGTAATTTTAGGGAGTTCAATTTACAGGAGTTGGGGGGAGTTTCTAGTTTAAGGAAGGCTATTGTTAGTTCATAGAAGTATACATGTTGAGAAGATAAGATCTTTCATATTAAGTTTATGTCCAAGAATACAGCAAACAGTTTGTTTATGTATTATCTCAATACAAATATCTCATCGGATAAGTATTTGTGCATATTTTGAGAAAATTACAGGGACCATGTGGCATTTTAACATATTATTTTTTTCTCATTTTATTCTTGATTTTAGAAGTTTTAACAACTTACATTGTGACACATTCACCAACTACAGGGAATCTTTTTATAACTGGTATCTGTGCCATAACTGTCTTTGGTATTCACATAATTACTACTCATTTTAACCTTATACCTCTCTCAGAACAGTGTGTTTCTGATACTTCCATATGATACAAATTAATCAAAACTTGTTGATTATGTAAAATAACAACAAGTCATGTATATTTTTCCTATTGTTAGTGTCATATCTGAGTGGAAGGGACTATTACATTTAGAGTTTATGTATATGTATGAAACAGGTGCATCTGGAAAATGTAACCAGAGTGTAAATTTAACTGTATATCTTTGTCTTTTTCTTTATGTTGTAAAGGAAAGGATAGTCTTATAACTTACTTTCTTTGCTGTTTAAATTTTGGAGTATATTTTTACACATAGAAACCAATTACAAACTGTATATATCTATTTTTTCTAAATGTAGAAACTAACATCTTTAGTTTATACACTTTCAAACCTATTTTCTTGTATGTAAACCCAGCAGATATTAATGGCAAGGGAAAGGGTTCGGTTAGAAAACTGGCGTTGAGGTCTGGGCCTCGTTCTCGCAATGACATTGAAGCACAGCGAGAACTGCATAGAGAATTACTAGAGGACAGCAGTGAGGAGAGTGAGAGTAATGGTCGGGATGATGAGATGGAACAAGGTAGAGTCAGACATTTGAAATTACACATGTGAGATTTGCTACTCCTCAAGTTAGAGCAATAAGTATAAGAAATATATATAGGTATCTATGGAAAAGAGAATACATGTATTAAACACAATCAGACTTTGTAGTCCTTGATTAATAAATGTATTTTTCCATTGTGTCGGGCAAAAAGATACCAAATTCAAATTTTGAACAGATTGGATGTAATTAATCCCCTGTGGTATCGGAGACGTTTTGGTATTTTTGTGTCTTAAGTAAAGAAAGAAATTAATAAATAATATATTGGGGGGAAAAAGTCAGGGGAGGGGATATTTCAGGATTTAAACAGTCTGTTTATGACAGTAACAAAAATATCAAAGTATCAGATAAAACTGTATAGTTTATAAATGAGGGACATTGTCTGGTTTGGCAAATTTCTTGATTATTGTGAATTTCATATCTCTTGCTCTGCTGTAGCGTTAGACAGATAGAGTGACAGTTATTTGTTGGTCTGCTGATGAAGTTATTGAAATATTTACAGTAGCAATCTAGTATTGATTAAAGATTAGAACAGGAATATTAAGAAAAGTGATCAATGTTGTGCAATATATATACTCCCAATTTTCCCAGTTCTTACATTACATGTGTTATGAAAATAATGAAACCAAATATCCCTGTGACTGGGAAAACCCTATTATCCCATGTGACTTTGAATAATCCCAATATTCCTACGACTGGGGAAAAGCCTAATATGCCTGTGACTGGAATGACTGCACTGTCATGGTGTTCAATTACCATCTGTATTACCAACGAAGCAAGTTGGAGTTCCACAGTATAAAGTCACTGAAGTTGCAGAAAATATGCACAAAATATTAGCCCTATCGATGTGTAAAAGTTTTATGACGGCACATAAAATCTTAATGTCTTTTGTTATGGATGATCATTTGAACATATGTGATTCTCAAATGACCAAAAAATGGTGGTTCTGAATTTTTTAGAGTTTGAAGATTATGTCAAACTCTTAGATTATTATTATTTAATTGTTGTCATCTAATTATCTTATTTATAAAACTCCTATCTTAATCTGGGTGTTTGAAGTTGAACCTGGGACATTGTAATTCTAGCATTTCTCTTTTCTAATTAAGATTGCTTGACTTTGGATTCATCCAGTGATGAATCCTCTTCTCCTGACACTAATAACGATGTTGACTACACGCCCAATGCAGAAAGCCAGGGGGCAAAAGAAAGTCACAAAAATACTGCAGAGAAGCAGTCCAGAAGCAGTAAGCTAAACAAAAAAGGTGAGGGTTTAGTCTGTGCTATATGACTGTGTCGTGTTTGTTGAGTGTCGATTGTTGCCTTTTACTGTGCCTGGTATATCTGTCGTCGTTGACCCTGCAAAATATTGTTATGTTGCTTGTTGGATGGAGTAGGATGTGTCGGATTCACCATAAGTGTCAGTGGGGCTGTTAAAGTGTACTCTAGTTCTTTATTACAGAATTGAGTAAAAGCTTATATTTGAAATAGAGAATTAAGGTTCCACCTGGAACATTGCCATTTTAGAAAATATTCATTGTAAGAATGGACTTGAAATAGTCAAATTCATTAGGTTTTATAGAAAAAATGGCAAACTTATGTTTCTTGTTATTACTAAGAAGTGTTCCCGTTAAAGGGTAGAGTAATGTCAAACTGGTCATAAGCATCCAGGAAAAACATAAGAATTTTCTTTAAAAATGGATGGCTCTGATTAAAAGTAATCAATTTAGGTCAGGTTTATGCCTCTATATGCAGAACTGCTGATACTAATCAACACAAGAGTGTATTTCTGTTTCCGCAGTTTTATACTTGGACCAATTGATTACCAATCGATTACACTATTCTTTGATCAGAGCTCGAGTACTCTATAACCCTGCTAAATTTATAACTTTGTGGTAAGGAGTGGAGATTTTTACATTTCTGGTGAATTCTACATTCCTACTCTGTGTATTCCATGCTAAATATAGCTTATTGTATTTTTGTTTTTGTATACGTTAACACAAATGAGCCATGGATATTTTCTCTGTATGGTATGTGTCCTATATTCTTGAAGCTATTCAAATATCAATTTGGGAATGTTTTGCAAAATAATTTTTAAATATGAAGAGCAGCAATTTTTTTTCTATTTTACAGTTTTTACCCCACAGTCAAAGGCTGTGCAGGTATTGTTTCACAAATGGCGTCTTGCTGGGTCGTTGGGCGGCAGAAAAAATCTTGTCCAGGCTGTGTCTCAGAAATCATATGGTATATGGAGTTCATAGTTGATGGGTTTAAGTAAGAGTCTAACTATGCCATGTCACAGTGATGCTTCTAGAGCGCGGGATACGCGATATCTCGCGAGTTTTAGTACTAGCCCGCAATATTAGGCGCGTTCGGTAGAAGACGCAATCCCGCATGTTTACAAAATGGAGGGGCACCAATCGTTTCGCGAGAATCCTTTAATTTTATCAACATGAAGGCTATATTTGGTCGTTTTGTCAGTGAAAAATGTTATTTCAAATGAAAACAAAACGGATACTACAGTTTTAAATCGGATGATGCAAACGTCAGATAGTAAAAACAATACTGTTGAACGAATTCATACAGCAGGTACAAGTTCCCATTTTTATTGACCAAGCCCCCACATTTTTTGGACTGGGGGGGGGGGGGGGGGGGGGAGAACTGACCCCACATTTGAAAATTTCTAGAATCAACACTGCGTCATTGTCTGACCATTATTTGACCTTTGGTCATACCGTACTGACCTTTAAAATTTTTGTCTGGGCTTTGTCTCAGAAACTGTAAGGTGTTGGATAGTTTCACTTGGCAGGGATATTGGTTGGGTTGCCAGCATGCAGTGTCATGGTGTGACTTTTAATTGACCTTTGGGTGTATCATAGTGATCTTGATCTTAATTAATTAATTGACCTCTCCTGGCTATGTCTCAGAAACTGTACGGTGCAGAAAGTTGTTATTTGGTTAGTGTATTTGTTGGTGTAGGTGTGCTTCTTCGTGGTATTTCCTCTCTGCTCTCCGAAAATGTTTTCTACTGCCATATTTGAGACATATATTTCTCTGCTCTGTCACAAAGCTATATTTATTGCTGCAACTGATCTTCGTATGTAGTTATACCTAACTGTGTTCTCTTTATTGACAGCAGTAGAATTAATAAATTACCAGCTTCAAAACTTCTTACCCCACATGGTGGCGGGAAAAGTATATCCGGGCTGTATCTCAGAAATCATAAAGTGTAGGAAGTTGATACTTGGTAGGGACATTAATTAGGGGGGGTGAAGGTGTGCAACATCATGGTGTGACCATGATTTCACCTTGCCGACCTTGAGTTTGAAAATCTTGACCGGGCTATATCTCAGGAACCATAAGGTGTAGGAAGTTGATAGTAGTGATATTGGTTAGGGGGTGTAGATATATAATGTCATGGTGTGACCTTGATTTTACCTTTGATCTTGCTGTAGTGACTTGCAAAATCTTGTCCAGACTATATCTCAGGATCTGTAAGGTGTGAAGGCTGATATTTGGTATTAGTTAGGGGCTTAGGTGTGCAGTATCATGGTGTAACCTTGATTTGATATTTGCCGTAGTAACCTTGAACTTAAAAGTCTCCTCTTGGCTATATCTCGAAAACTGTAAGATGTAGGAAGTTTGATATTTGTTAGGGGGTGTAGGTTAGGGGGTGTAGGTTAGGGGGTGTGAGATTTTTAAAATCTCGCGCGATTTTGAAACTACAGTGCGGTATATTAGAGGTTTGCTACAGGGACCCAATGCGTGAAGAGAATAGCTTACACGACCTTAACATACACTAAATATTTGCTGTATCATCGCTAGATGACACGAAGAGTTGTCAATGTGCATGCATGAACTCAACTGTAAGGAATTTTTCTATTGGTCAAGACGTGACCCCTTTCTAATTCTCGTCCCATCAGAATCAAGCACACAGACGTCTTTGGTAGCAGAGAAAAATATTGTGGTTATATGGTAGGCGTTTAAAGGATAAATATGGATGCAAACAAAATTTAAATAAATTGGAAGAGACGTTTAGGTAATACATCCATTAGTGATTTCTTCAAACCCAAGGTGTGCAACACAGATGGAAACAATAATGCTAGCAGTTCAGTAATCAGTAATCCCCCTTTTTATTTTTGACCACCCCCCCCCCCTTTTTTTTTTTTAGACCAAGGGGGGAATCCCCCCCACCCCCTTTCGTCAAAAGCTGGCAACATCTCTGTGGATTGCTGTAACTGATTATTTTTTGTAATTTTACTTAATTGTGCTATTTTTAATGGTAGTGATACTTTTCAGACATTGTCTCTCTTGAACATTATTTTCTCTACTGACATAGTTTGAACTTTTACATAACTGACATCATTTGCTGTGACACTCCCTGATCTTTGTACTGTTTCATTGCTTCTATATCTCTTGGTGTTGAAAACTATTTTGCCGAGCTGTGGGGTACGGGTATCTCCGATGCTGTTTTTTTACCTCTGGCATTCATTGAAACTTATTCATGTTATTCTACAATTTACGCTGCAGTTATCTTAAACTTACAGAACCCAAGTTTTAAATCATTTTGTTGACAGGAATTTCAGGTAATCATCCATTATCTGAATTTGTACTCAATGTCTCTTGCAGTTCTAAGAAAATAAGTAACCTTTGTGTTGTAATTATACTACTAAGCATGTGTGTGGGTCACAAAGTTCATTAGTTTTTTGAAATACATCTTTTCAGGAACCATTGTTGACTACTTGGAATGAAGTTTTAACAAATAAATAAAAAAAGACAACAAAAGGGGCTCATATGCCCAAGTGGTGTCATTAAATTATCTAGAATTTTTTTTTTTTTGTTAACAATCAAGATAATTATTATGTTATATCAAGTAGTCAAAAGGCAATAAGTAAAGATGGGTTTCAATTGAAGAATTGTTTTAGCCAAAACCACATGATTACAAAGAAGGTATTGTGTGATATTTTTTGTAGAAAATATATGAATAAAAACATTTATCAGAGAAAATGTATTTTATTTTTGTAGTTTACCCAGTAATCTTGCAGTCACATTTGCACTTGATAAACATCAGGCATGCAATTGCATTACAGAAATGCCTTGTTAAAATTGTGTGGTTTTGGCAAATTATACATTGAGAAAAACTTCACATTGGCACTATTTTGCATGCCTCGTGTTTTTCATCCATATTTATAAATATTTCTTCTTGCTGAAGGTCATCTTAAGACAGAAGAAAAAATGGAAACATACATCAGATATCTAAGACTGACAGCTTAGTCATATAGGAAATTTAGTGTAAAATTGAAATTTCTTGCCGTAATTGAATTGGTTAAAATATGCATTGGAGAATATATCAGGCAAATTAATGTCTTCACAATTTCTCCTCTGTATTGGACATTGTCGAGGTTATGTACACTGATCTTAATCAGACCATCATTCTTTTGTTTCGACTATTAAGTGGTATTTGGACTTTGTCTCTAATATCTGCTTTTAGTGTTCTTGTGGGTGTTCATAAGTTGCATATTGCCATAAATCCATATTTGGTAGAAATAATCAATAATTACGAGGGGATGCCTGAATGCTTGGTCTCTTGGTTTGGCTACTCTTTGTTTTCTATTCCTATCAGAATTTTTTTGAAGTTTAAACCTACTAATAGAACCTGTTTTTAGATTGAATTAAGGAAATACTTCAGTGAACATATTGGCAAGTTCCCTGATAATTAAGCGGCCCGTCAGGGACGCTTATTTGTTTTCACCGAAGTTCGACTGATCGCCGCCGCCGCCGCAGGATTATGGTCTCCCTTGAATAACTTCTTAGCCTTTCAAATTTTTCTTTCCTTCTTATCTTTCTTTAAAACTATAGGGGCGGGAAAAATTTTGGGGATACTTTGCGCAGACCTTAAGCTTTACTTAAGGTAACCTTAAGCATAAGTCCAAAACACCCCGTCATCGCGTTTCGGAAAAAACCACACACACCTGTGCTGTAAAATTCATCAGGTACATTCTAGACCATATTTCCAAGGTCGGAAAGGATTTTCTTATCAATCGGACCATAGATGCCTGAATAGCAGGCGTTTTATTTTCGTAAATTTTTAAAAAATGGGTACTTGGTCTGTATCTCAAAAACGGTTAGGATTTCGGCGTTTTTGTTGGAATAACTTATTCAGCTACTTTTTGATAATCTTTCACATGCCGAAGTTTTAGCCCTGTATCTGCGATCTTAAGGTCACCTTAATGTCCAAAAAGGGGGTTTTAGCTCTCCAGTTCACTTAGTTTTTCACTTTTTTCAACCAAACTTGGCACATATATCAAGATTCGCCAAAGGAATATTCTGGCTTTATGGTGACCTTAAACTGAAAATGTTAATGGACATATGGCCTGCTTAAAGTCATCAAATTGGAATAAAATCCTCTGGCTCCTTTCTTTTTCATTTTTTTTATATTGAAATTATCACTGGTATTAAAGTAGATAAAAATAATACTTATGGTCACCTTAAACTCTCAGTATGAATGGAGTTGTAGCCACCTTAAAGTGAAATAAGGGGGTTTTCAGCCTCCAAGTATCTTATTGTTCGGCTGACCTCAGTTAACCATTGCACATCTATAAAGGATAGCAAACCAAAGGGTTATCCTGACTTTATGGTGACCTTAAACTGTTAATATAATTTTGGCCTCCCTAAAGTCATAACATTTGAATAAAGCCGTTTGGCTCTTTTCTTTTTCCATATCTAACATTATTGATATTGAAGGGACATTATCATATTATGGTCACCTTAAAGTCACAATATGAATGAAGTTATGGTCACCTTACAGTGAAAAATGAAGTTTCAGCCTCCAGCTATCTTATTGTTCAACTGACCTGAGGTAAACTTCATGCACTTATACAGGATGACAAAAGGGACATTCTCATTTTATGGTCACTTTAAAGTCGCAATATGCATGAAGTTATGGTCACCTTGCAGTGAAATTATGGAGTTTTTAATCTCCAGCTATCATATTCTTCAGCAGAGCTCAGTTAAATTTTGTACACTTTTAAAGATGACATTAGGGACATTCTTATTTTCTTTCCACCTTGAAGTTCCAATACAAGTACAGTCATGGCCATCTTGATGTGAAAATGAGGATTTTCAGCCCCTAACTGATTTACTGTTCAGTAACATCTGTTTAACTTGACATTGATTATAGTAAAGTAAGATTTTGTATAATATTTCACTTAAAATTCCTGTACTTAAGAGGCTTTGGCCATGTTAACATGATAAATATATACTTCTTGCTCCCTCCTCATTTATTTTAACACTTTTTAAAACCACACCTGGCATATGTATACTTAAAAATATTTGTGCTGTCTGGCAAACCTAATCTCTTAGTGTTTATGAAGTTATGACTTTTTCGAATTTATGAAGCACTGAAGTTATGAAGTTTATGAAGTTATGACATTTTCGAATTTATGATGCACTGATGTGGTTATTAACATATTGCAACTGATCAGTGTTCACGTAATATAAATTCCCAATTTTAGGAAGATTAAAAAAAACACATTCTTCTGATTCCATTCTTTTGGAATTGTGGGGATATAACTTTTCCTTTTTGGAAAAAAAGCTTCAATTGATTCAACTTTTGTTTTGTAGAAGGAGTTGATGATCTACCTACTTGCTCACATAGACTATGTAAATTGGTCAAATGTAAACACCTGACTTCTTTCACAATATAAGATGCCTGAAACAAAAAAACACTTTCTCATAAACAGTTTCTCTTGTACAGCATTTTATGTATCTCCAGCTGAGTGGAAATGAATGACTTGTCCCTTTCTTCTTCTCCCCAATTCTTTTTTCTGTGATATCATGGAAAGTATTTCTATGCAGAAAGACCCCCCCCCCCCCCCCCCCCCCAACTCCCCTTTAGTGCACATAAAAAGTAAGTGGGAAAAAAAAAGTCGGAAATGAATTTTTGAAACTTTAATGCATTCAAATTCCTGCAGTCATGCCCTAAATCACTTATAACTTGAAAAGTATTGCGTTCACAGTATTTTGTTAAAACATGTTATTAGGCTACTTTTTCCACAGCTACAACAAGTCCAGTAACTTGTTTGGTCTTAATTTTGTGCATTATTGAAGTGTGGAATGGATCATGATCTCCTACTCTTATTCCTAAGCCTAGATTTTTAATTTCACTTGCTAAATCATTCATAAATATTGCAATATATAAACTCATACTTTTCTTTCCCAATAAATCCAGTAACATTTTTCTAGAGCTATAGCTTGACTTGTTTGTAACTTGATTTTTCTTGTAAGCAATAACTCTGAAGCAAAATCATTAACTTTTGAACAAAAACTCTAAGGCACTTTGGTTCACTGGATTTTATTAGTGGTTTTGTTAAGTTTTTAGTTGAAGCACAAGTTCACTGCATTCAATTAGTGTTTTATACTTAAGTCTGATACTAATGACATTTTGAACAGAAATGTCTGTGGTCAATGTACCCTTTCACTCAAGACCTCTTCTCCGAGAACATTACCAAAGAATGTAGGACATACAGAATCTGGGAAAAAAATGCCTCCTGGACAAAATGCCTCACAAAAAAAATGCCTCCTGGAAAAAATGCCTCCTAGAAAGAATGCCTCCTGGATATTTTGTGACTAGGAAAAAATGCCTCCTGAGGAAAAAAAGTTATTTCAACCTGTAAACATGTTACATATGAACCTATAACGTATAATATCAAAAACATGTTAATGGAAGCCAGGGATGAGCAGCCAGCCAAAACAGTGAGAAGCACCAGCAAAACCTTACAAGAGAAACTTACGTACCTTTGTACAGCTAAGCAAAATGGGTAAAAGACTGTGAGTTTTTGACAGGCATTGGCGACTATAAGACTCAAGTGGAAAAATGAAGATGCCTCTGAAGTTGTAATGTGAACCTGTAGTGTTATAATACTTGAAAGAACTTTTTTTCTTAGGAGGTATTTTTCCTGGTCACAGAATATTCAGGAGGCATTCTTTCTAGGAGGTACATTTCCTAGGAGGCATTTTTCCTACGCATCGGACATACGTTCTTTTGAGAAGTAAATTTCACACCTACAATTTCTCTTCCGTCAAGCTCTGGTTGTTCTTTCATTTGTTAAATATGGTAACATACACAATGCACTAAACTTTACATTTTCTATTCCTTGTGATGCATATCTTGATATCTTTTACGGCTTACTTCACACTTTTTCATCAGGGCCGCTTCGTTTTTGTCAGCAAAAACCTTTTTCTAGTTAGTAATACTTACAATAAGAATAGTGTTGTTACACTTTACATACTATACACAATCTTGGCTGCCTTAAACTAAACCTACAAGCTAACAGATGAAAAGTGAAACACTGAAGATTTTATTCTGGTCATGGCACCACTCACCCAGTTGTTTTTATTTTTTAATGCAACTTGGCTGATCTAAAATTTTAAAATCTAATCCCTGAACAAGAACCTTAAAGTTGTGAATTGTTTTCTTTCATTATTTACTACTATAATTCTTATATACTGCATACTGGTACCTGAGGTTTTGGATGCTAAAGGACTTCTCAGAAGGCCTTGTTGTCATTCTTTAAGCATTTCAGATTTGGACATTTCACTTCCACATTCAAGGTCTTATAGCGCCATCAGTCAATCGGGCATACCTATGTATTTGTCAGTTTAAGGTAGCACAGAAATTAAAAGCATGTAAATTGTAGGCATACTTTACTAGTGTTTTATGCAGATAACCAGGATTCCGGCTAATTATGTCCACCCCACTGGGGGGTGGACATACAGTAGAACCTCGATTATCCGAACCCCATGGGAGACATACATTCCGGCCGGATAATCGAGGGGTTCGGATAGATGAAGGAAACCGAAATTCACGGTCTATGGGTTACAGAGTGGGCGATAATTGAAGAATTGTCGTTTTTATGCAATAAATATACGTTGGTGGTCATCGATAAAATAATTCAATATATTTGTGTCATATAATATAAGTGACCCTTCAATTGTCGCTTATTTGCTCCATATCTGTGGATATTGCATGTATTATTGTTTAAATATTACGCGGATTTGAAATGATTGCGTTCGGTTGGTACATGAATGTGGACGTTTTAATTTTAGATAAACATTGTTATGCATTTTGTCATTTGGAAAACTCCGGGAGATTTATTTATTGTAAAACCCAAAGCGAACACGCCTTCAGTGATAGGTGTGTTTGGTTGGTAATGCATTGAGGACGTCTCTTCTTTTGATACACGTCAGTTAGCGCATTATCAAAGAAGTTGTGTAGCAGGGTTGTGTAATTGAATTAATCCCTCCCCTATTGTAACAATGGTGATAAAGATGAAAGAAGTTAGGCGTCTCTGTGAATGGTACATTTTACAAAGCACTACAATTCATCGTTTACGAGACTTTGTAAAATCTTGTATTATCGCTCACGCTTGACCGTGTATTATATGTAGGGAGACATCATTTCGGTTCGGTTAATCCGGAGATTCGGATAATAGAAGGTCGGATAATCGAGGTTCTACTGTATTATTTTTGCTTTTTCCGCCGTCCGGCGTCCCACTTGGTTTCCAGACATTTTAGGCAACAGTTCTTATCCTATCTTTACCAAATTTGGCATGCAGGTTTATTGGGTTAATAGCTTGTATGGGATTGCTTTTGGTGACGATAGTTCTATAGCTAACTGAGTAATAGCTACTTTGCTACTTTTGAGTAGCTCTTTGGTTTCCAGACATTTTAAGGAATGCTATTAAGCCTAGCTTTCTGAAATTTGGTATGGAGGTTCATTGGGTTAATAGGTTGTATGGGATTGCTTTTGGGGGGAATTGCTTCATAGATGAGTGAGTAATTAATTAAATAAATGAGTAATTGGCTATTTTGAATACTGAAAAAGGCAAATGTGCTCATATCTCCTAAACCGTGCGAGATAGAGCGATTTCGTCGAAATTTTCGACCCACAGGGTGTCTGAGGAATGTACTCTTTGCAATTTTCCAAAAATTTTCCCCTGCCCAAAAATGGCAGCCATTTTGAATTTTCGAATTTTTGCCAAAAATGGCAAAACACAAATTTGCTTCTATCTCCTTAACCGTGCGGGATAGAGCGATTTCGTCAAAATAGTCGACCCACAGGGGATATAAGGAATGTACTCTGCGATTTTCAGAAAATTTTCCCCTCCCCAAAAATGGCAAAACACAAATTTGGTTCTATCTCCTTAACCGTGCGAGATAGAGCGATTTTGTTGAAATTTTTGACCCACAGGGTATCTAAGGAATGTAATCTTAGTGATTTTCAAAAAATTTTCCCCTCCCCCAAAATGGCGGCCATTTTGAATTTTCGAATTATTGCCAAAAATGGCAAAACACAAGTTTGCTTCTATCTCCTTAACCGTGCGAGATAGAGCGATTTCGTCGAAATTTTCAACCCACAGGGTATCTAAGGAATGTACTCTTTGGAATTTTCAAAAAATTTTCCCCTCCAAAAATGGCGGCCATTTTGAATTTTAAAATTTTTGCCAAAAGTGGCAAAACACAAATTTGCTTCTATCTCCTTAACCGTGCGAGATAGAGCGGTTTCGTCGAATTTTCAACCCACAGGGTATCTAAGGAATGTACACTTTGCAATTTTCAAAAAATTTTCCCCTCCCTGAAAATGGCGGCCATTTGGATTTTTCGAATTTTTGCCAAAAATGACAAAACACAAATTTCCTTCTATCTCCTAAACCGTGCGAGATAGAGCGATTTCGTCGAAATTTTCGACCCACAGGGTATCTGAGCATTGTACTCTTTGCAATTTTCCAAAAATTTTCCCCTCCTCAAAAATGGCGGCCATTTGGATTTTTCGAATTTTTGCCAAAAATGACAAAACACAAATTTGCTTCTATCTCCTTAACCGTGCGAGATAGAGCGGTTTCGTCGAATTTTCAACCCACAGGGTATCTAAAGAATGTATTCTTTGCAATTTTCCAAAAATTTTCCCCTCCCCAAAAATGCGGCCATTTTGAATTTTCGAATTTTTGCCAAAAATGGCAAAACACAAATTGGCCTTAACCGTGCAAAATAGAGTTATTTCGTTGAAATTTTCGACCCATAGGGTATCTAAGAAATGTACTCCTTTTGCCAAAAATGGCGGCCATTTTGAATTTTCAAATTTTTGCCAAAAATAGAAAAACAGGAATTTGCTTCTATCTTCTTAACCGTGCAAGATAGAGTGATTTCGTCAAAATTTTCGACCCAACCAATGCAAAAAGGCATGAAGCTGAAATAATTTACATGTACACTAATAAATATTTAAGCATCATTGATATATTTTACAAATGAAACAGGGTCTTGTAAGACTACTGTACAATTTTGGCAAAAGGTTCATGGGGTGGACATTACACATGATAATGTGTGTTCTTCTATGCTATCCTCTTTCTATTCATATGTCGCAGCTACTATCAACAGGGCATCCTATTTCTAGTTCAATTTTGAAGGAGGACTCACCACTCCTTCAGAAGGAGCACAGTCTCTTTCCTTTCACAGATGCTTCCCTAAAGGGTTGGGGTGTTCACTTGAAGCATCTACTCCCAGGAAGAGTCAAGGCTCCGCATAACATTCTAGAGCTAAATGCAATCTTGTTAGCTTAAAAGTGATTCAGAAATCAGCTTCTGAATCAAAATCTGTTGATTTCCTCAGACAATTTATTAGTGGTTGCCTATATAAACAACCAGGGAGGCATCCACTCTCAGCTAATATGTACCTTTAATCTGAAGAATCGTGGTTTGGGCGAATGCCAGGATGATTCAGATTCAGGAAGTGCATCCCAGGGAATCTCTATGTTCTAATAGATTCCTTGTCCAGAGAGATAAGGTGTTTCAAACCAAAAGGGCTATGAATCATCAGGATTTCAATCAATTAGCTATTGCTGGCATCAATCAGTGGTTGATGTGTTTGCAACAAAGATGAATCACAAGCTTCCTATGTAGGTCTCCTGTCAGGCTTGGTAAACAGATGCTTGAACATCTGTTGTGAAGGTCTGGACTGACATGTGTTTTGGCCTTGGTGCTGCTGGTGATGCAAAAGGTGTATGTGTCTCATGTCCCAGCCAGTCAGGCTTGGGAAACCGATGCATTGAAAGTCTCTTGGGAGGGTCTGGTCAGTTATGTGTTTTGTCGACTGGTCATCATCCCTCAGGTGATTCAACAGATGACCACCTACAGGTGCAGAATCATCATGATTGTACCAGGGTGGCCAGGGATGTTTTGGTTTTGGGATCCGATGAATCTGTCCACAAAACTCTTTCTAACACTTCCATTGTGGGTGAATCTGTTGACTCAACCATTCAGCAACAGACTTCACAACAATCTAGCTTACTTGAATCTTCATGTTTGGCATTGGGAGTCAGTCATGAATATTCAGGAAGATTTCCTGAGGAAGGGGTGAAACAATTAAGGAGCCTTAGGGGTACTCCTCAAGGAGAATCTGTGAATCAATTGGTCTATTTTGGGGAGTGGTGTGAAGAGAGCCAGGTATATATCTCAGACCCCACTATTCCAGATGGAGCGAATTTCCTGGACTACTAGTTTAAGGAAAACATCCTAATACCATCTACTATTGCAGGCTATAGAACAGCAATTGCAGATGGTTTGGGGCTTAAAGGGTCAAGAAGTGTCTAAAGGTCTTGAGATGAGTAAGACGATTAGCAACTTTTAGTAAGAGATAAACCAATAGCTTTGGATTTTGTTATTGGTCCCACATGCTCTTATCAAACAACCTTTGAGCTTTTGAGGAAGGCCTCCTTGAGGTTATAAACTTTCAAGACAGTCTTTCATCTTGGCTTCAGGTAAAGGAGTGACATTAGTTGTAAGGAGAATTGGTCACAAGTAACTCTGGCCCATTAACTGCCTGTTTTGGCCAAGAACCAGTTGGCTTCAGATGGGCCTACTGTAGTTAAGCCGGTGGTCTTAGTCTCTGGGGACTACAGATTCATGGTAAAGGAGTGACATTCATGCTTGGACATATTCTTCCCTTAGTTTTAAGGAGAATTGGTCACAAGTAACTCAATTGCCCGAACCAGTTGGCTTTGGATGGGCCTACTGCAATTAAGCCTGTTGTCATGCCAGCTCCAAGCATCTTGGGACAACAGTTTGACTCAATATGGGTCTGTCTGTCCTGTTAGGGGTTTGATATATATTTGGATGAGACAAAGGTTTGGATAGAACAAAATGTTTGTTTTGCTGCCATTAAGAAAGTTTCTTAAAAGACTTATCTCTTGGCAACTATTTCATCTTGATTAAGTTTATCTAGCTTATAAGATGTTCGTTTTTAGTCTCATCAGTGGTGTTAGACAAAAGCTATTGATGTATGTTTTGATAGCATCTTTAGTTTTATAGGTGATTTCCTAATATGAGTTTTTGATACATGTTATTGGAAATTCCATTGTATGTTTACCAATTTCTGTCTTGAAGACCTCATAGGGTCAGATTTGAAATTGGGTCCTACAGTTTATGCTTAGCATTTTGTTTTTTTATAAGTATGTGTTTGATACTTATATTTGTACATTTGCAAGTTGTGGCTGGTATGTCTAATGCTGGATGTATTTGTATTAGACATCAATGTTGCCTTAAACCTGACTTGGGAAGGACTAGGCATTGTGCTGATGACACTTGCTGGTTGGTTTGACCTTGTCTTGGGGTCGGATGTTACAATGTAGATGGTTTATCTATTTATGACATCCAATTGCAGCAACAACAGTGTCGGCATTTGTGAGAACTACAACTACATACTGCCATTTTTTGGGGGGTGGGGGGTGGTATTGTATATTTTTGAATTTTGGAAGTTTATATCTTCATTAATGCCAGTAAATTTCTTTGAAAAGTTCTCATGATGTTTAGATGTAGGTTAGGTAGTGGTTTTCTTTAAAAGAATTCCCTCCTTCCTACAAGGCTGGATTCAGCTACTGTTAGGAAATGGTAAGGGTATTTCGCTATAAAATTGGAAAATTTAATAGTAATTACAATTTTTATTAGAAATACTTACAATTTCCTAACTCATGGATTTCCCTCCCACCTCCCCGCAAGTCATTCTTTTACTTGCAACAAAAATAATGAGGTAAACAATGTGGGAGGATGGACTACTGTAACCCAGTGGCTTGGTTAAGGTTGTTCTGTAACCTTAAAAATCGCATCTCTGCGTTGGCCATTGGGTTGGATTGCTCCAACAAATAGCTACTGTTAGGAAATGGTAAGTATTTCTAATAAAAATTTAAATTACTATTAAATTTTCCACATTTCTATGTTTTATAAATGTAAGTTGTCAAATACAACCTTCATGGTTGGTGATCACACCTAAATATAAGGGGGTCGCCCAACACTCTGAACATAAGACATATCATGGAGACCTGTCTTATAAAGTCTAAGGAATGTTTGAAATAAACTTACACTTTAGGGAATGGATATGCTATTTTTTTGCTTCAAACTATAAAACTTGGAGTATTTATGATATGCAAAAGCCTTAATAACTATTCTCAACCTTGTATTAGTAAACCTTTTTAGAAAGCAAGGGATGTGCTATTTTTGCTTCCAAATACAAACCTCGGAGTATTTCTGATACCCAAAGGCCTTAACAACTATCTCCAACCTTGTATTAGTAAACCTTTTTAGTGCACATGTTTATACTCCGTTCCATAAGTTTATATGGTTTAAATCAATTTCACTACTTCATTGTAAGAACGTTATAGTAGATATTATTACACCTGGCCAAAGTTTAATGGTATGCAACGGTATAAAGTCTAATATAGTAATACTAGATTAATTTCAAGGGAAAGGTACACATATATTTAGTGAACCAGCTCATGCAGGCATGATTTTAAGGTAGGATTCAGCAAAAATGAGAGTTACTTGGAATATATGATCTGGGTCAGGTTAACTGCAGAAAAATAAAGGGTTGATTTCACCTGCCAGACAGAAAGTAGAGCACCCTGGCTTGTCTGTATCAACCTTCCGACCTGGGGTCATGCTGGTTCCTGTAAGATTGAACTTAAAAGCCAAAGGACAAGCCCTAGAGGCACAATAGACTAGGTGTGTCTAAATGCAATAAGCTGTAGTATCGACCCAATAAGACTACAGAACTCCGTATGACCAGACTTGCAGTCGGTACTGCCAGTCCAGTTTTGATGCAGCAGTCTGGGTAAAAGAAGAATCAAGTGCCGACCAATCAACAAAGTGAAAACTAGGTCAACACTGAATATTTGGATCCCATCATGTGACCAGACTACAACATGGACATTTTTGTTTTTTAATTATGGTTTTCAGGTTTGGGCTTTAAAATTAAAAGCATATAAAAATGCATTAACCTATTTCTGATTCTGATTACATGACAGACATAGCCACTTAAAATAGAAAATTTCCATTTAAAAAGCATTGCATCCTAATTAAACAAGCAGAGGGGGGTGTTCTGAAAAACATGTCACATGGAACAATGGCAACCCTCTTTCTTGTTCCTGGCCTTTATACTCCAAATTCGGACCTCTTGGAAAGAGTACATTTATCTTCATTGGTCTGTATCTCAAAATCGGTCAGGATTTCGGTGTTTTGTTGGAATAAGTTATTCAGCTACTTTTTGATAATCTTTCACATGCCAAAGTTTTAGCCCTGTATCTGCAATCTTAAGGTCACCTTAATGTCCAAAAAGTGGGTTTTAGCCCTCCAGTTCACTTAGTTTTTCACTTTTTTCAACCAAACTTGGCATATAAATTAACATTTACCAAAGGATTATCCTGACTTTATGTTGACCTTGAACTGTTAATATAATTGGAGCTCTGGCCCCCCAAAAGTCATAAAATTGAAATAAAGCTGTCTGGACCCTTTCTTTTTCCATATTTAACGTATATTGATACTGAAGAAAAGGAGACTCTTACTACCTTATGATTTAAATATTAATGATGTTATGGCCATCTTAAACTTAAAATGCAGGGGTTTTCAGTCCTTAGTTCAGTTAATGATTAAATTTTTAAAATGAAACTTGGCACATTTATAAAGGTTGGCAGAAGGTACATTCTCATTTTATGGTCACCTTAAAGTCGCAATATGAATGAAGTTATGGTCACCTTACAGTGAAAAAAGGAAGTTTTCCGCCTCCAGCTATCTTATTGTTCAACTGACCTGAGCTAAACTTTATTCACTTACAAAGGATGACAAAAGGGACATTTTTACCTTGCAGTGAAATTATTGAGTTTTTGATCTCCAGCTGTCATATTATTCAACTGACCTTAGTTAAATTTTGCACACTTATTAAAGATGAAAATCGGGACATTCTTATTTTCTTTCCACCTTGGAGTTCCAATAAAAGCACAGTCATGGCTATCTTGAAGTAAAAATGAGACACAACTTGACACATTGATTAAGATTAAGGAAGACTTTTAATGACCTTTTTACTTAAAATTCCTGTATTCAAGAGACTTTGGCCAACTTAACATAATAAATATGTAGTTTTTGCTCCCACCTCATTTAAGACTTTTTAAAACCACACCTGCCACATGTATACTTAAAACAAAATTTCTGTTATCTGGCAAAGCTAACCCCTTAGTGTTTTTGAAGTTGTGGCATCTTCGAAGAAAAAAAAATGAGGTATTTAGCATGCAGTGATGTGGTTATTAATATATTGCAGCTGATCAGTGTTCATATAATATAAATTCCCAATTTTAGGCACATTAAAAAATCCCACATTCTTCTGATTCCATTCTTGTGGAATTGTGTGGATATGACTTTTCCTTTTTGGGAAAAAAGCTTTAATTAATTCAGCTTTTGTTTAACAACAGGAGTTGTTGATGTAGCAACTTATTCACATACACTATGTAAATTGGTCAAATGTACAGACTTCTTTCAGAAGATAAGATGACTGGAAAAAAAACACTTTATCATAAACAGTTTTTCTTGTACGGTATTTTATGTATCTCCAGCTAATTGAAAATAAAAGAGTTCTCTTTTTTTTCCTCCAACTCTGTATTTGCTTTTGTGTGATATCTATCTGGAGGCAGATTCACTCACTGATGCCCCACTGTGCTTTGTGTGTTAACATCTGTGTATTACATAATGTGTCTGTACACTGAGTGAAAAGGTTGATAAGAGATATCAGGATGTATTCATTTCTTTTCATTAAGGGATATGCCTACAGTAAAATCTTTTTGGGGGTAAACAATTTAAACAAGGACATTTATCTTTAGGTTCATGGAAGCAGAGCCTTGTGGAAAGAATGCCTTGTCTGTTTTGAGAGAATGGAAAAAGCCTTAATAATATGTAAAATCCTTGGGCTTTCATGATATTCAGATATAGAGTCATGTGTGAATTAAAAATATTAACGATAACATCAGACAAGATGAATTTGCGTATTTTTTTGATAATGGAACAATAAAGGATTTCACAAATACGATTATCTTAAGCATATTTATCTTATAAAAATATTAATGCCTCAAAGATATTAAGGCTGAAACGATTAGCAAATTTTGGTAGCCGGGTAGTCACTTGCATTAACTGTCGACTAATTGATTAATTGTTTCTGACGTTTAGCATGTATGAGAAATACCGAAAACGTGTGTTCCGGATGGTTCCTGATGTAAACAAACAAAATGGCGGATCGCGAGATGCTTAAAAGCAAACAATTCACCAGATTATTGGATAATTGGCCAATAATGTAATATTTTGATATTTTAAAAATAAAATGTATATAAAATGCTTTAATTTGATACGTTTTAAGGTCTTAACTCGAGATACTCATAGTTCCAACAATCGCGTAAAATCCGCTATATGGGGATCTATAAGGAAAACAATTAACCGATTTCATAACATTGGCGTCGACTAGTGCTTTGATAACCTACTAATCGACTAGTATGAATAATCGTTTCAGCTTTAAAAGATATACAACATATGAATGTCCCTATCTATAGCTAATTATAGTTTACTACAGTGTATCTTTATCATTATAAATCTAGGATTAAATATCTCCTGGAAAAAAATTTATGATCCCAAATTTACAGCAAAAATGATGTATTCTTTTCATAAAATATACCAATCTATGAAACACAATAAATCTCACATTCTGCTTACAGTCTAATACTGCAACTGATACAGTTTTTAGATAATCCACTTTTCCATTAGATACAAAACACAGTCAAGCTTACCTTCGTACAGTCTCATACCACAACTACTACAGCTTTATTAACTCAAGTCTCCATCCGGGCCACTCATTTTTATTAGCAAAAACCTTTTTCTAGTTAAGATTGTACCATACTCTGTTTCTTGCTTTGTTTTAAAAATGTTTTACAGAACAGTTTATATAAGGCCAGACACATATTATGATTTTGTTCTGTCTCTTATTCCTTTAAGTTGTCTCCAGTAGAAAGTCTAGAAGATTTGGAGAAAAGCCTGTGGAAAAAATGAAAGCAAAGCAGAAAAATGTTGAAAAGACAGTAGCAGACAGTGATTCTGATGATTCAGAAGTGGAAAAAAATTCTAGTAAACAGAAAAACAAAAGTAAAAAGTCGGCACAAAAATCCACACATTCCAGTAGTAGAAAAAAGAAAGTCGTGGATGATAGCATTGACAGTGATTCGGAGGATGAAAAGCCCAGTTCAAAGAGAAATGGTAAAAAGAAAGGAGGTAAAACAGCGAAACAGAAAAGGCGTAAAGGTGAGAGTGAGGCGAACGAGGATTCATCCAAAGAAAACAGCGAGAATTCCACAGACTATGACTCAGAACTGGAGAACGATATTGAGAAGCTTGCACGTGCTCCTGTAAGTATGCTTTGAGCTTTGTATTCAACATTACATTCAGTAAAATAAGTCTCAAATAATTGACCATACTAGCTGGTTAGTTGTCGGCTAATGCCGGTTACTACCTGGCAATCAAATTTTACCAACCATTTCAGTTTTAGTATAAATGTAATATTCTGCAGTGCATTTGGTGTTAAAGCAGCCTGGAAGTTTGTGGGTTTCCTCTTTAGTTCCACCTGTTAACAAGCCAGATTTGTATTTATTTGTAAATTAGAAGGTTCCAGTTGCATCATGACAATTTGTACTTCTGTAAAATATAAATATATAACCTGGTAAAAGTTATATTTTAAGACTACTTATGAGCAAACCTAGCTTGAAGCTTCCAATACAGCCAGCTGCACACTGTGATTTGATATTGAAGACCGTTGAAAATGCCACTAACCATTCGTGAACAGTAGTCTGCCACCCGCCTCTGCATTCTAATTCTGATAACACTTTTACAGCACTTAGTCTGCATCGAAAGACATACTCGTAAGTGCTTCAGGCGCAAAAAAGGTCTTGAATTAAAGCTCCAGTGACATTAAAAAGGGTTAAGCACTGCAGAGAAACCCCATATGTATGAAAAACACCGGAGGTGAATATGCTTTGAAAAGGTTGTCATTTAAGCTTCTTTTTGAAAGAGCAAAGCGTAGTGGCTGACTGGATGCTATCGAGCACATTATTCAAATCTTTTGGATAGTGGTGTCATCACGAGCAGCGATATCGCGAATTCACCAGAGATGGAAAAAATTGATGATAATTGAGGATTAATGATCATCCGTGATGCATCCGATAAACTTTATTTAACCATCAACTTTAGCTTATTTTTGAAGGGATTTAATAAAAATATGAAGAAATATTCATATAATTTTTACTTTCATGCACTTTTGTGGAAGTAAAAAAAATACAAGTTTTGTTTACTTTTTATTGCTTCAAATGTAACAAAGTCTAATTTATTACACTAATTTATTAATGCTCACTTATTTAAAGAGCAGATATAGATTTAATTTGTGAAACGATGGCACCATGATATCGCTCACGTTTTTTTTTACAGTATTGCGACCATAATTTCCCCAGACGATAACACCACTATTTTTGAAGCTGAAAAGGAACTACTTGGTAGATGTATGTACTAATGGAAAAAAACTGCATAACCTCCAAATCTTCACCATCCATCTGACTTCTTGTGTTATATCTAGAATAGATTAGACAGAAACTTGTCACCAATATGTCACTGTTTTAAATGCAGTGTTCAACCAGTAACCAGTGCACTTTGCAAAGTATAGGAGCTAAGTTGGCATATGCTGTTTTGTTTGTTACAATCCTGGATATATAAAACTTGGCCACTTGCAGAGGTTAATACTAGTGACTCCAAAACAAGTGGTCACAATACTAAAGCCAACTGTTTACAAGAGCATTTGCAAAAATACATTTTAACTGAGACTGTGGACTCGTGAAGATAGAAAGATGCCTAATGTGAATTTGTTAGTAGAAAGTAGCCGTAAGTAGAAATATGCAAAATTTTGTGGGTTTTTTTTCCGTGTCCTATGAATTAGGGCCTGCTGTCTTGAAGTGTCTTCCTTTGGTTTGCCCTCGTGGTATGTGGTTCATAAATCTTGCTATTTTTCCAACAGCAATTTCAGCCTAAGAAAGGCAAGAGTAAAAAAAAAGAAACACCCGACAGTGAAAATGAGGAGACAGATACCAAGAAGAAATCTACAAGCAAGAAAGGTAAAGTAAGAGTGTAATGAGTTGGCTATGATAATGTCAACGCATGTACATGCAACAGTTAATACCATAGGTCAGTGCTACAAGAAGGTAATGTAAAAAGTTGGCAAAAAAAGTTTAAAATCAGTTAAATTGCAAGGAAAAGTTCTAGTTGCAAAAAAAAAAACAGCAATTTAATCACTATGTCACCTCAGTGCCACCATGAT
Source organism: Sabellastarte sp. h YS-2021 (assembly GCA_964017235.1). NCBI lineage: Eukaryota > Metazoa > Annelida > Polychaeta > Sabellida > Sabellidae > Sabellastarte > Sabellastarte sp. h YS-2021. The sequence goes on from OZ024927.1 coordinate 110,444,311, forward strand.
TTAAATTCTAAAATTCTAATAGTATTTTTATAGTGCTTAATCTCCATCTAAAGACAGACTCTAGGCTCACCATACAAAAAAGCAGAACACTATAATCATTATAATTAAACACTTTTCACCATTTTCTAATGAGTTTCTCACTGCAACAAGATTTCTTGTATTTATTTTCTGTCAGAATTTGATTGAACTTGTACCTGCCTTTGGAAGCTGTTTTCACTCTTCATTTTGATTTCATATTTTAATCTGATTAATTTTGTCCGATATGCACAGTGCTGATGTTAATTCTAATCATCTTATGTCAATCAACAAAATTGTTTATTGTGAGAGGCGATTTTTTTTTTGTAGTTTAAATGTAGTTTAAAGGTTCTTCAAAGGCTATATTTATGCCGACGGCCATATTTATGAATTTACAGAGAAAAGTAAGCCTCAAAAAGGTCGTAAGGAGCGACTTGAGGAATTGAGTTCTGAGGAGGATGTAATCTTAGAAGAGGAAGAAGAGGATGAAATGGAAGAGGAGGAAGATGATATACAGGTAAATTAACATGTGACAGAGAAACCCAGGTAAATTACAGGTGTTAGGAGGAAAATCCAAGTAAATTACTGGTGTGATGAGTAGTGTTAGGAATCTGTCTGAAAAATCAGAATTGATTAATTGGCAATGGTTAAGAGTAGGGCTGTGAACGAGTACTCGAGCCTTGATAGACGAGTCGATCTTTGCTAGTACTCGAGTCCATTTTAAATCCTCAGTTACTAGCGAGGTGTTGTATTATCGCCCACGTAATGAAACGCTTGTGTAAAATATGCCACATTTCAGCATTTCCATCATATAATATCAATTAAAGTTGTTATTTTCGCTTGAAAACGTTTTATTTACTCCATATTCTATAATATCTGGTCAAATAGAAGACGTTTTTCTTCAAAAGTTTCCTTTCTGGAACCGAATATTTGTTTACAGAAGACTTATAATGGTAGCTACTAAATCTTGCGGTTACTCGAATTCGGGCCGGTTGTGAGAGGGTGAGTACTCGATGCCGTTTTTCAGCACCCGCCCCAGCCCTAGTTAAGAGCGATTAAAGATTATAGGGTGTAGCCATTACAAATAAGTTGCGTGATTGCTTGTGGATAAAACTTCGACTCAACATTGAGCCCTGGTGAAGTTTAGTATCCACCTTGACATGAAACGACATTCAATATGGTGCCTGCCATAAACAAAAAAAAGATAAATAAAAAATATTGATGAAATTTGCCTTGTTCGGCAAGTGTCGACTGCTCGTTCGCATCCCTATTTTAGATTGTAATTGTTCTTCTGCTTGTTTATCATAACTCAAAGACAGAAAGTTCTTTATATTTTTTCATATTACACACTATGTACTTTTGGAAAGTAACAATAATGTGTTTTTAAATCAAGATAATTTATTTCAGTATAATATATTATTACAAAAAAAGTGCAAATTAAGGATGTATTATTGTAGTAATAAATACTGAGTGTGAGGGCGTTTGTTACAGGATATACGCCCGGCAAAAATTCCAAATAATGCCAGAGCGCCGTTAGGCGTTTATCCTGTAACAAACGCCCGAGCATGAGGTATTTATTACTATTATAAAGACCGGCCTATCTGGTTTCAAGAAACATGCCTTTATTTTGATGAGGTGAAACGAACAAGGACGCCGCCATATTGTTTTGAATGCATGGTCGCTCTCGTAAAGGCAGACAATCTTACTACCGACACACAATCGAGCAGTTGAAACAACACTTCCTTTTCTAAGCGGGCTGTTATTGGAGGTTTTACTCTGTGCTAATTCTATGCGTACAGACGGATTTTCGTTCACTGCGCACTTCCGGTCTTTATAATTCAGGATAAAGTAAACAGATATTTAGACTATATACTTTTTAGAATTTTTACCCCTTTAAAGGCTGTTTGGGTATTGTTTTCATTCATGGTGGCGGTGAGAAAAAATATCTTGTCCTGGTTGTATCTCAGAAACTCTGAGGTATAGAAAGTTCATACGTAGTGGGGACAATGGTTGGGTGGTGTATATGTGCAACGTCAACCTCTCAGTGAAAGTGTGTATGACTTGGTTAAAATCCCAAAGGACTCGCTATGGAAAATTAACCCAGTCCAAGTCTGACCAAGTGTAAGGAAGTGACAGAGAGGCAGCTCTGGATTTTGGATAAGTTTCAGTTTTTGAAGAGCCACATAAAAGGAAGGGCCTCAGCAAGTCCTCCAGATTTAAGTTGCATGTGACCTTGATTTGCCTTTGACCTTGCCGTAATTTATGGGGTCATTTTGCTGTTGGATTGATTGTCTTGTTTTAATACTTTGCCTGTACGTACATTCTCTCTTTAAAAGCTATTTCTCCTGCGCCTTTCATAATTTACACTGTCTGTTCTAAAAGTCCAGACCTTTATAGTGTGTCACCTATTCTTTGTCTCATGGTGTCCAATGCTACTTTGCCAGGGTGTGGGGTACAGACCTCTCTTTATGTTGTCTTTGGTTTGTTCGTTTAGAAAATAACTCGTAAAGTTATGGGCAGATTTTGATGAAATATTGAGGAAATGTTGACAATGGCACAAGGAAGAGATTTGATTTTGGTGGTTAGCCAGATCACCATCTGGATCCAGGGATTTTTGAAGGGATATTTTAGCATTGTGTGATAGGGCCATTTTCAGTATATGGGTATAGACCTTCAAAATAAATTGTCAGATTGCTTGACAGATATACAGGACACTCCCGCGCTAGTGTCTAGGGCAGGGTCGGTAGCAGATTTTCCATTTTTGTATCCCAGTGTTAAACCGCACCGATTCCAGGATACAAAAAAAAATTGTGTTCTAGCATATCCCCAATCAAATAGGCCCACTAACAGGAAGTAAACAAAACATGGTAGTTGTTCCGAAAGAAACTGCTTTTAAAGTGCAAAAATATATATATATAAATAATAATAAAGGTTTATAATTTCTTCAGATTTGAGGTTTGTTTTCAATATTTTTTGTTTGCTTACAGTATTATATACTGACATTAGTAAAGTAGTTAGTACAGTGTCATCACATTGTTCAACTGGATTGGTCTCGATACCGAGATGTCAGTGTTACCGACCCTGCCCTACTAGTATCTATAATATACATAAGTTTAATCTGGATCCTAGCAAAATTATGGACACTAAGATCCAGAGCAGTAAAAAGTAGGGATGGAAATGTGATGCTTGGCTTTTCTAGTTTTGAATATTTAGTCTTCATTCTGTTTTCCTTGATAACTTTACAGACTGCGGGTGAGCGTGCATTAGCGGAGTTGGAACGAGGTCTGGACATCCCCTCTGATTACGATGATGAAGAAAAAGCTCGACAAGATCTACTTGCTGATGATTCTCCACAGTCCTCCGACTCAGGTGAAGTTATCTTTTTATTGCGTTTATATATCCTATCCAATGGACAATTGGTTTACCGGTCGGCATGACCGGTCCTGCCAAATGCCAGAAAAAGACGTCCTGTATATACTACCGGTCACGGAGTGTGCATTCGCTAGGTGGCACATTGTACTTCCTTCAGCAGGGAAAGAAAGGTTGTGGCAAGCCTTCCACTTTCTCACACAAACCGGCCAAGGGTTCTAAACCACGTAAATGACAATTACTGTGTAAAGTGTGTTACCGGACCGAAGGACTGTGTTTGTGCATCCGGTCAGATAGGTTTGAAGCCTTCACCAGTTATGGCTGGAAACAGGGACTTGACCAGCAAGAGCGAGACTGTAAATTTACTTGTGAAACCTTGTGTTGCAAATGCTCATTCTGTTATCGGGTTGCCACAAAGGAAAGGCGCAAGTCCCAATTATTGTCACAATTAGACAGAAATAAAATATGTGAAAGATGTTTCCTGTGTAGGTCACTTGAGCTCTGTAAATCTTGTCACAAATGTCCCAACTGTTGCCATAGATCTACCTGTGGGGCCAGACTGCACTAGTTTTGGGAAAAATGGGAAGCCCTGGGGGAGAGTCCCAAGGTAGTAACAGCACTCCGAGAGGGCTCCCTTCCAGTTCAGATCCAACTTAACTAGATCACCAACTGTCATAAGCAACTATGTCAACCCTCACAAAAACCTCCACCTTTTGGAGGTCCTGTATCAGCTGGTGAACAAAAATGCAGTGGAACCGGTAGCAAACCAAGAATCCCTGGGGTTTTACAACCGGCTATTTTTGGTACCCAAACCCAACAACCGGTGGAGACCTATCTTGGACCTGAGCACCTTGAACACCTTCCTAAACACAGAATCGTTCAACATGGAGACACCAGAGACAATAAGGACCTCCCTACAGGCAGGGGAATGGGTCACCTCCATAGATTTCAAGGACGCATACTTCCACATACCAATTCACAATCAGTCCAGGAAGTACATGCGTTTTCATGTCCAGGGGTGGTCCTACCAGTTCAAAGCACTACCCTTTGGCCAGCACCCATGGAGTTCATAGTGGTGGCCAAAGAGGTCAAACTAATGGCTTTACAGAGGGGTATAAGAATCCACCAGTACCTAGACGACTGGTTTGTGAGAGCCACATCCCACCAAACTTGTCTCCAGCATACACAGACCTTGCTAGCTCTTTGTCGAGAACTAATTTGGCTGGTGAACAAGGAAAAGTCAGAACTGGTTCCAAAACAGGTTTTCAACTTCATAGGTTACCAGTTCGACCTGAGAGAGGGCAAGGTCAGACCCACACCAGAGCATTGGCAGACCTTAACAGACAAGATTCAGTCAACACTGTCCGGTGTGTCTGGTCCGGCAGTTCATGTCCCTCATAGGTTTACTCACAGCAACAGAAAAGCAAGCCCACCTAGGTCAGCTCCATATGAGAAAAACAACTGGAGGGTCCCAGAATCACTGGAAAAGGTGATACCAGTTCCCAGGTCGCTCCACCCTCACTTAAAATGGTGGCTGGAGGAAAGCCATGTTCTACCAGGTCAACCATTACACCCTCTAAAGCATGCTCTGCAGATCTTTACAGATGCATCAAAAGAAGGGTGGGGTGCCCAGTTAAATTAACTTACTGCAAGGGGAACCTGGTCCCTTCCAGAAAGCAAGTTGCACATAAACCAGCCGAAGCTGAAGGTGGTCTTTCTGACATTAAAAGTGTTGAACGACCTCGTTTTCAACAACATAGTTCTGGTGGCCACAGACAACAGTGGTTGTCTATATAAACAAAGAGGGGGTGGGGTGGGGTGGTGTCAGGCCCTCTGTGTGGCCTTCTGTGGAGAATCCTAACCTGGTGCACTTAAAACTCGACACATCCCAGGCCGGCTGAATGTAACAGCAGACAAGCTATCCAGGCTAGGTCAGACCATCCATCCAAAGTGGTCTCTTCACCCAAAGGTCTTCCAGGCCATATGCTCCCGGTGGCACCAGCCCCAAGTGGACCTGTTTGCCACCAGATTCAACAACAAACTACCACAGTTTGTGTCAACGGTTCCAGACCCCCAGGCGCGGGCAGTGGATGCACTCAGTCTGTCTTGGGAAGATCTGGACCCATATGCCTTCCCACCAGCAGCCATCTTGGGCAAAGTGGTGGAGAAGTTGTAGGACTACCCATGCAACAGAATTATACTGATTGCACCAGGGTGGCCCAACATGCCCTGGTTTGGGGATCTGGTGGCTATGTCCAGTCAGATCCCTCTGTGTCTGCCCAATCTGATGACCCATCCTTTCAACCAGACCCTGCACAGGAACCTATCCAACCTGAACCTACATGCCTGGCTCCTAGAGCCACAGCAATCAAGGAGCAGGGCTTCTCTGAGGCAGTGGCAGCATGAATTGAGGCTCCTCAAAGAGGATCAACCAAATCCGTCTATGAGGCAAATTGGACCATTTTTACAAGGTGGTGCCTCAGTAATCAGGTGGACTTCAGGGCACCCATCACCTCTAACCCATAGCTGACTTCCTTCTGTACTTGTTCCAGGACAGGAATTTATGTATTACAGCCTAGCACCATTGATGGCTACAGATCAGCCATTGCTGACAAGTTGGGCACATCCACCATTAATGTCAGCAAAGATGAGAATCTCCCTCGCCTCCTGGGTAGTTTCCATAGAGACAGACCCAAAGGCAGGAGAGGCATCCCCTCCTGGAACCTCTCCCTGGTTCTACACCAGCTGACAAGGCTCCTTTGAACCCTTAAAAGAGGCCTCATTAAAACACTTCCACTTTCAAGACTGTTTTCCTGCTGGCCCTGAGTTCTGGTAAACACAGGAGTGAGATCCATGCTTGGTTACATAAAAACATCAGACACCAGTCAAACTGGTCTAAGTTTGTACCCCTCACCCAGCTTTTTATCCAAGAACCAGCTGGCTAAGGAGGGCCAAGATAGTGTGGCCCCGGTGGTGATACCAGCCCTGGCCCCACTCTGGATAAGTCACTTAAGGTGCCTATGTCCAGTCAGAGCACTGCGCTATTACTTGGACAGGACCTCAGATCTCAGACAGAACAAGGAGTTGGTCTTTGTCTCCTTCAAGAAAGGTTTTGATAAGGACATGTGATGAAGGATGTGGCTTGGGCTGATACAGAGCTCTTTCATTTGGGACCAGTGGTGGCTGCTCAGCAGGTCCACCACCAAGCCCAAAAATGAGGAGATATGTATATATTGTATACACCTTGTATATGTTATATAAGTATAATGATAGAAAAAAAACAAACTGACTTGTTTTTTTTATTATGTCAGCTGACTTGTCAGTCAGCTGACATTATGTCGTCACTCTGCGGCGTGGGCGTACGCGTCCGCGTGAACAACTTCTTCTCCAAAACTACAAGGCCTAGAGACGTGCTGTTTTTTTTAAAAGATACCTTATCTATCGAGGATGAAAAATTGTTCAAGGCATGCAAATCTGTCTGTTCGTCTGTTTGCTAGAGACATTACAAGGGGGGTACCCCCACCAAAAGTGTGAAAATTTCAACACTTAATCACAATTTTCTCAGTGACTATTGCAGGGATTTCTCTCATATCTTGCATATATGTACTAGGCCACAGGTAGATTCTCTTGTGTGAGTATGAGACCTGGATCTGTCTTACTTTTTTTTTTATAAATTTTTTTAATAATTTTTAATGCATTAAAATTCATGAAATCATGCACAAAATCATTTATAACTTGAAAAGTGTTGCATTTAGAGCATTTTGTTAAAATATGTTATTCAGCTACTTTTTTCATAGCTACAATATGGTGAGTAAGTTGGGTGCCTGTCTCAATAGCTAAGTGAGTAATAGCTACTTTTGGGCTTTTCAGTAACTTCCATCATGAGTAAAATCACTTGTAACTTAAAAACTATTGCATTTAGAGAATTTCGTATAAATATGTTATTCAGCTACTTTTGGGTCAGCTATAACATAGTAAAATTTTAGACCTGTAGCTCATGGCATAGCTGAGTAATAGCTACTTTTAGGTTATCACTGTTGAGTAAATCGCTTATAACTTCAAAACTATTGCATTTAGAGAATTTCGTATAAATATGTTATTCAGCTACTTTTGGGTCAGCTATAACATAGTAAAATTTCAGACCTGTAGCTCATGGCATAGCTGAGTAATAGCTACTTTTAGGTTATCACTGTTGAGTAAATCGCTTATAACTTGGAAACTATTGCATTTACAGTATTTTGTTTCAATATGTTATTCACCTATTTTGGGATCAGCTATAACATAGTGAAGTTTCAGATCTGTGGCTCATTGCATAGCTGAGTAATAGCTACTTTGAAGTTCTCACTATTGAGTAAATCACTTGTAACTTAAAACCTATTGCATTTAGAGAATTTCGTATAAATATGTTATTCAGCTACTTTTGGGCCAGCTATAACATAGTGAAATTTCAGATCTGTAGGTCATGGCACAGCTGAGTAATAGCTACTTTGAAGTTCTCACTATTGAGTAAATCAGTTGTAATTGGAAAACTATTGCATTTACAGAATTTCGTATAAATATGTTATTCAGCTACTTTTGGGTCAGCTATAACATAGTAAAATTTCAGACCTGTAGCTCATGGCATAGCTGAGTAATAGCTACTTTTAGGTCATCACTATTGAGTAAATCAGTTGTAACTTGAAAACTATTGCATTTACAGTATTTTGCTTAAATATGTTGTTCACCTACTTTTGGGTCAGCTATAACATAGTAAAATTTCAGACCTGTAGCTCATTGCATAGCTGAGTAATAACTACTTTGAGGTTCTCACTATTGAGTAAATCAGTTGTAATTGCAAAACTATTGCATTTAGAGAATTTAGTATAAATATGTTATTCAGCTACTTTTGGGTCAGCTATAACATAGTAAAATTTCAGACCTGTAGCTCATGGCATAGCTGAGTAATAGCTACTTTTAGGTCATCACTATTGAGTAAATCAGTTGTAACTTGAAAGCTATTGCATGTACAGTATTTTGCTTAAATATGTTATTCACCTACTTTTGGGTCAGCTATAACACAGTAAAATTTCAGACCTGTAGCTCATGGCATAGCTGAGTAATAGCTACTTTGAGGTTATCACTGTTGAGTAAATCGCTTATAACTTGGAAATTATTGCATTTAGAGTATTTTGTTTCAATATGTTATTCACCTATTTTGGGGTCAGCTATAACATAGTGAAGTTCCAGACCTGTGACTCATTGCATAGCTGAGTAATAGCTACTTTGAAGTTCTCAATGTTGAGCAAATCACTTATAATTTGAAAACTATTGCATTTAGAGAATTTAGTATAAATATGTTGTTCAGCTACTTTTGGGTCAGCTATAACATAGTAAAATTTCAGACCTGTAGCTCATGGCATAGCTGAGTAATAGCTACTTTTAGGTTATCACTGTTGAGTAAATCACTTATAACTTGGAAACTATTGCATTTAGAGTATTTTGTTGCAATATGTTATTCACCTATTTTGGGGTCAGCTATAACATAGTGAAGTTCCAGACCTGTGGCTCATTGCATAGCTGAGTAATAGCTACTTTGAAGTTCTCACTGTTGAGTAAATCAGTTGTAATTGGAAAACTATTGCCTTTACAGAAATTTGGGCAAATATGTTATTTAGCTACTTTTGGGTCAGCTATAACATAGTGAAATTACAGACCTGTAGCTCATGGCACAACTGAGCAATAGCTATTCTCAGGCACTGACTGTTGAGTAAATCGGCTATAACTTGAAAAATATTGCATTTGGAGTATTTTGTTAAAATATATTTTTCATTGCGTTAATACATCTTACCTACCAGACGATAGCTATAGCCCGGCGCCAGCCGGTCCCGCCAAACGAAAGAAAAAGACGTCCTGGGTTTCACCCCGGGCAGGACCGGTACACTACACTCCACTCGCCAGGTGGCCTAGTTCCTGCCTCACTCGCCAGAGGGACGTGACGTCATAGCATCTTTTTCGTTTGGCGCGACATTCAAGTTTCAATTTTGTGGAAACACTTTTAATTTTAAATATATCTTAAGTTATATTGGGTGTTACTTTCTCAGATTTGTCTGTTAGTTGGATAAACCACTATGGCATCTCCAGGACAGAGAAAAGGAGCCTGCGGACATATCATGGCTAATTTTGATCCACACTCTCGATGTGCCAGATGTAGGGACAAAGGTTTGGGGGACGACCCTTGCGTCCTCAAATTAAGTTGTGAGTTTTGTGACAATCTTTCTCCCGAACAATTGCTTCAGCTTTCTACTCCGACTTACAAACTCCGTAAAGAGAAGTTAAAGAGTAAGGAATCACTTGTGGATCCCTCTACCGTTACTGTAGTGTCACAGGTCGAAAAACAGGACGTTGCTCCATCTTCCCCTCCTCATGACACTGAAACGGAGTTCACCTTGCCTCAACCAAACTTCCGTCAAGATTTAAAAGATCTAGATGATAAATGGTCTACTCGCATGGCACGTTTGGAGGCACTCATCACCATGGGCCATCGTCCCTCTCCACAGCCTACCTTCACTCCGGTCCAAGCACCGGTCACGCATCAGGCTCCAGCTGGTTCTTTGTCACAAGCACCTTTTCTGCTACCCTCCGTTCCTTCCGGCCAAGCCGGTCCGGCTTATGGCACGGATAGAACAAAGGCAACAGCTACTATCACCAGCTCTATGGATATGACCTCTCCTCTGGAGAATGTTTATCCGCAACCAGACCCGGAACCGGTATTCTCTTCTCAGAGCTCTTCCGGCCCGGTGGCCTCATCTATCACTCAACCACCCCCGGAGCATTCAGAAGAGGGTGAAGTTTCTGATCAAGAAGAAGTACTAGACCCATCTGAACAAGACTCTCCAGACATTGACAAAACCATAAGTGAAGATCAGAATTACAGGGAGACGGTAAAGGGTGTCCGTGCCTTTATGGGCTGGAATCACATTCCAGACCTTGAGTACACTCCCACCTCCAGATCTGACAACCCCTGGGTTGGCCACCGGTCTCAACCGGTTGGAAAAGTTTCCATTGACTTACCACCAGAGGACTGGTTATGCAAAAAATTGGAAAACCTCAATCTAGTACTAATTGAAGGCTACCCGTCAAAATCAACAGAACCGGGCGGTCTACATGTTGATCAATATCTCCGACCACCAAAATCTCAGACAAGATGGTACGGGATACACCCGGCAGAAAACAAAGACATAACTAGGCCTGGTAAATACGTAACTTCCTGGCCCAACGATGCCGCAAAGCTCAATAGTTCCTTTGCCCGGGTTGCTAAATCTACTATTGCTTCATCTCAACCTACTTCCCGACCACTGTCTCAGGAAACTCTCCGCAAATGGGAAAAGGCTGCCAAAGAAACAAGCTATATTTGTAACCAGTCAGCTGGTTTCAATAGATGTATAACCAAAGTGCAGGATGCTGTTCAGGAACAGTTAAAAACCCTACAAGCAGAACTTGGCAAAGGTAAATCCTCCGCAAAAGCCCAGGGGGCTCTGGACGAACTTCACTTTTTAACAGCATTTAATCAGAATATCAGTTTTGCGGTCGGGAAATCTCTTCAGCACCTTTCGGACTTTACTTTCGTCCAAATGGCTAACTTGACTCTAGTCCGCAGAGATTCCTATCTGGATCACCTGAGGGCAGGAGTGAAACCGGATACCTTTTCCTCTCTCAGGAATTGCCCTCTTCAAACCCGGGCTTTATTCCCAGATGACATCATAAGAAAAGCGGAAGATGAGATAAACAACTTTGAAACACACAAGCGTACCAACCAGCCCGGTCCGGGCCGTGGTGGGTTCGCGGGTGTACAGAAAAAGCAGCATCGCTACCAGCCTTACTCCACTAGTTGGAAGCAAGATGACTCAAGTACCACCGGTGCTTCCGGGAAAGATCTCCCCGCATGGAAATCATTTGGTAGCCGGGGCAGAGCACGCGGCAGAGGCAGGGGTGGTCAACCCGGTCGCGGTTCGCGAGGCTCCAAGGATCCCAAAAATTATAAATGACAATTACTGCAGAATTCCTCCGGAGTTACAAACAAAATTGGAGTATTATGTGTCAGATGTAAAACAGACAGATTTTCATGTGCTTGTCAAGAACTCTGTAAAATGTCAAAGTGTTGCTTGTCTTGTACATTCTGTAACAAAATCAAAAAGTGGGCAGCCGCAAAAGAAAGGCGTAAGACCAATATCAAACATGAAAAATACAATAAAGTCTGTGAAAAGTGCTTCTTTTGTAAATCACTGTGTTTTTGCCCCAAATGTGCCAAATGCCCACAGTGTTGCAAATGCCCAGCCAGTGGGGGGGCGACTACAATTGTTCTGGGAAGTATGGGCACGACTAGGTGCAAACCCAAGAGTAGTGTCCATACTAAAAGAGGGTTATGTTCTCCCATTCAATCTCAGACCTTGCCTAGTGAGGGATCCCCTGATAGTAAGCGGCTATGCCAATCCCTTCAGAGACTCCCACTTGCAAGGGGCTCTACAAGCCTTAATCAAGAAGAAGGCAGTAGAGAGGGTCAGGGTTCGAACCTCTCTAGCCTTCTTCAACAGACTATTCATTGTTCCCAAACCGAACCAAAAGTGGCGGCCAATCTTGGACCTCAGTACTCTAAATCAGTTTTTATGCGTAAAAACATTCAAAATGGAAACCCCGGAGACAATTCGAACCTCCTTACAACAGGGAGAGTGGGTGACATCGCTGGACTTCAGCGACGCCTACTTCCACATTCCAATCCATACCAACTCCCGAAAATACCTCAGGTTCCACTTCCAGAACCAGTCTTACCAATTTCGGGCTCTTCCCTTTGGCCTGTCAACAGCTCCAATGGAGTTCACTTGTGTAGTCAAAGAGGTAAAACTAATGGCTCAGTCTCGAGGTATAAGGATCCACCAGTACCTAGACGACTGGTTGATTCGAGCCCCTACCAGAGAATCTTGCCACCAGGGAACCCAGTCCCTCCTAGCCCTTTGCCAGGAGTTGGGCTGGATGGTAAACATGCAAAAATCAGAACTGGAACCCCAACAAGTCTTCGATTTTGTAGGCTACCAGTACGACCTACTCAACGGATTGGTCAGACCTACTCAAAACCGTTGGGAAGCCCTTCAACAAAAAGTAACAGGGTTATTACAGAACAGATCTTGCCGAGTGAGAACCTTCATGTCTCTTATAGGTCTACTCACTGCGACAGAGAAACAGGTGCCCCTAGGCAGACTGCACATGAGACCTATTCAGTGGCACCTCAAGAAACACTGGAGAGTCCCGGAATCTCTGGAAAAGGAGATTCCAATTCCGAGTTCTCTCCATCAGTACCTGCAGTGGTGGACCCAAGAAGAAAATGTCCTAAAGGGTCAACCCTTACACCCCCTACGACACGCAGTGCAAATCTTTACAGACGCCTCAAAAGAAGGCTGGGGGGCTCACTTAGGCGACTTCACAGCAAGCGGTACTTGGTCAGTGCCCGAAAGCAAGTTGCACATAAACTTCTTAGAACTAAAAGCCGTGTTGTTAGCACTAAAAAGATTCCAACAATTAGTGCAAGGAAAGGTCGTCCTGATTGCCACAGACAACACTACAGTTGTGGCATACATCAACAAGGAGGGAGGTATGAGGTCAGGTTCACTCTGTGCCCTTCTTTGGCGGCTCCTATGTTGGTGCAATCTCAGACAAATAGTACTGAAGGCCAGACACATTCCGGGCCGTCTAAATGTAATTGCAGACAAGTTGTCTCGCCAGGGACAGATCATTCAGACGGAGTGGTCCCTCCATCAGGAGATCTTCGACATCCTTTGTCGAACTTGGCATTATCCCCAAGTGGACATGTTTGCAACAAGGTACAACTGCAAACTAGTCCAATTTGTGTCCCCAATTCCAGACCCAAAGGCCTGGTCAGTGGACGCTCTGACAATGTCCTGGGAAGGCCTGGACATGTACCTTTTCCCTCCAGTGTCGCTGATGGGGAAGGTGGTCAGCAAGCTGTCAGATCACTGGTATCACAGAGCAATCCTGATTGCTCCGGGATGGCCCAACATGCCTTGGTTTTGGGACCTAGTAGAGCTGTCAGCGATGGTTCCTCTTTGTCTTCCACACCATCCAGATCTAGTGACCCAACCTTTCAACAAGGCCCGTCACAGGGATCTGGCAAGCCTAAATCTCCATGCCTGGCTCCTAGAGCCCAGACAATCAGGGAGCAAGGGTTCTCTAGCCCAGTGGCGTCAAGAATTGAGGCGCCTCAAAGACGTTCAACCAGAGCAGTCTACGAAGCGAAGTGGGCCCTTTTTGTTAGATGGTGCGAAACAAGTCAGGTGGACTTCAGGAACCCATCTATAAAACAAATAGCAGATTTCCTCCTGCATCTTTTCCAGGAGAAGAATCTCCAGCCCAGCACTATTGATGGTTACAGGTCAGCCATTGCAGACAAACTGGGAAATACCTCGGTTAATGTCGGCAAGGATGACAATTTGACTAGACTGTTAGACAGTTTTCACAGAGATAGACCCAAAGGGCGCCGGGGGGTTCCTGCTTGGAACCTCTCCCTGGTTTTACACCAGCTTACAAAAGCGCCTTTTGAGCCACTCAGAAAGGCGTCTCTGAAACACCTTACTTTCAAAACTGTTTTTCTCCTAGCCCTGGCTTCGGGAAAACGCAGGAGTGAGATTCACGCTTGGTTAAACAAAAATATCAGACACCAAGCTGATTGGTCCAAAGTTTCCCTCTACCCTTCACCAAGCTTCTTGGCGAAAAATCACTTGGCAAAAGAGGGACCAGAGTGCGTGGCCCCTGTGGTCATCCCGGCCTTAGCCCCCACTCTGGATAAGTCTTTAAAGGAAGACAGATCCCTTTGCCCCGTTCGGGCTCTTCGCTACTACCTGGACAAAACGCAGGCCCTAAGAACGGGAAAGGAGTTAGTTTTTGTTTCATTCAAACAAGGTTTTAACAAGGACATCTCTCCTGCCACTATCTCGTCCTGGATCAAACAAACAGTAGTGTTGTGTTATGATCTCTCTGACCAAGATTCCTTGGCCTTACATCAGGTTAAGGCCCATGATGTTAGGGCCTTTGCGGCCTCCAAAGCCTTTCAAGGTGGCATATCTCTGGACCAGATTCTAGCAGCATGCCACTGGAAGTCCCACAACACCTTTACACAGTTTTACCTTAAGGATGTTGCCTGGGCAGATAAGGAGCTTTTTCACTTGGGTCCTGTGGTGGCTGCCCAGCAGATCCACCACTAGTCACCTAAGCTTCTTTGTATATAATTATATATAGTGTACATACTAGTTAGTTTTAGGTGTAGGCTCACTTTTAGCCTAGGCCTTGGCTTCTCAAAGTCGTTTACTTCAGAGTAATCCTCTGGTATAGGACTTTCCCTACTCTTCCAGGTTATCCGTGGGAATCATTGACTTGAACTCTTACTCTCTTCCTCCCCTCAGAGCAGTCAAAAAGGGGGGGGGGGCAGGTGGGTCTAGTTACCCTCGAGACTAACATGTCTCCTCAAAGGACTAGAACCTCACACCTAGGTATAATATAAGAGTTCTCTCCAATCCTCAGAAGGCTGCCCTCCTTCCACTGGGTAGTTATTCTAGCTATCGTCTGGTAGGTAAGATGTATTAACGCAATGAAATTGCAAATTTTAATTAGTAAATTAAATTTTTATTAGTTAATACCTTACCTACCAGACGGGAAATTCCCACCCAGCCTTCCCCGCTTTCAGCCTTACAATTCAACCTTGGGGACAAAAAAGATGCTATGACGTCACGTCCCTCTGGCGAGTGAGGCAGGAACTAGGCCACCTGGCGAGTGGAGTGTAGTGTACCGGTCCTGCCCGGGGTGAAACCCAGGACGTCTTTTTCTTTCGTTTGGCGGGACCGGCTGGCGCCGGGCTATAGCTATCGTCTGGTAGGTAAGGTATTAACTAATAAAAATTTAATTTACTAATTAAAATTTGCAAGTTCACCTACTTTTGGGTCAGCTATAACATAGTGAAATTACAGACCTATAGCTCATGGCAAAGCGGAGCAATAGCTATTTTCAGGTTCTCACTATTGAGTAAATCAGTTGTAACTTGAAAACTATTGCATTTACAGTATTTTGCTTAAATATGTTGTTCACCTACTTTTAGGTCAGCTATAACAGAGCAAAAATTCAGACATGTAGCTCATTGCATAGCTGAGTAATAGTTACTTTGAGGTTCTCACTCTTGAGTAAATCAGTAGTAACTTGAAAACTATTACATTTAGAGTATTTTGTTAAATATGTTATTCACAGACGTTTTGGTCAGCTATAACATAGTGAAATTGCAGACCTCTATGTCATGGCATAGCTGAGCAATAGCCTCTTTCAGGTTCTCACTGTTGAGTAAATCATTGTATCCAACCTGTAGGAAATCATGGGCTGGGAATCTGTTAATATGGTCCGATTTGACCTTGGAACCCTCCTTCAAGGTCAAATGAGGATAGCCAAACATAAAAGTGCTTATAACTCGCTTATTATTGGTCCTAGAGGTTTGGAATGAAAACCAACCTATAGAAAATCATGAGCTGGGAATTTTTTGGTGTGGTCGGATTTCACCTTGGACCCCTCCTTCAAGGTCAAATGAGGATAGCCAAACTTAAAAGTGCTTATAACTCGCTTATTATTGGTCCTAGAGGTTTGGAATGGAAAACCAACCTATAGAAAATCATGGGCTGGGAATCTTTTGGTGTGGTCAGATTTCACCTTAGACCCCTCCTTCCAGGTCAAACGAAGATAGCCAAAGTTAAAGTGCTTATAACTCGCGTATTATTGGTCTTGGAGGTTTGGGATGGTAAACCAACATATAGGAAATCATGGGCTGGGATTCTTTTGGTGTGGTCAGATTTGACCTGGGACCCCTCCTTCAAGGTCAATTGAGGATAGCCAAACTTACAATTGCTTAGAACTCGCTTATTATTGGTCCTACAGGTTTGGGATAGTAAACAAGCTACAGGAAATCATGGGCTGGGAATTTTTTTGTGTGGTCGGATTTGACCTTGGACCCCTCCGTCAAGGTCAAACAAGGATAGCCAAACTTAAAAAGTGCCTATGACTCACTTATTATTGGTCCGAGAGGTTTGGGATGGTAAACCATCCTAAATTCTTTGGCTGGGAATCTTTTGGTATGGTCAGATTTGACCTTTGGACCCCTTCTTCATGGTCGAACGAGGATATTGCATTTATAGTATTTCTTTAAATATTTTTAACCTACTTTTTACTCTTAAACAATTACCTTGTTACTTTATTTCATAATACCATTTGCAGGGCACAACTTTTTTGTCCTTTTTTTCTGTCAGCTTCGGAATATCTTTCGAACATGCTGTTCAGTTACCATTTACTGTATTTCTGTACAGCCCTTTCCCTGATAATTATGCTTTCCTCTCATTATCACCATCACAAATCAAAAACATTCAGTCAGCTGACACAGTGCCCGTTCACGGGCACTCTCCTCTTGTTTTCTTATGGGACTGAACTCAACCCACCCACCCATCCGGCCCCGCTATCAGCTTACTAGGGGTCTTAATAGGAGTAGACACGAAAAAGATGCTATGACGTCACGATGTCTAGACAGGAAGGAAGTACCTGTCGCGCCGATTTGGGTACAGCTCTTTTTTGAACATCACACCAGACTGATTATTCTTTGAACAAAGATTTTTACATTGAAATAATTGAAATGCATTCTAAATTTTTTTATGTATTTAATTTTTTAACTTTTTATACATTCAGTACATGCAATTACAAAACATACTCTAACAATTTAAACATCCAGTGTTTAAATATACATTTTATTGGGTTAATACATCCTATCCAATGGACAATTGCTTTACCGGTCGGCACGACCGGTCCCGCCAAGCGCCAGAAAAAGACATCCTGTAAATAATACCGGCAGGACCGGTCAGTAGTGTGCATTCGCTAGGTGGCGCATCATACTTGCTTCCTGTCTAGACAGAGTGACGTCAGTTCATCTTTTTCGTTTGGCGCGTGTAGTGTGTAGACGTGTATTTGAAGTTATCTCCAAGTGTTGTCCCTGCAGCATTCCTGCTTCTGTTCAGAAGTGTTTGTTTACCACGATTCACCCTCCATTAAATTCTACATTGTCGAGTAACACTGCGTGTATGTCGATGAGAAGAAATTAGAAGGAAAGAAGAATGCATCATCTGACGTCATCACTTCCAGCTTATGCTTGTCACGTTACACAGACCTGGTCACGTGATACGCATTCAACTATGGAGGAATCGTGTTTTCAACAGAAGTTTTCATCAGAAGAAGACGACCAATTATTACAGAGAAAACCTTCTGATTCCACCATTACGGACAGGAAGAAGGCAGTTCTTCAGATAAGCCTACCTCTGCCGAGACGTAGTCGCCCAGTTCTGCCAGCTCAAATGAGTTTTTCGCGGAACTGTGGACACACCAGGAACCGGTTACAGAGCATTGCTTAACCTACAACCAGTTAGGCCCTGGTACAGGGCAGGTCCAAAGGACTGGCTAGCAGACCAGCCAAGGCCCTTTAAGGGTCCAAATGACCATCTTAGACCAACCAGCTGCTGCCTGAGGAAGCTGGTTACTGGAGAAATTCTTGGACCAGTCACTAGTCCTGGTGAGATGACAGTGTCTCAACCTACCTGACCAGTCAGCCAGCCTACTGTCAGGATCTTCTAGCTGGTTGAAAGTGTCTATAAAATTATCCAACTACCTATCAGCCTTATCTTATCGGACCCACACCGGCCAGTTACTCTTGCCGGTGAGATGTCTAACTCAACCGGACTGGTTAGGCTACTGCCAACAAGAAGTCTGCTGTATCAGTTATTCTGGAGGTTCATCAGTTTTTTTGTTACTGGTTCCAGTGAGATACCAGTGATCCAGCCTCCTAGACTGGCCACCCAGCTTGCCATTTACCCAGCTCGTGACCAGTATCAGCTGACACCAGGGGCCAGAATTTTCAAACTCGAGCTTCCCCTCAAGATTACAACCCCTTTATCTGTTAATCAGACCAGGGGTCACTGTTCTCATAATGGCTCAGTACCCTAAATGAGTCAGATGGTTTTCCAGGAACCACATAAACCTCTCTTCAGCCAGGGGAGTGGCTAACCCCAAGGTTCCCTACTCCCTCACCCCATTCAGCCAACACGGAAGTGCTAGAGTTTGCTCATCCAGGACCTTCCCTGCCAATTCATGCACTCCCGTCTGGTCTGTTTTCACAGTACACAGGGGGTGTCCTCTTGGTGGTGGCGAAGGAGGTCTAACTGTGACATTACTAAGTACCACAATCCACCAGCACGACTGGTTGGTCAATTCTGGTTCCCACCAAACCTGTCTCCAACATACACAATCTCTAGTAGCTCTTTGTCAGGAGTAAGTTTGAATGGTATCTTGGGAAGTTAGAACTGGACCTTGAGCAAGCCTTCGACTTGATAGGCTACCAGTCCAGCCTGGTGAGATCAATCCTAGAGCGTTTGTAGACGTTATCCGCCATCCAGGAACTTCTCTCCGGACCGACATGCCCGGTCCGGCGGCTGATCCCCCTAATAACATTACTGACAGCCATAGCAAGGCATGTCCACATAGGTGGCCTTCCTCATCAGGCAGATACACTGACAGTTGATGAACAGGAACCTTGTAAATCTGAGTCTACATGCCGTCCCCTAGAGCCCCAGCTTCCAAGGAAGCAGGTCTTCCCTGAGGCAGTGGCAGCTCGAATTGAGGCTCCTCAAGAGGATCAACCAGATCAGTATATGAGGCAAAGTGGACCATATGTTTTACAAAGTGGTACCTCAGTAATCAGGTGCACTTCAGCACACCATCTCACAAAAAAACAAAAAAAAGCCATAGCTGACTTCCCTCTGTACTTTTTTCAAGACAGGAAGTTACAACCGGTCACCATTGACAGGCAAGACCCTCTCAACTGACCCCCGCTACCAGCTTACTAGGGGTCTAAATCTGTTTAGACAACGAAAAAGATGAACTGACGTCACTCTGTCTAGACAGGAAGCAAGTATGATGCGCCACCTAGTGAATGCACACTACTGACCGGTCCTGCCGGTATTATTTACAGGACGTCTTTTTCTGGTGTTTGGCGGGACCGGTCGCGCCGACCGGTAAAGCAATAGTCCATTGGATAGGGTATTAACTTATAAAAATTTAATTTACTTATTAAATTTGCAAGTTTTTACAATTCCTCTATAACACCTCCCGCTCACAGTTCAAATGAAATGATTTACATTATAATTAGGGATGAGAACGGTTGCTCAAGCCTCAATAGACAACACGCTTAATGAGTTTGAGCAAGTGCATACTTCAGCTTCGAGTACTTGTATTTAACCATTTTGAAGTACAAGTGGAGTGATATGACCGAGCATTCATTAGAGCATTACTCGAATGCAGTGGCGGGATTAAATTGTTTCTTTCTGTTTAGTCCTTAAAATGAACTTTATCATTTTATAAATGAAAAATAGTATGTGCATTGACTGTAGTTTTATTTATTTGAGGCAAATATAGCATAATATAGACCTTATGTAACATTTTTCGCAATTTGGAAATCGCCATTTATTTCAACATACTGACAATTTTCAAAGGGGTTCCTCTATTTTACAATATGTAAACAATTGGAATAAAAGTAAAATTAAATAAAGTAAATGGTATATGTATATGGAAAGAAACGATGTAATATGAATTTTCATTGAATGGCTTGATTTTAGAACATTTTCTTTAGAATGGTGTATGACGACGGTTACTCGAGGTCATTTTGGTACACCTGTCACAACCCTAATCATAATTGTATTGTATCTAAATTCAAATTTGACAGATGTTGATGAAATACTTGCTGAGAAGCAGGAAAACAAAAAGTCCAAAAAGAAACAAAGTTCAGATAGTGACTTTATAGCCAACAGTGAAGAACAGGAAGAGAGTCAGATGGAGCAAAGCCAAGATGATGAGATAACTACAAAGAAAACCGGTTCAAAGAAGAGCAAGTTTGGTAAAAACAAACTGCTGGATGCCGTCCTAAGTGACTCGGAGGAAGATTTTGTAATCAAGTAGGTTTTTATTGGTAACAGTGTTATTGTGAGAACTAGGCATATATCAGAAGTTCTTGCATCCTGTGAAGACTGTTGTATGTGAAAACTAAAAATGTTAACCAACTTCTCGATTATCAGCAAACATAAGAAATAACTTACAATAACTAAAGAATATTTTTGAAGATATTTAAGCCGTTATAGGAGATTTCTTTGGAAAAACCTATTTTACAATAAGTAGGTGTATTCATTGTGGCATATACTAAACCCCAGAATCAGAGCAGTTCCTTCCCAGTTATTTAGAAACTAAATTTCTGCTATGGGCCTTTGTTTATATATTTAATTGTTGATAACAAGTGGTTTCCGATGGAATGATAACATGATGCTCAATGTTTTAGATCATCTAAGAAGAAGGTGGTAGATAATACAAGCTCAGTTGAAGAGCTGGAGGAGGCAGACAGCGAGGACAAGGAAGCACTGACCGATGTCTCCTCCGACTTTGACGTTAAACCCAAGAAAAAAGTCTCAAAAAGAAAGAAAAAGAAGTCCAGCAGTGAATCTGAGGAGGATTCAGACTCTTCTAATTCGCAGACTAAAGAAAAAGGTGGGTGAATATCCAGGTGAAATGTGTATGATTTTAGTGAGAAAAGGTGCGGTGCCTAGTATGTGATTGTAAATAGGAAATATGTGGTTGCCTATCTAAAGGTCCGTACTTGCTACTGAAATCCAGTTCAATTTGAAAACTAGAAATGATTGATTATTCGAGAAAGAGATTAACTTTCTATAAATGACTAAATATCTGTGTGCTTTTAAACAGTTTCAATTGCTTTTACAACCATTTAGAAGAACAGAGTAGATTTGCCAGATGCTAAATGTCAGAAACTTTCAAAGCACCAACGTTCTTACTGGATTTTGTTGGTTACTTAATCACAGAAAAAAAAGTTTAAAAAGAGGGAAAAGGGGTGACTAGTCGATTCAGACTCCATCATTGGTTGGCAAAGTCAGCAATTAATCAACCAAGAAAATTTGCGGCGATCCCCAACACTAGTGATTGGAAATGACTGATTTCATTGTCTTCAGTTTAAAGTTTATTCATAGTGAAGTATTCACATTTCTTACTCTTTTTATATTGCATTAGCAACAGAGACAACTGTGAACTGTAAAGTTCTTTGATCATAGATTAAGGGCCAGGCTGTTAGAGAAGCTTTGATTCTAAAGGATAAACCCCATATTTTTGCTTGACCAAAATGAACATGAACAGTTACATGCAATAAGCATACCAGTAATCCAGAAATGCATATATTACCTTTGTATAGTGTATCCTTTTAATGTTGAGTTTACTTTTCGGGATTTCTCAGGTAAAAAGGGCAAGAAAGGTAAACAGACGAAGCATAAAAGAATCAAAGTTGCTAGTGACTCAGATGAACAGGCCAATTCTGGAGGATCAGACGATGGTAGTGATGATGAGGTTCGTTAAGAATATAACAGTATAAAAGTTTAATGTATCATTCATTTCAAACGAGTGACCATTTATTTCTAAAATAATTATTAGGGAAAAAAAACAGTATTTTTTTTCCAGGATATACTTTAGGGAAAAAAGATGTTAGCATTTGTATAGAACATCAAAAGGTTAAATTGATATGGAACAGTGTCAAACAAAAAACAAAGATTGTTGTAATGTTTTTAAAAAAATGAAAAAATATTTAAAATATACCAAACTTGACATAATTTTATTAAATGAAGTGTTTGTCAATAAACGTTTATGGAATGATATTCCGGTATGGTTATTTTATTAAATTGCACAATTATACCTCCTTTGTAGGATAATAAAGGAAATAAAAGAAAAAAGATCCGCAAACTGATCAAAGATAAGAAGCTTTCTGTGGATACCAAGAGTGCAGCAAAAGCTGAGGAAGAGAGGCGTAAACGAATTGCTGACAGACAAAAGAAGGTGAGCTCCTGTGTTATGCAATGGCATTCTCTCAAAGATATTTTTTCAATTGATGACTATCTTTCAGAAACAATTCTGTCTTTGGTCTATGGTATGCCCATGCACAACATTACTTTATATTCTTGTGTGTGTTTTTACCCCACAGCCCTTAAGGACTGTCGGGGTATTGTTTTCACCCATGGTGTCCGGATGTAAGGTGTAGGAAGTTGATACTTGGTGGGGACATTGGTTAGGAGGTGTAGGTGTGCAACGTCATGGTGTGACCTTGATTTGACCTTGCCGTAGTGATCTTGAGTTTGAAAATCTTGTCCTGGCTATGTCTCAGAAACCGTAAGGTGTAGGAAGTTGATACGTGGTAGGGACATTGGTTAGGGGGTGTAGGTGTGCAACGTATTGGTCTGACCTTGATTTGACCTTGCCGTAGTGACCTTGACCTATAAAATATTGTCCAGGCTATATCTCGGAAACTGTAAGGTGTAGGAAGTTAATACTTTGTAGGGACATTGGCCAGGGGTTGTAGGTGTGCAACGTCATGGTATGACCTTGATTTGACCTTTGACCTTGCCATAGTGACCTTGACCTATAAAATCTTGTTCGGGCCATATCTCAGGAATGGTAAGGTGTAGGAATTTGATACTTGATAGAGACATTGGTTAGGAGGTGTAGGTGTGCAGTGTCATGGTATGACCTTGATTTGACCTTGCTGTAGTGACCTTGACCTATAAAATCTTGTCTGGGCAATATCTCAGAAAGCGTAAGGTGTATTAAGGTGTTACTTTGTAGGGACATTGGTTAGCGGGTGTACGTGTGCAATGTCATGGTGTGACCTTGATTTGACCTTGCCGTAGTGACCTTGACCTATAAAATCTTGTCCGGGCTATATCTCGGAAACCGTAAGGTGTAGGAAGTGGATACTTGGTAGAGACATTGGTTAGCGGGTGTAGGTGTGCAATGTCATGGTGTGACCTTGATTTGACCTCACCGTAGTGACCTTGACCTATAAAATTTTGTCTGGGCTATATCTTGGAAACCGTAAGGTGTAGGAAGTTGATACTTGGTAGGGTTATTGGTTAGGAGGTGTAGGTGTGGAACGTCATGGTGTGACCTTGATTTGACCTTGTCGTAGTGACCTTGACCTATAAAATTTTGTCGGGGCTATATCTTGGAAACCGTAAGCTGTAGGAAGTTGATACGTGGTAGCGACATTTGTTAGGAGGTGTAGGTGTGCAACATCATGGTGTGACTTTGATTTAACCTTTGACGTTGCTGTAGTGATCGTGGCCTATAACATTTTATCCGGGCTATATCCCGCAAATTGTAAGGTGTAGGAAGTTGATAGTTGGTAGGGACATTGGTAGGGGTTGTAGGTTCCAGGTATTTTAAGGAAAAATATTTGACATATCTATACCAAATTCGGTATGACCAATAGCTTGCTTGGGATTGCTTTTAGTGATAATAGCTATATAACTGAGTAATAGCTACTTAGCTACTTTGAGTCGCTTTTGTATTTCAAGCATTTTGAAGGAAAAGTATTTCACCTATGTTCACAAAATATGGGATGGAGGATTATTGGATCAGTAGCTTGCTTGGGATTGCTTTTGGTGATAATACCTTTATAGCTAACTGAGTAATAGCTACTGTGCTATATAGCTATTATGCTATTTTGAGTTGACTTTTTCTGGACATTTTAATAAAACAATGTTTTCTATCTTCACAAAAATTTATGTGAAGGCTAATTGGGTCAATAGTTAGGCCGGGATAGCTTTTCGTCGATAATAGCTTTGTAGCTATCTGAGTAATATAAAACATAAATATGTCTATCTCCTAAACCGTGCGAGATAGAGCGATTTCATCGAAATTTTCGACCCACAGGGTATCTAATCAATCTACTCTTGGCAATTTTCAAAAAATTTTCGTCTCACCAAAAATGGCGGCCATTTTGAATTTTCGAATTTTTGCCAAAAATGGAAAAACACAAATTTGCTTCTATCTCCTTAACCGTGCGAGATAGAGCGATTTCGTCGAAATATTCGACCCAGAGGATACTTTAGCAAACTACTCTTTGCAATTCTCAAAAATTTTACTCTCTTCAAAAATGGCGGCCATTTTGATTTTTCGAATTTTCGCCAAAAATGGAAAAACACACATTGGCTTCTATCTCCTTAACCGTTCGAGATAGAGCGATTTTGTCAAAATTTTCGATCCCCAGGGTGTCCACAGTGTACTGGTGATTTTTTACGAAAATCACTTTCCCGCCACTTTGGCAGCCATCTTGAATTTCTGCGTGAAACGTTAAAAGCACTTATCTCGGGAACGGTGCGTGATAGAGTGATTTTGACGAAATTTTTTTGTTCCACAGGATACATGCAGAGTCTACTGGTGACTTTTTCCGCAAAACTCGCTTTCCCGCCACTTTTGGCAGCCATCTTGAATTTCTGTGTAAAGCGCAAAAAAATTTTGGACCCACAGGGTATCTGCAGAGTGTACTGGCGACATTTTGGAAAAATCACTTTCCCGCCATTTTTTGGTGGCCATCTTGAATTTATGTGTAAAATGCAAAACACATTTATCTGGCAAACCGTTCGAGATAGAGTGGTTTCGACGAAATTTCTGACCTGCAGGTTATCTGCTGAGTCTACTGGTGGCTTTTCACAAAAATCACTTTCCCGTCATTTTGGGCGGCCATCTTGAATTTCTGCGTAAAATGCTAAAACACATTTATCTTGGCAACGAGATTTTGGCTGCCACCTTGAATATTGGTGGAAATTGAAAATGTCATTTATCCCAAAAACCCTCAGAGATAAAGTGATTTCGAGCAATGTTTGGACCCTTTGATATAGTGCCTGTGAAAAAAGTTGAATTTCCAGAATTTTGTTGGCTGTCTTGAATTTTGGCGGAAATTGAAAATGTCGTTTATCTCGAAAACTGTAAGGGATAGAGCAATTTCAAGCTAATTTTTGACCATTTGGATATTAGAGATCTTTGGTATATTGCCTCTGAAAAATGTCAAATTTCACCCACCATCTTCAATTTTATCGGAAATCGAAAATGATGGTTATCTCAATAACCTTTACAGACAGAGTGATTTTGAGCAAATTTTGAACCAATGCAAAAGGGCATGAAGCCGAAATAATTTACGTGTATACTAATAAATATTTAAGCATCATTGATATATTTTACAAATGAAACAGGGTCTTGTAAGACTACTGTACAATTGTTGCAAAATGTTCATGGCGTGGATATTACACATGATAATGTGTGTTCTTGTGTGCTATCCTGTTTCTTTTCATATGTTGCGGCTACTGTTAACAGGGCGTCCTATTTCTAGTTTGACTTTTGATCTTACTGTTGAGACCTTGACCTTTAAAATTTTGGGTGGGCAATATCTCTGAAACCATTAAGTGTAGGAGGTTGATGCTTGGTAGGGTCATTGCTTAGAGGTTGTGTGACACATCATGCCGCAATCTTGATTTGAGTTTTGACCTTTTCATAATGACCATGAGTTTTAAAGTCTTGTCCAGGCTATTTCATGGATTCCGTAAGATGTAGAATGTTGACATTTGGTAGGGACAGTGGTTAGGTTCTATATCTCGTGGTATTGAAAACTATTTCCCCAGGCTGTTGGGTACGGGCATCTTCGATGCTATTTTTATTTCGGTTGTTTATGCATTGTCAAATGCAGAAACCCATTTGAAATTTGAAAAAAATAAAATTCCCCATTTTATTGCGCTACAATAGCTTACCATGTGGGACTGAATGCTGTTCTCGGATGGCCGCAAGGCATCAGGCCAACGTCTAAGAAAAAAGACATTTATAGTTGGCCTTAGCCTCAGGTTGTCCTCTCGTGGTACACTACGAGATCTCTTCCCACTTTCTCGTTGGCCGCGTGAATTGGTAGCGTCTGTAACTTACACAGATATTTTCATCTATTTCTCAGCACATACGTTTTGTTGGATGTTGATTTTTGGTAATTTTATGTAATATATCTCATAGTTTATTCTGTGAAAGTTTCATTTTGACAGGATAAGTTTTTCTTATTTTGGTGTTTTTTTTAGTTTTCCTCGGTTCAGGCTTTCATCTACGTCTTTTTATTGCGTTTCAAGATGTCTGCCCACCAAACGAATAAACATAAGCCTAGATCTAGTAAGTGTCATCACTGTTGCTTCGCATTTGATACACATAATTATTGCTCTACCTGTAGGGAATCTGGCAAGGGTGATGACCCCTGTGTCACTTTTGAAAATCCATGTGAAATATGCACTTCTTTTACAGAAGAACAACTGTTGAAACTTTCACAAAGAAAACGCTATATTAAGAAGCAAAAGAGGGACACTGCTAGTTCAAAAGACAATGAACTAGATCTGTTAGGGGATGACGTGGATTCATTTACTGGTTCTCATGCAGGCCTTGAGAGTGCTGCAGATAAATTATTTACCACACCCCCGCGTCCTCAGCCCCTACCCTTCAGTTCATTGTCCATCAAAACACCAGCAAAAACTGTCCCCACCCCAGGTACTGCCTTACAGCAGAAGATTGAATCAAATTTAGAAAAATCCCTGGGTTACACACTAAACATCCATTTACAGCAGCAAATCGGTTCTTTCCAGGCATCTATGTCAGAAGCTTTCCAGTCTCTCTGAGACAAATTGACAACTAAAAAACAATCGGGAGGTGGATCAGACCTCGGCTTCAGCTTCTAAGCCTGGACCCTCCACTGGTGTTGTTAACCTGGACCTATCCCCTCCTAGACCTAGAACTAGCTCACATGTCGAGGAAATGGAAGTGGACTATGGTCCTGCACTTCCTCCATGTCTCGGTTCTGACCTTCATAATGCATCGGATCAGAATTCTGATCCATCTGAGGAGCCTTCTAAGAAGGCCTCGGATAGACCTAAAAAACACTCACTCTCACAAAAGGCATGATGTTGATCCGTTGATTCATGTGAACCCCCTATTATCTTCTTAAGTATTGCATTTAGAGCCATAAAAATGTATTGGGAGGTAGTAGGAAACCATATGTGGAGAGTCTAGAAAGCAAGTCAAATTCCCCACCCCCACCCCCAACCCCCCTGTAGGGGTCAAACTGGGGTCATAAAATAGCCATTTTATTACGCTACAATAGCTTACCATGTGGGACTTAATGCTGTTCTCGGGTTGCCACACCCGGGGCCAACGTCTTAGAAAAAAAGATCATTCTTGTTAGCCACCGGATATACTGGTAGTTGTCGTCACGTGATAACTTCTGACCAATCGCCCTACTTTCTCGTTGGCCACGATTGACTGGTAGCAGTTTGTAAATATACAGACATTTTCATTTATTTCTCAGACTTTACATATTGTTGGAGGCTAATATTTGAATATTTTATTTAAAATATATCATAGATCATTCTGTAAAATTATTATTTTCACAAGTTAAGTATATTCTTTGCTTCCGCGTGTTTTGAGTTTTCTCGGTTCAGGCAATCCCAATTGTACGTCTTTTTATTGCGTTAAAATGTCTCTCCATCAAGCAAACAAAGACAAACCGAGAGCTCAGAAATGCCGCCATTTTTGCTTCAGTTTTGGTAATCATAACTACTGCTCTACCTGTAGGGAGGCTGGCAAGGGAGATGACCCCTGTGTCACCTTTGAAACCCCCTGCCAAATTTGCACGTCTCTCACTGATGAACAATTGCAAAAAATTCAAAACAGGAAGCGGTACTTAAAGAAGCAAAAAGCGGAAACTAGTTCCAAAGATGAACTAGATCTCTTGGGTGAAGGCGATGGGGACTCTTTCACTGGTTCCAATGCAGACCTAGAGAGTGCTGCTGATAACCTCTTTACCTCACCCCCCCCCGTCCTCAACCTCTCACCTTCAGTTCTTTATCTTTAAAGACCCCAGCCAAGGCTGTTCCTCCCACCCCAGGTACAGTTTTGCAAAATAAAATTCTAAGAAATATTGAGAAATCCCTGGGTGATTCACTAAACATTCATTTACAACAGCAAATGGGTTCCTTCCAGGCATCCATGTTAGAAGCATTTCAATCACTCCGAGAGGAGTTGACAATTAAAAAGCCAACCGAGGTTGAACCCTCGTCTCATGCTTCAAAACCTGGTCCATCCAGTAACATTGCTGCTGATCTGGACCTACCCCCTCCGAGATCAAGTACTAATGCTCAGTCCGAGGCAATGGATGTGGACGTTGGTCCAGCACTCCCTCCTCGACTAGTACTTAACCAAACTACCTCGGATCAGTACGTTGCCCCTTCTGAAGCTATACCGAAGGATCCCTCGTACTCTCATAAAAAACAAAGCCACAAGCAAACAGTAGCACCGAGCTCTGCCTCGGACCAACTGGATGAGGATTCCGACGAACCTCTGATCCATTCAACTAGACCTAAGAAGCACTCTGACAAGAGCAAGCATAAATCCAGGTCCAGATATGTGTCATCTTCAGAGGAAGATCACTCCCCTGTTGCCAGACAGGTCTTCTAAGCCCTCTAGGGCTCAGCCCTCAGGCGCAGCTTCTGATCAAGACCTCCCACAACATGATCCAGACCCCCCTTATTATAGGGAAGTAGCTCTGTCTGACATTCCCTCCCAATACTCTGAAGAAGTAGATACCTTCAGGCGTATTCTCTCTCTCCCTGACCCCAGGGACTCTATGCCTAGGTCTTCAACTTCAGTGTTGGGTCTGGACGACGAAAAAGGCCGTCAAGAGCTCAGACCTAGAGGTCCTTCCTCTATTCTACCACTTAGCTCAGTTATCAAGGACGCCTTTGATAAATTTCAGCATGATTTTAAAGCTGCCAATTTAGCTGAGGGCAAATATGTCAAGCCTCCTCCATCCACGTCTAAGTGGTATAAGGTTGGACAGCCCACTTTTCAAGACAAAATTCAGGAGTTGAATACAGACTTTGCTAAGATCTGTATTACTCTTAGACCTCCTGGGGCACCAGTAGCCAAAGTTCCTCTGCCAGTTCTTAAGGAGCTGGAACATCAGGCTAAACAAAATATCTCAACCCTCAACTTCACCGCTGCTTTTGCCAAAACCTCTTCTTCTTGCAATGCTTCCTTGGAAAAGTGCCAACATAGCATTAAGTCAACTGTCAAGAAGATAAAATCTCAGATCCAGAAAGGTGCCAATCCTGAGAAAGCAGCAAAGCGCGGATATGAGGAAGTCGCTGAGTACATGGATTTTTGGAACAAGACTGTTCTTGTTCAACATAGAGCCCTCACATGTCTCAGCAAATCTCTAGCCCATATTCTCCAGAGGGAGTTATATTCCATGGCCAATACCGGCTTGCTTAGGCACGAAGCCGAGATGACTCTATTACATCCCCAGCTAGGGGAAACGAGACGTCAAGAACTTAGGAACTCGTCCTTTTGGGACTCTTCCTTGTTCGAGTCTCAGCTCGTAAAGGAAGGTGAGGACTTCCTTCTCAAAAAAGGCACCTCAAAAGATTCTCAGGGTTTCCCACCCTACCAGAATAAGCCCTTTCGTGGCCCCCACAAGAAAAGAGGCTCCTACAGGAAACGCCCCTATGGGGGCAATACCTCTCAAAGCAGTAACCAATCCTTTCCCTCGGGAAGAGGAAAACCCAACTTCAGAGGCTCCAGGGGTCGTTTTCGACCCCACAATAGGGGAAGGGGGCGTGGAAACCCCCCTTCCCAATGACTCCTCCAAAGCCTCCCTCAGTCCACCAGTAGGAAGTCGCCTCCGTTCTTTCAAGAGAAACTGGCTAATAAACAAATGTTCTCAAAACGTGTTAAACATTATCACCAATGGCTACGTTCTGCCATTCCGTTCAAAGCCAAACTTGATCAGATTTCCTCTGATCCTGTCAGAGTACAAGGCCCAACAAAAAGACCAAGCCTTGGCCACTTGTATCCAGTCTCTCTTGTCAAAGAACGCTATCGAAAGGGTGGAAAACATAAAATCTCTTGGGTTTTACAGTCGCCTGTTCCTGGTACCCAAGCCTCACCAAAGGTGGAGGCCAGTCATAGACTTAAGCAGGCTCAACACTTTTCTACATGTAGAAAAGTTCAAAATGGAAACTCCAGAGTCCATCAGGACTTCCCTGGTTCCAGGGGAGTGGGTATCGTCGATAGACCTGTCAGACGCGTACCTACACATCCCCATCCATCCAAACTCAAGGAAGTACCTAAGGTTTTGCTACAAGGCCCAGGTGTTCCAGTTCACCTCCCTACCTTTCGGACAGGCCACAGCCCCCCAGGTCTTTACGATGATCGTAAAGGAAGTGAAACTAATGGCCCTCTCAAGAGGACTCAGAATTCACCAATACCTGGACGACTGGCTGATCAGGTCCCAGTCTCAGGAGGAAGCCCAAGTGGACACACAGGCTGTGGTAGACCTAACCCAATCCTTGGGTTGGATAATCAACCAAGAAAAATCAGAACTGAATCCTACTCAGGTGTTTTCGTTCGTGGGCTACGAATACCACCTAGATTCAGCCCTTGTAAGACCCACTCACGAGAGATGGCTCAAACTTCAGGATTTGATCCTACGACTCAAGTCAAAGCGTGTTTTGACTGCAAGATGTTTGATGTCTCTAATTGGGTTGAGAGCGTCAACAAAGAAAATGGTCCCGGAGGGACGCCTTCACATGAGGCCCTTTCAGTTTCATCTCAAGGAGCACTGGAGATATCCTCAGTCGCTGGACAACCTCCTTCCTTGGACAGAAGCCATTGTAGCCCACCTAGATTGGTGGCAAAATCCCGCAAACGTGATGAAAGGCTCAGACCTTCATCCCAAAGACCACAGTATCCAACTCTTTACCGACGCCTCAAACGAAGGTTGGGGCGCTCACTTAGATCAAAAGTCTACAAAAGGTCTGTGGTCAGATCGGGAAAAAAGGCTACACATAAATCTCCTGGAATTGAAGGCGGTCTCCCTGTCCCTTCGAGACTTCAAGGACCAGTGCCAGAATCAAACCGTGTTAGTTGCGACGGACAACTCAACAGTGGTAGCCTACATCAACAAACAGGGGGGAACTCACTCAGCAGAGATGTGCGCTCTCCTGTGGAAAATCATGACCTGGTGCCATCACTACCACATAACATTGAAAGCCAGGCACATTCCAGGGTGTCTGAATGTGATGGCCGACCTACTGTCCAGGTCCAACCAAGTGCAGTCAACAGAATGGTCTCTGCACCCACAGGTGTTCAAACAGATCTGCCAGAAGTGGTTCACACCTCATGTAGACTTATTTGCCACTCACCTGAACCACAAGCTCCCACTATACGTGTCTCCTATCCCAGACCCAAGGGCCTGGGACATAGAATCTCTGAACATAAACTGGACCAACCTCACAGCCTATGCGTACCCTCCTACGGCTCTCCTTCACAAGGTGATCCAAAAGATCAAGCAGTGCCATTGCCTGATCATCGTAATAGCCCCAGGCTGGCCAGGGATGCCCTGGTTTTGGGACCTAGTGCAGCTCTCAACAGAGATCCCACTACAACTCCCAGTGTCAACGACCCTACTAAAACAGTCCCACAAATATGTGTTCCACAACAACCCACAACAGCTGAACCTCCACGCCTGGTGTCTAGGAGCGGACAACTCCAAGAACAAGGCTTATCTGTGGAGGTGGCAGAGAGAATTGCTGCCCCTCAGCGGTCATCAACAAGGACCATCTACAAGTCAAAGTGGGCCCTATTTGAAAAATGGTGCAGAAAAAATTCGGTGGATTTCTCCACTCCATCTGTGAAACAAATCTCAGATTTTTTCATGTACCTTTACCAAGACCTAAACAGGCGCCCCTCGACCATTGATGGTTACAGGACTGCAATCGTTGACACTTTGGGCTCAACGGCCCAACATATTGCACACAATGCAGACCTTCATAGGTTACTCTC
The DNA here is from genome assembly GCA_964017235.1 of Sabellastarte sp. h YS-2021. NCBI lineage: Eukaryota > Metazoa > Annelida > Polychaeta > Sabellida > Sabellidae > Sabellastarte > Sabellastarte sp. h YS-2021. The sequence continues at coordinate 110,476,549 of OZ024927.1, forward strand.
CAGTTTTCACAGGGATCGTCCCAAAAGTTCCAGAAACTTACCCAAGTGGAACCTTTCTGTTGTCCTCAACGAGCTCACAAAAGCACCATTTGAGCCCATGAAAGACACAGACCTCAAACATCTCACTCTCAAAACTGCTTTCTTGCTAGCTTTGGCCTCTGGCAAGCGCCGCAGCGAAATCCATGCCTGGGTCGCAAACAAAGTATCTAATCTAGGCCAATGGGAAAAGGTTGCCTTGTTCCCCTCTTCTGATTTCATAGCCAAAAACCAACTAGCAAGAGAAGGTTCTCAAAGTGTGTCTCCGGTGACTATTCCTGCTTTGACTACCATTGTAGATAGACAATTTAAAGAAGACAGGACCCTGTGTCCGGTACGGGCCCTGAGGTATTATTTGGACCGAACCAAAGACCTGAGAGGGTCTCGTTCCCTCCTTTTTATCTCCTTCAAGAAAGGACATACCTCAGACATCAGACCCGCTACTCTCTCTTCCTGGTTGAAACAAACCATCCTACTTTGTTACAAACAAGCAGACCAACAAGCCTTGGACTTGGTCCAAGTTAAAGCGCATGACATCCGGGCCTTCGCGGCCTCTAAGGCCTTTTACGGTGGGGTATCGGTGGACCAAATCACGCAAGCCTGTCACTGGAAAGCTCACAACACATTTACAAATTTTTACCGCAAAGACCTTACTTGGTCGGACACCGACAACAATATGTATCTGGGACCCGTAGTGGCGACACAACAAGTCCTAGATCCTTCCCCTCAGGGGGGGGTTGGCACATCCGCTACAACCAAGTCTTCAGGAGTCTCTCCCAGGATCTAGGTATTCCTTTACCTTCAAGATGTTACGGGTAAGGTCTTTTTATTTTTTAATTATTAAGGACTTATTCAGTTGTCATTAATCTCATATTTCAGGTTAAAAATTTCATGAGATGCCCAACCTCTGTGTTGGTCAGTCACATGTGAAGGTCCCTTAGGGACCCTTAGACCTCGAAGTGAGCACTGCTGCACTTCCATCCTACAACCAAACATCTAGACAGTTGTAGCAGTGTCTCTCTTTTACTTAGGTTTTTGGCTCGTTACAGGTCCAATCTTCGGGATCGGGGCACTGTAAAGGGGACTCAGACTGGTATTTCTGGCACTATTCTGTATATACTAATTCAAATCTTAGAAAAAATGACATATCTTCCAGTCTCAGCTGTAATCCCGCCACCGGGCGGTTGAATTCAGCATTAAGTCCCACATGGTAAGCTATTGTAGCGTAATAAAATTGAAAATTTTAATTACTTAAATGTAGCTTTTATAAGCTACAAGCTTACCATGTGGGACTTAGGAGAGTCCCACCCTGCCTCCCCGCTGTTTACAGCTGAGGGGTAGGTTTAAAAAATTTCAACGAGAAAGTAGGGCGATTGGTCAGAAGTTATCACGTGACGACAACTACCAGTATATCCGGTGGCTAACAAGAACGATCTTTTTTTCTAAGACGTTGGCCCCGGGTGTGGCAACCCGAGAACAGCATTAAGTCCCACATGGTAAGCTTGTAGCTTATAAAAGCTACATTTAAGTAATTAAAATTTTCAAATTTCATCTTTTCCCCTTATATCTCCTTTATTCTTGCTTCTAGAGCTTGAGAATGTATATGGGAAACCATATGTGAAGAGTCTACATAGCCGGTCATGTTTACCCCCTGACCCTCCCTTATGGGTCAAACTGGGGTCATAAAATAGCCGATTTTATTACGCTACAATAGCTTACCATGTGGGACTCAATGCTGTACTCGGATGGCCACAAGGCATCATGGCCAACATCTAAGAAAAATAGACATTTATAGTTGGCCGTAGCCGTAGCTTCTCGTTGTCATCACGTGATCACTTCTGACCAATCGCCCTACTTTCTCGTTGGCCACGTTGAACTGGTAGCTGTTTGTAAATATACAGACATTTTCATTTATTTCTCAGCTTTTACTTATTGTTGGAGGTTCTTTTTTGGATATTTCTTTTATTATATAGCATAGATCATTCTGTAAAATTTGTATTTTGACAGGATAAGTATATTTCTTGTTTTCGCGTGTTTTGAGTTTTCCTCGGTTCAGGCCCTTTATATTGTACGTCTTTTATTGCGTTTAAAATGTCCATCCACCAAACGAATAAAGACAAACCGAGAGCTCAGAAATGCCGCCATTTTTGTTTTAGTTTCGATTTACACAACTATTGCCCTACCTGTAGGGAGGCTGGCAAGGGTGATGACCCCTGTGTCACCTTTGAAATGCCCTGTGATATCTGTGCATCTTTTACAGATGACCAGATGAAGAAAATTCAGCACAGGAAACGCTATCTTAAAAAACAAAAGGCAGAAACTAGTACAAATGATGATGAACTTGATCTCTTGGGCGAAGGCGACGGGGATTCCTTCACTGGCTCAAATGCAGACCTCGAGAGTGCTGCTGACAATCTTTTACCTCACCCCCCAGTCCTCAGCCCCTTCCTTTCAGTTCTTTATCACTGAAAACACCAGCCAAATCTGTCCCACCCACCCCAGGTACTGCCTTGCAACAAAAAATTGAAACAAATCTTGAAAAATCCCTGGGCAATTCTTTAAATATTCATTTACAGCAACAAATGGGTTCCTTCCAGGCATCCATGTTGGAAGCTTTTCAGTCGCTCCGAGAGGAGTTGACTGCTAAAAAGCAAACAGAAGTGGATCAGATCTCGTTTCCTGCTTCCAAACCTGGTACATCCAGTACTGCTGTTAATCTGGACGTACCCCCTTCCGAGACCTAGAACTAACATTCAAACCGAGGATATGGATGTGGACTACGGTCCAGCACTCCCTCCTCGTCTCGTACTTGACCAGCATGATACCTCGGATCAGTACGTTGCTTCATCTGAACTACCCCCAAAAAAGGTCTCGGACAAACCCAAAAAGCATAGCCACTCTCGCAGTAGGCATGAAATTGAATCCAGGTCTACCTCGGATCAATCTAATGAGGAATCCGATGAACCTCGGATCCCTTCTACCAAACCTAAAAAGCACTCTGATAAGAGTAAACACAAATCAAGGTCCAGATATGAAGAGGTCGACACTTTTAGCCGCATTCTTTCCCTCCCTGACCCCAGGGAGTCTATGCCTAGGTCCTCAACTTCAGTCATGGGGCTGGATGATGAGAAAGGCCGTCAAGAGCTCAGACCTAGAGGTCCTTCCTCTATTCTTCCACTTAGCTCAGTTATCAAGGACGCCTTTGATAAATTTCAACATGACTTTAAGGCTGCTAATTTACCCGAGGGTAAATACGTTAAGCCTCCTCCATCCACTTCTAAGTGGTACAGGGTGGGACAGCCCTGTTATCAGGACAAATATCAGGAGTTGAATACAGATTTCGCCAAAATCTGTATTACTCCTAAACCCTCTGGGGCCCTATGGGCAAGGTCCCCCTACCAATTCTAAAAGAGTTGAAGCATCAGGCTAGGCAAAATATCTCAACCCTCAATTTCGCCGCTGTCTTTGCTAAAACTTCTTCTTCTTGCAATGCTTCCCTTGAGAAGTGTCAACATAGCATTAAGTCAACTGTCAAGAAGATTAAGTCACAGATCCAAAAAGGTGCCAATCCTGAAAAAGCAGCAAAGCGCAGATATGAGGAAGTCTGTGAGTACATGGATTTTTGGAATAAGACAGTTCTTATTCAACATAGGGCCCTTACATGCCTCAGCAAATCCCTAGCCCATATTCTCCAGAAGGAATTATATTCTATGGCTAATACCGGCTTGCTTAGGCGCGAAGCCGAAATGACGCTCTTACAACCTCAATTGGGGGAAATGAGACGCCAAGAACTCGGGAACTCGTCCTTTTGGGACCCTTCCTTGTTCCAGTCTCAACTTGTGAAGAAAGGTGAAGACTTCCTCCTCAAAAAAGGCACCTACAGACTCTCAGGGTTTTGCACCCTATCAGAATAGGCCCTTTCGTGGTCCCCACAACAAAAGAAGAGGCTCCTACAGGAAATGCCCCTATGGGGGCAACTCCTCACAAAGCAGTAACCAATCGTTTTCCTCAGGAAGGGGGAAACCGAACTTCAGAGGCTCCTGGGGTCGTTTTCGACCCCATAATAGGGGAAGAGGGCGTGGAAACCCCTCTTCCCAATGACTCCTCCAAAGCCTCACTCAGTCCACCAGTAGGTCGCCTCCGTTCTTTCAGAAGAGACTGGCAAACAAACAAATGTTCTCCAAACGTGTTAAACATTATCACCAATGGCTACGTACTGCCATTCCTTTCAAAGCCAAATTTGGTCAGATTTCCTCTGATCCTGTCAGAGTACAAGACCCATCGAAAAGACCAAGCCCTGGCCTCTTGTATCCAGTCTCTTCTGTCAAAGAACGCAATCAAAAGGGTGGAAAATGTAAAATCTCTCTGGTTTTACAGTCGCCTGTTCCTAGTACCCAAGCCTCACCAAAGGTGGAGGCCAGTCATAGACCTAAGCAGGCTCAACACTTTTCTACTCGTAGAAAAGTTCAAAATGGAAACTCCAGAGTCCATCAGGACCTCCCTGATTCCAGGGGAGTGGGTATCGTCAATAGATCTGTCGGAAGCTTGCCTACACATCCCCATCCATCCAAACTCAAGGAAATACCTAAGGTTTTGCTACAAGTCACAGGTGTTCCAGTTCACCTCCCTCCCATTCGGACTAGCCACAGCCCCCCAGGTCTTTACAATGATCGTAAAGGAAGTGAAACTAATGGCCCTCTCCAGATTACTCAGAATTCACCAATACCTGGACGACTGGCTGATCAGGTCCCAATCTCAGGAGGAAGCCCAAGTGAACACTCAGGCGGTGGTAGACCTAACTCAGTCCTTGGGTTGGATAATAAATCAAGAAAAATCAGAACTGAAACCTACTCAGGTGTTTTCTTTCGTGGGCTACGAATACCATCTAGATTCAGCCCTTGTAAAACCCACTCAAGAGAGATGGCTCAAACTTCAGGATTTGATCCTACGACTCAAGTCAAAACATGTTTTGACTGTAAGATGTTTGATGTCGCTAATTGGGTTGCTTGCCTCAACGAAGAAAATGGTCCCGGAGGGACGCCTTCACATGAGACCCTTTCAGTTTCATCTCCAGGAGCACTGGAGATATCCTCAGTCGCTGGACAGCCTCCTTCCTTGGACAGAAGCCATTGCAGCCCACCTAGACTGGTGGCAAAATCCCTCAAACGTGATGAAAGGTGCAGACCTTCATCCCAAGGACCACAGTATCCAACTCTTTACCGACGCCTCAAACGAAGGTTGGGGCGCTTAATTAGATCAAAATTCTACAAAGGGTCTGTGGTCAGATCGGGAAAAAAGGCTACACATAAACATCCTAGAATTGAAGGCGGTCTCACTGGCCCTTCGAGACTTCAAGGACCAGTGCCAGAACCAAACAGTGCTAGTTGCTACAGACAACTCAACAGTGGTAGCCTACATCAACAAACAAGGAGGAACTCACTCAGCAGAGATGTGTGCTCTCCTGTGGAAGATTATTACCTGGTGCCATCACTATCACATAACATTGAAAGCCAGGCACATTCCAGAGTGCCTGAATGTGATGGCCGAACCGCTGTCCAGGTCCAACCAAGTGCAGTCAACAAAATGGTCTCTGCATCCGTAGGTGTTCAAACAGATCTGCCAGAAGTGGTTCACACCTCATGTAGACTTATTTGCCACTCACCTGAACCACAAACTTCCACTGTACGTATCTCCTATCCCAGACCCAAAGGCTTGGGACATAGATGCTCTGAACATAAACTGGACGAGTCTCACTGCCTATGCTTACCCTCCAGCCTCCAGTAATAGCCCCAGGGTGGCCAGGGATGCCCTGGTTTTGGGACCTAGTGCAGCTCTCAACAGAGATCCCACTACAACTCCCAGTGTCAACGACCCTACTCAAACAGTCCCACAACTATGTGTTCCACAACAGCTCAACACCTGGTGTCTATGAGCGGACAACTCCAAGAACAAGGCTTCTCTGTGGAGGTGGCAGAGAGAATTGCTGCTCCTCAGCGGTCATCAACAAGGACCATCTACAAGTCAAAGTGGGCCCTATTTGAAAAATGGTGCAGAGAAAATTTGATGGATTTCTCCACTCCATCTGTGAAACAAATCTCAGATTTTTTCATGTACCTTTACCAAGACCTAAACAGGTGCCCCTCGACCATTGATGGTTACAGGACTGCAATCGTTGACACTTTGGGCCCAACGGCCCACCATATTGCACACAATGCAGACCTTCATAGGTTACTCTCCAGTTTCCACAGGGATCGTCCAAAAAGTTCCAGAAATCTTCCTAAGTGGAACCTTTCTGTTGTTCTCAATGAGCTCACAATAGCACCCTTTGAGCCTATGAAAGACACAGACCTCAAACATCTTACCCTCAAAACTGCTTTCTTGCTAGCTTTGGCCTCCGGCAAACGCCGCAGCGAAATCCATGCCTGGGTTGCAAACAAAGTATCTAATCTAGGCCAATGGGAAAAGGTTGCCTTGTTCCCTTCTTCTGATTTCACAGCCAAAAACAAACTAGCAAGAGAAGGTTCTCAAAGTGTGTCTCCGGTGACTATTCCTGCTTTGACTACCATTGTAGATAGACAGTTCAAAGAAGATAGGACCCTGTGTCCGGTGCGGGCCCTGAGGTACTATTTGGATCGAACCAAAGACCTGAGGGGTTCTTGTTCCCTCCTTTTCATCTCCTTCAAGAAAGGACATACCTCAGACATCAGACCCGCTACTCTCTTCATGTTTGAAACAAACCATCCTACTTTGTTACAAACAAGCAGACCAACAAGCCTTGGACTTGGTCCAAGTTAAAGCGCATGACATCCGGGCCTTCGCGGCCTCTAAGGCCTTTTATGGTGGGGTATCGGTGGACCAAATCATGCAAGCCTGTCACTGGAAAGCTCACAACACTTTTACAAATTTTTACCTAAAAGACCTTACTTCGTCAGACAACGACAACAATATGTATCTGGGACCAGTGGTGGCGGCACAACAAGTCCTAGTTCCTTCCCCTCAGACCAGTTGTCCTCGGAAAGAAAAAAAGGGGGGGTTGGCACATCCGCTACAACCAAGTCTTCAGGAGTCTATCCCAGGATCTAGGTATTCTTTTACCTTCAAGATGTTACGGGTAAGGTCATTTTGATTTTTAGTTTATCCAAATTAGTTGTATTAAGGACTTATTAAGTTGTCATTAATCTCATATTCAGGTGGCAAAAATTTTATAAGAATTCCAACCATTGGGCTGGTATGTCACTCGTGATGGGCCCCTAGGGACCCTTAGACCTCTAAGTGAGCACTGCTGCACTTCCGTCCTACAATCAAAACATCATGACAGGTTTAGCACTGTCTTCTATTCTATATAGGTTTTTGGCTCCTTAAAGGCCCAGTCTTCAGGATTGGGGCACTGTAAATGCCACTCAGACTGGTATTTCTAACACTATTCTAATATAATTATTACTTCAAATCTAAGAAAAAATGACATTCCTTCCAGTCTCAGCTGTAATCCCGCCACCGGGCGGTTGGATTCAGCATTGAGTCCCACATGGTAAGCTATTGTAGCGTAATAAAATTGAAAATTTTAATTACTTAAATGTAGCTTTTATAAGCTACAAGCTTACCATGTGGGACTCAGAAGAGTCCCACCTTGCCTCCCCGCTGTTTACAGCTGAGGGGTAAGTTTTAGAAAATTTCAACGAGAAAGTAGGGCAATTGGTCAGAAGTTATCACGTGACGACAACTAGAGGCTACGGTCAACCATAAATGTCTCTTTTTCTTAGACGTTGGCCATGATGCCTTGTGGCCATCCGAGTACAGCATCGAGTCACACATGGTAAGCTTGTAGCTGACCCTGCCGCAGTCTCGACCTGGTGTACAGATGCGTGCAAGTTGAACAGTTCCTACAGCAGGATAGCCCGGCAGTCTGGCCTTGCTTCTACCCATCCTACTTCAAGGCGTATTCCCCAAGAAACGCTTAGACGATGGGAGAAATTTGCAAGAGAGGCTACAGTCATCTGTAACCAGGCTGCCAGCCTCAATAGATGTTTGTTCAAGGTGCAGCAGAATATGCAGGAACAGCTTAAGAATGTGCGCTCCGACAGCAAGGGTAACAGCTCAGCCAAGGATGAAATGCAGTACCTCATGAACTTCAACTCTAGTATTTGTCAGGCTGCTGCAAAGACCATGGAGCACCTCTCAGAGTTTGTGGTTATTAAGCGTCCCGCAAGGGACGCTTGTTTGTGTATGGGAGAGCTTCAGGCTCCGGCAGCTCCGCATTTTGTTTTCCTTATAACTCTGTAACCGTTGGGCGGATTCTTTTCAAATTTGGCAGGTTTAGGCAATAGCCTTGGGGAATTTTTTTGAATATGCTGCAGTGACATTTCAACCAATCAGAGAGGTCACATGACCAAAAATGTCTTTTTTCGATGGGGAAGCTTGTCCGGATGATAACTTGAAAGGAATTTTATCAATTCACCTGAAACTTGGCAAATACATTCATTCTATTAAAATCTGGAAATCATTAGATTTTGGCATTGATTGGTCAAGAAATGGCCGAGTAATTAATGATTAATTAATCATTACGAATTTTCCAAATAAGGAAAACACAAAAATGCTTATATGTCGAAAACCGTGCTAGATAGAGCGATTTCGACGAAATTTTTGACCCGCAGGGTATGTCTGCAGAGTAGTTATCCCAATTTTCAAAAAAATTTTGTCTCGCCCAAAATGGCGGCCATTTTGAATTTTCGAAATTTTCGCAAAAATTGCAAAACACAAAAATGCTTATATCTCAAAAACCGTGCTAGATAGAGCAATTTCGACAAAATTTTTGACCCGCAGGATATCTCTGCGGAGTACTTTTCCCAATTTTCAAAAAATTTTTGTCTCGCCAAAAATGGCGGCCATTTTGAATTTTCGAAATTTTCGCAAAAATTGCAAAACACAAAAATGCTTATATCTCGAAAACCGTGCTAGATAGAGCGATTTCGACGAAATTTTTGACCCTCAGGGTATGTCTGCAGAGTAGTTATCCCAATTTTGAAAAAAATTTTGTCTCGCCAAAAATGGCGGCCATTTTGAATTTTCGAATTTTTCGCAAAAATTGCAAAACATAAAAATTGTTATATCTCGAAAACCCTGCTAGATAGAGCGATTTCGACGAAATTTTTGACCCACAGGGTATATCTGCAGAGTAGCCATGCCAATTTTCAAAAAAAATTTGTCTTGCCAAAAATGGCGGCCATTTTGAATTTTCGAATTTTTCGCAAAAATTGCAAAACATAAAAATGCTTATATCTCAAAAACCCTGCTAGATAGAGCGATTTCATCGAAATTTTTGACCCACAGGGTATCTCTGCAGAGTAGCCATGCCAATTTTCAAAAAAATTTTGTCTTGCCAAAAATGGCGGCCATTTTGAATTTTTGAATTTTTGCGCAAAAATTGCAAAACACAAAAATGCTAATATTTCGAAAACCGTGCTACATAGAGCGATTTCGATGAAATTTTTTATCTTCAGGGTATCTCTGCAGAGCAGCTATCCCAAAGAGCTTTCACTGGGTGAAGTTTCAGACCCATAGCTAATTGCTCACCTACTCAAAAAGAGTAAATGCGAATTACCTCTAAAAGTATTGCAGATGGCCAATTTTTCTCAAATAACTCATTCACCTACTGTTGGAAGAGCTTTCACATGGTGAAGTTTCAGACCCATAGCCAATTACTCACCTACTCAAAATGAGTAAATGCGAATTATCTCTAAAAGTATTGCAGATAGCCAATTTTTCTCAAATAACTCATTCACCTACTTTTGGGAGAGCTTTCACATGGTGAAGTTTCAGACCCATAGCTAATTATTTACCTACTCCAAATGAGTAAATGCTAATTATCTGTAAAAGTATTGCGGATACCCAATTTTTATCAAATAACTCATTCATCTACTTGTGGGAGAGCTTTCACATGGTGAAGTTTCAGACCCATAGCTAATTACTCACCTACTCAAAATGAGTAAATGCGAATTATCTCTAAAAGTATTGCAGATAGCTAATTTTTCTCAAATAACTCATTCACCTACTTTTGGGAGAGCTTTCACTTGGTCAAGTTTCAGACCCATAGCTAATTACTCAGCTACTCAAAATGAGTAAATGCGAATTATCTCTAAAAGTATTGCAGATAGCCAATTTTTCTCAAATAACTCATTCACCTACTTTTGGGAGAGCTTTCACTTGGTGAAGTTTCAGACCCATAGCTAATTACTCACCTACTCAAAATGAGTAAATGCGAATTATCTCTAAAAGTATTGCAGATAGCCAATTTTTGTCAAATTAATCATTCACCTACTTTTGGGAGAGCTTTCACTTGGTGAAGTTTCAGACCCATAGCTAGTACACCTACTCAAAATGAGTAAATGCGAATTATCTCTAAAAGTATTGCAGATAGCCAATTTTTCTCAAATAACTCATTCACCTACTTTTGGGAGAGCTTTCACTCTGTGAAGTTTCAGACCCATAGCTAATTACTCACCTACTCAAAATGAGTAAATGCGAATTATCTCTAAAAATATTGCAGATAGCCAATTTTTCTCAAATAACTCATTCACCTACTTTTGGGAGAGCTTTCACTTGGTGAAGTTTCAGACCCATAGATAATTATTCACCTACTCAAAATGAGTAAATGTGAATTATCTCTTAATAGTATTGCAGATAGCCAATTTTTCTCAAATAACTCATTCACCTACTTTTGGAAGACCTTTCACACACGAAAATGAAAAATTGTGAATATCTCGGAAAAGCTATTTCTTCTGCTTTAATGCTCGGCGGGAGATACACACCACGGCAGTGGTCTTGACAAAAATTTTTGTCTCCCCAAAAATGGTGGCCATTTTGAATTTTCAAAGATTTTGCAAAACACAAAAATGCTTATATCTCGAAAACCGTGCTATATGGAGCGAACTCAACAAAATTTTGGACCTGCTGGGTATCTCTGCAGAGTAGCCATGCCAATTTTCAAAATATTTTTGTCTCGCCAAATATAGCGGACATTTTTAATTTTTTTATTTTTTGCAAAACACAAAAATGCTTATATCTCGAAAACCGTGCTATATGGAGCGAACTCAACAAAATTTTGGACCTGCTGGGTATCTCTGCAGAGTAGCCATGCCAATTTTCAAAATATTTTTGTCTCGCCAAATATAGCGGACATTTTTAATTTTTTCTATTTTTTGCAAAACACAAAAATGCTTATATCTTGAAAACCGTGCTAGATAGAGCAGACTGCGCTGACTTTGGTTGCCACAACAGTATAAGGCTAGAAATGAAGCATTTTCTAAATACTTTAGCACTCACCTTTATATCCTTTTCGGGACGCTTTGTTTTTGCTATGCAAAAACATTATCTTTTTTTTTTGCGAGCGATCCTCTAGTTTCCATGGGTAACTTGACATTGGCACGTCGGGACTCTTACCTCACTCACATCAAGTCAGGAGTCAAACCAGACACTTTGGCCGGTTTGCGTACAGCACCCATACACATTGCAACTCTCTTTCCGGACAGTGTTATAAAGAGTAAGGATGCAACGATTCTTCGGTTACTCGGAAACGAAATGATTCAGTTAAATACTCGAGGCAAGAAAAGTGAACCGGGTCTTCGAAAACAACTAAACAAAGACGTAAAATCTACCACAAAATTCTATTTTTTCTTCAAATATATGAATATATTTATATATTTTGCTAATATAAGGCATTTCCATTTCAATATTTATATATTTTAAGTATTTGCAATCTTTAATTCTTTGTGTAGTAACGTTTTATAAGACGGCGTTTTAATATAACGTATTTCGAAGATGCCTCAAATCTCGCAATATAAAGATGGTTAAAGTTTCTTATATTTTGCAATATAAATGCGTCTTTTCCCCCAAATTCAATAAATTATCAAAATTCCTTCCTGTTGTGTGGTTTGTAACCCTTTTATAAGGCGTGATATGTCAAAATATGAAGCAGTTTATTTTGTGGGCGATAATCAAGCGATTAACCGAGTCCGAATCAATTCTTCTAAAACGGGGAATCGAGGCGCATTTTCGGGCTCGCTTGCAGCCCTAATAAAGAGAGCAGAGGAAGAAATAGCTCATTTTGAGAGCAAGGGTCAGTCGTCAGGTGCAAGGGGCAAGGGTCGGTACCACCCATACGAAAGGCCAGAAAGGAAAGCAGACAGGAAGTCGTCTTTCAAGAGTGATAAGCCATCTTGGAAGAACATCGGCAATACTCAACGCAAGAGGTTCGTGGAAAAGCAACACACTACTCGCGACCAGCCAAGGGCCAGCAGTCCTATAAATGACAATTACTGTTCACACAGATCCCCAGGAGGACTGCTGGCCGGGAGCCAGACATCAATACAAGAACTCTTTTCAGACAGTCATGTAAACTTTCATGTTGTACTTCCTGTTCCTACTGCGCCCGGGCATTCCCAAAAGAGAGAATTAAGTCCCGGGTCGCCAGTCTGTCATGTTCCAACAGATTGCAAATTAAAATATGTGAAAGGTGTTTCTTGTGTCACTCAATTGTCTTGTGTAAAGCCTGTAACAAATGTCAAAACTGTTGCCTCAAATCTGCCTGTAGGGGCCAGACTTCAGAACTTTTGGCAAACTTGGCTGGACCTGGGTGCCGGTCCGAAGGTGGTTCAAATCCTGAGAGAGGGTTACACCCTCCCCTTTCAGATCCGGCCCAATCTCACAAGGTCTCCCACAGTCATAAGCTGCTATGGCAATCCTCACAGGAACATCTCCCTGTTAGAGGCATTACATCAGCTTATAGACAAAAATGCGGTAGAGTTGGTAGTAAATCAAAAATCTCTGGGTTTTTTCAACCGGTTTTTTTTTGGTGCCCAAACCAAACAACAAGTGGAGACCCATCCTAGACCTGCGCAAACTAAATCCCTTCCTCAAGGTGCAAAAATTCAAAATGGAGACACCGGAAACCATCAGAACCTCTCTCCAACAGGTAGAATGGGTCACCTCCATAGATTTCAAGGACGCCTATTTCCACATACCGATACAGGAACAGTCTAGGAAGTATCTAAGATTTCACGTTGAGGGTCGGACATACCAGTTCAAGGCTCTGCCCTTTGGTCTGTCCACAGCACCCTTGGAGTTCACTGTGGTAGTAAAGGAGGTGAAACTGATGGCCATGCGCAAGGGTATAAGGATCCACCAATACCTAGACGACTGGTTGGTGAGGGCTTCATCCCACCAAATTTGTCTCCGACACACTCAGGATCTAGTAATAATATGCCAAAAACTGGGTTGGCTGGTGAACATCGAGAAGTCGGAGCTGGAGCCCAAACAGGTTTTCAATTTTGTAGGCTACCAGTTCGACCTAAGTGCCGGTCGGGTCAGACCGACACCGGACCGATGGCAGACCCTGCAGGACAAGATATTAGAAATACTGTCCCTGCCTGCTTGTCCGGTCCGGCAGTTCATGTCTCTGATAGGGTTATTAACAGCCACAGAGAAGCAAGTTCACTGAGGCCGACTGCATATGAGACCCATACAGTGGCATCTCAAAAACAACTGGAGGGTACCAGAATCACTGGAAAAGGTGATCCCAATTCCCGGTTCCCTGCACCCCCATTTACAATGGTGGCTAGAAGAAGGCAATGTCCCAACAGGCCAACCGTTACACCCAATAAAGCATGGTCTGCAAATCTTTACAGACCTATCAAAAGAAGGGTGGGGCGCTCATTTAAACGAGCATATGGCAAGAGGAACCTGGTCCCTTCCAGAAAGCAAGCTGCATATCAATCACCTAGAACACAAGGCAGTGTGCTTAGCCTTAAAAGAGTTCCAAGACCTTTGCATAGACAAGATAGTTCTTGTAGCAACAGACAATACCACAGTGGTATCGTATATAAACAAGGAAGGAGGTATGAGGTCGGGTCCGCTTTGCTCCCTTCTGTGGAGAATCTTGACCTGGTGTACCAGGAATCAAGTGACTCTCAAAGCCCGACATATCCCAGGCCGCCTAAACGTGGTAGCGGACAAGCTATCCAGATTAGGCCAGACCAAACAGAGTGGTCTCTACTTCCAGAGGTCTTCCAGGCTATATGCAGCCGGTGGCACCGGCCTCAAATAGACTTATTTGCCACGAGGTTCAACAACATGTTGCCTCTATTTGTGTTACCAGTACCGGACTCCCTGGCCACAGCAGTGGATGCACTCAGTCTGCTATGGGAGGATCTGGATGCTTATGCCTTCCCACCAACGGCCATCTTAGGCAAAGTGGTAGAGAAGTTGCAAGACAACCCTTGCAGGAGAATCATTCTGATTGCTCCGGGGTGGCCCAACATGCCCTGATTCTGGGATCTGGTAGCCATGTCCAGTCAAATCTCATTGAGCCTACCCACTCTGCCAAACCTGTTGACTCAGCCTTTCAATCAGATCCCTCACAGAAATCTGACAAACCTGAATCTCCATGCATGGCTCCTAGAGCCTCAGCAATCAAGGAGCAGGGTTTCTCTGAGGCAGTGGCAGCAAGAATTGAGGCTCCTCAAAGGGGATCCACCAGGTCAGTCTATGAGGCAAAGTGGGCCGTTTTTACAAAGTGGTGCGTCTCTAATCAGGTGGACTTCAGGGCACCCCCTGTAAATTCAGTCGCTGACTTCCTTATGTACCTTTTTCAGGACAGGAAGTTACAGCCCAGCACCATTGATGGGTACAGGTCAGCCATTGCTGATAAACTGGGAAACGCACCCTTTCATATCGGTAAGGATGAAAATCTCACACGTCTCCTGGATAGTTTCCATAGAGACAGACCCAAAGGCAGGAGGGGCATACCCTCCTGGAACCTTTCCCTGGTATTGCACCAGCTGACAAAGGCTCCATTTGAACCCCTAAAGGGGCCTCCTTGAAGCATTTGACCTTCAAAACGGTCTTCCTCTTAGCTCTTGGGTCGGGCAAACGTAGAAGTGAGATCCATGCTTGGCAAAATAGAAACGTTAGGCACCAATCTGATTGGTTGAAAGTTTCCCTGTATCCATCACCCAGCTTTCTCTCCAAGAATCAGCTGGCAAAAGAGGGTCCAGATAGTGTGGCCCCAGTGGTTATACCAGCCCTGGCCCCAACTGTGGATAGGTCCCTCAAGTCAGACAGATCCCTATGTCCG
Organism: Sabellastarte sp. h YS-2021; assembly: GCA_964017235.1. Classification (NCBI taxonomy): domain Eukaryota; kingdom Metazoa; phylum Annelida; class Polychaeta; order Sabellida; family Sabellidae; genus Sabellastarte; species Sabellastarte sp. h YS-2021. The sequence goes on from OZ024927.1 coordinate 110,491,712, forward strand.
GTCAGAGCACTGCGCTATTATCTGGACAGGACATCAGACCTCAGGCAGAACAAAGAGTTGGTCTTCATCTCCTTCAAGAAAGGTTTCGACAAGGACATCTCCTGCCACCATCTCCTCTTGGATCAAGCAGACAGTGATCCTATGCTATGAGCTCTCAGATCAAGACGCCCATTCCCTGCATCAGGTTAAGGCCCATGATGTCAGGTCTTTCGCGGCTTCCAAAGCCTTCCAATCAGGGGTGTCTTTAGAACAGATCTTGTCAGCCTGCCACTGGAAGTCGCATAATACCTTCACGCAATTCTATCTGAAGGATGTGGCATGGGCTGACTCAGAGCTTTATCACTTGGGCCCAGTAGTGGCTGCTCAGCAGATCCACAAGTAGCCCTAATATTAGAGGAGATTGTACATATGTAAATAGCTGTACATATATGTAATTTTCAAAAAAAAAAAAAAAAAGAAAAAAAATAGTGCTTTGCTTCCTTTGGGAGGTTTATTTCTCTATTGGGACTGAACTCCTCCCTCTCTTCCCTACCTCAGAGCAGGTCTCTGTGTAAAATGGGGGGTGGCCACCCGGGCGACCGGCTCTGATAACCGACTCGGGTCTCGTGGGTCCACTAGCCTCAGTTTGACCCCAACCTGGAAAAATTGTTAGTTTGCATCGTGAGTTCTTTAAGTCCCTAGTAACTTACCCGCCGACCAAGCGGTAGTTATTCAGCAATTGTCCATTGGATAGGATGTATTAACGCAATAAAATTGCAAATTTAATAAGTAAATAAAATTTTTATAAGTTAATACCCTATCCAATGGACAGGCAAGGCCCTCCCAACCGACCCCGCTACCAGCTTACTAGGGGTCTAAATCTGTTTAGACAATGAAAAAGATGAACTGACGTCACCCTGTCTAGACAGGAAGCAAGTATGATGCGCCACCTAGCGAATGCACACTACTGACCGGTCCTGCCGGTATTATATACAGGACGTCTTTTTCTGGCGTTTGGCGGGACCAGTCGCGCTGACCGGTAAAGCAATTGTCCATTGGATAGGGTATTAACTTCTAAAAATTTAATTTACCCATTAAATTTGCAATTTTGTGTTTTTGCCTTTTATCTCTTTTATTCTTTTAGAGTTTTAGAATGTATTGAGAGGTATTGGGAAACATGTGAAGAGTCTAGATAGCTGGTCAGATTTACCCCCTCAGCTATTTAAGGAGGGAGAAGACTTCCTCCTCAAAAAAGGCACCTCCAAAGACTCTCAGGGTTTCGCACCCTATCAGAATAAGCCCTTTCGTGGTCCCCACAATAAGAAAAAAGGCTCCTACAGGAAACGCCCCTATGGGGGCAACTCCTCATAAAGCAGTAACCAATCGTCTTCCTCAGGTAGGGGGAAACCGAACTTCAGAGGCTCCAGGGGCCGTTTTCGACCCCACTCTAGGGGACAAGGGCATGGAAACACAGACACGCATGCACACATACACACACAAATGTTCATCGAACGTGTTAAACATTATTACCAAAGGCTACGTACTGCCATTCCTTTCAAAACCAAGTCTGGTCAGATTCCCTCTCATTCAGTCAGAATACAAGGCCCATCAAAAGACCAAGCTCTGGCCACTTGTATCCAGTCTCTTCTGTTAAAGAACGCAATCGAAAGGGTGGAAAATGTAAAGTCTCTTGGGTTCTACAGTCGCCTGTTTCTAGTCCCCAAGCCTCACCAAAGGTGGAGGCCAGTAATAGACTTAAGCAGGCTCAACACTTTTCCACACGTAGAAAAGTTCAAAATGGAAACTTCAGAGTCCATCAGGACCTCCCTGATTCCAGGGGAATGTGTATCATCGAAACACCTATCAGACGCTTACCTTCACATCCCCATCCACCCAAACTCAAGGAAATACCTAAGGTTTTGCTACAGGTCGCAGGTGTTCCAGTTCACCTCCCTCCCATCTGGACTAGCCACAGCCCCCCAGGTCTTTACAATGATTGTAAAGGAAGCGAAGCTAATGGCCCTCTCCAGAGGGCTCAGACTTCACCAATACCTGGACGACTGGCTGATCAGGTCCCAGTCTCAGGAGGAAGCCCAAGTGAACACTTTTCTCTTTACATTTTTTTTACCTATCCAAAGCATCCTAGTTTTTGATAAATTCATTTTTAACCCTGATAGTGAACCAAAGATTTCGAACACATTCAGTGTATACTGTATTAAGGACTTTTCAAGGTTGTCATTAATCTCATGTTAGGTGGCCAAAATTTATGAGAATTCCAACCATAGGGCTGGTTTTTTCACTCGTGGATGGCCCCTAAGGGCCCTTAGACTACTTAAGTGAGTACGGCTCCACTTCTCTCCTACAATCAAAACATCCTGACAGTTTTAGCAATGTTATTCATTCTATTCAGGTTTTTGGCTCTTTACAGGCCCGGTCTTCGGGATTGGGGCACTGTAAACGGGACTCAGACTGGTATTTCAAAACATTCATTCTAATCTATTACTTCAAAATTCTAAGAAAAAATTAACATATCTTCCACTCTCAGCTGTAATCCCTCCACCGTGCAGTTGGATTCAGCATTCAGTCCCACATGGTAAGCTATTGTAGCGCAATAAAATTGAAAATTTTAATTACTTAAATGTAGCTTTTATGAGCTACAAGCTTACCATGTGGGACTGAGAAGAGTCCCACCCTGCCCCCCCCCCCCCCCTGTATTACAGCTGAGGGGTAAGGTTTAAAAGTTGCAGCGAGAAAGTAGGAAGAGATCTCGTAGTGTACCACGAAAGGACAACCTGAGGCTACGGCCAACTATAAATGTCTTTTTTTCTTAGACGTTGGCCGGATATCTTACAGCCATCCGAGAACAGCATTGAGTCCCACATGGTAAGCTTGCAGCTTATAAAAGCTACATTTAAGTAATTAAAATTTTCAATTGTGTGGAAGATATTGCTCCTGCAAGGCAGTAGATTAGATTTAGATGAGATATTTACTTAAGCTTAATAGGGAAGTCCATTTAACTGAGTTTTATTGAAGCAAAGGGTTTGACTAGTATAGCCAGTACAATGTGTTTTTTCTCTCTTTCAGTATAATCAAATTGATGAGGAAGATGTAAATTCTCCCACAAAGACCAAAATCACCACCAAGCTGGTATTAGAAATGGATGAAAAGTCCAAGGAACCAATCATTGAAGTCAACAGTGACCTAATCAGAAAACTCAAGCCTCACCAGGTGGAAGGTCAGTGAGAATAAGGTCAAAGTGCAAGGTCAAACTTAGTCATATATCTGGCCTAGTGGCCCATGTGGCTTATACAGATGCCCAGTTTCTGTGACATGGAGCAACACAGAGTACGTTTACTTTGCTGAATAAAAAATCAGTCTGTCCCAGGTTTACTTGCTCAACTTATGTTCCTAGGTGAATAGCAATGTGTGTACAAAGTGCCTTATCCAGAGGGAAAAAATCTCCAGATCCCGACTGCAAATGAAAGTTATAACAACTGTGGCATTTTTTGTCCTTACTGAATTCCAACCCATATTATTTGAGGTGAAAGTGTTATTTGCTAACTTTGATAGCCACTGAGATCAAATAAGAAATATTCAGAGCAAAAATACAGTTGACTTAAGTCACTTGTTATCAGATCAAAATGTAAACTCACTGAAGTGAAAGGTCATTGTGGAAGTCATAGAATAATTGGTGTTCTCTGCAGCCCCTTGCATGTTGTAAATTGCCCTTGGAATCAGACTATGCTCTAAGATAAAGTAGTTCAAGTAAATGAAAGTAAAATAAATTTAAAAGGACAATAAACAGATGGTACATTCAATCATTTTTTTTGCAAAATTTATTTTATTTACAAAATAAAAGTGTACTTAATTATGTTTTAATTACCAAGAAATATATAACATTCCTTTTTCTGAATGTTACCAGATGTAAAGTTGTTGGTAACTGTGACACAGTTTTGTGATTACAGAAGTCAACTTGCAGCAAAAAAATATATGGCTGTCTTTTAGGCAAAAGTTATTCTTTGATTGGTGACTGTTGTGTTTTTTTTTACTTCTCAGCGGTGCGGTTCATGTGGGATTGTTGCATTGAGACACTGGACCGAGCCAAGAAAGAGGAGGGGGCTGGTTGTATACTGGCCCACTGCATGGGACTGGGGAAAACACTGTCTGTAAGTCTGTACAAACTACTACGTCTCCATACTCATCACTGTCTTAAGTAAAACTATGTTGTGAACTGAAATACACCACTCTTTTGCAATGCAAAACTTCCTAAGTGTGGCTGATGTAAACTAAAATAAGAGTAACAATTAGGTTGGATAATAGAATGGTTGCATAATGGAAGGACTAAAATAACAGGCATAAATGGAGTTGGGAGTCGGTTTGATGTCGGATAATTAAAAATCTTGACAATAGAAGGTCAGATAATAGAGCTTCTACTGTACCACCATATTGTCAAAGTGAACACTGTGAGTACCACTGGGTCTTTTACTAAAGTATTCCTTTGTATTGCCACGGTGAAAACTGTATAATTAAAAAAAAAAAACACACACCTATTTGACCACACTTGCAGGTGATAACATTTATTCACACTCTGATGAGGAATGAGGAGCTTACTGGTATCCGCACTTGTCTAATAGTCTGTCCACTCAACACTGTGCTCAACTGGCAACGAGAACTTGGACACTGGCTAGAGGAAGACGAACAGTTACTGGTGAGTCAGTGTGCCTTTTAGCAACTAAAGTGATGATGGGACAGACCATCACTGTTTCGACACATTTAATTGACCCAGCTCTAGACCTGTCGTCCTCTCCTAGTATTTAACCTTACATGGAATTCCAAGTTAGTAGAAGTATTTTTTCAGTCACTTGAGATATTGAATTAAATGTATTTCATCTGCGATTGAATATTATGAGGTATTATAACAAAGTAAAAGCTAGATCTGACTAAGGTTGTGATTGGTTACCTGGTTTTCCCCAAACAGTCCCACTTGGTTGAGAAACCAACTAGGGAGTAGCAAATCGAGGCTATTGAAAAATATTAAAGTACGGTATAAATATATTTTTTATTGCGTTAATACATCCTATCCAATGGACAATTGCTTTACCGGTCGGCGCGACCGGTCCTGCCAAACGCCAGAAAAAGACGTCCTGTATAGAATACCGGTAGGACCGGTCAGGAGTGTGCATTCGCCAGGTGGCGCATGGTACTTCCTTCCTGTCTAGACAGCGTGATGTCATGGCATCTTTTTTGTTTGGCGCGTGGAGTGTGTGGACGTGTTTTCAATGAGAGACGTTTTTTGGACTTTTAAACAAATTCATCTGTTTTATTTTTACTTCTACGTATTTCTACTGAAGTATCAACCATCATGTTGTCCCCAGGACAGAAACGAGGCACCTGTGGCCATGTTATGGCTAGTTTTGACGGCCACATGAAATGTGAGATGTCGTGACAAGGGGATTGGAGAAGACTACTGCGTTCTCAAAAAAGACTAGTTATGTCCACCCACTGGGGGGTGGACATATTATTTTTGCTTTTTCCGGCGTCACACTTGGTTTCCAGACATTTTAGGCAACAGTTCTTATCCTATCTTTACCAAATTTGGCATGTAGGTTTATTGGGTTAATAGCTTGTATGGGATTGCTTTTGGTGATGATAGCTCTATAGTAGGTTCAATCCCAGGTACACGCAGATACATAGTGGCTCGGATGACCACTTAAAATGGCGGTCCTCTGTCATTGGGTCCTATCCCCAGTAGCAGGTTAAAGAACCTCAAGGACGTTGATAAATGGTCATCCTTGAGCCTGTATCTTCCAGTTAGGGGAATGTGAGTTACTTGTGAGTTGGGGCTGTACCTGTACAGTCGGATTGGTTAAATAGCGCTTTGAGTCCTGTAGTATATGGAGATATTGCGCTGAGTATAAATACATAATAATAATAATAATAATATAGCTAACTGAGTAATAGCTACTTTGCTACTTTTGAGTATCTCTTTGGTTTCCAGACATTTTAAGGAATGCTATTAAGCCTATCTTTCTAAAATTTGGTACGGAGGTTCATTGGGTTAATAGCTTGTGTGGGATTGCTTTTGGGGGGAATTGCTTCATAGATCAGTGAGTAATTAATTAAATAAATGAGTAATTGGCTATTTTGAGTACTGAAAAAGGCAAATGTGCTCATATCTCCTGAACCGTGCGAGATAGAGCGATTTCGTCGAAATTTTCGACCCACAGGGTATCTAAGGAATGTAATCTTTGCAATTTTCAAAAAATTTTCCCCTCCCCAAAAATGGCGGCCATTTTGAATTTTTGCCAAAAATGGCAAAACACAAATTTGCTTCTGTCCCCATAACCGTGCGAAATAGAGCGAGTTCGTCGAAATTTTCGACCCATGGGGAATCTAAGGAATGTAATCTTTGCAATTTTCAAAAAATTTTCCTCTTCCCACATATGGCGGCCATTTTGAATTTTCGAATTTTTTGCCAAAAATGGCAAAACACGAATTTCCTTCTATCTCCTTAACCGTGCGAGATAGAGCGATTTCGTCGAAATTTTCAATCCACAGGGTATCTGAGCAATGTACTCTTGGTAATTTAAAAAAAAATTTCTCTCCCCAAAAATGGCGGCCATTTTGAATTTTCGAATTTTTGCCAAAAATGGCAAAACACAAATTTGCTTCTATCTCCTTAACTGTGCGAGATAGAGCGATTTCGTCGAAATTTTCAACCCACAGGGTATCCGAGCAATGTAGTCTTGGTAATTTAAAAAAAAATTCCCCTCCCCAAAAATGGCGGACATTTTGAATTTTTGCCAAAAATGGCAAAACACAAATTTGCGTCTATCTCCTTAACCGTGCCAGATAGAGCGATTTCGTCGAAATTTTCAACCCACAGGGTATCCGAGCAATGTACTCTTGGCAATTTCAAAAAAATTTCCCCTCCCCAAAAATGGCAGCCATTTTGAATTTTTGCCAAAAATGGCAAAACACAAAATTGCATCTATCTCCTTAACCGTGTGAGATAGAGCGATTTCGTCGAAATTTTCGACCCACCGGGTATCTAAGCAATGTACTCTTTGCAATATTTCAAAAATTTTCCTCTTCCCACATATGGCGGCCATTTTGAGTTTTCGAATTTTTGCCAAAAATGGCAAAACACAAAATTGCATCTATCTCCTTAACCGTGTGAGATAGAGCGATTTCGTCGAAATTTTCGACCCACAGGGTATCTAAGAAATGTACCCTTAGCAATTTTCAAAAAATTTTCCCCTCCCCACATATGGCAGCCATTTTGAATTTTCGAATTTTGCCAAAAATAGAAAAACAGAAATTTACTTCTATCTTCTTAACCATGCAAGATAGAGTGACTTGGTCAAAATTTTCGACCCAACCAATGCAAAAAGGCATGAAGCTGAAATAATTTACATATACACTAATAAATATTTAAGCATCATTGATATATTTTACAAATGAAACAGGGTCTTGTAAGACTACTGTACAATTTTGGCAAAAGGGTCATGGGGTGGACATTACACATGATAATGTGTGTTCTTCTATGCTATCCTGTTTCTATTCATATGTCGCAGCTACTATTAACAGGGCGTCCTATTTCTAGTATTTGTAAAGGTTTTACCCCTGAGCAAATCCACCAGCTGTCTACCCCCACTTACAGAGAACGTAAGAGCAGAGAGAAGAAGTTGGTTTCGTCCTCCCCTGCTCCCACTCTCGTGGACCCTTCACACGTGAGTGTGCTGGGTAAAGTGGAGGGGGACAAGGCTGTAAAGCCTGAAACCACCCCTGCTGCTGCGAAGAAGAAATGCAGTGATTCACCAAAACCCTCTGCCAGCAAGAAGAAGCCCAGTGCCAGTAGCAGACCTTCATCTGAAGATTTAAAGAATCTGGACGATAAATGGGCAGAGAGGTTTTCAAGGCTGGAAGCTATGCTGTTAGCCAAGTCCTTCACCGTTCCAGTGGAACCGGTTGTGAAGCCAGCAGCAGAAGTCCCCACCAGCCAGAAGCCATTCTTTGATCCTGGTGCCAGCACCAGTAGTTTGGCTAGACCTGCAAGTGTCACCGGTCCCAGCCTTGTTCAGGCCACTGGTGAGGCTGTAGATGAGATGCAGACTGCCACCCAGCCCCTTGAGGCTCCTGGTGCTGGGACAGCAACCCAGCCTGTTCAGGCCCCCGGTTCAGTCCCTGATGTACTGCCATCCGGTACCGGTGATGCTGATCTCAGTGCAGAACAGAGTTGTCCAGAGCTCCAGTGATTCTGATAGTGAGGATGACCAGCACAGTGTTACCGGTTCCCTATTGGAGGGAAACTACCGGGACGGGTCCCCAGATAGAGATCTCACCAGGGATGAGTCTGCAGATCAAGAAGTATCTGAGGAGGCCAACTACAGGGAGACAATTAGAGGAGTTAGATCCTTTATGGGTTGGCACAAGGTTCCAGAGTTTGAGAGTGTGTCCTCATCTGATAACAACCCTTTTGCCGGTTCACGTGTTCAGCCAACCGGTAAAGTGTCAGTCAAGCTTCCAGTGGACGATTGGCTATGTAAAAGGATGGACAAGCTTAATTTCACCATCACATAGGGCTACCCTGCAAAGAATACTGACACTGCTGGCCTCCCCAAGGATCAGTTCGTCAAGCCCCCCAGGTCATCCAGATGGTACGGGATGCATACTGAGAAGAAGGACTGTGAGAGTAACACAGTATGCACCTGGTCACCGGAACCGGCCACGCTCAACCATTCCTTCAGTCGAGTTGCAAGACGAAGCTTTCTTACTGCCCCACCCTCCCAGGCCTTCAGCCAGGACATGCTTAGGCGTTGGGAGAGAACAGCTCGTGAACAAACTGTCATGTGCAACCAGGCTGCTGGATTATCAAGATGCTTAACCATAGTTCAAGATGCTATGTCTGCTCAGCTGAAAACCCTACATCTGGACAAGAAGGGCAAGTCATCTGAAAGAACGAAGCAGGCGGTTGATGAATTGGACTACCTAGCTACCTTCAACCGGTCAATCTCACAAGCTATGGCCAGGAGTATGCAAGACCTTTCAGAAGGGATTTTTATCAGCATGGCTAATTTCACTCTGGCTCGTAGGGACAGCTATTTAGAATACTTGCATGCTGGTGTGAAGCAAGACACCCTGAACGCCTTGAGAACGTCTCCTATCCATCTCAGCTCACTGTTCCTGGATCAGCTTATCAGCAAGGCTGAAGAGGAAATCTGCAGAAGTGAGGAGAGGCGTTCTTCTGGCCAATCTCGCAGATGTCAAGGTCGCTTTCACCCTTATGCTCCCAGTGACAAGTCTGCTACCCATCCGGACCGGAAATCCGGTGTTCCCGCATGGAAGCAAATAAGAGACAAGCAACAGTCAAAGAAAGGTCGTGGCAAGCCCTCAACATTCTCCCAGAAGCCGGCTAAGGGTTCAAAGCCGCGTAAATGACAATCAATGTGTAGAGTTTGTGACCGGTCAGAATGACTCTGTTTGTGTTACCGGTCAGATAGGCTTGAACCCACCACCACCAGTGTTAGCCGGAGACAAGAAAGTGACTTTAAATTTGAATGTAGACTTTTGTGTTGCAAATGCTCATATTGTCGCCGGGTTGCCACAAAGGAAAGGCGTAAATCCCAATTGTTGTCAAATGTACACAGAAATAAAATATGTGAAAGATGTTTCCTGTGTAGGTCACTTGAGTTCTGTAAATTTTGTCACAAATGCCCCACCTGTTGTCATGGATCCACCTGTAGGGGCAAGGTTTTTGGGAAAAGTGGGAAGCTCTGGGTTCGAGTCCAAAAGTAGTCACAATATTGAGAGAGGGTTACACCCTCCCCTTCCGGTTCAGACCCAACCTAACCAGGTCACCAATGGTCATAAGCAACTATGTCAACCCACAAAGACAGCCCCACCTTCTGGAGGCACTGTATCAGCTGACAAACAAAAATGCAGTGGAACCGGTAGCAAACCAAAACTCACTGGGTTTTTAAAACCGGCTATTTTTGGTACCCAAACCCCAACAACCGGTGGAGACCTATCCTGGATCTGAGCAACTTGAACACCTTTTTAAACACAGAGTCGTTCAAAATGGAGACCCCAGAGACAATAAGGACCTCCCTACAGTCAGGGGAGTGGGTCACTTCCATAGACTTCAAAGACGCATACTTCCACATACCTATTCACAGTCAGTCCAGGAAGTACATGCGTTTTCGCCTCCAGGGTCATTCCATTCAAAGCCCTACCCTTTGGCCTCTCCACAGCTCCAATGGAGTTCACATTGGTGGCCAAAGAGGTCAAACTGATGGCACTGCAGAGGGGTATAAGAATCCACCAGTACCTAGACGACTGGTTGGTGAGAGCCACATCCCATCAAACTTGTCTCCAGCATACACAGACGTTGTCAGCTCTCTGTCAGGAACTAGGTTGGCTGGTGAACAAGGAAAAGTCAGAACTGGTCCTAAAACAGGTTTTCAACTTCGTAGGTTACCAGTTCGACCTGAAAGAGGGCAAGGTCAGACCCACACCAGAGCGTCGGCAGGCCTTGACAGACAAGATTCAGTCAACACTGTCCGGTCCGGTGTGCCCAGTCCGGCAGTTCGTGTCCCTCATAGGTCTTCTCACAGCAACAGAAAAGCAAGTCCACCTAGGGCGACTCCACATGAGGCCCATACAGTGGCACTTGAAAAACAACTGGAGGGTTCCAGAGTCACTAGAAAAGGTGATTCCAGTCCCCAGGTCGCACCTAAGGTGGTGGCTGGAGGAAGACAATGTGCTACCAGGTCAACCATTACACCCTCTAAAACATGCTCTGCAAATATTTACAGACGCATCCAAAGAAGGGTGGGGCGCTCACTTAAACGAGCACACTGCAAGGGGAACCTGGTCCCTTCCAGAAAGCAAGTTGCACATAAATCATTTAGAGCTAAAAGCAGTATTTCTAGCTCTAAAAGAGTTTCAAAACCTCTGCTGCAACAAGACAGTGCTAGTAGCTACAGAGAACACACCAGTGTTTGCCTATATCAACAAAGAAGGGGGGGATGAAATTGGGCTCTCTGTGTGCCCTACTGTGGAGAATACTGTCCTGGTGTACCAGGAAACAAGTAACTCTCAGAGCACGTCACATCCCCGGCCGTCTGAACGTGATAGCAGACAAGCTGTCCAGACTGGGCCAGACCATTCAAACATAGTGGTCCCTTCATCCAGAAATATTCCAGGCTATATGCTCCCGGTGGCACCAGCCCCAGGTGGACCTGTTTGCCACCAGGTTCAACAACAAACTGCCACAGTTTGTGTCACCGGTCCCAGACCCCCAGGCATGGGCAGTGGATGCACTCAGCCTGTCCTGGGAGGACCTGGTCCCATATGCCTTCCCACCAGCAGCCATCTTGGGCAAAGTGGTGGAGAAGTTGCAGGACTACCCATGCAACAGGATGATCCTGATTGCACCGGGATGGCCCAACATGCCCTGGTTCTGGGATCTAGTGGCAATGTCCAGTCAGATCCCACTGTGTCTGCCCAGCATACCAAACCTAGTGTCTCAGCCATTCAACCAGGTCCTACACAGGAACCTGTCAAATCTGAATCTACATGCTTGGCTCCTAGAGCCTCAGCAATCAAGGAGCATGGCTTCTCTGAGGCAGTGGCAGCACGAATTGAGGCTCCTCAAAGAGGATCAACCAGATCTGTCTATGAGGCAAAGTGGACCATTTTTACAAAGTGGTGCCTCAGTAATCAGGTGGACTTCAGGGCACCACCTCTGAAAGCCATAGCTGACTTCCTCCTGTACTTGTTTCAGAACAAGAAATTGCAACCAGGCACTATTGATGGCTACAGATCAGCCATCGCTGACAAATTAGGCAATGTACCCATTAATTGTCTCCTGGATAGTTTCCATAGAGACAGACCCAAGGGCAGGAGGGGTATTCCCTCTTGGAACCTCTCTCTGGTGTTACACCAGTTGACCAAGGCTCCCTTTGAGCCCTTAAAAGAGGCCTCACTGAAACACTTGACCTTCAAGACTGTTTTTCTACTGGCCTTAGGTTCTGGCAAACGCAGAAGTGAGATCCATGCTTGGTTACATAAGAACATCAGACACCAGTCAGACTGGTCTAAGGTGTCCTTGTAACCCTCACCCAGCTTTCTATCCAAGAACCAGCTGGCTAAGGAGGGTCCAGATAGTGTAGCGCCAGTGGTCATACCAGCCCTGGCCCCATCTCTGGACAAGTCACTCAGGGGTGACAGGTCTCAATGTCCAGTCAGAGCCCTACACTGCTACTTGGACAGGACCTCAGATCTTAGGCAGAACAAGGAGCTGGTCTTTGTCTCCTTCAAAAAAGGGTTTGACAAAGACATCTCACCTGCCACTATCTCTTCATGGATCAAACAGACTGTGATCTTGTCCTATGAGCTCTCTGACCAGGAGGCCCTCACCTTGCATCAGGTTAAAGCCCATGATGTTAGGGCCTTTGCTGCCTCTAAGGCCTTCCAATCAGGAATCTCCTTAGAGCAGATTTTGTCAGCCTGCCACTGGAAATCTCACAACACCTTCACTCAGTTTTATTTGAAGGATGTTGCTTGGGCTGACTCAGAGCTTTTCCATTTGGGACCAGTTGTGGCTGCACAACAGGTGCACCACCAAGCCCAAAAATGAGGAGATGTATAATATGTACACACTGTAAATAAGTTAAAATGTACATACTCTACATATAAAATTAAAAAAAAAAATTTTAAAAATCTGACTTGCTTGGGGGGGGGGGGGGGGGGGGGGGCAACGTCGGTAGACTTCCGGTTGACCCTAGGTCAAATGGGCCTTTTCAGTTTTTGTTTTGTTATGAGTTCACTTGAGTCCCTAGCAGCTTACCCGCCTTCCAAGCGGTAGTTATTCAGCAATTGTCCATTGGATAGGATGTATTAACACAATAAAATTGCAAATTTAATAAGTAAATTAAATTTTTATAAGTTAATACCCCATCCAATGGACAGGCAAGGCCCACCCAACCGGCCCCGCAATCAGCTTACTAGGGGTCTTACTAGGACTAGACAGGAAAAAGATGCTATGACGTCACTCTGTCTAGACAGGAAGGAAGTACGATGCACCACCTGTCGAATGCACACTCCTGACCGGTCCTGCCGGTATTCTATACAGGACGTCTTTTTCTGGCGTTTGGCGGGAATTAACTTATAAAAATTTAATTTACTTATTAAATTTGCAAATCTGTAGATTTGTCCATATTACATTGGGTTTAACTTTGCTTATTTTCACAGATATTTTACATTTTAATTTCAGTAAATTTGTTTATAATTGACTCCCTTATTTTTGTCACTGTTTCAGATTTAAGTTCGTTATTACCAAGCGAATATACAGACTAGTTTTTCTCCCAGAATCACTCTCTTAGATTTGACATGGCACACCGTATTTTACTACAGGTGGATGAGTTAACAAGTGTGAAGGACAACCACTCCAGGTGTCGTCTCCTGGAAGAATGGCATAAAGCTGGAGGTTGCATGATCATGGGATATGAGATGTACAGAAACCTGTCAACCCTGCGAAATATCAAAAAGGCCAAGCAAAAGAAAATCATCACTTCTGCCCTAATTGAGCCTGGTGTGTTTGCATTTATTAATTGTATCCACCGGATGCATCCGGTGGATACCATGGTTTTCGCGGGGGTACGCCGCCGCAGTGTGTAGATGATTTCTCGTTACCCCTCTGCAGCCAAAACTATTAGCAGTAGAGGCCTCAAATTTGCAGGATAGGTTCAATGGTACAAAAGCTTGCCTCCGAGTTTTTTTTGGCCTCATTTCCAAAAACAAGATGGCCGCCACAGCCGTTTCATTCGAATTTTTAGGGACTTTTGCTGCCCCAGTATATCAAAGGGCATGCAATGTACACTTTCCAAATTTGCAGGATATGTTCATCATGGTCAAAGCTTCCTTGGGAATTATTCTGGATATCTGGACAAAAACAAGATGGCCGCCGTGGGTGTTTCTTTGACCGTTTTTTTACAAAATACAAAAAGTGCAAATATCTCGAAAACCGTAAGAGATAGAGCGATTTCGAGTGAATTTTTGACCTGCAGGGTAGTACAGGAGTATTCGGTTGCAATATGAAAAATTTCAAATTTTACAACTTTTGGCGGCCATCTTGAATTTTTGCGGAAAATGAAAAATGGCAAATATCTCTGAAACTGTCAGAGATAGAGCGATTTCGAGCGAATTTTGGACCCACAGGGTAGTAGAAGAGTATTCTGTTGAAACATGAAAATTTTTATCAAATAACTCATTCATCTACTTTTGGGAGAGCTTTCACATGGTGAAGTTCCAGACCCGTAGGTAATTACTCACCTACTGAAAATGAGTAAATGCGAATTATCTCTAAAAGTATTGCAGATAGCCAATTTTTCTCAAATAACTCATTCACCTACTTTTGGGAGAGCGTTCACTTGGTGAAGTTTCAGACCCGTAGCTAATTACTCACCTACTCAAAATGAGTAAATGCTAATTATCTGTAAAAGTATTGCGCATATTCAATTTTTATCAAATAAATCATTCATCTACTTTTGGGAGAGCTTTCACATGGTGAAGTTCCGGACCCGTAGGTAATTACTCACCTACTCAAAATGAGTAAATGCGAATTATGTCTAAAAGTATTACAGATAGCCAATTTTTCTCAAATAAATCATTCACCTACTTTTGGGAGAGCTTTCACTTGGTGAAGTTTCAGACCCGTAGGTAATTACTCACCTACTCAAAATGAGTAAATGCGAATTATGTCTAAAAGTATTGCAGATAGCCAATTTTTCTCAAATAACTCATTCACCTACTTTTGGGAGAGCTTTCACTTGGTGAAGTTTCAGACCTGTAGCTAATTATTCACCTACTCAAAATGAGTAAATGCGAATTATCTCTAGAAGTATTGCAGATAGCCAGTATTTCTCAAATAACTCATTCACCTACATTTTGGAGAGCTTTCAATTAGTGAATTTTCAGATCCGTAGCTAATTACTCACCTACTCAAAATAAGTAAATGCCTATTATCACTGAAAGTTTTGCAGATAGCCAGTATTTCTCAAATAACTCATTCACCTACATTTTGGAGAGCTTTCACATGCTAAAGTTTTTTATGAATTTTTAAAATAATTTTTAATGCATTAAAATTAATGAAATCATGCACTAAATCAATTATAACTTGAAAAGTAATGCATTTAGAGCACTTTGTTAAAATATGTTATTCAGCTACTTTTTCCATAGCTACAACATGGTGAGTAACTTGGGTGTCTATCTCAATAGCTAAGTGAGTAATAGCTACTTTTGGATTTTTCACTTACTTCCATCATGAGTAAAATCACTTGTAATTTGAAAACTATTGCATTTACAGAATTTTGTGCAAATATGTTATTCATCTGCTTTTGGGTCAGCTATTACATAATAAAATTTCGGACTTGTAGCTCATGGCATAGCTGAGTAATAGCTACTTTTAGGTTATCACTGTTGAGTAAATCACTTATAACTTGAAAACTGTTGCTTTTATTGCGCTACAATAGCTTACCATGTGGGACTGAATGCTTTACTGGTTGCCGCGAGGCACAGACGACCAACGCTCGAGAAAAACAAGCATGTAGTTGGTTCGGCCTCATAGGTTGTCGTGACGTCATCACTTCCTGTGTATCAGCCTCCTTTTCGTTGGTCGCCGCCATATTGGATGCTCTGCTAAGTCTTCAAAGCTGTTTTCTATTATATCTCTGGATATATTGTTTGTCATTCGTCCATAATTCGGCTTTTCCCTTATTTAGCAGTATAGAATCTTATACCCAATTTTCAGCACTTCCGGTGCTTTATTTTGTCAGTTTTAACGTCTTCTTTCTTCACGTGTTGTGTGCTCGCCACTACACTAGTACTGCTCGAATCTACGGTTCGGAGTATTTCATATTTTATTGCATTAAAACATGGCCACTGCCCACCAGTCTTCTAAAGATAAACCCAGATCCAGCAAATGCAATCATTTCTGTCAGCCGTTCGACAGTCATGGCTATTGTCCCTCCTGCAGAGATGCTGGGAAGGGCGATGATCTGTGTGTTACAAAAGCTGGTACTTGTCAAATCTGTGCGTCTTTCACAGACGAACAGTCCACTAAAATTGCTAACAGAAGACGATACAAGAAAAAACATCCCACTTCACAGGCTTCGGACAAAGATCGGGACGAGGTTCTTGGCGATTCTTTTGAATCGTTTTCTGGATCGCAAGCCGAGCTTGAGGCTGCGGCCGATCATTTGTTTACTTCTCCTCCACGTCCCAGACCCTTATCTTTCGATCCTTTGCCTCTTACTACACCAGGGCGTACTGTTCCTCCCACGCCCAGTACAGCCTTACATCATAAAGTCCATTCTTCTGTAGAGAAGGCTCTGGACCACAAATTTGATCAGAAATTGGGTGCTTTTCAAGCCAACATCTATGATGCCCTTAAATCTATGCGTGACGATTTCCTAAAATCTCAACAAGGGCTGGCTGATAAGCTCGCCTCTTCGGCTGTTCGCACCGAACCTCAGACCTCTGTCAGTGCTTCAGAACCCATGGATATTGAATATGGCCCTTCTCTTCCTCCTCGCCTTCAGGCCGAGCAAGGTTCGGACGTTCGTCCTAGCTCTTCCGAACATACACAGTCTGTTCGTCCCAAGACGTCCTCTCACAAGGTTAGCCATGCTCCAATCTCAGGTTCGGGATCTGATTCCGATCATGATCGCCCCTCATATCCTAGACCAAAAAAGCACTCTGACAAGTCTAAACATAAATCAAGGTCCACATATTTGCCCTCATCGTCAGGGGAGGATCAGTCCCCTAGACGTAGACACAGGTCTCCCAAGCCCCAGAGAATGGCCTCTGATGATCAGGAACATCCTCAAATTGACCTTGATCCGCCCTACTATAGGGATGTAGCTTTGGCTGACATCCCAAATCAATATGCGGAGGAGGTAGATACTTTTCGACGTATCCTCAAATTACCTGATCCGAGGGACTCAGTCCCCAGACCTGCTACTGCTATCATAGGTATCGATGACGAGGTGGCCGTCCAGGAGCTGAGACCTACGGGTCCATCAGCTATGTTGCCCCTCAACTCTGGTATAAGAGATGCCTTTGACAAATTCAACAATGACCTTATGGCTGCAAACCTGGCAGAGGGCAAATACCCAAAGCCCCCCCCTTCCACTTCTAAGTGGTACAAGGTTGGACAACCTTGCTTTTCGGAGAAACTCCAAGAATTAAATGCAGACTTTGCTAAGATCTGTATTTCTCCTAAACCTTCGGGGGCCCCTTTAGGCAAGGTCCCACTCTCTGTCCTCAAGGACTTAGAACAACAGGCAAGGTACAATTTAACCACGTTGAATTTCACGACCACTTTTGCCAAGACATCCTCCTCCTGCAACTCCACCATGAGGAGGTGTCGTTATGGACTAAAAGAGACCTTCAAGAAGGTCAAGTCCCAGGTCAGGAAAGGTGCCGACCCTGAAAAAGCAGTAAAACGTGGTTATGATGAGGCCTATGACTACTTTGATCTCTGGGAGAAGACCCTCACTATTCAACATAAGGCCATAACCTGCCTGAGCAAATCCCTTGCCCATATTTTACAAAGGGAACTTTACACAATGGCAACTTCCGGCTTGCTTAGACGCGAAGCCGAAATGTCCCATCTGCAGCCACAATTAGGGGAAACCAGACGTCAAGAGCTCAGGAATTCCTCTCTCTGGACTCGTTCCCTGTTCAACTCCCAGTCAGTGAAGGAAGGCGAGGACTTCCTTCTCAAAAAAGGCACCTCAAAAGATACTCAGGGTTTCGGACCCTACCAAAATAAGCCCTTTCGTGGTTCCCACCACAATAAGAGAAGAGGCTCCTACAGGAAACGCCCCTTTGGGGGCAATTCATCCCAAAGCAGCAACTATTCGTTTCCCTCTTCTAGAGGAAAACCAAACTTCAGAGGCTCCAGGGGTCGTTTTCGACCCCACAACAGAGGAAAAGGGCGTGGAAACCCCTCTTCCCAATGACTCCTATCAAGCCTCAATCAATCCACCAGTAGGAGGTCGCCTCCGTTCTTTCAGGAGAGACTGGCACGCAAACAATTGCTCAGCCAACGTGTTAAATATCATCACCAATGGCTACGTTCTGCCATTCCTCTCAAGGCCAAACTTGATAAGATTTCCTCTGATTGTGTCAGAGTACAAGGCCCCTCAAAAAGACCAAGCCTTGGCCGATTGCATCCAGTCTCTCCTGTTAAAGAACGCTATCGAAAGGGTGGAAAATGTAAAATCTCTCGGGTTTTACAGTCGCCTGTTTCTTGTACCCAAGCCTCACCAAAGGTGGAGGCCAGTAATAGACCTAAGCAGGCTCAACACTTTTCTACACGTAGAAAAGTTCAAAATGGAAACGCCAGAGTCCATCAGGACTTCTCTGATTCCAGGGGAATGGGTAGCGTCAATAGATCTGTCGGACGCTTACCTCCACATCCCCATCCATCCAAACTCAAGGAAGTACCTAAGATTTTGCCACAGGTCACAGGTGTTCCAGTTCACCTCGCTCCCATTCGGACTAGCCACAGCCCCCCAGGTATTCACCATGGTCGTAAAAGAAGTGAAACTCATGGCCCTCAGCAGAGGACTCAGACTTCACCAATACCTGGACGACTGGCTGATCAGGTCTCAGTCCCAGGAGGAAGCATTAGTGAACACTCGGGCAGTGGTAGATCTCACCCAGTCCTTGGGATGGATCATAAACCAAGAGAAATCAGAACTGAAACCAACTCAGGTGTTCTCGTTCGTGGGCTACGAATACCACCTAGATTCAGCCCTTGTAAAACCCACTCAAGAGAGATGGCTCAAACTTCAGGATTTGATCCTACGACTCAAGTCGAAACATGTTTTGACTGCAAGATGTTTGATGTCTCTAATTGGGTTGCTAGCCTCAACGGAGAAGATGGTCCCGGAGGGACGCCTTCACATGAGACCGTTTCAGTTTCACCTGAAAGAGCACTGGAAATTTCCTCAGTCGCTGGACAGCCTCCTTCCCTGGACAGAAGTCATTTCTGCTCATCTGGACTGGTGGCAGAATCCTACAAATGTGATGAGAGGCGCAGACCTTCATCCCAAAGACCACAGTATCCAACTCTTTACCGACGCCTCAAACGTAGGTTGGGGCGCTCACTTAGATCAAAGTTCCACCAAGGGTCTGTGGTCTCCCCAGGAAAAAGGACTTCACATAAACGTCCTAGAATTAAAAGCTGTCTCTCTGGCTCTCAGACACTTCAAAGACCAGTGTCAGGACCAAACAGTGCTAGTTGCCACGGACAACTCAACTGTGGTAGCCTACATAAACAAACAAGGGGGAACACACTCGGCGGAGATGTGCGCACTCCTGTGGAAACTCATGACCTGGTGCCACCACTATCACATAACCTTGAAAGCCAGGCACATTCCAGGGTGCCTGAATGTGATGGCCGACCTACTTTCCAGGTCGAACCAGGTCCAGTCGACCGAATGGTCACTTCATCCACAGGTGTTCAAACAGATCTGCCTAAAGTGGTTCACTCCCCACGTGGACCTTTTTGCCACTCATCTGAACCACAAGCTCCCTCTGTACGTGTCTCCTATCCCAGACCCCCAGGCCTGGGACATAGATGCTCTAAACATAGACTGGACGGGTCTCACTGCTTATGCTTACCCTCCAACGGCTCTCCTTCACAGGGTGATCCAAAAAATCAGGCAGTGCACCTGCCTGATCATTCTAATAGCCCCAGGCTGGCCAGGGATGCCCTGGTTTTGGGACCTAGTGCAGCTCTCAACAGAGATCCCTCTGCAACTCCCGGTGTCGACAACACTCCTCAAGCAGCCCCACAACTTCGTGTTCCACAGCTCCCCGCAGCACCTCAATCTCCACGCCTGGTCTCTAGGAGTGGACAACTCCAAGAACAAGGCTTCTCTGTGGAAGTGGCAGAGAGAATTGCTGCACCTCAGCGGTCTTCAACAAGGAACATCTACAAATCAAAGTGGGCCCTATTTGAAAAATGGTGCAGAGATAATTCGGTGGATTTCTCCTCACCATCTGTGAAGCAAATCTCAGATTTCTTTATGTATCTGTACCAAGACCTAAACAGGCGCCCCTCTACCATTGATGGTTACAGGACAGCTATTGTTGACACTCTGGGCCCTACGGCCCAGCATATTGCCCATAATGAGGACCTTCACAGGTTGCTCTCCAGTTTTCACAGGGATCGCCCCAAGAGTTCCAGAAACCTTCCTCAGTGGAACCTATCTGTTGTCCTCAATGAGCTCACAAAAGCGCCCTTTGAGCCTATGAAAGACACAGACCTCAAACATCTCACTCTCAAGACTGCTTTCTTGCTAGCTCTGGCCTCCGGCAAGCGCCGCAGCGAAATCCACGCCTGGGTCGCAAACAAAGTATCTAATCTAGGCCAATGGGAAAAGGTAGCCTTGTTCCCTTCATCAGATTTTATAGCCAAAAACCAGCTAGCAAGAGAAGGTTCTCAAAGTGTGTCTCCGGTGACTATTCCTGCCTTGACTACCATTGTAGATAGACAATTCAAAGAAGACAGGACCTTATGTCCTGTACGGGCTCTGAGGTACTATCTGGACCGAACCAAGGACCTGAGAGGGTCCCGGTCTCTTCTTTTCATCTCCTTCAAGAAAGGACATACCTCAGATATCAGACCCGCTACTCTCTCTTCATGGTTGAAACAAACCATTCTACTTTGTTATAAGCAAGCAGACCAGCAAGCCTTGGACTTAGTCCAAGTTAAAGCGCATGACATTAGGGCCTTCGCAGCCTCTAAGGCTTTTTACGGTGGGGTATCGGTGGACCAGATCATGCAAGCGTGTCACTGGAAAGCTCACAACACGTTTACCAATTTTTATCTAAAAGACCTTACTTGGTCGGACAACGACAACAACTTGTATCTGGGACCAGTAGTAGCGGCTCAACAGGTCCTAGACCCTTCTCCTCAGTGATGTCTCCTTCGGGAAGAAAAGGGGGGGGGGCACGTCCGCTACAGCTAAGCCTTCAGGAGTCTCCCCAGGTCTAGGTATAAGCTACCTCATCAGGGTGTTACAGGTAAGGTCTCTCATATTAAATTTACGTTAACTTTAAATTCTTGGGACCATAAGGTTGTCTTATAAATAAGGTTGCAATAACAATTCTCGAACCTTGACCTCATTTCTGACGTCATAGCCCTTAGGGGTTCTTCCTATCTGTGTACTTCGGGTACACAATCCTCCTTCCAAACACCCTACAGTGTACAACACTGTATATTCTCTTCAGGTTTTTGGCTCTTTACAAGTCCGACCTTCAGGATTGGGACTCTGTAAATGGGACTCAGACTGGAAATTTTTCGGAACTATTTTTTATTACTCTCAATTCGAGAAAAACAACATTTAGACCTTCCAGTCTCAGCTGTAATCCCGCCACCGGGCGGTTGAATTCAGCATTCAGTCCCACATGGTAAGCTATTGTAGCGCAATAAAATTGAAAATTTTAATTACTTAAATGTAGCTTTTATAAGCTACAAGCTTACCATGTGGGACTGAGAAGAGTCCCACCCTACCTCCCCGCTGTATTACAGCTGAGGGGACATGGGTTTAATCTCAACGAAAAGGAGGCTGATACACAGGAAGTGATGACGTCACGACAACCTATGAGGCCGAACCAACTACATGCTTGTTTTTCTCGAGCGTTGGTCGTCTGTGCCTCGCGGCAACCAGTAAAGCATTCAGTCCCACATGGTAAGCTTGTAGCTTATAAAAGCTACATTTAAGTAATTAAAATTTTCAAATTTAGATTATTTAGTTTCAAAATGTTATTCACCTATTTTGAGGCAGCTATAACATAGTAAAATTCCAGACCTGTGGCTCATTGCATAGCTGAGTAATAGCTACTTTGAGGTTCTTACTCAACACTAAATCATTTATAACTTGAAAAGTATTGCATTTAGAGCATTTTGTTAAAATATGTTATTCAGCTACTTTTTTCCATAGCTACAACATGTGAGTAACTTGAGTGTCTATCTCAATAGCTAAGTGAGCAATAGCTATTTTTGGACTTTTCACTAACTTCCATCATGAGTAAATCACTTGTAACTTGAAAACTATTGCATTTAGAGAATTTTGTGCAAATCTGTTATTCACCTACTTTTGGGTCAGCTATAACATAGTAAAATTTCAGACCTCTAGCTCGTGGCATAGCTGAGTAATAGCTACTTTTGCCTTTGCCGGTGGATACATCTTGCATCTGGCCACAGATGCGTCCTTGGTCTAATTATTTCATAAAATACACCTGTTCCAGGCATTTATAAAATTTGATGACCAAGATGCAGTACACTTATTCAGTCACTTGGGGATTTCTCATGAACTCTTGGTATCTTAATGCATTTATCATTGAAAGAGAAGATATACAACATCCATTAGTAATAAATTTTTAAAACAGAAACTTGAGAGAAAATTAACTGATGAATGTTTCCTGCATTTCCATAGAAATGACACATGTTAAAGAAAAAAATTGACATCAATTTAGGTTTTCGGGCAGTTTTATATGTTGTTTCCTGTCAAGGTTCATGCTAAACATGTCAAGCTCAATGTCAAGCCGAATTTTTATTCGTGAGGAATTGAAACCAAATATTTGCAATCGTCACACCCCTACCCCCACAGTTGGATACATTGGGGTGTTAATTGCTATCTATTGTCTTAATATTTTCCCTGTAGGTCCAGACATAGTGGTTTGTGATGAAGGTCACATACTGAAGAACGATGTATCAGCATTGTCCAAAGCTATGAGCAAAATCAGAACCAGGAGAAGGATTGCACTGACTGGAACTCCCCTCCAGAACAATTTGGTGGAGTGTAAGTTTTACTCAAATAAACTAAACTTTGGTAGTCGCAGTGGGGGAGACCCTTTCCTCCCACTTTTAACTTAGTGAGTGTAAATCTCAAAATGACCTCTTAGTAAGAAATGTAACATTTTATTACGCTACAATAGCTTACCATGTGGGACTTAATGCTGTTCTCGGGTTGCCACACCCGGGGCCAACGTCTTAGAAAAAAAGATCGTTCTTGTTAGCCACCGGATATACTGGTAGTTGTCGTCACGTGATATCTTCTGACCAATCGCCCTACTTTCTCGTTGGCCACGATTGACTGGTAGCAGTTTGTAAATATACAGACATTTTCATTTATTTCTCAGTCTTTACGTATTGTTGGAGGCTCATATTTGGATATTTCTTTTTATATATTTCATAGATTATCCTGTAAAATTGTTAATTTCACAACTTAAGTATTTTCCTTACAATCCGCGTGTTTTGAGTTTTCTCGGTTCAGGCAATTCCAATTGTACGTCTTTTTATTGCGTTAAAATGTCTCTCCATCAAGCAAACAAAGACAAACCGAGAGCTCAGAAATGCCGCCATTTTTGCTTCAGTTTTGATAATCATAATTACTGCCCTACCTGTAGGGAGGCTGGCAAGGGAGATGACCCCTGTGTCACTTTTGAAGCACCCTGCCATATTTGCACGTCTCTCACTGATGAACAATTGCAAAAAATTCAAAACAGGAAGCGGTATTTAAAAAAGCAAAAAGCGGAAACTAGTTGTAAAGATGAACTAGATCTCTTGGGTGAAGGCGATGGGGACTCTTTTACTGGTTCTAATGCAGACCTTGAGAGTGCTGCCGATAACCTCTTTACCTCACCCCCCCGTCCTCAACCTCTCGCCTTCAGTTCTTTATCACTGAAAACCCCAGCTAAAGCTGTCCCACCAACCCCAGGTACTGCTTTGCAAAACAAAATTCAAAGAAATTTAGAAAAATCCCTGGGTGATTCCTTAAATATACATATTCAGCAGCAAATGGGTTCCTTCCAGGCATCCATGTTAGAAGCATTTCAATCACTCCGAGAGGAGTTGGCAGTTAAAAAGCCAGCCGAGGTTGATCCCTCGCCTCATGCTTCAAAAGCTGGTCCATCCAGCAACATTGCTGCTCATCTGGACCTACCCCCTCCGAGGTCTAGTACTAATGCTCAGTCCGAGGCAATGGATGTGGACGTTGGTCCAGCACTCCCTCCTCGACTAGTACTTAACCAATCTACCTCGGATCAGTACGTTGCCCCTTCTGAGGCTATACCGAAGGATTCCTCGTACTCACACAAAAAAACAAAGCCATAGACAAACAGTAGCACCGAGCTCTGCCTCGGACCAACTGGATGAGGATTCCGACGAACCTCGGATCCATCCTAGACCTAAGAAACACTCTGACAAGAGCAAGCATAAATCTAGGTCCAGATATGTGTCATCTTCAGAGGAAGATCACTCCCCTGTTGCCAGACACAGATCTTCTAAGCCCTCTAGGGCTCAGCCCTCAGGCGCAGCTTCTGATCAAGACCTCCCACAACATGATCCAGACCCCCCTTATTATAGGGAAGTAGCCCTGTCTGACATTCCCTCCCAATACTCTGAAGAGGTAGACACCTTCAGGCGCATTCTTTCTCTCCCTGACCCCAGGGACTCTATGCCTAGGTCTTCAACTTCAGTGTTGGGTCTGGATGACGAAAAAGGCCGTCAAGAGCTCAGACCTAGAGGTCCTTCCTCTATCCTACCACTTAGCTCAGTTATCAAGGACGCCTTTGATAAATTTCAACATGATTTCAAAGCTGCCAATTTATCTGAGGGAAAATATGTCAAGCCTCCTCCATCCACTTCTAAGTGGTATAAGGTTGGACAGCCCACTTTTCAAGACAAAATCCAGGAGTTGAATACGGACTTTGCTAAGATCTGTATTACTCCTAGACCTCCTGGGGCACCGCTGCCTTTGCCAAAACCTCTTCTTCTTGCAATGCTTCCTTGGAAAAGTGCCAACATAGCATTAAGTCAACTGTCAAGAAGATAAAATCTCAGATCCAGAAAGGTGCCAATCCTGAGAAAGCAGCAAAGCGCGGATATGAGGAAGTTGCTGAGTACTTGGATTTTTGGAACAAGACGGTTCTTGTTCAACATAGAGCTCTTACCTGTCTCAGCAAATCACTAGCCCATATTCCACAGAGGGAATTATATTCCATGGCTAATACCGGCTTGCTTAGGCGCGAAGCCGAAATGACTCTATTACATCCCCAGCTAGGGGAAACGAGACGCCAAGAACTTAGGAACTCGTCCTTCTGGGACTCCTCCTTGTTCGAGTCTCAACTTGTAAAGGAAGGTGAGGACTTCCTTCTCAAAAAAGGCACCTCAAAAGATTCTCAGAGTTTCGCACCCTACCAGAATAAGCCCTTTCGTGGCCCCCACAAGAAAAGAGGCTCCTACAGGAAACGCCCCTATGGGGGCAATACCTCTCAAAGCAGTAACCAATCCTTTCCCTCGGGAAGAGGAAAATCCAACTTCAGAGGCTCCAGGGGTCGTTTTCGACCCCACAATAGGGGAAGGGGGCGTGGAAACCCCCCTTCTCAATGACTCCTCCAAAGCCTCACTCAGTCCACCAGTAGGAAGTCGCCTCCGTTCTTTCAAGAGAGACTGGCTAATAAACAAATGTTCTCAAAACGTGTTAAACATTATCACCAATGGCTACGTTCGGCCATTCCGTTCAAAGCCAAACTTGATCAGATTTCCTCTGATTCTATCAGAGTACAAGGCCCAACAAAAAGACCAAGCCTTGGCCACTTGTATCCAGTCTCTCTTGTCAAAGAACGCCATCGAAAGGGTGGAAAACGTAAAATCTCTCGGGTTTTACAGTCGCCTGTTCCTAGTACCCAAGCCTCACCAAAGGTGGAGGCCAGTCATAGACTTAAGCAGGCTCAACACTTTTTTACATGTAGAAAAGTTCAAAATGGAAACCCCGGAGTCCATCAGGACTTCCCTGGTCCCAGGGGAGTGGGTATCGTCGATAGACCTGTCGGACGCATACCTTCACATCCCCATCCATCCAAACTCAAGGAAGTACCTAAGGTTTTGCTACAAGGCCCAGGTGTTCCAGTTCATCTCCCTACCTTTCGGACTGGCCACAGCCCCCCAGGTCTTTACGATGATCGTAAAGGAAGTGAAACTAATGGCCCTCTCCAGAGGACTCAGAATTCACCAATACCTGGACGACTGGCTGATCAGGTCCCAGTCTCAGGAGGAATCTCAAAGGGACACACAGGCAGTGGTAGACCTAACCCAATCCTTGGGTTGGATAATCAACCAGGATAAATCAGAACTGAAACCTACTCAGGTGTTTTCGTTCGTGGGCTACGAATACCACCTAGATTCAGCCCTTGTAAGACCCACTCACGAGAGATGGCTCAAACTTCAGGATTTGATCCTACGACTCCAGTCAAAACGTGTTTTGACTGCAAGATGTTTGATGTCTCTAATTGGGTTGCTAGCCTCAACGGAGAAAATGGTCCCGGAGGGACGCCTTCACATGAGGCCCTTTCAGTTTCATCTCAAGGAGCACTGGAGATATCCTCAGTCGCTGGACAACCTCCTTCCTTGGACAGAAGCCATTGTAGCCCACCTAGATTGGTGGCAAAACCCCTCAAATGTGATGAAAGGCGCAGACCTTCGTCCCAAGGACCACAGTATCCAACTCTTTACCGACGCCTCAAACGAAGGTTGGGGCGCTCACTTAGATCAAAATTCTACAAAAGGGCTGTGGTCAGAGGGGGAAAAAAGGCTACACATAAATGTCCTGGAATTGAAGGCGGTCTCCCTGGCCCTTCGAGACTTCAAGGACCAGTGCCAGAATCAAACAGTGTTAGTTGCGACGGACAACTCAACAGTGGTAGCCTACATCAACAAGCAGGGGGAACTCACTCAGCAGAGATGTGCGCTCTCCTGTGGAAAATCATGACCTGGTGCCATCACTACCATATAACATTGAAAGCCAGGCACATTCCAGGGTGTCTGAATGTGATGGCCGACCTCCTATCCAGGTCCAACCAAGTGCAGTCAACAGAATGGTCTCTGCACCCTCAGGTCTTCAAGCAAATCTGCCGAAAGTGGTTCACCCCTCATGTAGACTTATTCGCCACTCACCTGAATCACAAACTCCCTCTATATGTGTCTCCTATCCCAGACCCAAGGGCCTGGAACATAGATGCTCTGAACATAAACTGGACCAACCTCACGGCCTACGCCTACCCTCCTACGGCTCTCCTTCACAAGGTGATCCAAAAGATCAAGCAATGCCATTGCCTGATCATCGTGATAGCCCCAGGCTGGCCAGGGATGCCCTGGTTTTGGGACCTAGTGCAGCTCTCAACAGAGATCCCACTACAACTCCCAGTGTCAACGACCCTACTCAAACAGTCCCACAACTATGTGTTCCACAACAATCCACAACAGCTGAACCTCCACGCCTGGTGTCTAGGAGCGGACAACTCCAAGAACAAGGCTTCTCTGTGGAGGTGGCAGAGAGAATTGCTGCCCCTCAGCGGTCATCAACAAGGACCATCTACAGGTCAAAGTGGGCCCTATTTGAAAAATGGTGCAGAGAAAATTCGGTGGATTTCTCCACTCCATCTGTGAAACAAATCTCAGATTTTTTCATGTACCTATACCAAGACTTAAACAGGCGCCCCTCGACCATTGATGGTTACAGGACTGCAATCGTTGACACTTTGGGCCCAACGGCCCAACACATTGCACACAATGCAGATCTTCATAGGTTACTCTCCAGTTTTCACAGGGATCGTCCTAAAAGTTCTAAAAATTTACCCAAGTGGAACCTTTCTGTTGTCCTTAACAAGCTCACCAAAGCACCATTTGAGCCCATGAAAGACTCAGACCTCAAACATCTTACTCTCAAAACTGCTTTCTTGCTAGCCTTGGCCTCCGGCAAGCGCCGCAGCGAAATCCATGCCTGGGTCGCGAACAAAGTATCTAATTTAGGCCAATGGGAAAAGGACACATCCGCTACAACCAAGTCTTCAGGAGTCTCTCCCAGGATCTAGGTATTCCTTTACCTTCTAGATGTTACGGGTAAGGTCATTTTATTTTTTAATTATCAGGTAATTTCTATTAAGGACTTATTCAGTTGTCGTTAATCTCATATTTCAGGTTAAAAATTTCATGAGATGCCCAACCACTGGGTTGGTCAGTCACACGTGAAGGTCTACTAGGGACCCTTAGACCTCGAAGTGAGCACCGCTGCACTTCCGTCCTACTACCAAACATCTGGACAGTTTTAGCACTGTCCCTTTTTACTTAGGTTTTTTGGCTCGTTACAGGCCCGATCTTCGGGATCGGGGCTCTGTAAAAGGGACTCAGACTGGTATTTCTGGCACTATTCTATATATTAATTCAAATCTTAGAAAAAATGACATATCTTGCGGTCTCAGCTGTAATCCCGCCACCGGGCGGTTGAATTCAGCATTAAGTCCCACATGGTAAGCTATTGTAGCGTAATAAAATTGAAAATTTTAATTACTTAAATGTAGCTTTTATAAGCTACAAGCTTATCATGTGGGACTTAGGAGAGTCCCACCCTGCCTCCCCGCTGTTTACAGCTGAGGGGTAGGTTTAATAAAAAATTTCAACGAGAAAGTAGGGCGATTGGTTAGAAGATATCACATGACGACAACTACCAGTATATCCGGTGGCTAACAAGAACGATCTTTTTTTCTAAGACGTTGGCCCCGGGTGTGGCAACCCGAGAACAGCATTAAGTCCCACATGGTAAGCTTGTAGCTTATAAAAGCTACATTTAAGTAATTAAAATTTTCAAGTTACTTGCCCAGGGGTAGTAATTCCCAGTAAGACAGTGACTTTGAAAAGAAACGGGACCAGGTATTTGTTTGGCAAGAACTGATGTCAAACCAGGTAACTGTGGTTTAGTTGCAACCAGCTGAAAGTACCAAAGTGGTTACTTTAAAACGTGCACTCAGCCCCATTTTGAGTATGAGTCATACTCATAGGAGAATAATGGTTTATTTTAGATTAAATATATCAGGGTAACAATTAATTATCAAACATTGATAGAAAATAAATAATGGTTAATTGTTTGAGCCCAATATACTCTGGAAATAACAAAAATTGATCAAGATAAAATTTCCAGTTTAATCAGAATTATATTTTATCCTAATGTTGATACCAAATGTAGAATTTCATTACAAATCTGCCTTGTATTTGTTTTAGACCACTGTATGGTGGACTTTGTGAAACCCAAACTACTGGGTACGAGGAAGGAGTTTATGAACCGCTTTGTAAACCCCATTAAGAATGGCCAGTGTTCAGACTCCTCAGACCACGATGTCAAGCTCATGAAAAAACGGGCCCACATTCTGCACGAAAAGCTGGCTGGCTGTGTACAGGTCTAATAGAACCTATATTATTTGCAAACTTACATAAATTATCAAGGCTAGAGTGAGTGGAAGTATTTCTGCTTGAGGCTCGGTGGTGTAGCGGTTAGAGTGCTTGCCTCCAACCTCTGAGGCCGCCGGTTCGAATCTCAGGCCGGGCGCTTCATGTTGGAAAGTTGGTAGTTACTTGCCGATGCCCGGTGGTTTACAGTGCAGAATCTTGACCAACTAGTATGCACCGGTTCCTCCACCCGTAAACTACCCGTCGCAATATGACCCTGGCTGTTGAACGCGACGTAAAACCACAAATAAATCTAAATTCTACTTGAATTCTAGTTTTGCATTACTCTACTGCCTTAATGAGTACTGAGAACTGTAAAAATTTGATGACAAGACAGCTAAGGTAGAAACAATAACCGTAGTAACCAAATCCAAGGTTACCACAGCACTAGCCCGTGCCAGTATTGTTGGACTGGTTCTGTGTTTTTATGTACATCATCTTGTATGGGATTTTACTGTATGCTGCCATTAGACTTCTTTGTACCTGGAAAAGATATGAATTTGCAGCATTTTATGTATACATTATCTTTCACCTTTATCTACAAAAATGCTGCATTTTCTGACGTAGAAACCTAAAAATTGGTTTCACTTATACCTAATTATTTTATGCTGGTTCTACTTACACAACTTTCTAATGTATACAGTGTGATGTGTTCCTATCAGATGTCCGGCTACAGCAGACAAGAATGTATATTTCACCAAGTAAACTCCATTAGGGACAGAAAATACATTAACTTTTGACATCTTTTCCATTGAAGCAATAGTCTAATCGATTATTACTTTACTCTCATCTCTTTGATTGCTGGTTCTAATCCCCCTGATGTAGGATGTCCTGGTATGATCCTAGCTGTTAAAAGAACATAAAAATCCACTTTTGTACATTTTTTCCTATTTCTCTCACAGAGGAGGGATTACTCGGCGTTGACGAAATTTCTCCCACCTAAGCATGAGTATGTGATCTCAGTGCGGCTCTCAGAGGTACAAATCCTGCTGTACGAGAAGTACTTGAGTCGAGTGGGGCCTGTTGGCAGTGCTCAAGTGGAGGGCGAGAAAATCAAAGGTGCCAAGCTGTTCTCAGACTACCAGGCCCTGATGAGGATCTGGACGCATCCCTGGGTGCTGAAACTGCAGGAGATCAGGGAGGAAATGAAGGTAAGACTGGTAAAGAATATCAGGAAATAAAAAAATATGAATAACTTAAAATTGTAAATAGTAAGCATTGTCAGGAAATAAAAGTGAGTATTGATCTAATGGTATTTGTAACATAAATAATTTCGGTCGGTAGGCAGTAGAGGGTGCGAGTATGTGCTAGTTTTGATGGTTTATATCCTAAATCTGTCTTTTACATAAAAAAAATAACCTGCTATATAGAATTCCCAGTTAAGTAGAAGTATTTTTGTCCCTAAAGGTTCCACTTAACAAGAATCAACTTAATAAATACTGATAATACACGAAAGGTAAATTAAATGAAGACATCAGAGTTGATTAGAAATATATCAAAAAGTTTCATGTTGATTTAACATGGGCAATTTGCTAAGCATTACATTCTTAAGCAAATTCCTCAGATTTAACTGAATCATATAGAAATAAAAGTCTTGCATATTTTGAATAATCCAATGAATGTATTAATTACTATTATATACACCAACTCAGTCTTGCAACATCATTTTACCGATAGTGCATACCTTAATGTTATCATTGTACAGATAGTGCATACCCTAATGTTATCATTTTACTGACAGTGCATACCTTAATGTTATCATTTTACTCATAGTGCACAGCTTAATGTTATCATTGTAAATATAGTGCATAGCCTAATGTTATCATTGTACGTATAGTGCATACTGCATACCTTAATGTTATTGTACTGATAGTGCCTAGCTTTAGTGATATCATTATACTGATAGTGCATACCTTTATGTTATCATTTTACTGATAGTGCATAGCTTAATGATATTATTTTACTGATGGTGCATACCTTAATGTTATCATTGTACAGATAGTGCACACCTTAGAGTTCTCATTGTACAGATAGTGCACACCTTAGTGTTCTCATTGTACAGATAGTGCCCACCTTAGTGTTCTCGTTGGTCAGATAGTGCACACCTTAGTGTTCTCATTGTACGTATAGTGCATACCTTAATGTTATTGTGGAGATAGTGCATACCTTAATGTTATAATTTATTTGATAATACATACCTTGATGCCATTATTTTCCTTGCTTTGCATACCTTGACACTTTTATTTTTCAGAAAATGTATGACGACACAGACGAGGATTCATTTATTGATGACACTGATGAGGACTCTTTTATAGATGATTCAGATAATTCTTCATCATCATCTGAGGAAGCAAGTGTACAGGAACTGTCTTCAGACAGTGACAGTGGTCGCAGAAAGCGCACCCGAAGAGGTAGAAATGCCAAAGAGTAAGTAGACCGTGGAATAGTCTAATCAAATTCAGAAGGAATGAAGACCTCAGATTTTTGTACAATTTAAACACAACACACTGTAACTATCCTAAAATTCTGGAAGAGTAATATTTTTGTGAAAAAGGTTGGTTCATAAAATAAAGGAGGCATAAGTAGAGTCCCAAGTTTGATCTTTTTCTTCAAAACAAAGAGTTCCAGATATCTAATAATATGGAGGACAATAAGACTGTCCTCTGTGCATTGTAACCTCTTTTCTTTTCATAAACCTTAAGAAAACCTAACTGAACAAACTTTAAGTTATCTGCTTGGTTTTTTAGACAGACAAATGGTAAGAAAGGAGAAGTTGTAAAATCCTGGAAGACCAAGTCAAGAGGTGGTGGAGATACAGGTAACCGAAGATATACTGAACAAACTATCATCTTCGCGGGGGAAAATATAGCCAGAATAAATTAATCTTGATTCCTCTTATATGAACTGCACTGAGAAGGACATCTTTTTTACTTGTGTTACAACAGTACATTACATTTACAATGTGTCAACAGGAAAAAACTTAGAGGAATGGTGCAGTATAAGTAGACATTTCCACTTGGTATTAATATTAATTAAAACTAAGACTTTCGATGTACAAACTTAATCCTAGTGAAATTACAAGTGTGTATTTATCTCAGAAGTAGAAACTGATCGTAAGTAAAAATTAGTTTTTGTGAAGTTCTTAAAATTTGAAAATTAGTGAATTGTTTTCTTGCTTAAATTTCTATGAAAACAGTTATATATGCATTGCTATTGGAGAGGTTCCCCACTGCATTGTGCCTCTGTGCACATTAGAGCTGAAACAAATAACCATAGCAACCAAATATTAGCTTATCAAAGCACTAGCTATTACATGTATTTGATGTTTATCAGGGTTCGCGATTACGCTGTCCGAGTATGTTAAACACGCGGTATTTCAGATTTGGATGCGAATTTCAGTTGTCAGTGCATCAATCGGGACGCGATTTTTGTGAAGAAAATATTTCTACTTTAGAAGCGAATTTTGGTTGGCAGGAGGTGTAGATATGCAAGCAATATAATATAACACTGAAGATAAGCTTTATATTTTAAAATTAAACTGTTTCGAGCGATTTCCTGACAAATCTTGGCTATATCATAGAAACTGTAATGTGCAAGAAGTTGATACTTCGTAAGAACATTGGTTAGGGGATATCTTGTCTGGGCTATGTCTCGGACACCATAAGATATTGGAAGTTGATACTTAATGGGGACATTGGTTGGGGGGATCTAGGTGTGTAACGTCATGGTGTAACCTTGATTTGCCCTTGCTGTAGTGACCTTGACCTTTAATATCATGTCCTGGCTTTATCTTGGAAACCGTAAGGTGTAGGAAGTTGATGCTTTTTAGGGACATTGGTTGAGGGTTGTAGGTGTGCAACATAATGGTATGACCATGGTTTGACCTTTGACCTTGCTCTAGTCATGATAATTTTGTCTGGGCAAATTTCTCAGAAAATGTAAGGTATAGAAAGGTGATGCCGAGTTATTGGTTAGGGAGTGTAAGTGTGCAATATCATGATTGGCTTTAATTTCACCCTTGACCTTGCAGTAGTAACCTTGACCTTTAAATTCTTTTCCAGGTTATATCTGGGAAACCAAATGGTTTAGGAAGTTGATACTTGTTAGGGACATTGATCAGAGTGTGTAGGTGTACAAGATCATGTCACACTGTTTGCTCTGAAAGTCTCCTGAGCTTTGTACTGTCTCACTTTATATATCATGGTGTTGTAAACTATTTTCCCGCGCTATTGGGTACGGGCATCTCCGATGCTATTTTGTACTTTTCTTTCGCCTTGAGGTGACCTCTGCCATATCACTCTCCGGAGGTACTATACATCGGAAACAGTTAACTGGTTAGTCTTTGGCTAATGCAAGCAGCTAACCAGCCACCAGTTTATGCTGTTTCAGCCTTATTGCACTTAAACAATATATAAGGTCAGTTTGAATTGATCCTGTAAAGGTGGTTTTTATTTACACTAGTAAAGCAATGCTTTAAAATGTAATGTGACACATATCTATTAAGTTGTACCTTAAATGAGGCTTTCTTTACATTTTGCAGATTCAGTGAAAACGACAGCAAGTACAGGTAACATTCAATACTTCAAAATGAGTTGCTAATCAAGTAGAGTAGGGATGTGAAATTTGCCACTAGGGGGCGGGGCAACCTTTAAAGGTTAGGCAAAATAATCAAAATTGTCCCACTTTTGTACGGGGAGATCGTAGGTCGAAAGTAGTTGCATTAACATAAATGTGTTAATAATTTCCCACAAGTCAAGGAAATACTAGGGGAGTTTCCTCACTGGCGAATTTCACATACCGTGGCAAAAAAAAATCTCATCTTTGCTTAGTAATCTTTCCCAGAAAGGGTGACAGGCAGGCATGGTATTTGTCACGGCTGCACCAATTGAACAGAGCAGGCTTAACTAGGCTATAGGAAATCATGGGCTGGGAATCTTTTGATGTGGTCAGATTTGAGCTTGGACCCCTCCTTCAAGGTCAAATGAGGATAGCCAAGATTAAAAGTGCTTATAACTCGCTTATTATTGGTCCTAGAGGTTTGCAATGTAAAACCAACTTATAGGAAATCATGGGCTTGGAATCTTTTGATGTGGTCAGATTTGACCTTGGACCCCTCCTTCAAGGTCAAACGAGGATAGCCAAACTTAAAAGTGCTTATAACTCGCTTATTATTGGTCCTAGAGGTTTGCAATGTGAAAACCAAATTATAGCAAATCATGGACTGGGAATCTTTTGATGTGGTCAGATTTTGACCCCCCCCCCCCCCCCCCCCCGCCTTCAATGTCAAACAAGGATAGCCATACTTGGTGCTTATAACTCGCTTATTATTGGTCCTGGAGGCTTGCAATGT
This sequence comes from Sabellastarte sp. h YS-2021, assembly GCA_964017235.1. Classification (NCBI taxonomy): domain Eukaryota; kingdom Metazoa; phylum Annelida; class Polychaeta; order Sabellida; family Sabellidae; genus Sabellastarte; species Sabellastarte sp. h YS-2021. Next base: position 110,526,406 of record OZ024927.1, read on the forward strand.
AAAATGCTTAATGCTGTAAACCAACTTATAGGAAATCATGGGCTGTGAATCTTCTGATGTGGTCAGATTTGACCTTGGACCCCTCCTTCAAGGTCAAATGATGGTTCAGTGGCTTTGCTCAGTTGTCTTTCTGATGGATACAAATTTGCATTGGTTGTCCGATGCGTGGGTCTAGTTGGGTTATGACCTCTGCCTGGTTTGGACTCTCCCTTTTTGAATTTCTCCTGGTTGTTGGTTCAAATCTTCCTGATGGCAATATACAGGATGCACAGAGGACCTGTCTTGATATGACCTCAGCTTTTGCAATAGTGTATAAGGTTTACTAACGGTGATGAAAGTTTAAAAAGAAGTAATAAATATAAATAGCTGGTGATACAGATAAAATTTCTGACTTGACTTCAGTGGCTTTGTGGCATCTAATCTTTTTGCTCTTACCTCTGTGGTTGTGGGTTGTGATTCACCTTCTGGCAAGATGAGGATCTGCCCTGATATAAGAAATACATAAACCCTAATTATTACTCAACTGCCCATTTTGATGTTTCTCGTGCAGTGTTTTGAAAGTGACATTAAACTGATATGAAACATACTATATGTTGAAAATTGACCTTAAACCCAAATTAATTAATTGACAGAGAGTGAGAAGAAGTGTGAGAATGGAGAGGATCCAGTGAGCACCGAGTGGTGGGCAGAACACATCTCAGAGGAGGACAAATACAGTCTGGAGGTCAGCGGCAAGATGATGCTACTCAGTGAGGTGCTGAAGATGTCAGAAAACATAGGGGACAAAGTGTAAGTACAGGAGTAAATATGTTGGGAGATTAAGTGCATGTACAAATGTTAGTGGAGGACACATGGGTGGAGTTCTTGGTTGGTAGAGAAAGCAAAATTGCATAGGGGTCAAAGTGAAAGTACAAGAGGCAAATTGAAAGTACTGGAGATAATATGTTGGGAGATTAAGTGTATGTACAAGTCTGAATGGAGTACAAATGTGTGGAGTTCTTGGTTGGTGTAAAACTCAATAGTGCCTAGGGGTCAAAGTGAAAGTACAAGAGACAAAGTGAAAGTACAAGGGAAAATATGTTAGGAGATTAAGTGTTAGTTCAACTGGGTATAGTGCTTTGTTGGTAGATAAAGCAAATGTGGAAATGTAGATGAATAAGGGGCAAAGTGAATGTACAAGCGACAAAGTGAGGGGAACCAAGGGCCAAAGTGAAAATACAACAGAGAAGAAGGAAGTTGAAAAGTATATCAGGAATATAACTTTAAGAGAAGAAATCTAAGTGTAACTAAGCATAATCTGTGTGGCATACAAAGTGTTACTAGAAAGGAACTCATGAACATATTGTGTATGTCACAGGAGAAATTCCAATTACACTTTGTCTTTTGATAATCTATGATCAGAGGTGCTTCTGGCACAATCGGAGATTATCCTTGGAAAAACTGTTTTGACTATATGAAGCTCTGTGATATGATATTTTATCTAAGACAAAAGAGTCTTACATTTACTACAATAGGAAAACATCCCGAATGACAAATACGGAAAAAATATATCACGAATGAAGATAACAATATTATACGAGTGCGCAGCACGAGTATTATATTGTTAATCTTCATGAGTGATATATTTTTTTCTGTGTTTGTCTGATGAGGGATGTTTTACTTTTATTATCCACCATTCGTATGCATTATGGGTGAAATAAGATGAATATTTAATAAAAGTATTTGACAAAGGCACAGGCAACAGTGAATATAAAAACTTCAATCTTTAACTTGCAATATCTCCATTATTTCTGAATACATTTTTATGTAATTCACGTGAGCAGAAGCGCTGTAAGAACAGCTTTCCAATGATATATAATACATATTCGTAAGTTACATACTTTCTGAGATATTGTTGAAAAACCGGAAGTTATTCACACTCATTATCCATAGTACCAGGGCGCCGGTGTATACAAAAAAAATACATCCCGCTCTGTATTTCCCCGTATTTAGGGCAAATACGTCGCGAGGTGGATAATAAAACACATTTTCAACAGCATTTATATTTCTGAATGATATAACATTCTTAAGCAAATTTCACAAAACATTTCATGAATATCCTCATTTTTATTCCAAACAGATATGTATTATAAACATAGAAATATGCTAGATAATATAGCTTAACTCAAAACACTGTTCCAGAGACCTACATAGATATGATTAGTTGCAGAGACTGCTGTGTTTGTTTCAGACTTGTGTTCAGCCAGTCTCTCTTGTCACTGGATTTGATAGAAGATTTCCTCAACTACTGGGACACTGATCCGTCAGAAACACAGGTACAGAATGCTCTTGTTTGCCAGCATTTAAACTCCAAGCTTATCTGTTGAATCACAAAGACTCAGCTAGTCCCAAAAAAAATTGTGTATCACAGAGAATTTCAAACCAACAAGAAAGAGAGTCTTCCAAATGAAGTATAATTTTTGTTTAGAGTAAGTAATTTTGTTGAGTCGTATCTGGGATTATCCGTTGACCAGAAGAAAAAAAAGCTGGCCTTCACAGCTGTTGCCTTCTCTCCTCTTATGTCAGGGGTAGCATAGTTGGTCGTCATTTGCTGGTGTCCGATGGTTTCAGCAGAGAATCTCGACTACACGTATATACACTGCGTTTCTGCCTTCCTTTATCCCTTGAAATGACCATAAATCTTGCCTGGGAATATTTTTGGCCTCATTTTGAAAAACAAGATGGCTGCCACTGGCGTTTTTCGACTTTCAGCAAGGAGTTTTTTTGGCCCTCTAGAACAAACTGAATTATAGGTAGAGATCTCAAATTCGCAGGATATATTCATCATTGCAAAATCTTGACTGAAAATATTTTTGGCCTCATTTTAAAAAACAAGATGGCCGCCTCAGGCCTTCCTTTTCAGTCATGAAAAGAGTGCTTATATCTCCCTTATTATTCCTCCTAGAGGTTTGGAATGTCAAACCAACCTATAGGAAATCATGGGCTGGGAATCTTGTGGTGTGGTCGGATTTGACCTTGGGCCCCTCCTTCAAGGTCAAACGAGGATAGCCAAAATTAAAAGTGCTTATAACTCACTTATTATTGGTCCTAGAGGTTTGGAATGGTAAACCAACCTATAGGAAATCATGGCCTGGGAATCTTTTAGTGTGATCAGATTTGACCTTGGGCCCTTCCTTCAAGGTCAAACGAGGATAGCCAAACTCAAATGTGCTTATAACTCGCTTATTACTGGTCCTATAGGTTTGGGATGGTAAACTAACCTATAGGAAGTCATGGGCTGGGAATCTTTTGATGTGGTTGGATTTGACCTTGGGCCCCTCCTTCAAGGTTAAACGAGGATAGCCAAAATTAAAAGTGCTTATAACTCGCTTATTATTGGTCCTAGAGGTTTGGGATAGAAAACCGACGTATAGGAAATCATGGGCTGGAAATCTTTTGGTGTGGTCGGATTTGACATTGGGCCCCTCCTTCAAGGTCAAACGAGGATAGGCAAACTTAAAAGTGCTTATAACTCGCTTATCATTGGTCCTAGAGGTTTGGGATGGAAAACTGACATATAGGAAATCATGGGCTTGGAATCTTTTGGTGCGGTCGGATTTGACCTTGGGCCCTTCCTTCAAGGTCAAACGAGGATAGTCAAACTCAAAAGTGCTTATAACTCGTTTGTTATTGGTCCTATAGATTTTGGATGGTAAACCTGTTACATATATTGGACACTATATTAGTACATTGTATATTACATATATTAGGCACTATATGAGTGCATTGTTTAATTTAAGCTTTATGTTTATACATTGTCATAAAAGATAATTGTGTTGTTGGTTCTTTTTGTGTGTTGACATTTAAAGTAAGGGAGTTATTGACTTTTGTGTTTTAGTGTTTATTGATCTGTTCACAGACTGGGGGAAATCCCCCCCTCAGTGGTTATGATAGATTTGGGGAAACCCAAATTGCCAGTAGTTTCTAGAACTTCCTCCTTTAGCCTAGATGGTTCAAGCTTTTCTGAGTTGGTTCTGTACAATTCCAGAGAAATCTGCGAATGTATATAAGGAATGTACATCTGACCACAAGTGAACTTTGTATTCGCTGGCTATAAGGAGAGCTATTGTGTTTTGGAATATAATATCACTTGTGTTGCTGTGAACTTTTACTGGAGTGAACTGGATACATCATCTGGACAGATTTATTGTACTTTGGATATTTTGGATATTGTACATTCATATAACAGAGAGTGAATTTACTGCATTTTGGACATTGTCCACATCTTGAAGCAGACAGTACAGTTGTGTTAACTCTCTAAATATCTCCAGACAGACATTCTGTGTGACTGGATATATAAAGAATAGCAGGACAAGAACCTTTTGTGTTGATGAGTGTGAGACAGGTCACAAGATATAGATATCCGTGTGTGAGTGAACATTGGACAGATCACAGGACAGACCATAGGACATTGGATAGACCACAGAATATACTACAGGACGGATTACGGAACAGATTGCTGGATACGGCGGATAAACTTAACTCATAATCTCTGTGGTCAGGTCAGCTAGATCTTATTATTGTATTAGTGTGTTTGGTTAAGGGCATACCAGTTGACTGTAATCATTATTGTTAATCGCTAAATAAATTTGTTAAGTTAAGCTTTTTGCTTTTTTTTTCTGTTACAACTTAAAGACAACCGGTAATTGCTACCGTGCTTGCCCGTGACCGTAACAAACCAACCTATAGGAAGTCATGGGCTGGGAATCTTTTGGTGTGGTCGGATTTGACCTTGGGCCCCTCCTTCAAGGTCAAATGAGGATAGGCAAACTTAAAGGTGCTTATAACTCGCTTATTATTGGTCGTACAGGTTTGGGATGGAAAACCAACATATAGGAAATCATGGGCTGGGAATCTTTTGGTGTGGTCGGATTTAACCTTGGGCCCTTCCTTCAAGGTCAAACGAGGATAGGCAAACTTAAAAGTGCTTATAACTCGCTTATTATTGGTCCTAGAGGTTTGGGATGGTAAACCAACCTATAGGAAGTCATGGGCTGGGAATCTTTTGGTGTGGTCGGATTTGACCTCGGGCCCCTCCTTCAAGGTCAAATGAGGATAGGCAAACTTAAAGGTGCTTATAACTCGCTTATTATTGGTCGTACAGGTTTGGGATGGAAAACCAACATATAGGAAATCATGGGCTGGGAATCTTTTGGTGTGGTCGGATTTAACCTTGGGCCCTTCCTTCAAGGTCAAACGAGGATAGGCAAACTTAAAAGTGCTTATAACTCGCTTATTATTGGTCCTAGAGGTTTGGGATGGTAAACCAACCTTTAGGAAATCATGGGCTGGGAATCTTTTGGTGTGATCAGATTTGACCTTGGGCCCCTCCTTCAAGGTCAAACGAGGATAGTCGAACTTAAAAGTGCTTATAACTCGCTTATTATTGGTCCAAGATGTTTGGGATGGTAAACAAACCTATAGGAAATCATGGGCTGGGAATCTTTTGGTGTGATCAGATTTGACCTTGGGCCCCTCCTTCAAGGTCAAACAAGAATAGCCAAGCTTAAAAGTGCTTATAACTCGCTTCTTATTTGCCCTAGAGGTTTGCAATGTGAAACCAATCTATAGAAAATCATGGGCTGGGATTGTTCTAATGAAGTCAGATTTGACCTTGGGCCCCTCCTTCAAGGTCAAACGAGGATAGCCAAAGTTAGCAGTGATTATAACTCACTTATTATTGGTCCTAGAGTTTTGCAATGTTAAAGCTACTTGTAGGAACTCCTGAGCTTATTATTGGTCCTAGAGGTTTGGGATGGTAAACCAACCTATAGGAAATCATGGGCTGGGATTGTTTTGGTGTAGTCAGATTCGACCTTGGGCCACTCCTTCAAGGTCAAACAAGGATAGTCAAAGGTAAAAGTGCTTATAACTCGCTTATTATTGGTCCTAGAGGTTTGGGATGTGAAGCCAACCTGTGGGAAATCATGGGCTGGGAATCTTTTGGTGTGGTCAGATTTGACCTTGGGCCCCTCCTTCAAGGTCAAACGAGGATAGCCAAAGTTAACAGTGATTATAACTCACTTATTATTGGTCCAAGAGTTTTGCAATGTTAAACCCACTTGTAGGAACCATGAGCTGTGAAACTTCTGATGTCTTCAGATTTGACTTGAGTTCCTCCTTTAAGGTCAAACAAGGATAGGTAAATTTAAAAGTGCTTTTAGCTCGCTTATTATTGGTCCTAGAGGGTTTGCAATATGAAACCAAGATATGGGAAACCATAAGCTAGGAATCTTCTGATGTGGTTAGATTTTGCCTTGGGCCCTGTTTACAGGTATACAGTTATAAGTAGAAACTTTCGGAAAGGCTAAGACAGTTGTTAAGTGGAGTATAAAATCCAGATGTTAAATGTATCACTTTATGGGAATGACCTCCTCTTGAACTCTAAGATCTTTTTATAAAGGTAAACAGCAGTAGTTAAACCTTGGGAACAAAACCATATACATGTGCCTTTATATATGTGTGTCTGTGATTATGTGTGTGTGATTATACAATAAAATAGAAAGATATAACTTTTATATAACTATCTTGACTTGTAGTTGTATCCCCCCGGACGAAAGTCGGGGATACTTTGGATTCAGTACGGTCACGCTGCCACAGAGATTTCCTTTTGGATGCAATAACTTAAAAAATATTTTAGTTAGAATTTTCAAAATTGGTATGTGGGTATATATGCACAATGCCATGAACGCTATTGTTTTTTGACCTTGACCTTCAATCTCAAGGTCACTGGTGGCCTCTTAAAGGTCAGATTTTGGCCATTTTTTCACTTTTTGGCCCAGTTCTCCTATACAGAAAGTCAGATCATCCTATGGCTGGTATATATAATACATATATATGTCCTCTGTAAGCATGCAGAAATTTGACCTTGAAGCTCTTCATTGAAGGTCATCTACTGACCGCCAAAGTACCTGACCGAGGGTCATTTTTGGCCTTTTTGGAGATATTTTCACACTTAATGCTGACTATATTGCATGGAAACTATTGAAAATGGCTTTGGAGGTTGAGGACATGATGGACTTCTACCATCCAGGCTTACTGGTTACAGATCTTCATTTAAGGTCATCCACTGACTGCCAAAGTACCTGACCAAGGGTCATTTTTGGCAAATTTAGAGATATTTTCACACTTAATGCTGACTACATTGCATGGAAACTATTGAAAATGGCTTTGGAGGTTGAGTACATGATAGAGTACCAGCATCCAGGCTTACCGGTTACAGATCTTCATTTAAGGTCATCCACTGACCGCCAAAGTACCTGACCGAGGGTCATTTTTGGCCCTCTATTTGTTTGTTTGTTTGTGAACAAGATAACTCAAAAACTGACAGATGGATTTTGATAAAATTTTCAGGATATGTCCAAAATGGTAAAAGGAAGATAGGATTACATTTTGGGAGTGATCCGGATCACTATCTGGATCTTCTGGATCCATGAAATTTAATTTTTAAAGACAGATAACTCAAAAACTTATGGGTGCATTTTGATGAAATTTTCAGGAAATGTCCTTAATGGGACGAGGAACAAGTGATTAGATTTGGGAGTGATCTGGATCACTGTCTGGATCATGTGGATCCAGGCTGCCAGATGTGTTTGTGTACAATATAGCTCAAAAACTTATGGATGGATTTTGATGAAATTTAAGGATATGTCTGAAAAGGTAAAAGGATGAAATGGTTGAATTTTGGAAGTGATCTGGATCACTATATGGATCTTCTGGATCCATGAAATGTAATTTTTAAAGACAGATACCTCAAAAAGTTATGCATGGATTGTGATGGCATTTTCAGCAAATGACCTAAATGGTACAAGGAACAAGTGATTACATTTTTGGAGTGATCTGGATCACTGTCTGGATCATCTGGATCCAGGCTGCAACATAATTTTAGGATGAATTTTGATGATATTTTTAGGATATGTTAGAAACGGTAAAAGGAAGAAGTGGTAAAAGGAAGAAATGATTCAATTTTGTGAGTGATCTGGACCACTATCTGGATCTTCTGGATCCATGAAATATAATTTTTAAAGACAAATAGCTCAAAAAGTCATGGGTGGATTTTGATGAAATTTTCAGGAAATGTCCTAAATGGGACAAGGAACAAGTGATTAGATTTTGGGAGTGATCTGGATCATCTGGATCCAGGCTGCCAGATGTGTTTATGTACAAGATAAATCAAAAACTTATGGACGAATTTTGATGAAATTTTCAGGATATGTCTGAAAAGGTAAAAGGATGAAATGATTGAATTTTGGAAGTGATCCGGATCACTATATGGATCTTCTGGATCCATGAAATGTAATTTTTAAAGACAGATACCGCAAAAAGTTATGGATGGATTGTTTCAGCAAATGGCCTAAATGGTACAAGGAACAAGTGATTAAATCTTTGGAGTGATCTGGATCACTGTCTGGATCATCTGGATCCAGGCTGCCACATAATCTTGGGATGGACTTTCATATTTTTAGGATATGTTACAAATGGTAAAAGGAAGAAGTGGTAAAAGGAAGAAATGATTCAATTTTGCGAGTGATCTGGACCACTATCTGGATCTTCTGGATCCAAGAAATGTAATTTTTAAAGACAAATAGCTCAAAAAGTCATGGATGGATTTTTATGAAATTTTCAGGAAATGTCTTAAATGGGACATAGAACAAGTGATTAGTTTTTGGGAGTAATCTGGATCACTGTCTGAATCATGTGGATCCAGGCTCTCAGATGTGTTTGTGTACAAGATAACTAAAAAAGTTATGGACGGATTTTAATGAAATTTTTAGAATATGTCTGAAAAGGTAAAAGGATTAAATGATTGAATTTTGGAAGTGATCTGGATCACTATATGGATCTTCTGGATCCATGAAATGTAATTTTTAAAGACAGATATAAGTGAAAGAACTAGTGATTAGCTTTTGGGAGTAATCTGGTACTATGGAGAATCCTGACCTGGTGCTCCAGGAAACAGGCTCAAGACCGACATATTCACGCCTTAACTATGTCCCGTCCGGGGATACACTGTGTCGAGACGCAATCTCTAGTTGAAAATATATACATCAGAACTATAAACATGATGTCAGGTGTGTGACTATTATAGAGGAATACAGCTCATAATAGGATACAAACAGTGGCAACAGTATATCATACACCTCGCAATCAAAATATTCAGAATTGCTCTGTTAAAATCCCTGTTCCAGCTCCAGTTGAGGTGAAAGGTGACTTACTTAGTAACTGGACATTTTTCGAAGATCAATGGGAAAATTACGAAGTTGTCACTGGACTAAGGGAGAAATCAAAGAATGTAAGGGTTGCAACTTTAATATCTGTTGTGGGTAGAGATTGTTTTAGAATCTTAAAAAATCTTGAGATAACAGATGCAGACTTCAAAGATCTAGCAAAGTGCGAAAGTTATTTCAAACCAACCCAAAATGAGATTTACGAACATGTTCTACTCATGTGATGAAGGGCCCAATAAAATGTGGATCAGTAGGTTAACAGACTGAGACATCTTTCAACGTGTTGCAACTTTGAAGCAATGACTGACTGTTGAAAGACCGAGTGGTTCAGGGGATGAAAGACAAGGCTGCAAGAGCACGGATGTTTAGAGAGAAGGCAGTCAATCTAAATGAAGCAATTGACATGCTGCGAGCTAGTGAAGTAGCTGCTCCACACATAAAGGAGATTGACCAAGGGACATCTGAGGAAGTGGTACACTTCAACAAGTGGGCGAAGGCTAACAGAAGTCCAGTAGAAAGTCTCTACTTATAACTGTGTACCTCTAAACAGGCCCCTCCTTCAAGGTCAAATGAGGGTAGCCAAACCTAAAACTGCTTACAACTCGCTTATTTTTAAAAAATGCTGTTTATCTTCAAAACCGTGTTAGTTGTCCTTTTTTGGTGGAAACATCTTGCATCTGGCCACAGATGCGTCCTTGGTCTAGTTAACTAAATGATACACACTGCATTTCATGGTCATGGTATGCCCAGTGATTGTTAACCTTGTGATTATGGCTATTTAAAATGTGTTCATTTCTTTAGACTGCAGGAACAATGGGTTGGACAAAAGGTGTGGATTACTTCAGAATGGATGGCTCCACATCAGCATTAAATAGGAAGGCCTTTGCAACTACCTTCAATGATTTGGACAATGTCAGGTGAGTTTATCTTTTCAGAAATGAGTTGAGCATAACATAATGAAAGATACTATTAGTTATACCTTGAACAAGTTAGGATTGCACATAATTTTGTAAAGTTTTAATTGTACAAAACCCCATATTCTGTGTGACATGTGCAAATCTCATAATAATGCAATAAAGTTTCCACAGTTTCCATATGTCCATGCAATTATCAGTATCTGTTTCTTTTTTAGCCACCAGAAAATAAGCACTTCATGGCATGACTTTGTTGATCACAATTTATGTAAAACCCCAAAACAGTTAATTAAATTGAGTTGACACTGGTCATTTCAGGGCCAGACTTTTTCTGATTTCCACAAAGGCAGGCTCTCTGGGAACCAACTTGGTGGGCGCCAATCGTGTGATTATCTTCGATGCCTCATGGAACCCATCCCACGATACACAGTCAATATTCAGAGTCTACAGATTTGGGCAAACCAAGCCAGTCTATATCTACCGATTCCTAGCACAGGTTATCAGTCTCAATGTCTAGTAAACTGCATACATTAGACCCAGTATTTTAAAAAACATGCGGGAAATGTGAGATTCAGATAGTAGAAAGTTCATAAAGTAGGATAGGTGTATTTCATGTAAAACAGGAGGATATTGGAAATAAGAGTAAAACTGTGTAGATAGTAGGGACTTAACTGAGTATTGCAAAAATCTGGGTTTAAATGCTCTTAATGTGAACCAACTGGAAATACAAGTGAAGGAAATGTAGTATGAACATATTTATTAAAAATAAAATATCAGTTAACTCAGAAAGTGTACAAAAGTGGACAGACTGGTTGATCGTTTTTCCTGGTGAAATTAATAATAATTTAGGTGATCATGAATCTTCATTGTTTTAACTTTGGCATGTAGTGCCTATTCTGGTTTACTGTTAAAATGTGGTTTTGATGAGGTTAAAATATGTTTAAAATTTTACTCATTGTTGAAATATGGTTTTCAGGGCACCATGGAGGAGAAGATCTATGAGCGGCAGGTGACCAAGCAGTCTCTGTCTCAACGGGTGGTAGATGAGCACCAAGTAGAGAGACACTTCACCAATGCAGACTTGTCAGAACTCTACAACTTCAAGCCAGAGAGGTTTGATGAAAACAAGGACTACTTACCTGTACTGCCAAAGGTATGGAACTATGGATGTTACACAATCATTTTGAAGCCAGATATAGGTTTCTTTTATACATGATCACTGAATTATGAAAAGAATAACTCAATATCTGGGTTTCCTGAACTATTTCTGTAGTTGCTAAATACATACTTAAACATAAAATGAACTGGTATTTAAGTGGTTGTAGCATTCTCAGTATTTTTAACCAAGAGATATGTTCTATATATTATGGCATGTCTCTATTTCATCAGGACATGGACAGGTTTATATTTACAGAACAAACTTGAGAGGGCAGTGACAAAATTTGAATTAAAACAGCCCTCTCAAATATATTTTATTTATTACAGCATTGAACTGGGTTTTTCATCAAATAAAAGGTCAGGTGACCTAAATTGAGGCAATAAGATTTACAGATTTGATACAGAAGGTATATAAATATATTTTCACCACTGTACCTGCTCAGGACATGTTGCTTGCCGACCTACTGACTCTGAAGAAGCAGTGGATTGTCAAGTACCATGAGCATGACTCACTTCTAGAAAACAAGATTGAGGAGGATCTGACAGAGGAAGAGAGGAAGGCAGCATGGGAGGAGTTTGAACTAGAGAAGAAGCACGGGTTTAGGCCTGTAGTAAGGCCAATGGGTAAGCATTGATGTAGGCCAGTGGCTACACATGGATTGGAGCCAGTAACATGGAAAATGAGTCACTGGGTTTGAGCCAATAGTTAGGCCAATAGGTAAGCATGGGTTATGACCTTCAGATAGGCCAGTGGATAAGCATGGTTTTAGACTAATGGGTAAGAGCATTGGTTAAGGCAAGTGGTCAAGGCCAGTAGGAATGCATGGGTTCAGGAAAAACAGTAGCATGGGTTTAAGCAGTGTTCACGGTGGCAGAGGGGTAACACTCTCGCCTCCCACCTCTGAGGCCGGGGTTCGATTCCTGGCATGGCCTCAAGTGGGAAAGCTGGTAGTTGCTTGCCGTTGGTCGGCAGTTTACAGTACAGACCCCCTAACGAACTGTATGTACTGGTTTCCTCTGCCCTTCCAACTACCCGTCGTGATATGACCTGTACAGTGTTGAAAGCGACGTAAAACCCCAAATAAATAAATTAAGCAGTGTTCAGACCAATGGTTAAACATAGGTGTGAGTCAGTGGTTAGGCCAGTGGATAAATATTGGTTTAGGCCCATAGTTAGATCAATTTGTAAGTATCTTTATTGGTCCAAATTGGTCCAAGAAATGAAAGGGGTTTAGGACAGTGGAGATACCAATTTGCTAAGAGGAAAAGCACAGGTTTTAACCATTCATCAGGTACAAATGTAAACAAAAGTGTACAGGTTCAAACTTTTTGCTTTGGTATTTTATTTTATTGTATCATTATAGACTCTCTTGATCATTATAAAGTCATATTGTTAGAAAACAAAAGTACTCAAATGAGGAATGTTAGCTAACTGTAAATTTCAAGTGGAATTGATGCCCTGAGTACCTGATATCTACTTGTGCCTTAAAGAGTTTTAATAAATGATATTGTATTGTCTCAATTGTTCTTATTGCCTCCCTAAAGTTCAACAAAAACAAGTATTAATACTTCAATAATGAAACTGCATTGTGTAAATCACTCATACCTCTGTTTCAGGGCCAGCTACTGGCCAGCCATACAACTACAACAACATCAACACGCAGTACGCACGAGGTGCCAGCAACTACTACTTACCTCCACCCCAGTTCTCAGTCAAAGAGATCGAGGAGCTAGCCAAGGCTGTGTATGCTGCTGTGAGTGTTATTCCCAGTTTCTCAAAATTAATGGAAACAGTAAGAGAGAAAAAGAAATTGAACCACTTAGTTTTGCTGAAATTCATTTTCACCCGGTGACAGCAATAATATTTTCAGTAATTTAACTGATCTTTTTGCCGGTAATAATGTTAAATGTCCACCATCTGCAAGCCAACAATAACTTATATAAGTGCACTATCTGCCGCCCAATGTTAACTTAAATAAGTTCACTGTCTCCAGGCCAATATTAACTTTACTAAATGCACTGTCTGCAGTACAGTGTTAACTTTACTAACTTCCCTGCCTGCTGGCCTATGTCAACTTTAGTAAATGCACTGCTTCTAGCTAAATGTTAACTTTAATGGTGCACTGTCTGCAGGCAAATGCTAAATTCATGTTTAATAATTGCACTGTATCCAGGACTTTAGTCTGCAGAGCAATGTTAATTTTTTTGTATATTTCTCTGTGGGTTAATATTATTTTATCTTTATGCAAACTCCAACAAATGACAATAAGTATTACTTATTGCATGATTCAAATTATAATAAATGAAAGAATATTACTGTTTCATTACATCAACAAATATTCCCTGTTTTCAGAACCCTGGTATCAGTCAGATGGAGCTTCAGATGAGAGTCCAAAACTACGTATCCAGGCAACAGCAGCTATATCAGCAACGGCAGCGTGAACAGATGGTATGTCATCAAAATTCAACTTTATGAAAGGTGTAAACGAGGAAAAATGTGTTGTCTATTTGTTCTTGTGGCATATTGCTTGGCCTAGTAATTTGGCGTAAGTTGAACTCAAAACCTTTGTTTGCACTTTGTTTGTGTCATTTAATCCCAGTTTCTTTTGGTCACACAAAGTTTAAAGTTTGACATCCCGTTCAGTAGCCAGGGCTATACAGGATCAGGTCCTCATTAGTGCCATTTGTTGGAGTTGAACCCACACAGTGGTGACTGTCTGTGACTGGAACTTTGTGCATGGTTCTCAAAGGCAAAATCGGCGGGAGCTACTTGTAGTTCCTGGCATGTTCATCTTCCCTCGTGGCCTCGGTACATGTCTCTTTCATGCCATGAAGCATGTAAAAGGTCCTTGATTTTAAAGCTTTAGTTATGCAGAAGTCATGGAAAAAATATTGAAATCTAGTGAATACACCCTGAATGGACGTTTTGCCACTGTGTCACAAGGTCACATACGAACCTTGGATGGTAGTTGAAGGGCAGGGGTATTTCACCAAACGCCAGGTGATACTGCAGGTGATACTGCCTGTAGTGTGAATGGGGTATTAGATTGTATTTTCCAGTGACATTCAGCTTGTTAATTAGAAGTCCTGGTAAAGTCCTTTAACATTCAACTTGACAGGGTTCAAATGTTTCAGCAGTTTGTCCATAATGCTGTATTGTGTTGTCAAACAGATGCATGAAATGGCAAGACTAAGGCAGTTACAGGACGAGAGACAGAAACAAGAGCTAGCACTGCAGGCAGCTTATAACAAGTCACAGATACAGGGTAAGTTGAAAAACTATACATGTTTGTGTATAGAAAGACTTGTACTTTTATCATAGACAGAGTACAGCATGTCACAGGGTCAAGGTATGGTGTCATACATACATAACTACATACATAACCACAGTGTTGGATATGCTGAAAACTTGATGTACATGATGGAAGGTAGAGCTGTTAATCTACAAAATAACTTTATTCACAGGAAAATAGCTTATAAATAGCAAGACTATCCCTTGTAAATATTAAAGCAAAGCACAGATGTAAGATAAAATGTCAGGTATACAGAAACTATACTCTCTGCATGGCTGTTGTCTTATGCATAAAGTATGAAGAATACTGCAGCCAGCTTTCAGCAAGGTGAAACATTAAAGGTACGAAAAACCAGGCTTTGTACATAGCATTTGCCTCATCAAAAGAATATTAAAATACAGATAATAGTTTATTTAAAAGAATATAAAGTATATAATGTATTAATGATAATAATAGTAATGTGCAATATAGGCAGCTGACAGCATGTTACAGTTGCAGCAAAACTACACAATCAGTAGAATTTGGTTCAATTTATGGTGACGAGAGCTACAACACTTTCTGATGTGTGAACTTTTTTATACTGGTTCCTTTTATACCTCAGACTTGTAACCGAGTGTGAAAATGAGGCTGGATATTCGTTTTGTAATAACCAATATGAATCTGGGAACCTGCATTTTAGTAGTAATCGGCTGGAAGTAAAAGTAAAGCAAATGTGGCTGTTCATGTGAACAAATTTAACAAAAATATAAATATATTTAAACACGGAGAACTCTGTGAAAAACCAATATCAGGCAAACAGACTGGCTGAAAGTTTGACCCATGTTATTTGTGGACATAACGATACTTTAATAGCTTTACGAGTACACAATTTCTCCAACATGTCAGACCGTTTTTGTGTACCAGTCTTTTACCCAAATCCAACTTATACTGGTTGAATTCCCACCAATTCCAGAGTAGTAAACATATTTTCTGGTTACTTTTTGCAGGCACCTCTGGTGGATCAAGTGCGAGTAGTTTGCTGCGCACCCTGATGGTAGCAGGACAAGGCAACAAAGACAATGAGAACAACACAAACGATGTGATTGAAATCACAAACAAGTCTCAAAATTCTTCATAGTGTGCAAGTGAAAAGAAGGAATGTTCGAGGGGAAAAAGTAACAGGACTTGGTTTTAGTTTCATTTTATTTGTTTGTGTAGTTGAAAGTACACTGTAAAGTATTTAAAATGCAGTATTGTACAAGTGTAATTGCTGTTTGTCCTGTCACACTGCCAAGCAGTTGATAATTTATTAATTCATGTCATATTGGAATTTGATTTAATAGATAATTTTATTACACTACAATAGCTTACCATGTGGGACTTAATGCTGATCTCGGGTTGCCACACCCGGGGCCAACGTCTTAGAAAAAAAGATCGTTCTTGTTAGCCACCGGATATACTGGTAGTTGTCGTCACGTGATAACTTCTGACCAATCGTCCTACTTTCTCGTTGGCCACGATTGACTGGTAGCAGTTTGTAAATATACAGACATTTTCATTTATTTCTCAGACTTTACTTATTGTTGGAGGCTAATATTTGCATATTTCTTGTAATATATATCATAGATCATTCTGTAAAATTTTAATTTTCACAGGATAAGTATTTTGTCTTCAGTCGTGTGTTTTGAGTTTTCCTCGGTTCAGGCTAATACATTGTACGTCTTTTATTGCGTATAAAATGTCGTCTCATCAAGCAAATAAAGACAAACCGAGAGCGCAGAAATGCTGCCATTTCTGCTTTAGTTTTGATACACATAATTTCTGCCCTACCTGTAGTGTTGTGGTTGAATGTGAATTTTAGAACCGGTTTCCGTAAGTGAAAATTCGGCGAAAAACCGGGTATGTTTGATTGATAAAACGCGAAGAAATAAGTTTTCAACCGTGTACATGAGCTTTAACTCGTATATAAATAAGAGCCACAAGGGACTTTTTGAAGACTTTCGAGGACAAAATGTGTGATATATCAATAGAATATTATAAAATACTGTGAAATATTTGTTGCAGTTCAATATTTTAGTGAACTTGAGGTAAATAATGAAATATGTGATGGAACCGGTTTTGGTTTGAAGAAAACGAAATGTAACCGGATCAGTGTCTTTCGGTCGGCAAATAGGTTTCCGGTTTACCGTCTTCAACACTACCTACCTGTAGGGAGGCTGGCAAGGGAGATGACCCCTGTGTCACCTTTGAAACCCCTTGTGAAATTTGCACGTCTTTCACAGATGAGCAATTACAGAAAATCCAAAACCGGAAACGGTATTTGAAAAAGCAGAAAGCTACAACTAGTTCCAAAGATGAACTAGATCTTTTGGGTGAAGGCGACGGGGACTCTTTCACTGGGTCCAATGCAGACCTCGAGTGTGCTGCTGATAGCCTTTTTACCTCACCCCCCCGTCCTCAACCTCTTGCCTTCAGTTCCCTGTCTTTGAAAACGCCAGCCAAGACTATTCCACCCACCCCTGGTACGACTTTGCAAAATAAAATCCAGAAAAACCTAGAGAAATCACTCGGTGATTCCTTAAATATACATTTACAGCAGCAAATGGGTACCTTCCAGGCATCCATGTTGGAAGCTTTTCAGTCACTCCGAGAGGAGTTGGCTGCAAAACAGAAAGTCGAGGTAGAGTCTTCTCTTCCTGCTTCAAAACCTGGCTTGTCCAGTACTACTGCTGCCCCTCTGGATTTGCCCCCTCCGAGATCTGGTTCTAACATCCCAAGCGAGGATATGGATGTGGACTTCGGCCCAGCACTTCCTCCGCGTTTACTATCTACTCAACCTTCCTCGGATCAGTACGTTGCCCCCTCTGAAGGTCACCCCGAAGAGGTCTCGTACTCTCACAAAAAGCAAAGCCATAGGCAGCCAGTTGACCCGAGCTCTGCCTCGGACCAACTAAATGAGGATTCCGATGAACCTCGGATCCCTTCTTCTAGATCCAAAAAACACTCTGACAAGAGCAAACATAAATCAAGATCTAGATACGTGTCATTTACCTCAGAGGAGGAGCACTCCCCTGAAACCAGACACAGGTCTTCTAAGCCCTCTAGGGCTCAGCCCTCAGGAGTAGCTTCTGATCAAGACCTCCCACAACATGATCCAGACCCCCCTTATTACAGGGAAGTAGCTTTGTCTGACATGCCCTCACAATACTCTGAAGAAGTGGACACCTTCAGGCGTATTTTGTCTCTCCCTGACCCCAGGGAATCTATGCCCAGGTCGTCCACCTCAGTGTTGGGTCTGGATGATGAAAAAGGCCGTCAAGAGCTCAGACCTAGAGGTCCCTCCTCTATTCTTCCACTTAGCTCAGTTATCAAGGACGCCTTTGATAAATTCCAACATGACTTTAAGGCTGCCAACTTATCTGAGGGAAAATATGTCAGGCCTCCTCCCTCAACTTCAAAGTGGTACAAGGTGGGACAACCAACTTTTCAGGACAAAATTCAGGAGTTGAATACGGACTTTGCTAAGATCTGTATTACTCCTAGACCTTCTGGGCCCCCAGTAGCGAGAGTTCCCCTGCCAGTTCTCAAGGAGCTAGAACTTCAGGCTAGACAAAACATCTCTACCCTCAACTTCACCGCTGCATTTGCCAAAACCTCCTCTTCTTGCAATGCTTCATTGGAAAAATCCCAACATAGCATCAAGTCTACGGTGAAGAAGATAAAGTCTCAGATTCAGAAAGGTGCCAATCCTGAGAAAGCGGCAAAGCGCGGATATGAGGAAGTAGCTGACTACTTAGATTTTTGGAACAAGACCGTACTTGTTCAACACAGGGCCCTCACTTGTCTCAGCAAATCTCTAGCCCATATTTTGCAGAGGGAACTATACTCTATGGCTAATACCGGCTTGCTCAGGCGCGAAGCCGAAATGACTCTATTACATCCTCAATTAGGAGAAACGAGACGTCAAGAACTCAGGAACTCGTCCTTTTGGGGCCCTTCCTTGTTCGAGTCTCAATTAGTGAAGGAAGGTGAGGACTTCCTTCTCAAAAAAGGCACCTCAAAAGATTCTCAGGGTTTTGCACCCTATCAGAATAAGCCCTTTCGTGGTCCCCACAAGAAAAGAGGCTTCTACAGGAAACGCCCCTATGGGGGCAATACCTCTCAAAGCAGTAACCAGTCCTTTCCCTCGGGAAGAGGAAAATCCAACTTAGAGGCTTCAGGGGTCGTTTTCGACCCCACAATAGAGGAAGGGGGCGTGGAAACCCCCCTCCCCAATGACTCCTCCAAAGCCTCACTCAGTCCACCAGTAGGAGGTCGCCTCCGTTCTTTCAGGAGAGACTGGCTCACAAACAAATGTTCTCAAAACGTGTTAAACATTATCACCAATGGCTACGTTCTGCCATTCCGTTCAAAGCCAAACTTGATCAGATTTCCTCTGATTCTGTCAGAGTACAAGGCCCAACAAAAAGACCAAGCCTTGGCTACTTGTATCCAGTCCCTCCTGTCAAAGAACGCTATCGAAAGGGTAGACAATGTAAAATCTCTCGGGTTTTACAGTCGCCTGTTCCTAGTACCCAAGCCTCACCAAAGGTGGAGGCCAGTCATAGACTTAAGCAGGCTCAACACTTTTCTACACGTAGAAAAGTTCAAAATGGAAACTCCAGAGTCCATCAGGACCTCCCTGATTCCAGGGGAGTGGGTAGCGTCGATAGACCTGTCGGACGCCTACCTGCATATCCCCATCCACCCAAGCTCAAGGAAATACCTAAGGTTTTGCTACAAGGCTCAGGTGTTCCAGTTCACCTCCCTCCCGTTCGGACTAGCCACAGCCCCCCAGGTCTTTACCATGATTGTAAAGGAGGTGAAACTAATGGCCCTCTCCAGAGGACTCAGAATTCACCAATACCTGGACGACTGGCTGATCAGGTCCCAGTCTCAGGAGGAAGCCCAAGTGAACACTCAGGCAGTAGTAGAACTGACTCAGTCCTTGGGGTGGATAATAAATCAGGAAAAATCAGAACTGAAACCTACACAGGTGTTCTCGTTCGTGGGCTACAAATACCACCTAGATTCAGCCCTTGTAAAACCCACTCAAGAGAGATGGCTCAAACTTCAGGATTTGATCCTACAACTCAAGTCAAAACGTGTTTTGACTGCAAGATGTTTGATGTCTCTAATTGGGTTGCTAGCCTCAACGGAGAAAATGGTCCTGGAGGGACGCCTTCACATGAGGCCCTTTCAGTTTCACCTCAAGGAGCACTGGAGATATCCTCAGTCGCTGGACAACCTCCTTCCCTGGACAGAAGCCATTGCAGCCCACCTAGATTGGTGGCAAAATCCCTCCAATGTGATGAAAGGTGCAGACCTTCATCCCAAAGACCACAGTATCCAACTCTTTACCGACGCCTCAAACGAAGGTTGGGGCGCTCACTTAGACCAAAATTTTACCAGGGGTCTGTGGTCAGATCGGGAAAAAAGGCTTCACATAAATGTCCTAGAATTGAAGGCGGTCTCCCTGGCCCTTCGAGACTTCAAGGACCAGTGCCAGAATCAAACAGTGTTGGTTGCGACGGACAACTCAACAGTGGTAGCCTACATCAACAAACAAGGAGGAACACACTCGGCAGAGATGTGTGCTCTCCTGTGGAAGATCATGACCTGGTGCCATCACTATCACATAACATTGAAAGCCAGGCACATTCCAGGGTGCCTGAATGTGATGGCCGACCTGCTATCCAGGTCCAACCAAGTGCAGTCAACCGAATGGTCTCTGCACCCACAGGTCTTCAAACAGATCTGCCAGAAGTGGTTCACACCTCATGTAGACTTATTTGCCACTCACCTGAACCACAAACTCCCTCTATACGTGTCTCCTATCCCAGACCCAAGGGCCTGGGACATAGATGCTCTGAACATAAACTGGACCAACCTCACAGCATATGCGTACCCTCCTACGGCTCTCCTTCACAAGGTGATCCAAAAGATCAGGCAATGCCAGTGCCTGATCATCGTAATAGCCCCAGGCTGGCCAGGGATGCCCTGGTTTTGGGACCTAGTGCAGCTCTCAACAGAGATCCCACTGCAACTCCCAGTGTCAACAACCCCACTCAAACAGTCCCACAAGCTGGTGTTCCACAACAACCCCCAGCACCTGAACCTCCACGCCTGGTGTCTAGGAGCGGACAACTCCAAGAACAAGGCTTCTCTGTGGAGGTGGCAGAGAGAATTGCTGCCCCTCAGCGGTCATCAACAAGGACCATCTACAAGTCAAAGTGGGCCCTATTTGAAAAATGGTGCAGAGAAAATTCGGTGGATTTCTCCACTCCATCTGTGAAACAAATCTCAGATTTTTTCATGTACCTGTACCAAGACTTAAACAGGCGCCCCTCGACCATTGATGGTTACAGGACTGCAATCGTTGACACTTTGGGCCCAACGGCCCAACATATTGCACACAATGCAGACCTTCATAGGTTACTCTCCAGTTTTCACAGGGATCGTCCTAAAAGTTCCAGAAACTTACCCAAGTGGAACCTTTCTGTTGTCCTTAACGAGCTCACCAAAGCACCATTTGAGCCCATGAAAGACACAGACCTCAAACATCTCACTTTAAAAACTGCTTTCTTGCTAGCCTTGGCCTCCGGCAAGCGCCGCAGCGAAATCCATGCCTGGGTCGCTAACAAAGTAGCTAATTTAGGCCAATGGGAAAAGGTAGCCTTGTTCCCTTCTTCTGATTTCATAGCCAAAAACCAACTAGTAAGAGAAGGTTCTCAAAGTGTGTCACCAGTGACTATTCCTGCTCTGACTACCATTGTAGATAGACAGTTTAAAGAAGACAGGACCCTGTGTCCCGTGCGGGCCCTGAGGTTCTATTTGGACCGAACTAAAGACCTGAGAGGGTCTCGTTCTCTCCTTTTCATCTCCTTTAAGAAAGGACATACCTCAGACATCAGACCCGCTACACTCTCTTCATGGTTGAAACAAACCATTTTACTTTGTTACAAACAAGCAGATCAACAAGCCTTGGACTTGGTCCAAGTCAAAGCGCATGACATCCGGGCTTTCGCGGCCTCTAAGGCCTTTTACGGTGGGGTATCGGTGGACCAAATCATGCAAGCCTGTCACTGGAAAGCTCACAACACATTTACAAATTTTTACCTAAAAGACCTTACTTGGTCGGACACCGACAACAATTTGTACCTGGGACCCGTAGTGGCTGCACAACAAGTCCTAGATCCTTCCCCTCAGACCAGTTGTCCTCGGAAAGAAAAAAAAAGGGGGGGGGGGGGGGGGGGCACATCCGCTACAACCAAGTCTTCAGGAGTCTTTCCCAGGATCTAGGTATTCCTTTACCTTCAAGATGTTACGGGTAAGGTCATTTTATCCTTTAATTATCAAGTAATTTCTATTAAGGACTTATTTAGTTGTCATTAATCTCATTTTCAGGTTGTAAAAATTTTATGAGATTCCCAACCACTGGGTTGGTCAGTCATACGTGAAGGGCCCTTTTGGACCCTCAGACCTCGGAGTGAGCACTGCTGCACTTCCGTCCTACAATAAAACATCTAGACAGTTTTAGCACTGTCTCTCATTTTCTTAGGTTTTTGGCTCGTTACAGGCCCGGCCTTCGGGATCGGGGCACTGTAAATGGGACTCAGACTGGTATTTCTGGCACTATTCTAGACGTTTAATTCAAAATCTAAAAAAAAAAAAAAAAAAAAATGACATACCTTCCAGTCTCAGCTGTAATCCCGCCACCGGGCGGTTGAATTCAGCATTAAGTCCCACATGGTAAGCTATTGTAGCGTAATAAAATTGGAAATTTTAATTACTTAAATGTAGCTTTTATAAGCTACAAGCTTACCATGTGGGACTTAGAAGAGTCCCACCCTGCCTCCCCGCTGTTTACAGCTGAGGGGTAGGTTTAAAAAATTTCAACGAGAAAGTAGGATTGGTCAGAAGTTATCACGTGACGACAACTACCAGTATATCCGGTGGCTAACAAGAACGATCTTTTTTTCTAAGACGTTGGCCCCGGGTGTGGCAACCCGAGATCAGCATTAAGTCCCACATGGTAAGCTTGTAGCTTATAAAAGCTACATTTAAGTAATTAAAATTTCCAAGTTAATATAACAATTTCCTCATATTTCAATTTTTTATCTGTTTAGGTTAATTGCCATGATTAGACTGAGCTAAAAGATGACTTGCTAATTTTGTTACAAACTTGAAGCAGTTTATTTACAAATATTCTAAATAACTAATAAGGTTTCAATTTGTAATTTGTCATGATGAACACCTTGTAGTTAAACAATACAAGTATTCAAGAAGTGAACTGAATTAGAGGACATGTGTATGTAGTAACACATACAGCTGATGTTTCTATGGCAAAAACTACACATGCATATTGTGTTAATCAGTTTGTGTACAAATATAATCCAAACAAAAATAATTATGGTCTTATTGTGACCATCACTTGCTAGTTAAAGATTTATTTCAGAGATGAACTAGGGAAGAAAATACTAAGTATATCAGAAATACAGCATAAGTGAAAATCTAAGAACAAAATTTTACTATTTTTAAAGTTTAAGAAATTCTCAAAAAAAATACAGTAAGCCATTTGAATTTCACCAATGAGTAAATACCTATCTGTTTTCTCATTTTGTGGGAAATCCTGTGACACATTGGTGATTTTTGTGACTCCTTTAGTTCTCTTATCTCCTCGGATCTAAAAATGGCATGATTTTAATTGTTCGGTATTACAATAGAACCTTGATTATCTGGCCCTCTATCATCCGAATCTCCGGATTAACCGATCTGAAATCTTGTCTCTCACATCCAGTTTTAAAGCATGGTCTAGCCTGAGCGATAATACAGTATTTTACACATTCTTGGAAACCATTAATTCTAGTGCTTTATAAATGCATTGTCCACAGTAATGCCTAACTTCTTTGATCTTTAATACCATTGTTTGAATTGGGGAGATATCAATTCATTTACACGACCCTGCAGCACAACTTCTTTGATAATGTGCTTAATCACTGAATGTGTGTTCGATTCGGTTTGCAGTTTATAATCTTCCGGAGAAGGTCGATTTACAGACTGACGTGTATTAAAAGAAAAAGTGTCAACAATACAATACCATCCCAATGTACCCAGTCACTGAAGGCATATTTGTTTATGGTTTTACAATTTATAATATCCTGGAATTTTTCAATTGACAAAATTTATGACAATGTTTATCGAGAATAAAACGTCATTAATGCATGTATCAAACCAAACACACCCAACCCAAGCCCATGTAATAGATGTTGAATAAAGCTATGTACTTTGAAGTGTAGTTAATGCTTTAAAACGAAAGAGGAGCAATGAAAACATTGTAAAAACTGGTTCGTTATCAAATTATACTGTGATAAAATTCCTCATCCCCATTTTTCTGCTAAAACGTAAAAAAATTCACCGATTATCTCCCACACTACCCCAGTTTTTTGGCCGAATGTGACTCCATTTCATCTATCCGAACCCCCCACTTATCTGACCCAATTGTACGTCTCCCAGTACATTCAGATAATTGAAGTTCTAGTGTACTTTCACATTCTTTGACAAATTTCACATTTATTACCCTTAGTTCCATCAATGGTCTGTTTCTACCCGACGAATTGATATTTGCAATTTCATTGGAATTGTTTTAACATTGTCCAAGTTTATTAAGTGATGTATGTAAAACATGAGTGCATTGTGAAAATTTCCACTCGATCATTCTTTACACGACCGTGGTCTTGGCATTTGTACTGCAGTATGTTCAAGACAACATGCTGTAGTGTTGTGGTATATTTAAAGATCACACCAGACTGACATTGTAGGAGATCTCACTTTGTAAAGGTATTTTGACATTTACTCGATGTTCACATTCATCAAAGTTTTAAGCTTAAGCCCAGAATTGTCTTCATGTATAAAACTTGTCATAGATTTGAATATAAATGGATGGTATCCAATATTTGTAATTGAAACATTTCCGGGACAATGGCCATATTTGGGACCAACAGAAAAATTCCCTGTCGGTCATGTTCAGTGTATAGCAAATAATTTCCATTTAATCGATTAAATTTAGCGAATATATAACAAACGGAAAGGCAGAAATCTTACATTGTTTTTGATAAACACTAGTGACTAATTTGTAGATAAATTATTCACTATTATTTATATTTCTTTATGTTGCAGATCTAAATTTTAGGAAATGTCAGATGGAAGCATTTATGTAAATTGCCTTTATATGTCTTAATAAAAATTATATAAATTAAATAGTGTTCATTTTGTGTATTAATATAAAATTTCATATACTTTTCATGACTAAATGAAAAAATTTAAATAGTGTGAAGTACAGAAAATGTTAGCCACTACAGTGTTTCAATAAAGGCTTATTAATGTGGTTTAAAAATGTTTGGATTACAGTTACAGAAACTATCAGGAGTCAGTATTAAACTTGTATATCTGGCAGTTATTACACCGTGTAATTACAAAACATTGTAGTTGTACCATAGCCTAGTTTATTTATTTCTTTGGGGTTATAGTTATACATCGCTTTCTTCACTGTTTACGTCATATTACGTGGGCAGATTGATGGGCAGATGAAACCTGTACACACAGTTGGTCAAGGCTCGGTAGTGTGAACTGCCGACCATTGGTAAGCAACTACCAACTTTCCCGCATAAGGTCAGGGGTTTGAACCGCCGACCTCAGAGGTAGGAGGCGAGTGTATTACCACAGCGCCACCATGCACCCCTCCATAGCCTAGTCTTGCAGATACTAGATATGTTTTCAAGCTTAAGTGTATGTTTCACTAAACTGAAACTTGCATTACATGGTAACCAGAGTGAACTGAGTAACATTCATTCAAAATGTTTGCCAATATTGACCAAATTGTTATTTCTTTGTCTGACTTCAGTCAGGAGCGGTGTCCATAGCCAAGTGGTAGGCAAATTTTGCATTTGGTCACTCTGCTGTCACTGCAGTGGTCAGTGGTTTGAATCCAGCTCCTGCTAGTATGTGGGATGTATTGAGGGCTTTTCCTGGTGTGAGCTGGGTTGTTGACAAAGACATAATAAAAATCCCAGCTTTTCACATCCATGTGTTGGCACATGGTGATATTCCATTGGGTTGCATTAAAATATATGTTTAAAAGCCAAGTGTAACACATTATGTCTATGAGAATAGTTCTAGTCGGTTACCAATAATAATAAGGTGGACACAGAGGGACAGCTCACATTTTTGCAAAAGAAGCCACACTCTTATACTGAAATTTTCATGTATGGCTATCATTTCTTCTCTCACTTTAATTTTGTTGATTTACCTTCAATAAGATAATAGTGCAAATTTTTGCATTAATTGCCTTATCTTATTCAGACTAATGTTATCATTATCCAAATACGATCAAGCTACTTCAATATTACAAAAAGTATTCTGAGCCTGTTTTGGATCCCAAGGGAATAAATTAAGAATAGACATAGATATCCCCATGTGCTTTCATTTTTTAAGAAAAAAAAGCACACCATATCCATCATTTACTTTAAACTTCAATATTTTAGTTGGGTGTCATTTGTTTTGGATAAACAGAATAATTGCTATGAATAATACTTTCTGATTCAGAAATAGCTACTTTATCTAGCCTCATGAAATGATTGTGTTTATTGCTTTTAAAACTTTTCGTAGTCAAATTCAGTCTTGCTTCAATAAAATCACCACCATGATCATACAGAGGAACAAACATCCTTGTCTTCATTCTGAAAAAAAAACATTTGCACAAATCTGAAGTAAAACAGATCGGAATTTGTCAGCTGGACTGTCTATACACATTTTGCGGAACAACATTTACAAGAACTTTAACAAGGTATTGAGTATCTCCTGCTTACTGATTAATTTATAAAATATTTAACAGGTAAAATGATTTTATTTGAAAGACAAAAATTCTTGGAAAACCAGTGAAATTTATTTAACTTGAAAATACATATAAAATATGTAAAACATTATGCAGTACATCATATCCACAGGTAAGTGACACAATAATCACATGTATAAACTGTAAATTGATCAAACACAAAAGCTCAAAAGCAAATGGAACCGTCAACACACCATTTATTACTCCTCTGTTCACTTTGAGCATTTTAGAAATGTACATTTTACATTACTATTTTAGTAAAACTCTGTCACAACTAAAGAACAGCAAGTTGGTTACACGTGCTACTTATACACGACAATAAAAAAAATCATGACGAAATATTAATGACTATGTTCATATTCTTGGTTTTCATGATTTGAACAACAAAAGATTCTACATTCTAACAAGCATAATAGCCACTGTAACAGCTTCATATTTATAATATATATACAGTAGAACCTCTATTATCCGCCCCTCTTGGGGAGGAACAGTTGGTTCGGATAATAGCAGGGTCGGATAATACAAGAGCTAAAATAACGGGTTTAAATGGAGTTGGGAGAGTGGGTTTGAGGTCGGATAATTGAAAATTTGGATAATACAAGGTCGGATAATAGAGGTTGTACTGTACTTATTTTGTATGATATGTTAATATTGCAAGCCATCTGTAATGATATTAAAGAAGGGGATTTTACATCTGTGACACAAGGATCTATTTCTTTGTCCAAAGAACTACTACATAAATAGGTATTATTTGCAGTCTTAAGCAGCAGCTTTAAGCTGAACACAAAATCTCCAACAAACCATTTACAAGTAAAAGCCACCTCTGGAATGTACAGTACAAAAATTTGTGCCCTGTACAAAAATAACCGGTAATCATGTGCATGAATATTTGGATTCTGAAAACACAAAAAGTTGGCAGAAAGAACGTTCTTGTACTTGGCAATTCTTTGGACACATTTTATTTCACCAAGCAATTATGTACACAAACTCGGAGAAAATCAATCAGTGGTGTACTCAAAAAGCCTTTATGTTACTTTACCCTCAGACCATTTCATATACTTTCAACTTTTATGATGGTTTTTCTAATTGTCAAGATGACGGCAGTGTACAACCCATGCAACAAACTTTAGATGTTTGACTTTAAATTACCCGATTATATGTGACTGAATTTTAGCTAGCTATAATTGAATCCCTTTAAGTAGAATTCTATTGAGAGGAATCACCCTTTTAGTAGAAATACATATCAAGTCCACTGAGAAGCTTTCTTCATTCAAATTTGAAAATTTTAATTGATTAATGTAGCTTTCATAAGCTACAAGCTTACTCTCTCGGTCTAAGTACTGTTCTAAGATGAATGCTTGTGGCTTGGCAAACTAAAGAATAACGGCTATGACGGCAGAGCCGGCAGCTAGGTTGCACTAGCAGTCCCGAGGTAACCTAGATAGTGATGCATAGTACTCTTCCTTCTTTGTCCTCTGGAAGTCTTCGTTAAGCCAAAATATTTTTCTTGCTTCTTAAAAAGAATTCAATTTTTTAAAAAGAATTCAATTTTTTTTTATGTTTTACTCCATACATTGTTCAAGTTTTATACTTCAACATGTTTTTGTACACAGACTAATATTAAAAATATTGGTATATTATCCTACATCTTTTATCATTCTATCATCACAGTCACATAATTAAATGAGACCTATTATAATTGTCTTCACACTTGGTTTCTTTCTGTGCATGTTTTACATATTGGGTACAGCAGTGGCCATGAATATGCCTGTGGGGTTGACACTGGCACTGATAGTACTGCTGGACTTGTACATCCCCATGTTGGTACCATCAAACACCTCTGTCACGTTATATGAGGCACCAGTGAGGCCCATATCACTCAGCTTGACTGACACTCTACAAACCACAGATACAAAACTTATCACTCAAGCATCCCCATGCTCTTTGTTTTACAATAAAACATGTCAGAGATGTGACAAGACACACCAGTGAGACACTGATCATTCCATTTGAATGAAATTTATAAAACTGTGTGTTTAAGATTCACACATCCCCATATTTTATTACGCTACAATAGCTTACCATGTGGGACTTAATGCTGTTCTCGGGTTGCCACACCCGGGGCCAACGTCTTAGAAAAAAGACAGTTCTTGTTAGCCAGCGGATACACTGCTAGTTGTCGTCACGTGATAACCTCTGACCTCTCGTCCTACTTTCTCGTTGGCCACGCGAATTAGCAATGCTTTATTTTACAAGGAATATTATTTCATTTTTACAAGGATATTCTAGTCGTTGGATATGGAAACTACACCAGTTTCTTTATTTTATTACATAGAATCACAATTCGATGTCTTTTCATAGTTCAGATAAGTATTTTTAGCATATTTTACAACTGAAGTCCACTTCCGGGTTCACGTTGTAAAGAACAGCGACTCGTTTATGTGGTTTCTTATACAGGATATATATATATGCCTGTCAGTAAAATAAAATAAAATATTTAACCCCTATCTGCTTCATTATTTGACCATTTTAGGGTTTATAAGTGTATAAATGTAACACAAACGAGTCCTTGTCAAGTGAATTCATCGAAACCACTTCCGTTTTTTTATCGAGACAGCATTTCTTAGCAATTTGCACGTCTCGTGTTGGTAGTTTATATACAGGAATATATGCCTGTTGAAATCAAATAAAATAAATTTTGCAACGGTTTATCCCCATTCTTCTACTCTATTGGTCCATTTTAAGGGTTAAAATATGATGTAAAGCACGATTCTAACTGGGGGAATCCTCGGGGAAACCCCTGTGATGACGTCACGTCTAGACCGCATGTGCTGAGAGACGCGGGTTTTCTTTCAGTACGTCTATAAATATAAATAAAATATAAAATTAAATAATATATTTTATCCCTTCTTTTCTGTATTATTGACCATTTATAAGGTTATTACTTAAATAAACAGGAATAGAATTCTTCATTAATCGTCTAGACATTACGTGTCTCTTTAGGCTATAGGTAACCTTGGTTACCCATTATTTTAATTATATTTTAATTCATCCAGTTTTAAATTATAATTACTTGTTTTTTTTAGATTCTATGTTATTTAATAAAATTCTGGGTAATTTCTGCTTTCCTTATCTCACAACTAGCCCTACCTGCAGTGAGGCGGGTGGGGCAGGTGACCTTGTGTCACAGTTGATTTAGTTACGTAAATCTAGTTGTGTAGTTCCTTCAAAGAAGGAAAGGCAAAGCTTACATGGAAGCTTACCTTAAGGAAAGCTTACATAGAAATTATAATATCCATCTTCTTTCTCCAGAGTGGATCAGATCCCTGCTTAAATTCAGATAAGATCTTAGTTCATCCGAGATTTTTAATGCATCCGAGAATCGGATGCAGTACTCCCAACTTCTATTCACCCAAGTATGATTTGATACTCGGTTTTCATTGCATCTCTCGGATCATCTGAAATCTAATGCTTGGTGGATTGTATGTAGATCTGATCCTCGGATGATCGGATCATCTAATCTGATGTTCGGATGTTGATTCCAGATCAGAACACTAACAATCCTCACACACACACACAAAAAAAAAAAAAAAAAAAACTTGGACTAATAGTTCACCAGCCTGGCAGTAAATATCACCTATTGGAGGCTTGGGTCCAGTAAGCCCCTCCTCCCCTTCTGGTCAGCAAGAGTTGAGCTTCAGACTGCTCTTCACTAGGTTTTTTTCTGAATACAACCTGGTTATATATATATGTTAAGACAGTAGCAAGGCTACTACCAGACATGTCAAACTCAATTCCATGGTGCATTTAAGTAGTCAGAAGGGGTATGGTGAATTCAGGTGAGATACTGGATCTTTAGATCTTAAAGTTTCCCATTCACAACTACTTTAGGAGGGACAGGAGTCCCTCATCAAGGCACCTGTAATAACACCCTATTAATCAACCCTTTCCAATTCCCGACATCTAGAGGATACTACAGGAACCACCCCTATGGGGGTCATTCTATCCCAAGCAGTATCCATCGTTTTCCCCAGGTAGGGGGAAATCGAGTAGCCGAGGCTCCAAGGTCTTTCGACCCACTCCAGGGGACGAGGGCATAAAACCCTTCCCCCCCCAATGACTCCTCCAGCCTCACTCAGTCCACCAGTAGGAGTTCTCCTCCGTTCTTTCAGATAAGACTGGCAAACAAATCCTGTCATTCTTTTCAATCCAAGTCCAGTCAGACTCCTGACCCGGTCAGAATACAAGGCCCTTCAAAGACCAAGTCCTGACCTCTGTACCCAGTCTCTTCTGTCAAAGAACGCAATAGAAAGGGTGGAAAATGTAAAATCTCTCGGGTTTTACAGTCGCCTGTTCCTAGTACCAAGCCTCACCTAAGGTGGAGGCCAGTCATAGACCTAAACAGGCTCAACACTTTTCTACACATAGAAAAGTTCAAAATGGAAACTCCAGAGTCCATCAGGACCTCCCTGATTCCAGGGGAGTGGGTATCGTCGATAGATCTGTCGGACACTTACCTACACATCCCCATCCATCCAAACTCAAGGAAATACCTAAGGTTTTGCTACAAGTCTCAGGTGTTCCAATTCACCTCCCTCCCATTCGGACTAGCCACAGCCCCCCAGGTCTTTACAATGATCGTAAAGGAAGTGAAACTAATAGCCCTCTCAAGAGGACTCAGAATTCGCCAATACCTGGACGACTGGCTGATCAGGTCCCAGTCTCAGGAGGAAGCCCAAGTGAACACACAGGCAGTGGTAGACCTAACTCAGTCCTTGGGGTGGATAATAAATCAGAAAAAATCAGAACTGAAACCTACTCAGGTGTTTTTCGTTCATGGGCTACGAATACCACCTAGATTCAGCCCTTATAAAACCCACTCAAGAGAGATGGCTCAAACTTCAGGATTTGATCCTACTCCTCAAGTCAAAACGTGTTTTGACTACAAGATGTTTGATGTCTCTATTGGGTTGCTAGCCTCAACGGAGAAAATGGTCCCGGAGGGACGCCTTCACATGAGGCCCTTTCAGTTTCATCTCGAGGAGCACTGGAGATATCCTCAGTCGCTGCACAACCTCCTTCCTTGGACAGAAGCCATTGCAGCCCACCTAGATTGGTGGCAAAATCCCTCAAACGTGATGAAAGGTGCAGACCTTCATCCCAAAGACCACAGTATCCAACTCTTTTCTGACGCATCAAACGAAGGTTGGGGCGCTCACTTAGACCAAAATTCCACAAAGGGTCTGTGGTCAGATCGGGAAAAAAGGCTACACATATATGTCCTAGAATTGAAGGTGGTCTCCCTGGCCCTTCGAGACTTCAAGGACCAGTGCCAGAATCAAACAGTGTTAGTTACGATGGACAACTCAACAGTGGTAGCCTACATCAACAACAAGGAGGAACACACTCAGCAGAGATGTGTGCTCTCCTGTGGAAGATCACGACCTGGGGCCATCACTACCTCATAACATTGAAAGCCAGGCACGTTCTAGGGTGCCTGAATGTGATGGCCGACCTACTGTCCAGGTCCAACCAAGTGCAGGCAACAGAATGGTCTCTGCACCCACAGGTGTTCAAACAGATCTGCCAGAAGTGGTTCACACCTCATGTAGACTTATTTGCCACTCACCTGAACCACAAGCTCCCACTGTACGTGTCTCCTATCCCAGACCCAAGGGCCTGGGACATAGATGCTCTAAACATAAACTGGACTAACCTCACGGCCTATGCGTACCCTCCTACGGCTCCTTCACAAGGTGATCCAAAAGATCAGGCAATGTTATTGCCTGATCATCGTAATAGCCCCAGGCTGGCCAGGGATGCCCTGGTTTTGGGACCTAGTGCAGCTCTCAACAGAGATCCCACTACAACTCCCAGTGTCAACGACCCTACTCAAACAGTCCCACAGGTATGTGTTCCACAACAACCCCAGCACCTGAACCTCCACGCCTGGTGTCTAGGAGCGGACAACTCCAAGAACAAGGCTTCTCTGGAGGTGGCAGAGAGAATTGCTGCCCCTCAGCGGTCTTCAACAAGGACCATCTACAAGTCAAAGTGGGCCCTATTTGAAAAATGGTGCAGAGAAAATTCGGTGGATTTCTCCACTCCATCTGTGAAACAAATCTCAGATTTTTTCATGTACCTGTACCAAGACCTAAACAGGCGCCCCTCGATCTTTGATGGTTACAGGAATCGTTGACACTTTGGGCCCAATGGCCCAACATGTTGCACACAATGCAGACCTTCATAGGTTACTCTCCAGTTTTCACAGGGATCGTCCCAAAAGTTCCAGAAATTTACCCAAGTGGAACCTTTCTGTTGTCCTCAACGAGCTCACAAAAGCACCATTTGAGCCCATGAAAGACACAGACCTCAAACATCTTACTCTAAAAACTGCTTTCTTGCTAGCTTTGGCCTCCGGCAAGCGCCGCAGCGAAATCCATGCCTGGGTCGTAAACAAGTATCTAATCTAGGCCAATGGGAAAAGGTTGCCTTGTTCCCTTCTTCTGATTTCATAGCCAAAAACCAACTAGCAAGAGAAGGTTCTGAAAGTGTATCTCCGGTGACTATTCCTGCTTTGACTACCATTGTAGATAGACAATTTAAAGAAGACAGGACCCTGTGTCCCGTGCGGGCCCTGAGGTTTTATTTGGACCGAACAAAAGACCTGAGAGGGTCTCGTTCTCTCCTTTTCATCTCCTTTAAGAAAGGACATACCTCAGACATCAGACCCGCTACACTCTCTTCATGGTTGAAACAAACCATCCTACTTTGTTACAAACAAGCAGATCAACAAGCCTTGGACTTGGTCCAAGTCAAAGCGCATGACATCCGGGCCTTCGCGGCCTCTAAGGCCTTTTACGGTGGGGTATCGGTGGACCAAATCATGCAAGCCTGTCACTGGAAAGCTCACAACACATTTACAAATTTTTACCTAAAAGACCTTACTTGGTCGGACACCGACAACAATATGTATCTGGGACCCGTAGTGGCGGCACAACAAGTCCTAGATCCTTCCCCTCAGACCAGTTGTCCTCGGAAAGAAAAAAAGGGGGGTCACATCCGCTACAACCAAGTCTTCAGGACTCTCTCCCAGGATCTAGGTATTCCTTTACCTTCAAGATGTTACGGGTAAGGTCATTTTTGTTTTTCACTTATCAAGTAACTTATATTAAGGACTTATTTAGTTGTCATTAATCTCATATTCAGGTTGTAAAAATTTATGAGATGTCCAACCATGGGTTGGTCAGTCACTAGTGAAGGGCCCTCAGGGACCCTTAGACCTCGAAGTGAGCACTGCTGCACTTCCGTCCTACAATCAAACATCTAGACAGTTTCAGCACTGTCTCTCATTTTATTTAGGTTTTTGGCTCGTTACAGGCCCGGTCTTCGGGATCGGGCACTGTAAATGGGACTCAGACTGGTATTTCTGGCACTATTCTATACATATTAATTCAAAATCTTTGAAAAAAATGATATATCTTCCAGTCTCAGCTGTAATCCCGCCACCGGGCGGTTGAATTCAGCATTAAGTCCCACATGGTAAGCTATTGTAGCGTAATAAAATTGTAAATTTTAACTAGAAATAGGCCGCCCTGTTGATAGTAGATGCGAATAGAAACAGGATAGCATAGAAGAACACACATTATCATGTGTAATGTCCACCCATGAACCTTTTGCCCAAATTGTACAGTAGTCTTACAAGACCCTGTTTCATTTGTAAAATATATCAATGATGCTTAAATATTTGTTAGTGTAGATGTAAATTATTTCAGCTTCATGCCTTTTTGCATTGGTTGGGTTGAAAATTTTGACGAAATCACTCTATCTTGCACGGTTAAGAAGATAGAAGCAAATTCCTGTTTTTCTATTTTTGGCAAAAATTTGAAAATTCAAAATGGCCGCCATTATTGGGAAAAGGAAATTTTTTTGAAAATTGCCAAGAGTACATTTCTTAGATACCCTATGGGTCGAAAATTTCAACAAAATAACTCTATTTTGCACGGTTAAGGCCAGTTTGTGTTTTTCCATTTTGGGCAAAAATTCGAAAATTCAAAATGGCTGCCATTTTTGGGGAGGGGAAAATTTTTTGAAAATTGCAAATATTACATTCCTTAGATACCCTGTGGGTCGAAAATTTCGACGAAATCGCTCTATCTCGCACGGTTAAGGAGATAGAAGCAAATTTGTGTTTTGCCATTTTTGGCAAAAATTTGAAAATTCAAAATGGCCGCCATTTTAGGGGAGGGGAAATTTTTTTTTAAATTGCCAAGAGTACAATGCTCAGATACCCTGTGGGTCGAAAATTTTGACGAAATCGCTCTATCTCGCATGGTTAAGGAGATAGAAGGAAATTTGTGTTTTGCCATTTTTGGCAAAACTTCGAAAATTCAAAATGGCCGCCATTTTTGGGGAGGGGAAAATTTTTTGAAAATTGCAAAGATTACATTCCTTAGATACCCTGTGGGTCGAAAATTTCGACGAAATCGCTCTATCTCGCACGGTTAAGGAGATAGAAGCAAATTTGTGTTTTGCCATTTTTGGCAAAAATTCGAAAATTCAAAATGGCCGCCATTTTTGGGGAGGGGAAAATTTTTTGAAAATTGCAAAGATTGGATTGCTTAGATACCCTGTGCGTCGAAAATTTTGCCGAAATCGCTCTATCTCGCACGGTTAAGGAGATAGAAGCAAATTTGTGTTTTGCCATTTTTGGCAAAAATTCGAAAATTCAAAATGGCCGCCATTTTTGGGGAGGGGAAAATTTTTAAAAAATTACCAAGAGTACAATGCTCAGATACCCTGTGGGTCGAAAATTTCGACGAAATCGCTCTATCTCGCATGGTTAAGGAGATAGAAGCAAATTTGTGTTTTGCCATTTTTGGCAAAAATTCGAAAATTCAAAATGGCCGCCATTTTTGGGGAGGGGAAAATTTTTTGAAAATTGCAAATATTACATTCCTTAGATACCCTGTGGGTCGAAAATTTCGACGAAATCGCTGTATCTCGCACGGTTAAGGAGATAGAAGCAAATTTGTGTTTTGCCATTTTTGGCAAAAATTCGAAAATTCAAAATGGCCGCCATTTTTGGGGAGGGGAAATTTTTTTAAAAATTACCAAGAGTACAATGGTCAGATACCCTGTGGGTCGAAAATTTTGACGAAATCGCTCTATCTGGCACGGTTAAGGAGATAGAAGGAAATTTGTGTTTTGCCATTTTTGGCAAAAATTCGAAAATTCAAAATGGCCGCCATTTTTGGGGAGGGGAAAATTTTTTGAAAATTGCAAAGAGTACACTCGTCAGATACCCTGTGGGTCGAAAATTTCGACGAAATCGCTCTATCTCGCACGGTTAAGGAGATAGAAGCAAATTAGTGTTTTGCCATTTTTGGCAAAAATTCAAAATGGCCGCCATTTTTGGGGAGGGGAAAATTTTTTGGAAAATTGCAAAGATTGCATTCCTTAGATACCCTGTGGGTCGAAAATTTCGACGAAATCACTCTATCTCGCACGGTTAAGGAGATAGAAGCAAATTAGTGTTTTGCCATTTTTGGCAAAAATTCGAAAATTCAAAATGGCCGCCATTTTTGGGGAGGGGAAAATTTTTGGAAAATTGCAAAGATTGCATTCCTTAGATCCCCTGTGGATCGAAAATTTCGATGAAATCGCTCTATCTCGCACGGTTAAGGAGATAGAAGCAAATTTGTGTTTTGCCATTTTTGGCAAAAATTCGAAAATTCAAAATGGCCGCCATTTTTGGGGAGGGGAAAATT
Source organism: Sabellastarte sp. h YS-2021 (assembly GCA_964017235.1). NCBI lineage: Eukaryota > Metazoa > Annelida > Polychaeta > Sabellida > Sabellidae > Sabellastarte > Sabellastarte sp. h YS-2021. The sequence goes on from OZ024927.1 coordinate 110,562,718, forward strand.
TTTTGAAAATTGCAAAGAGTACACTCCTCAGATACCCTGCGGGTTGAAAATTTCGACGAAATCGCTCTATCTCGCACGGTTAAGGAGATAGAAGGAAATTTGTGTTTTGCCATTTTTGGCAAAAATTCGAAAATTCAAAATGGCCGCCATTTTTGGGGAGGGGAAAATTTTTTGAAAATTGCAAAGAGTACACTCCTGAGATACCCTGCGGGTCGAAAATTTTGCCGAAATCGCTCTATCTCGCACGGTTAAGGAGATAGAAGCAAATTACTCAAAAGTAGTACTGAAAATACACAATGAAGTACCTAAATGGCTATTACTCATGTACTGACAAAGCTATCAGTCCCAAATGCAATACCAAGCGAGCTATGGACATAACAATCTTGTATTCAAAATTGTAGTAAAATATCTTTAATTATTTTGGCTTAAATGCACGGAAACCAATGGGTACTGAAAATAGCTGTACTTAAGTATTACTCAGTAAGCAAAAGAGGTACAACAGCCAAAAGCAATCCCAAGCAAGCTACTGACCCAATAAGCCTGCATACCAAATTTGGTGACAATAGCTCTAATACTTTTCCTTTAAATGAGCGGAAACCATGCGTGACGCCGGACATCGGACGCCGGACGCCGGACATCGGACGGCGAAAAAAGCAAAAATAATATATCCACCCCCCAGGGGGGTGGACATAATTACTTAAATGTAGCTTTTATAAGCTACAAGCTTACCATGTGGGACTTAGAAGAGTCCCACCCTGCCTCCCCGCTGTTTACAGCTGAGGGGTAGGTTTTAGAAAATTTCAACGAGAAAGTAGGGCGAGAGGTCAGAGGTTATCACGTGACGACAACTAGCAGTGTATCCGGTGGCTAACAAGAACTGTCTTTTTTTCTAAGACGTTGGCCCCGGGTGTGGCAACCCGAGAACAGCATTAAGTCCCACATGGTAAGCTTGTAGCTTATAAAAGCTACATTTAAGTAATTAAAATTTACAATTTTACCATATAACACCTTAGTAAGGTTATAGAAGGCACCAGTGAGACCTATCATCACATTTCACCGACAATCTTCAGAGCACAATGTTAAAGTTTGAAATACCTCAGTGAATGCATGTGACTGTAAATAATGAGCACTACCCGCTACCCCCACCCCCACCCCCTTGCCACCCCAGTCAATTAGCTTTGATGCACACCCTGTGAAGGAAAAAGAAATTAAATTTAAATGTCCACTAAAACTTGATTTGTCAAACTAAAATCCAAGAAACTGTATTAAGGTTTGTGAATTGAGAACACAGAGAAATAATGGACAGATGGTCATCCTTAATCTGCCAAATAAGTACAATCTTAAACTTAAAGTCTTTACAGTTACCATTATAAAGACCCTATTACATTCTAAAGTACTTTTTCTGGCGAGAGCGTTTCAAGTGTGCTAAAAAAAGCAACAGTAAAAATTGCCTTGGGGGGAAAAAAAACCTGACGTTGTATGAGTGAAGACTGAGACTGATTAATTCAATCTATCCTATTTTCTTACTTTGTTGGAGTTCCTGCCGTGCTGAAGCTCACAAAGGCGAAAGCAAAGCTGCCTTTGGGAAGAATGGGTCTCGTCCACAGCTGAATGTTTCCCATCTGAAATGCACACAGACTCGAGTGGAAACATTAAATGTAAACATAGGAAAAATGTGTAACATCAAAATCAAATGTGAGCTTTCAATGTCCTTTTCAAACACTGTGGTTATATCACGACAGGCTCGGTGCCCCCAACATGTCATGAGCTGGATTCAATTCCATAATCACAGAGCTGACAGCCAAGGGATTAAATGCTAAATTTCTTCAAAACTTGGCCATTTGAGTCTCAAAGTGTAAGGTACTGCTGGAAACTGTGGAGTTAAGTATAAAGCAGGAAATCTTACATTGGGAGTTTTACAAAATGTCAAGTTAGTTATAAACTAGGATTTGACACCGACAACATTCTGTTAATTCTCAGGAAAGTCTCAAATTTAATGTCCAGTAGTTAACACTGGGAAAAAATATTTCACTACTTAAGGGTAGCTGGATTTACATGAAGTCACCCATATACAGAACAAAATTACTGGTTTAATTATTATGATGATCTAGTTTTAGGTTTCTCTTCTGGAATATCAACACAATAACTGATTGTTGTAATATTTCTGCATGTTTGCTGTTGCTATAAATTTAAAATATTTCACATTTCTGACAAGATGACTATCAATTATGAGATATCTGATTTATCATTCAAGTGAGTTTTATCACAAGATTTTTATGTTATCAGTGTGAACTGGCAAGTTCAAGAACAAGCTTAAGTGGTTTTAACATTGCTCTTGTTTGTTCATATATTACTTTTAATAAAGACCTTATAAAATATTTTAACATCATCGTACTTAGTTTAATTTGGAAACAACCCATCATAATTATCTGGATGGTTTCAAGAGTCAAAAACTCTCAAACTACTTACAATTCTGTACAATTATAAATATCTCAGCAAACTTGTGTTTAATTGCACACGTGATTCTTGTATATCAGAGATAAAAAATAGAGTATAAATTTAGGTTTTGGTGCAAATATACTTCAGAAAGTATTTTTGGCATGAAAGTTTTAATATACGGTAAAATGGTCAACAAACAAAACAATATTATGTTTCATTTTGGATCAAGAATTGGTATAAATATAGTATCAAAAATACCAGGTGTCAACCTTCTACACATTACAGAATCCAAGAAATGGCCCGGACAAGATTTTAGAACTCATGGTCACTACGACAAGGTCAAATCAAGATCACACTGAGGTTGCACACCTACAACCCCCAACAAATGTCTCTACCAGGTATCAACTTCCTATATCTTACGGTGGCCAAGATATAAACCGGACAAGATATTAAAGGTCAAGGTCACTATGGCAAGGTCAAATCAAGATCGCACCGTGACATTGCACACCTACAACCCCAAACCAATGTCCCTACCAGGCATCAACTTCTACAACTTACGGTTGCTGAGATATAGCCCGAACAAGATTTCATTGGTCAAAGTCACTACAGCAAGGTCAAAGGGCAAATCAAGGTGACACCATTATGTTGCACAACTACACCCCCTAACCAATGTCCCTACCAAGTATCAACTTCCTACACCTTACAGATTCTGAGATACAGCCCAGACAAACTTTTCCCCGCCCGCCCATGCAGACATCATGGGTGAAATCAATACCCCGACAGCCCTTACGGGCTGTGGGGTAAAAAAATGGGTAAAGTGTTGAAAATCAAAATTCGTACTGAATCTCAAATCCCTTGGGCATTTGCTACTGAAACAGCAGTTAGTTAATACAAATGCATTATTTGAGAACCATACAGAATACATATATCTTAGTTTAACCTTTACCAACACTGTCAGCAGATGCCATACTAACAGAACATCAATGAACAATGAGCAAAAAATTAGCTAAACTTTAACATTAAACAAGAAAATTGGAGTTATTGACCCAAAAAGGTGGGTTGCACAATCAGTATCAGGGATAGAGTCTGGCAACAAATTTCGAGTTTATAATTTGATGGTAAAAGAGAATCTTGTTCAACCACTCTGTCATGTTTAAAATAGATAGGCGGAAGCATGTTTGAGTTTGAATACAGTAACAGAATTTAAAGATCGACAGTCATAGTGGCCATGTTGCTTTTCTGAATGGCACCAATTCAGAAAGCAACCTAGCCCCGGTGGTGTCCTACCACCTTGTAAGTTTCAAATAGATCGGCAAAAGCATTTTAGAGTTACAGTGTGGAAACCAAAATACATGTACTGACACACAAACAGATGGATGCACCAACCTGCACTAATTTTAAAAGCAACTTGACCCAGGTGGTGCCCTACCACCCTGTCAAATTTGAAATCGATTAGCGGAAGCATTTTCAAATTAGAGTCCGGAAACTAATTTGTAACAGATGGCATTGGGTACGTTGGTTACACGTAATCCGCCCAAAAACTAGTCATTTATGGCTGATCGTTCACTGACCGTTCTTGTGAAAACCAGACCATGGATCCAATATTGTTCAATAAATGAACATGCAGAAGTCATTAACTATGCAGACACCTCAACAACGTTGAACCATGGTAAGTACACTTTCAACGACTGGCAAAATACTTGACTCATCTAGGCATTCCATTAACACTAGAGTAGGAATTGCAAAATTTGTCACAGTATGTGAAGTTCCCAGCTGTAATGCATCATTTAGAGGTAAAACAAAATCACAATTTGTGCAATTTTTCATCAGTGCAATTTTTCATCAGTGGAGACCAGCAGTCTAATGTTAGTGACTTTTGTTTTTGTTACCCGTAATTTAAATGAAAAAAAAAATCTAAATCTGAAGATAAGAGAAAAACGCTGCATACCTTTGCAATCCTCTTTCCTTGCATACCCAAACGATCCTGGTTGATGCCAATGAGGCGTTTGTGTTGGAGCAGAGCCTTGGACTCCGCCCGTATTGTGCGCAGGTCCACAGACATGATGAGAGGAGAAGCCATGATGGCCCACATCCCCATCTGTACACGCTGCTGGTCATATGATAGCCCAAAGTTACCAATAATCAGCTGAAAATATGGACAATGTTATGGATGACGAGCCGTAAATTGGGACTTATTGGTAAAAATCAATTTCATATATAGACCAAGTTACCCGACGATCAGTTTACAACAGGGATTCAATATTGATAAAATTTAGCTGAAAACATGGTGTATACTGCTTAAAAATTGCTTGTAAATATGGACAGAGTTACCAAAACAATCTAAACCAGCCTATCACAGGGATTCACTATTGGTAAAATTTGAATGAAAATGTTACTCGTGTTACTAAAGGTCTGCTGTAATTATGGAGAGTTCTATGATTTAAAAGTGCCGATCACAACATTACAGACAAATGTTAAATTTGTTCTTTGGACAAATTTATTATCACACTCTCACACTTCTTACTGTAAAATATTTTTGCATTAAAAATGCAGAACTTTTATAGAGATCTATATACTCTTATAAAAATTAACGGTTTGTCATTTGTTTCAATGGCTACAAGTCCCCAAAGCAAACTTTCACCTTAAAATTAAAATTCACTTGAAAAAGTCTTTTCAAAAATAATCGTTTTAAAGCAAGTATTTTTATCTCTGTAGCTCTTTATATCACCATATCTGGATCATTGAAATGCCCAGGTCCAGCCACTTCCACAAAGCCTGTAGCATCATTTCCATAGAATGTGAGGATGCTGGCTACACTGTCCCAATTGTCCCCAATATCACCATAGTTCCTCCACACATTGCAGTACTCGGCTATCCTGGTGTAATTTGGCTGTAGGTGTATTGGCGAAACAAAGTGAACCAGTGAGGGTGGTTTTACTAACTCGAGATTCTGATTTTACCTGTTCCTGTAGATGTAACACTGAGTTCTTGTGTAGTCTGGGTTTTTAAAAAGGCAGACAATCGATTAGTCCCAAAAATTTGAAATTTTAATTTAGATTCACCAATGCAAAAAAGACCATTTCTTTGTTTTCAGCCATGGCACACATCCATTTAAAAATTACGGACACCACATTTCTAAACTCATCCACCCTTGATATCAGCCATGAAACAACGGGCAATTCTATGTACAACCTACAGTCAAGTTGTGATAACTGAGCCTTGGATGATGTAAAAAATATGAGAGAAAGTCATTGCACCCAAGTCAGTAGTTTTTCTGAATAATTTGAACATATTCATGATTTCGCAGTCCATTTGTTCTCTTTTTGAGAAGTGCAATAAACCATCACGTCACAGAACAATATCTTCATATTTTAAAATCAGGCAAAGAGTGAAGAGAAAAAAGCTGACAGACGAGTAATCAAACATACTGAGTAAAGACCATGTGAATAACTTTACTAAATATGGACTAGACATAGACTGGAAATATAACTGCATGTCTCGGGGGGGATAATATCGAGTACCATATCTGGGTCATTGAAGAATCCAGGTCCAGCAACTGATGAGAAGTTCCTTTCATCCAAACCATAGAATTCAATGATACTGGAAAGACTAGACCAGGAGTCCTGAATATCATTGTAATTCCTGGCCAAATTGCAAGCAGCAGCCACCATCTCATACTTAATCTACAAAATCATGCATGAAGTACAGGTATTGGTTAACTGCGCAAACACAGAGGCTTTCAGTTTTGAAGCTGTATGTCACAGTACATGTACTTGAAAGAAGTGTTCATTTAAATATATGGCAATCTTAGTCATAAAATGTTTTATAGATAATAATATACTTGCATGCACAAAATTGTCCCAAAAGTTTGAAGCTTTTACAGAAATTTTACAAACAATAAATTGTGTAAATCCATAATTTGCACCATCATCAGATGTACACTAGATCTGAAATCAAACCATCTAGCTTAGAGAAACTTTGAATAAGAAGGGGTTGTACATTATACTGATAAATGGTGCCATATGCAAATAAACTAATTCAATTTATATGAGAAATGACACTTAACTGGAATCAGAATTTCAAATTTTCTTATTTATTTCTGATGACCGCGTATATAATATTTTAAGTAAATAGAGTTCACAATTACTGCTCTGATTAACTTAAAATGTTAGCAAAATTACAATAAGTAAAAAGTAATTACGCACAACCATGTTTGCAACCCACTGCAACCTTCCAAATGATACAATTATTTTCAGACAATTTAAAATTTTATGCAACAAAATGGCAAACACCCAGCTTTCCACTTTCTCTACTAATTAGCTTCTTATAAGCCTTGTACAGGAAACACGGGATTCTTTTGCTTAGGTTATCCTTACGACAGAATTCCGGAAGACACCTGAACCTTAAAGTAAAGATGGTTTTAAATTTGCTAAAAAAGTCAACAATAATTATGACGCCAAAGCTAAAGAAATGAAAAATTAGGGATAAAGACCAATGACGTGAATGTTTCATAGCCAAAGGACAGCCCCACAAGAACTACAGTGCAGCACCTACTGAAACACAGTAACAACAGAATCTAGTCAATCTACACACCTAAACATCAGTCAAATAAATCAATGTATTTACAAGTGTTTCAGATTATCATCATGAAAAAGTATATAATTTTCTAATAACATTGGGGTTATCAATGAATAAACTTCCAAATAACATTTCTGCAAAGAGAAGTTTCTTATACTTTTAAAATTATTCACAGTAAGCAGAATATTTATTAACACATTTATAAATATTGAATAACTGTGGTTATTGTTCCTGTATGTTGTTCCATTTTAAATGAGCAATATTAATTTACTGTGATCAACTTATCTGCAAATTTGTCACACAAAGACTCAGAGATGGTTGTACCTTAATTTTGGTGCCTTCTTGGTAAGCAGGCCAACTGCAGGAATAAAGTATTGGTCGACCAGTGACATTGAGCCAGTGAGTCATGGCAGGGTATGCTACAAGTACAGTCAGTTAACACTACAGCTGTATCTCATAAATCAGAACTCCACCAATAAGAAATTGCTTTGAAGTAGCCATGCACTTCTGATCACTGAAGCCCAGTTTTCTTTCTCTCTGTTACCTACACCTCTGCCTCGTTTAATCTAAACCCTTTAATAAACCACTTTTAAGTGGGTTATATTTTCTAGAGATATGTAAATTTGTATCTGTAAATTCTGACAAAGCAGAAGTACACATTTTTCCTGTCCCTCAAGATCTGACTTAACTGGACCTACTTGTTTTGAAAGCACGGGTTAAAAAACAGCAAAAAGTATCTGGTAAAACAATGTCTTGTCAGTGCCACAGGTAGATTATTAGCTAACTAAATCATGAGAGGCTAAACCACAGTTAAGGCAGAAAACTTAGCCATAGCAGAACCAGAAATAAAGAAAACAGGAATAAGCTGTGCAGCATTAAGAAGGCCAGCACCAGGATAAAAATGTTTACACCAAAAAAAAAAGAAAAAAAGAATCAATTTCAAAAACTATTTATTCCACAATTATTAAACAAACAATCAGTGCCCGTGAACGGGCTCTGTGTCAGCTGACTGTGTGTTTTGAGTTTCAGAGTAGAAGTGACAGAAGAAAAGGACACAAAAGTTGCACCCCGGAAATGGTATTCAGAAAGAAAGTAAGAAGGTAACTGTTAAGGTGAAACAAGTTAGTTAAAAACATATTTAAAGAAATGCTGCAATTTTACTATGTTATAGCTAATTCAAAAGTAAATGAAAAACATATTTAAACAAAATTCACTAAATGCAATAGTTTTCAAGTTACAACTCATTAACTCAACAGAGAAAACCTCAAAGTAGCTATTGCTCAGCTATGCAATGACATACAGGTCTGCAATTGCACTATGTTATAGCTGACCCAAAAGTAATTGAACAACATATTTAAACAAAATACTCTACATACAATACTTTAAGTTACAACTGATTAACTCAACAGAGAAAACCTCAAAGTAGCTATTTATCAGCTATGGAATGAGCTACAGGTCTGCAACTTTAATGTGTTATAGCTGACCCAAAAGTACGTGAACAATGGATTTAAAGAAAATACTCTAAATGCAATAGTTTTGAAGTTACAACTGACTTACTCAACAGTAAGAACCTGAAAGTACCTATTACTCAGCTATGCCATGACCTACAGGTCTGCAATTTCACTATGTTATAGCTAACTCAAAAGTAGGTGAACAACATATTTAAAGAAAATACTCTAAATACAATAGTTTTCAAGTTAAAACTGAGTTACTCAATAGTGAAGACCTGAGAATAGCTATTACTCAGCTATGCCATGAGATACACATCTGCAACTTTACTATGTTATAGCTAATTCAAAAGTAAATGAATAAGATATTTAAACAAAATTCTCTAAATGCAATAGTTTTCAAGTTACAACTGATTTACTCAACAGAAAAAACCTCAAAGTAGCTATTGCTCAGCTATGCAATGAGCTACAGGTCTACACCTTTACTATGTTAAAGCCGACCCAAAAGTAGGTGAACAATATGTTTAAAGAAAATTCTCTAAATGCAATGGTTTTCAAGTTACAACTGATTTACGCCACAGTTAGAATCTAAAAATAGCTATTGCTCAGCTATGAAATAAGCTACAGGTCTGTAATTTTTCTATGTTGTAGCTGACCCAAAAGTAGGTGAATAACATATTTAAAGAAAATATTCTAAAGTTAATAGTTTTCAAGTTATAACTGGTTTACTCAACAGGGATAATATCAAAGTAGCTATTACTCAGCTATGCAATGAGCTACAGGTCTACAATTTTACTTTGTTATAGTTGACCAAAAAGTATCTGAATAACATATTTGTACAAAATACTGTAAATGTAATACGTGTAGTTTTCAAGTTATAACTGATTTACTCAAGAGTGAGAAGCTCTAAATAGCTATTGCTCAGCTATGAAATAAGCTACAGGTCTGCAATTTTACTATGTTATAGCTGATCCAAAAGCAGGTGAATAGCTTTTTAATTAAAACAAAATACTCTAACTGCAATAGTTTTGAAGTTACAACTGATTTACTCAACAGTGATAACATCAAAGTAGCTATTACTCAGCTATGGACAGAGGTACAGGTCTGCAATATTACTATGTTATAGCTGACCCAAAAGCATCTGAATAACATATTTACATAAAATACTGTAAATGTAATAGTTTTCAAGTTACAACTGATTTACTCAAGAGTGAGCAGCTCAAAATAGCTATTGCTCAGCTATGAAATAAGTTACAGGTCTGCAATTTTACTATGTTATAACTGATCCAAAAGTAGGTAATAAGACATTAAAACAAAATGATCTAACTGCAATAGGTTTGAAGTTACAACTGATTTACTCAACAGTGATAACATCAAAGTAGCTATTATTCAGCTATGGACAGAGCTACAGATCTGCAATTTTACTATGTTATAGCTGACCTAAAAGTAGTTGAATAACATATTTACACAAATTTCTGTAAATGCAATAGTTTTCCAATTACAACTGAGTTGCTCAACAGTGAGAACCTCAAAGTAGCTATTACACAGCTATGTAATGAGCCACAGGTCTGGAATTTCACTATGTTATAGCTGACCCCAAAATAGGTGAATAACATATTGAAACAAAATACTCTAAATGCAATAGTTTTCAAGTTATAAGTGATTTACTCAACAGTGATAACCTAAAAGTAGCTATTACGCAGCTATGCCATAAGCTACAGGTCTGAAATTTTACTATGTTATAGCTGACCCAAAAGTAGCTGAATAACATATTTGTACGAAATTCTCTAAATGCAATAGTTTTCAAGTTACAAGTGATTTTACTCATGATGGAAGTTACTGAAAAGTCCAAAAGTAGCTATTACTGACTTTGCTATTGAGATAGACACCCAAGTTGTAGCTATGAAAAAAGTAGCTGAATAACATATTTTAACAAAATCCTCTAAATGCAATACTTTTCAAGTTAAAAGTGATTTAGTGCATGATTTCATGAATTTTAATGCATTAAAAATTATTTTAAAAATTTATAAAAAAATAATTAAGAAAGATCCAGGTCTGACACTCACACAAGGGAATCTACTTGTGGCCTAGTACATATGTGCAAGACATAAGAGAAATACCTGCAATAGTCACTGAGAAAATTGTGATAAAGTGTTAAACTTTTCATACTTAAGGTGGGGGGCACTAATAATGGCTGTAGTAAACAGACAAACAAACAGATCTGCATGCCTTGAACAATTTTTCATGCTAGATAGATAAGCCATCTTTTAAAAAAAAACAGCATGTCTCTGGGCCTTGTAGTTTCAGAGAATTCGCTCACGTGTATGTGTATGTGTACGTCTATGCCGCAGAGTGACGACATAATCTCAGCTGACAAGTCAGCTGACATAAAAAGACAATTTTCAATACCTATTTCATAACCAATATGGTATCTGATTTGAAAAAAAGTTATCTGAAACAAAATGTTATTGCAATGTTAAGAGTAAATTTAAATGTTTTGTAATATAAAGTATATGCTTTTTAATAAAGCTAATGAAATGTACCTGAAAATAAGCATAACCTGTGACACTGGGATGACAGTCAAGTTAAATCACAAACAACAGAGCAAAAACAAAAACTAAATAATGATGATAATAAAGTAAAGAACATTCAACACAAAGAACACACCTTGAAATAATCTACCAAGGGTTGGATCACAGAATGACAAGAGAAGGTAATGCAAAGATAAAGCAAGGCAGGAAACCACGACAAAACTTTGTAAATTTGGCAAGGTGCAGTGGGTGCATATCTTGACTTGAATCATAATGAAAATATCTTTGGTATTTTAATGGATTCTAATTTAATCACACCCACCTTTATATAAGAAACAGCTTGGTGAAGGGGTAAAACTGAGGAGTAAACAATTGGTCTGCCTGTTTTATTGAGCCAGTATTCCATTGGAGGGTATTCTACATAAATATTAAATGTACACTTGACTGGAAATGTTTAACATTAAATCATCTGAAAATAAGATTGCACCGACTCAACACTAATAAATCTCCAAACAGGCTATCTCTCACACCAAAGGCATTGATTGGGTATTTTTGGTGGGACCCATGACCTGTGTGCCACAATTATTATGAATCATTTTTCATTATTTTATTTTCAATCAGAAAAAGATCACATATAGAGAGTTGTATCAAGCTCAGTTTGAGGATAGCCAGGCCAACTATTTCAAAATTACAAAGCAAAATATGTGGAAAATGTAGAAAAAAGCCCCCCCATGTGGGGTTTTTACGGTACTCAGCTTCAATGTTAACTTAAACCCTTGAATTTAGCCAAGTGTGACATAGGAGCATTTATATCCCCATTTGAATTTTCAGCTGGATAACCCACATTAAAGAGGCAAAAACTGCATAAACTGGTCCTAATTGGTATGTTTTAGAGACCCTCATATATTTATGTGTTCTCAAGTGAAATTTTAGCTGGATGAGCCGCACAGGGCTTTATTTGACCTAAAATCCATTTCTAACCTTAAGGTGACCATAATTTTTATATTATTTTGAGTTTAAGGTCACCCAGGAATAAGGTTCCTCTCCTGGCCCAAAAACATGAGTGTGCCACCTTTGAATGAAATCTATGAAAGTTTTTTTTGAGTTATCACACAAGTCAAGGTTTCGGTGGCTGGGCAACATGGGTGAATCCAGTATGGCCTAAACTTTCATCTGGGGATATAATAATTTAAATCAGTACTTATGAAACACAACTCTAGTCATTAAATGAAATATCAATGTGTATTTCAGTGCAAAAGCACTTCTGAACAGGTTAGGGCAATTTTCTGTTTGTTTGTTTTGGAGTCATTAATATCCAGCTATTTTCTAGCTAAAAACACAGTTTTCAGATTCACTGAGGGGAAACAAAAAGAAAAGTAGCAGCTTGCAATACAATTATACAGAGAATCAAACAAAAACATTTTATTCTCCACATGATGATTACAGACTTTCTCTCCAATATTTCATATCCAGTGGTTCTATGTGAAATAAACATTGCAGACGTCTGCAGAGGATAAATGGTTAGCAAGTTTGGCACCAAATCACAGACTGTCACCCTGTGTGGGTTCAACTCCCACAAATGACATCGTCAAGATAAAAGAAAGCCTCTACAAAAAGGCTTTCATTAACCATATGCAAATTAGCAAATGTCAAAGCTCTTCCGAGTGTTTTACTTGACTTTAAACTTGGAATTTTCACATGCAACCACAGGTTAAATCTTATTTAGATTTTTGCATTAGTTCCAGTTGGCAGAAAAACTGCAACTTGGATGAAAATCACAAAGGCAGTCAACTTTTAGATTTGTGCTTGTCTTCAAAACCTGGTTTAATATTCTGTTGGGTTTTTTTTTTCACAGTAGCCTACACTGAAAATCCCTGAAATTAAGTGTTTCTGTCAGAATAAGATTTACCCTTGAAATATGAATTTTTAAATAAAACAAAACATACACTGAACAGGTGTTTCAATATCCACACATCTTAGAATTCGAAAAAGCTTCTGTGGTTTTGTATGTGGTTTCCAAGCTATGGTAGTTAAAACAACTATTAACTTGCCTCTGTAGTTTCGAGAAAACAATGATTTAATTCTCCTGATGATGTAAATTTTAACTTTGTAACACTTTCATATTCATGATCAAATTCAGTGACAATATCTTTGATCTTTATGCACATAATGAAGGAAATCAGGGGTAGGTAACTGAAACAGAAATGTGGAAGGTTAATGTGTAAAACAAGGCCTGAATCCTCTCAGATAAACATATTCAATCAGATTTTGAGATTTCCTGAAATCTGTACAAATCAGATCTTCTGAATTCAATACAAAACAATATTGTATTTGTTGCCATACATCCCAGCAACATCTTCAAAGCATTTCAATAAACTTACAGAACCTTTCATGTAGATAAGGAATGTAGCAAAATAGATACATATCACATCAAAAACAATTTATTTGTACTACAGATGACTACAGAGGTATTTATAAAGATATACAGACCCATATATAGCCAACAATTCAGCCTTGCTAAGTTGCTAACACTTACAGAAGTTATATTTTGATGATAAAAATAAATGTAATACCTGGCAAACAAAAGAGAAAGTTTGTCAGGGAAACTATAGTTATTGAAACTTGTTTAAGCAGCTCAGTTTATGCACTTGTTTGATTCTGTCATTGATCTTTGCACAGTGTACAACAGCAATATTCTGACAATTGTGCTTCTTCTTTGAATGCTCAAGAATCACAAATTACACTGATACATAGGGGTGGGACGAGTACAAATAATTCGGGTCGATTACTCGCAGATAAAAACTCGACTCGACATCGAGCCCTTGCGACATTTAGTATCCACCACAACAGGAAACGACATCCAATATGGCGGCTCCCGTAAACGAAAAAAGTACAAAGATAAAAGCCTTGAATCGCTTGAATTAGCTATTGTCAGCACATAATATCAATAATATTATGTTACAAATGGTGGATTATGCGACTTGATGAAAGTAAGGTATGTTATTTATGTTTTATTAACTAAAAACGTAACCGGTTCTATAAGTTGTTATATGTACACAAGCACTCGACCCCAAGAATTGGGGTCGAATTTTCGTGAAATTCACCTCGCTCGGAGAGTGTCGACTGCTCGGTCGCACCCCTACTGATACACCACCTTCAAATAAGCAGCTTAAGAGAATACAATAAGTAAAGGACTGGATGACTACTTGGGATTGCAGATGACTGAAGACAGACCACTTTTTAGTATTTTTATTATAGAATGATAAATAAATGTATCACAAAGAACCAACAGGCTGGAACCAATCTTCTCTTGTCGCTTTGATGACTGATAGGTCACAAACTACAACTGTCAAGAACTAATTTTCAGCCCAATGCTCACAGTACTGCCTTATAAAGAAATAAACTGACTAAATATCAGTAACAAAAACATATCTGCACAGCCAAAAGCATAGGACTACTAAAATAAAATATGACAACAGTCTTCCCATTTCACCAGATATTGCCTTCACTTGTGTTATCTATCAACGAGACTCATCCATGTAGAATCTATCTTACATTGCATTCAACGACAATATAATTGCTATTCAAATAATGATGAACAATCATTAATTAAAATCCAATAACACCAGAAAACTAACCTTCTACTAGAGATAACCAGGTACCTTTCAATAGAACAAAAGCCTTCCTGAAACCTGTGATAGTGGTTTCATTTATAAGAAACATAACTCAACTGAAAAGAAATCCCACTGGGTTGCCACCTTGCCACAAAGTTAAATTTCATATTTTAATCTGAACCAAAATCCTTTTTTATCATGCAAAAGTTTGGGCAAATCAATTTGTGGATACAGTGGGCGACAAGCATGTGAAAAATAATCTGCATAAATTTTTTCTTCACTTGATCTTTAGTACATACTAACCAGTGCTCCAGCATACAGGGGATATTCACAGGACAAAAATATGGGTCGTCCAGTTTGGTTTAACCAGAAAGCCATGGGTGGGAGTTCTGAGGTTGTAAAGGAAAACAAAAGCCTGTGATATGGATATGTGAATGTTCTAACTGTGTAAGGCTAGACTACTCAAGCAGAGATTAGTGCATATGTATATATATCAACAAAAGTACTGTACATCAGATATAGCAAGACAATTCAAAATTTCAAATGTTCAACTATTTTATAAATACTATTTGGTGTCATATAAGTGCATAATATTTTAATCATATTGCAAAAACTTATATAACCATATTAATAATAGTGGGAATTCCCCATGCTGAGAAGTTTCAAGGATTTTGATTGGCTGAGCATGAATGTGACAGTTAAACACTTTTGACTGCTTGACCATATGTGAGATCATGTACTTATTTTATATAGAAAAATAATGAGATGACAGACATAGCTTATTAAATTAAAAGACCATATTTTGTAGTTTTATTGTTTGTTTTTAATTCAATATTTACCTCTTATAACTTATCTCATGTATTGCCTATGCTCACATTATCACCCACCCTCCAAACCTAGTCTTTCCAGCGAAGGGGCCATGGGCACTATCGGAAATGATTTCAGTACCTTTGTCAAGGGAAACATAATTTTTCAAAAGCTGATGAGTGAGGCAAACATTTTGTTATCTCTACTCTTACTTAGTTTAACACTGAGGTAGTCAGTGCCATGACACAAAATGCTGTTGCATAAAGTGATCTGTGCATTCAGCCAGGATCACGGATATGTGTAGCATACAAATCTGAATCTCTGGATCAAGGGGGTCAAAACAAGATTTGAACTGTCACTTTGCTCAGTAATGTTACACACAATTATTTGTCTCAAATACAGACTGATAGACACAGTGCAGCAAAGTTTGTGACTAGGGGCTCAGCCTGAAGCTTTTTGCTAAAGGTTTTCACTATCTGTCTCAGTGCAAGAAGGTTAAATGTAGAGGCTAAACGTTGTAACATGGACAACATGTTTTTGGTGGTACAGTTTCTCATTTTTCTTGTGTTTCGAACAACAACATTACACAACTATTTCATTAGACCTGATGAGTGGAATAAACACACACATTAAATGTAAATATTACATTACTTTTGAGTTTCCATACCTTGATCATACTGATGTGGATCAGAATTGCAACCATCGAGTTTTAGGTAATCAATACCCCAGTCAGCAAAGGTTTGAGCATCTGTTTGAAGATAATATTCACTCCCTGGGTATCCAGCACATGTTTTTGTGCCAAAATCCTCATAAATTCCTAGTTTTAAACCCTTTGAATGAACCTGCAAAGAGGTTAAAAATGACAAACGACCATATAACATGCATAGTCTTAATATAATATAATATACATATGTACTGACAACCATATAGAACTGAGTAAATATTCAATTAAAAACATCTATACTTATCAAATTTATACAATTATTTAGCATTAGTTATTACATTTTCTTCTATACACATGTTAGGGGCCACGGTTGAAGAGTGGTAACACTATCGCCTCCCAACTCTGAGATCACAGATCAGAGTTTGAATGCCAGCCCGACCTCAAGTGGGTAAGCTGGTAATTGTTTGCCCTTGGTCGGCAGTTTACAGTACAAAACCTTGACCAATTGCATGTACAGGTTTCCTCTGCCCATAAAACTACCTGTCGTGATATGACCTATACAATGTGTTGAAAGCGACATCAAAACGCATATAAATAAATCTATACACATTTTGTAAACTGTCAACCCTTTAAAAAATCTAAATTTACAATGTTTACACCTACTCCTAAACTAGAGGAATGCTTTTGCTAACAAAAGCGAAGTGTCCCTGAAAGTTTAAAATGCTTCGTGGTTTTAATAAGCATGCTGTAAAGCTAAGAATGCACAAAACTGCACCGTATGCTTTCACAATACCTCTTAATACATTCTGAAGCTATAAAAGCAACGATAAAGGAGATATAAGGCAAAAACTCCAAAGCAGCTATTTATGACCCCAGTTTGGCCCATAAGAGGAGGTCGGGGGGTAAAATTGACCAGCTATTTAGACTCTCCACATATGCTTTCCCAATACCTCTTAATACATTCTGAA
This sequence comes from Sabellastarte sp. h YS-2021, assembly GCA_964017235.1. Classification (NCBI taxonomy): domain Eukaryota; kingdom Metazoa; phylum Annelida; class Polychaeta; order Sabellida; family Sabellidae; genus Sabellastarte; species Sabellastarte sp. h YS-2021. Next base: position 110,579,767 of record OZ024927.1, read on the forward strand.
GGTGTAAAAGCAACAATAAATGAGATATAAGGCAAAACTCCAAAGCAACTATTTTATGACCCCAGTTTGACCCATAAAGGGGGGGTCGGGGGATAAAACTGACTGGCTATTTAGACTCTCCACATATGCTTTCCCAATACCTCTTAATACATTCTGAAGCTATAAAATCAACAATAAAGGAGATATAAGGCAAAAACTCAAAATCAGCTATTTTATGACCCCAGTTTGACCCATAAGGGGGGGGCCAGGGGGTAAAACTGACTGGCTATTTAGACTCTCCACATATGCTTTCCCAATACCTCTTAATACATTCTGAAGGTATAAAAGCAACAATAAAGGAGATATAAGGCAAAACTCCAAAGCAACTATTTTATGACCCCAGTTTGACCCATAAGGGGGGGTTGGGGGATAAAACTGACCTGCTATTTAGATTCTCCACATATGCTTTTCCAATACCTCTTACATTCTGAAGCTATAAAAGCAATGATAAAGGAGATATAAGGCAAAACTCCAAAGCAACTATTTTATGACCCCAGTTTGACCCATAAGGGGGGGCCAGGGTGTAAAACTGACCAGCTATTTAGACTCTCCACATACACTTTCCCAATACCTCTTAATATATTCTGAAGGTATAAAAGCAACAATAAAGGAGATATAAGGCAAAACTCCAAAGCAACTATTTTATGACCCCAGTTTGACCCATAAGGGGGGGGGGGGGGTAAAACTGACTGGCTATTTAGACTCTCCACATATGCTTTCCCAATACCTCTTAATACATTCTGAAGGTATAAAAGCAACAATAAAGGAGATATAAGGCAAAACTCCAAAGCAACTATTTTATGACCCCAGTTTGACCCATAAGGGGGGGTTGGGGGATAAAACTGACCTGCTATTTAGATTCTCCACATATGCTTTCCCAATACCTCTTACATTCTGAAGCTATAAAAGCAATGATAAAGGAGATATAAGGCAAAACTCCAAAGCAACTATTTTATGACCCCAGTTTGACCCATAAGGGGGGGCCGGGGTGTAAAACTGACCAGCTATTTAGACTCTCCACATACACTTTCCCAATACCTCTTAATATATTCTGAAGGTATAAAAGCAACAATAAAGGAGATATAAGGCAAAACTCCAAAGCAACTATTTTATGACCCCAGTTTGACCCATAAGGGGGGGGGGGTCGGGGGATAAAACTGACCAACTATTTAGATTCTCCACATATGCTTTCCCAATACCTCTTAATACATTGTGAAGCTATAAAAGCAACGATAAAGGAGATATAAGACAAAAACTCCAAAGCAGCTATTTGTGACCCCAGTTTGGCCCATAAGGGGGGTCGGGGGGTAAAACTGACCAGCTATTTAGACTCTCCACATATGCTTTTCCAATACCTCTTAATACATTCTGAGGCTATAAAAGCAACAATAAAGGAGATATAAGGCAAAAACTCAAAATCAGCTATTTTATGACCCCAGTTTGACCCATAAAGGGGGGCCGTGGGGTAAAACTGACCGGCTATTTAGACTATCCACGTATGGTTTCCTATTACCTCCCAGTACATTTTATGGCTCTACATGCAATACTTAATAGGGGGGTTGACCTAAATTTAAGGCTTTCAGATTGGAAGGTGTCAGAAAATCACTCATAAATGAGACACTTTTCAAGGGATTGCTCCCAAAATCTAATCAGCTCGCGTTTTCGATAGTATGAACAGGTGTGTCAAATTATAAGGCTGCGTAGCAAGTAGTTTTTCCTGAACTGCGATGACGGGGGGTTTACTTCAAAAAAATTGTTTTTGATCATGTGACCTTCATAAAGGTCAAAGGTCAAATTTCAGCATGCAGAAAAATTTTCCCACGCCTAAGGTATATAACTGCCAAATATGGTTTGAAACCTTCTAATAATAAGGGAGATATTCAAGGGAGACCATAATGCGGCAGCGGCGGCGAGGAAACTGAGGCGAAAACAAATAAGCGCCCTTTCAGGGACGCTAAATTAATTTTACACATACATAATCTGCTAGAGCTTTCATTCCACTGGGGAACCTCTCTGGGTCTGGCTGTAATCTTCCATTTGAATCTCTTTCCTTGGCCAACCAACAATCATCAATATTGACATATTCATAGCCAGCATCTTTGTAACCTTCTTTTGCTATAATATCTGCCATGGTCATCATTAATTTTTCACTAAGAAAAATAAGATGAAAAAATAATAGTTATGAGATCAAATGTGTTCATAAAATAGCCAAAAATTTTTAGAGGTGAAAATGTATTGTAAAGTAATAAAGCAGTAACTTTACTTGTGCTTTTATGTTACAATAAAAATCACAAATATGAATATATTATTATGAAATCAAAAAGTTTTTACCCGATGCAGTTGTCAGGATCATTTTTACAATCTGTGTTACATCGAAATCTCTCCCATGTCAACCAGCCCATGGGAGGAGTGAGAGCCAAACCATTATCCAAACATCTGACAAGTCCGAAAGTACAGATGAAGCACCAAAGAGTTTGTATTCTTGCCATCTAGAGAAAATACAAAGACAGATGATACAATAGGAAAACTTCCCAAATAACATATACAGAAAAAAATATGGGATGCTTTACTTTTATTATCCACCATTTTGTAAGATTTATGGGTTAAATAACATGAATATTTAATGAGAGAATGTGAAAAGGCGGTCAAAAAGCACAGGCAACAGTGAATATAAAAACTTCAATCTTAACTTGCCATAGCTCCTTTATTTCTGTATGGATTTTTATGCAAAACATACAAGCAGAAGTGCTGTTAAATGACCTTTGTAATGATATATAATACATATTTGTAGCTAACAGTTTCTGAGATATTAGTGAAAAACTGGAAGATATTGAAACTAGTTATCCATGGTAAGGAGGCGCCATCCCAGTCTGTATTTCCCCATAGATTAGGACAAATACATTGCATGGTGGATAATAAAATGACTTTTATATATCTTAACTGTTTTAAGCATTCATCTTTTAATCTTAATAATATATACAAGGAAATAAATAATGCTGCAAGCCTCATACATATATATCCCTTTCAGTGCTTTGTTGTAAATGTTGCTATGGACTTTGGAAACTTGGCTTTGATTAAACCATACTTTGTACACGTGTTCAATAAAATTGTTATTTTAAATCTAATTACTTTAGTAATGCATTTGGAAAGGTTTTAAGAAGATTTCAAATGAACATCTGGGCATGTACAATGATCCTTCAATTTCAACAAAATCCCTAATGTTATTCACTAACTATGTAATGAAACTAAAATTCTCAAGCTGGTACTTAATTATAGATTCTACACACCCTGAGGGTTTCTATTTTTGCAACTTCAAAAATCACTTTGTTACATATATGGGCACTATATAAGTGCATTGCTTAATCTAAGCTTTATGTCTATAAATTGCCATATAAGCGAATTGTGTTATTGATCCTTTTTATGTGTTATGCAGTACTGATCTATTTATAGACTGGGGAAATTCTTCTAATAACCTCAGTGATTATAGTAGTAAATTTGGGGTGACCCAATTACAAGTAGTCTCTAGAACTTCCTTGGTGAATCTGGTAAGAGGTCTTAAATTCAAGTTAGTTCTGTAACTGTCTAGAAGTTTCCATCCTTGTATATAAGCACTATACACCTGGCCACAGATGAACATAGTATTCGCTGGATATATAGACTGGGGAAATTCTTCTAATAACCTCAGTGATTATAGTAGTAAATTTGGGGTGACCCAATTACAAGTAGTCTCTAGAACTTCCTTGGTGAATCTGGTAAGAGGTCTTAAATTCAAGTTAGTTCTGTAACTGTCTAGAAGTTTCCATCCTTGTATATAAGCACTATACACCTGGCCACAGATGAACATAGTATTCGCTGGATATATAGAAGGCTGTGTCTTAGAGATATATTGTACTATCAACTGGATATATACTTTTCGTGTACTTTATACTTTGTGATTGAACTATTACTGGAGCGAACTGGATACAATGTCTGGTTAGATTTGCTGTACTTTGGATAATACTGATTATATACAGTATATGATTCTACCAGAGTGGATTTACTGCATTTTGGACATTGTCCATATCTTGGAGCAGACAGTACAGTTATGCAAACTCTCTGAATATCTCTATACAGACATTTTGTGTGATTTGATATCAAGAAGATAACAGGATAAGGACATTTTGTGTTATCAAATATTGAACATATCACAGGATACAGATATCTGTGTTAGTGGACATTGGATAGATCACAAGACAGATTGTTGGATAGGGTGGACAAACTTAACTGTCAGTTACATTGGTCAGTTCAGATTGTTTTCATTATTATATCATTGTATGTACTATTGAGAGCATAGCAGTTGACTGTAATCATTATTTTAATTGTTAAATAAATTTGTTAAGTTAAACTTTTTGTCTTTTCCTGTTGCAAGTTAAAGGCGACCGGTAATTGCTACCGTGCTTGCTTCATAACCGTAACAACCTACTCATGAGGAACACAATTGATGAAGCTAAAAAGTAACCGGGCCCAAGTTGTGCAGAAATGAGTGGTCACACAGCAAAAATGGCTCTGAAAATTCAAACTTATTGGCTTTTCTGGTTTCGAGCATGTCACACTACAGTTTACATTACTGATTAGTTATATTACCTCACAGTGCTTATAGGGAGCCATGGTGGGAGGGTGGTAACTTATTGGCTTTTCTGGTTTCGGGCATGTCACACTACAGTTTACATTACTGATTAGTTATGTTACTTCACACGCACGCCCGCCCGCCCGCCAGCGTACAGCGAGTGAACACCTGTCTATCGGTATATGACCACCTCATATTTGTTTCCTAGAGGTCAAGGACAATTGCTCATATATGTATACAAAATGGGCTCGTGATTTCAGTTTGCGGCAAATAGCTGATGATAGGAAAGGTCATTCGCCATATATCACACATTTGCCACATGATTTTATCAGATTTTTCCTGCAGAGAATTATAGGCGCAACTGAGACCCTGTTCTGGTGGGACACTCAAGATCATTTATTATTTCACTACATTTTATCTTTAACTATAGATACTTAATAAGAACTGTAACATTTATTTCTGAAGAACAACAGTTGTCTGTTTATATTAAGAACAATAATCGTATACCATAATCTAAAAATTAACCAGTTCAACTGCCTTTAACACTATCAAGAACAAGCTATAGTGCTATACTAAACCATTTTAAAACAAATGGAATAAGTACTCAATAACAGTTGCACAGTGTGTATTGTATCTCTGCAAAGAAGATTATGAAGAGGTGAATTGTCATAGAGACCTTCTACCAGTAAACACCAACTACTAGACCGAGTTTCTGTCCTGTCGCACATTGCTGTTGACATTTCTGACAGTATGCAATGGCAAGGGACAGAGTTCACATGTACTTGCTTTCTGTGTAAATCTTAAACATATTTAACTTCTGTTTGTCTGAAAAATAGGCGTTCACTGGTATTTCTGGTTCATGTGAAAAACGGTCGATAATAGAGATAAATTGATAAAATATAACACTTTTTAAGAAATATTACACAGTATATGCAACAAGTATTATTAGTACTAGTGTATGTCATTTGACAATTTGATTACAGAAGAATAAAAGCTAAACCTCCTATTATACTGTTGCCTTGCGTCTTGATGATTCGCGAGTTTTAACTTTTTGTTTACGAGCTTATTTCCCTTCTACATATTAGTTTTTTGGAGCATTTCAAAACTGCTTTCTAAAACTATTACAAAGTAGTACGTACAGCACGGTAAACATTAAACTATCACTTACTGCCTTGCCACCAATTATCGCCGGGTACAAATTATCGCCAGCAGTAAATGAAATGTTTGCATTTCAGTAATGGCCATATATTTTGAAAGCCTTTTGTTGTGTATGTGTTCCACTTGTTTTGGAAATGGTTCTACCTTAATTACTAGACTTAAGATGTATTTTTGGTCAGGTTATGTCTATTTGAATTCTGTATGGCGATAGTTGGTACCCGGCGATAATTGGTAGCAAGGCAGTAATCTTTTACAAAGTGAACGTAGATGCTCTTATATCCAAGAAAAATGTCAAAACTCAAATTAACAAGACCCTCGAATCAAGGATACTTGATTATAATATACAGTTAATATACAGACGTTTCAACCTACTTTTGCTGGACGATTCAACCCAATTTTAAGGTGGTTTAAAATATAGTATTCCCTTATTCATAAGAAGATACGAGGACATGGATTTCCTTGCAACATTTTATAAAATAGAAGCATATAGACAAAGATCAAATACTTTAAGCTACAGAACTCATGGCCATAGCACCCAAGTCATTAATATCCATGAGAATATTTGCAATATTTTATAAAATAGAAGCATAGATGAAGAACTCACGACCATAGCACCCATGTCACTAATATTCCTAAGAATATTGAAGTGAAGCCGCCGGGTAGTTTCGAATGGAAGTCCGTTCGCCTACCGTTTGTGTTTTAGTATCTCCCCACTAGAAGTGGAGAACAGGAAATGAACTAAGTCTAGTCAGTTATCTGTGCAGATTCAAAGAGAAAAGACCTACCAAGTCAATCCAACAGCATCACTGCAGATAACTACTGGTGACTCTGTTATTTTACAATACTGGTACCAGAAGTGTGTGATTTCTTCACCCACAAGATTCTGGTATGGGTTTTGTAAGTTTTTCAGCATCTTTGTGGTAATTTCGTCCACCACGTGAATTCAAATGTATTTGAATTTTCTTGGTGTTTTATATGAATAAAACAGGTATTTCTTCGATTCATTGATATTTTTACTCTGTTTATCTATAATATGTTGTAATTTAGTGTTTTGAAATTCACCTATCGGCAATTCTTAGCGTGAATTATCGGCAATTCTTAGCGTGAATTTTCATTTTTGTAGTGTGATAATCGGCGATCTTAGCGTGATTTCCGGTCATACTTCAATGTAGTATTCACTATTTTACATCATATTTGTAGGTATTTTGTTTTAAATTATTGTCACAAATATATTTGCTGTAAAGCAGTGTACGGTTTCGGTACTCATATTTGTGTGTGTGTGGCAGTGTAGAATTTCGTTTTTCTACTGCTATTTATTGCTTTTCTTGTTATATTTGATCATTGCTCGATTTGGTAGTAAGTTGTTTGTTACAACTCTGTGAGTATATCGATCAGTTGGGTACTTTTTGTTTTCAAATAATTGGTCGGTCGTAGGCACCGTTATTTGATAAATAAAATACCTGTATTGTTCAACTCAGTTGTAATTTTTCAAGGCAAAGTAGTGTTATTGGTACTGTGTATGTAGTAGAATTTTTCTAGTACATGTAGTTATTTTGAGGAAATTCTAAGTAAATATAGTATTTTTTGACAGTAATTATAGTAAAATATTTATCTTTCTAGTAAATTGGTAGTAAATTTGCAAGTAATTTAATTTTCTATTGGTAGTATTTTGAAGTAAATTTTGAATAGTATTTTGAATATTGCCCTTACTAACAGTAATTAAGACCCATTATTTTTCATTTAGTTGCATGATTATATGTTGTAGTTAAATGCTGGAATAAAATTTTTATTACAAAGATTTTTCAATAGGGGAAAAAAAATTTTTTTATTGCATTACAATAAAGTAATTTTTTATTGCGTAAAAAATTTATTTAACCTTGTTTAAAATTTATTGAGTTTCAATAACAAAATTAAATCCAGTCTGAATTACTTGTAGTGTAAATTGTATATTATTTATTTTTGAAAAAAAATTAAGCTAGAGCATTTTCTGTAAATGTGAAAATTTTTGAACAGTATTTCAAATTTTCTTCTATTCATTTGTACCTTTTGTGATTTTTGCTAAATAACTTTTGCTTTGTCTTGCAAGTTATTTATTATACTTTGGCCTATATCTTTGCATTGTCGTGCAGATTGGGTTTGATTAGATTCGGTTTAATTTTGCTCCACCTTGCAAGTTAGATTACCGGATTTGTGTGTTACTGGTATACAATTTCATTAATTGACTTGGCATTGTTTTGCTAGTTGGTTATTGAATTTACAGTGTTTGTCAGTTTGTTGGTTGTCAGGTTTTTTGTTGGTTGAATTGAGTAAATTCACTTCAAAAAAAAAAAAACTGAAAATGGCTACAGGTTGAAAGAAACCAGTCCACATTGAAGATGTAACCAAGGCTGATTTATTGTCAATAAGAAGCATTGGTGAAGCAAAGGCAGACAGGATATTGAACCTGAGGGAAAAAATGGTGGTACGCTGACCTTGCATGGCCTTCAGAAGTCAAAAGTTGTCAGCAATTCTGCGATAAAAAAACTTCAACACTCGGGTTTCATATTATTCGGTGAAAAGAATGTGTCACCTGAAAGTAAGGTTTGCTCCAGTCAGGAACACCTATTAATTCAAGCTGGCACGGAAGATTTCCATGAGGTGGAGGAGAAGGACGATGAAGATTCGGACGACCAGTGTGCTTTCCCTGACAAAGAATTGTTGCATTTGTCGGGATTATCACTTGAACATCAGAATTTACAGTCGCCAAAAGTGGAGTTGTCGGGCTCATCCTATCAGGTTTTTCCCAGTCAGGGAACTGCAGGACTTGAACCCGAGACTTCGGACTCTGCTCCAATACTTACTGGAAAGCCAGGACTTGATGATATTTGGTCAGTTCTGATCGCAATCAAGGGTAACACATCGAAAACAGAGAAGTCTGTGAAGAAATTGGAATCTACCCAGGTTGAAACCAGCAATAAAGTGACAAAGTTGTTCCGCACTGTGGAAGAACTGAACCATTCAGTTAATTCAACCCGTACGGCTCAACTTGAGCTTAAGTCTAAAGTAGATGGCTTGGATCAAAGAGTGGCTGATGTCGAGGAGAAACATCAAAAACTTGACAGAGTGGAAAGTGACACCGCAATGTTGAAGAGTGATGTGTCCGGTTTGACGTCTTCTCAGCAGGAAGTTATGTTCAACTGCTATAGGGATGTCTCGAACCTTAGTCAGCAGTTACAGTCCAAGATGCAAGAAACAAAGTCTAGGTTTTCAAGACTTGATTCTCGTTTGGATCGACAAGCTGAAGTGTATGACCAGCAGAAAACTGAGTTTTCTTCCTTGAAGTCCAGGGTGACGCATTATCAAGTGATGTTCGACCGGGAACTGGAGTCTGTCAAAGAAACTCAAAGATCTCAAGATGAAGCAATAACTTCTCTTCAACGACTTGAAAATGCTGAGAGTCTACATCAACAGGAAGTCTCTTTGCTGCATCGGGATCTAGATGGTCTAGCTCAACAGGTGCAGGATGTCAAAGAGGAAGTACAGAATCTAAAGCATGCTCCCTGTGACCACAACCCTTCGGTCAGTAAACATCGAACTGGTGTGGAGCAGGATGTAGCTTTTCAAGCTTTGCAAAAGGACTTGGAAACTTCCTTTACAGAGTTATCCAAGCTTGTGACCAAGAACGAAGCTGCATTACAGAAGCATGAACAGATCTTAGTTCAGCAAAAGCAACAACTGGAAGGTGTGGCTGATGAGAATTGTCTTGATGACATTGAAAAAGCTTTCGAGCGAAATGTCAATGTCCAAAGCAAGATATTTGAAGCGAAGTGTAAGCCTACATTGGAGAAAGTGAACCGCCAGCTCAGAACCATGTGAGATACATTCAATTTGGAATATGAGCTTCCGTCCAATTTACCAGGTCTTCAGTGGACAGGATTGGACTTGAGGCCAGTTTCAGAGTTTAATTACCCGGGGTCTTCAGAAGAACAAACTATTGCGAAGGTTCCTCAGAAACAGGTCAGGATGTCTCAGCCGTTGTATACTCCTGTTCCTAGCTATCTTAGGACAACTAGTAGATGTTCAACGCCAAGGATTGAGGATCAGGATGAGTGTATTCAGCGTGTATCAGCTGCTATTCGTGAAAAAAGCCCGAATGGGGTTTACAACAACAAGGCACCTTGTGTCAGTGTGGTCAGTCAGGTGAATGACAATGCCCATGTCTCATCTGAAAGCTCTGAAGACGAGGTTCAGAAGAAAACCATGACACATAAAGACAAGACGAAAAGCAGGATCCATGTTCCAAAGCTGTCCTTTGAAGGTGAACATTGGAATGGATACATTTCTCAGTTTGAGCTAGTGGCTAAGACCTTAGCCTGGACTGAGTCTGAGAAGATCCATAACTTTGCCATGTCCCTGAAGAAAGGAGCAGCAGAGTATTATGGAATCCTGCCAAACCGTAAAGAATCGAACTTTGATTGGCTGAAGAAGAGATTCCAGGATCACTTTGGGAAGACGGAATCCCCTGCCGCCTTGAGATGGGAACTTTTACAAACTGAACAGCGAGAAGATGAAAATCTTGAGAAGTACTTGGCCAGAATGCAAGGAATGATAGTCTCTCTATTCCCAGATGAGCAAAAACAAGAGGCATGTAGTCCATTTTTTGTGGATGCTTTTATGAAAGGATGCCTTGACAAAGCAGCAGTGCTTGCAGCTGCTGATAAACATCCAACTACCCTTGAGGATGCCTATAAACTGGTGCAGGATGCTATGCAACTACGCAAAGCTATCCTTGGGAAGAAGGCTTCTGTGAGGAGTGTCAAATATGTTGAGTCTGACTCGTCAAGTCCCTCAACTGATTCTGATACCTCTACCACATCAGAGGAAACTGTGGCTAAGACATTACAAGCCCGGGGCCATACATCTAGAAGAGATGGTCGCCACCACAAGAAGTTTCACAAAGTCATCTCGGGTCTACACAAAGTGTTAAAAGAAAATAAGAATAGACAGGATGTACTCAGATGCTAGAACTGTGGTGAACCAGGACATTTTGCACAAAATTGTCCCAGGAGGCGATATGATGGCTATGACAGGAAACAATGGTCATCAACCAGGAGTGATCAACCCAACTGGAGAGATCATCTGGGTTATGACCCAACATGGAACTTACCTGGTTATCAGCATAGTGGTCCCAGACGTGATAGGTACACACCACCGGGTACCCCTGAAAGGTTTCCTCCATCCAGTCAAGGATATCAGAGGAATACCTATGGCAGTCCCCGTTCTGGAAAGTAGCATCAATCACCAAATAAGGAATACAGGAGAAGTCCACAGCAGAGTGACTATCTAAATTGGAGAACCAGCCCAAGAAGGGATAACCAGCGCTACCGCAGTCCACCACCACCACCTAGAACTACACAGGGTTTTAAAAATAGCTGTGACTCCACCATGCGACCAAGCTCCATGGGTGAGAAGTCCAACGTAACCTTTTCGGACTCTGTAAAGTCTTTAACCTAACAGGGAGGGGTAATTCACCCGTTGCCCCGACCCTCAACAAGAATAATTGGGTGAATCACAAGACGTGTAATAGAGTTTGGTGTAGAAAAACACAAGAAAGTAACAAGAATAACCTTAGCGCTGTAGTAGATTGCATTGCCCAAGGTGTTAAAACCAAAGCACTACTAGATACCGGCGCTCAGATTTCCTTGATGAGTAGTAAACTGTATGAACAAATTGAAAACAAACCTGATTTAAAGGGAATGCTTAAATTAGAGGGAATTATTCAAGATGTGAAAATTGATGCAAACTGTGCGAGGGAGTAAAAGTCTCCTTCAGTGAGTTGCAATCATTCACATGGAAATTCTATGTAGCTAATATAGCTGAACCTTTAATTATTGGTTTAGATTTTCTTTGTCCTGACTGAAAATTCCAAGAAGATCAACGCTAGCAGTCTCGAAAAATATCCTAGCAATCTTGAGAAACCTTCTACCAGTCTTGATGAACTTCATACTAGTCTTCCAGATCATCTTGAAGGATTGTTTCAGCGTTCCAAGAAGTTCTTGAATGAAGAGGAAGCCGCAATCCTAAAATCACTACTACTGAAGTATCAAGATATATTTTCCAAAGGGAATCATGATTTAGGATGTTTCAAAGAAATTAAACATACAATAGACACTGGTACAGAACGACCAGTTAAACATCCTATGCGCCGAACACCAATGGGTTTTGAAGGTGAAGAAGAGGAACCTGAAGCAAATGTTGGATATCGGGGTAATCTCAGAGTCTTCCTCAGACTGGGCCTCTGCACCAGTTCTTGTGAGGAAGAGAGATGGCTCTGTCCGATACTGTGTGGATTACCGTTCCTTGAATGCCAAAACAGTCAAAGACTTATTTCCATTACCATCCATATCACAATGTTTGGATCAGCTATCTGGTAATAGATACTTTTCCACACTTGATATGACGAGTGGTTATTGGCAAATAGAAATTGATGAAAAAGATCAACAACATAAAACAGCTTTCATTACCAAGTATGGACTATTTGAACACAAACGGATGGTGTTTGGGCTTTGTAATGCTCCCGCTACATTCCAAAGAGTGATTCAATTTGTCCTGAGAGGGTTAACATGGACCAAAACATTGGCATACATTGACGATGTGATTGTCTTAGGCAAAGACTTTGCAGATCATGTTTCTAACCTTGAGTTGACATTTCAAAGGTTTCGTCAGCACAATCTGAAACTTAAGCCCAAAAAGTGTAGTCTGTTTCATACTGAAACTACATTTTTGGGACATGTGGTTAGTTTCAAAGGTGTTGCTGTGAATCCAGATAACATTACCAAAGTAAAGAAATGGCCAATTCCACAGTCCGTGAAAGATGTAGAGAAATTCCTAGGATTTGTGTCTTACTTCCATACTTTACAAACTGACGGGAAGTAAAGCAACTTTTGAATGGCAGGAGAGTCACCAAGAAGCGTTTGACGCCGTCAAGGAGAAGTTGGTCAATGCGCCCATTTTGGCCTATCCGAATACAACAGACGTTTTCATTCTGGATATGGATGCTTCAGGAACTGCAATAGGTGCTGTGCTTTCACAACTGCAAGATGGTGATGAAAAAGTGATTAGCTACGTAAGTTATGTTCTGACCCCAGAACAACGCAAATATTGTGTGACCAGAAGAGAGCTCCTAGCTGTAGTCAGATTCACAAGACAGTTCCGTCACTATCTTTTAGGTCGTAAATTCTACCTGAGAACAGACAACACAGCCTAACTTGGCTTCTCCGTTTTAAGTACATAGAGGGTCAACTAGCCAGATGGTTAGAAGAACTGAGTCAATTTGACATGACTGTCCAACATCGACCTGGAAACAGACATGGAAACGCTGATGGATTATCCAGAATCCCAGATGAAACCAGTTTCTGCAACTGTTACCAAGCTGGTGTTGACCTGGTAGATTTACCTTGTCAAGGTTGTAAATTCTGTACCAGGGCCCATCAGCAATGGTCTAGATTTGAATCCGATGTCGATGATGTCGTTCCTCTAGCCGTTAGAACCGTCTCTGTTTCATCAGATGAGCCGGATGTCCGTTGGATTCTCTCTTGTACAGAGGAAGAACTGTCACAACTCCAGCGGAATGATCTTCGTTTGAAAAAACTGATTGTTTGGCTACAAACTGACATAACCCCTAGTCAAAGGGAGTTGTCTTTGTGTAGCCCAACAGTTAAGTATTTCTACCTCAATAGAAGCCGTTTAAGTTACCGAAATAACTTATTGTGGTACTCCTGGAAGGATGTTATTGGAGAGAAACAACTACTAGTGGTTCCAGAATGCCTAAAACAAGAAGTTTTATCCCTTAATCATGATATACCATTAACTGGACATATGGGTATCGCAAAGACGCTCTTGCGTATCCGAAAGTCTTTTATTTGGTATAAGATGTCAAGGGATGTTGAATTTTTCGTGAAATCCTGTCAGGTGTGCAACAGGAGTAAAAAAGCCAAAACCAAAGCGAAAGCAGGACTTGGACAGTACCACGTAGGCTCTCCATTAGAACGTGTGCATGTGGATATTCTAGGTCCATTCACTCCAAGCACCAAGGGAAATCAATACGTCTTGATGATTGTGGATCAGTTCACTAAGTGGCTTGAATGTTTTCCATTACCTCATCAGAATGCAGAAGAAACCGCCAGATGCATGGTTGATGGATTCATTTCACATTTAGGATGCCCAGTGGAGATTCACACTGACCAAGGAAAGAATTTTGATGGTAAACTGTTTGCAACTGTCTGTGATTTGCTCCAGATTACCAAAACTAGGACTACACCCTATAGACCATGCTCTAATGGTCAGGTAGAGCGTTATAATCGCACCTTACTGCAGCTGATTCGGTGTTTCCTGAAAACCAATCAGAAGTCCTGGGATGAACACCTACAGCAATTAGCAGGTGCTATTCGCTCAACCGTCAACAGACACACTGGATTTACTCCTAATATGATGATGCTTGGCAGAGAAGTCATGTTGCCAGTGGACCTGATGTTTGGTTCTCTCAGTCAAGAAGAAACAACTTCTGCGGAATATGTTACGAAGCTACAACAAATTCTTCGTCAAGTCCATACCCTTGCAAGGGAGTCCTTGCAGTCCAGTCAAGAACGACAGAAAAGGGACTATGACCTCAAGTTGAAAGTGACTACGTATGAGATTGGTGATCTCGTGTATGTCCTTGATTCAGCTAGAAAAATTGGCATAAGTCCTAAATTACAGCCGGTATGGAAAGGCCCATACGTGATCTCCAAGGTTATTTCACCTATTCTTTTTGAAGTAGCTGACAAGAGGAAGTCATTTATCCTACATCACGATAGGTTAAAGCCATGTGAAGATCGTTCCATTCCTTTGTGGCTTCGCAGGAAACGAAGTAAAATTTTGAACGACCTCGACCAAGAGGATCCTGAAAATGAAGATGATTTCTGTTTGGAATGGCTGTTCGACGATGAGCCAGATAATACAGATGTCAGTCTGCCAGAATACTGTCATGAGGAAGTACAATCGTTTCTAGATGATCTAGTTTCGCCAGAATCTACACTCAAAATTGAGCAACAGCTTGATTCTGGAGATCAGCTACCCGAATTGCAGCCCAGCAGAAGTGGTCGTGAAAGGAGGAGGCCGCATCAGTTGCAGGACTATATTTAAGTAGTTAAGACTTAGATAACATTAGTGGTCCTACGATTCGACGGAAAATCGATTCGACGTCTATTTAAAAGTTTCGATGTAGAAAATCAATTGTGAATCGAAAATAAGATTTATAAACCACCTAATTTTGACTTTTTTTACAGATATTTAACATTTTATTTTCGTAACATTTGTTTACATTATCTGCCATGTTTCTTTCACTAGTATGTACTATGTACTTCCTGTTGGTTACAACTAAAACTCAAAATTTCTGTACGTATTTAGAAGATCTTTTAATACAATAAACTAAGTTCAACCTAAATTAAATTTAACTTTCACTGCTTCATACACAACATGCATACTCCCTATAAATGGGGAATAACGACCCTGGCCATAAATCAAGTGGAGAGAGATCACACTACTGTAATACTTTAGCAGTCTGCCATGAATATTTTTGACAAATTTTGTTGAATAAGAAAACGGAAATGTTTACTACATTGTCATGTTTAGAATTGTACAGTATCTAAGAAATTATAATTACCGGTATATGAAATGAATAGATCATGAAGATCTGCTTAAAAAGGGAAAATCATGGAATATTTTTTTCAGGATGAGAGAAATTAAACAGAATAATCGGCAAAAGTTTTATGGTAAGATTCAAAGAGGAAAAGGAGAACAGGGAACTTTTTATGTTGAGGCCAACATAATTTATAAACCTCATTGGTGACTTAGATGGAGATACTTGCATTAAGTGAAGTAAGAACAAGTAAGACATGGTTATGTACTTATATTAGTGTGGAGTTACATTGAACAAAACTGGTTGAAATAATGGTTATTTTTTAAGGTTGATTGGTTGCTTAATATGCTTTAGTTACATTCAAAATACCTCAGATGATTTATGAGTTGAAAAGGGTTGATGACAAAAAGAAATAACAATTTGTAACTGTTAAGTTTACCTTAATAGATAATCACATTTTTGCTGAGTCTTTTAATCTCCTGGTATTTTAACCAACTCCCTTCCCCATCCTGAACTTGAACCAAATAACCTGGAGTTTTGAAATTCAACTTGTAGATTCAGACTCTACTGTATGCTTGTGAATGTTGTATGTGCATGTCTCATCTTCAGTGTAATGCTGGGAAAAAATTGTACACATGCTACCACATACAGTTTGTGAGCATTTTTTTCACTATTCACTTCTTTTCTATCTTAAAAAATATCCACGTTATTCAGTTCTAAATGGAACTTGAACTTTTGTATAGGGCTTCCAACTTTCCAAAGTTACAAGCCCAACAGCCATTAACTTTTTTGCACAAGTTTCGAACACTGCCCAAACTGTAACCAAATAACCTGGATTTTTTTTCACCACTGACCTATCAGAAAACTACTGTTATTATATTTGGCAAAAAAAATATTCTGTTTTTCTTACAATGCAAGCAGAAAATCGATTATAATCGATAATCGATTGCTTAGAATTACCGATTAATCGATTCTGATTTTCTAGACCGATTCCTAACATTAGATAACATGGTTCGTTGAAATTTCCTAGTCAAGTGCATGAGGGTTTGGTGTCAAGTGACTAGTCAAGTCCCTAACATCAGTGTCTCGTATTTCTGTTGGGAAGTCACAAATATTGATAATCTACTCTTCTTACTACAGGTGTTGCTATGGAAAAATCAAAGAAAAATTCACATTCTCCAGCTAAGGAGTCCAGACAGAATCGTACATCGCATCAACGAAGATCACAGTCAAGATCCCGCCCCTCAGAATCACATAGATCACGTTCATCTCGTCACAGATCACGTTCAAGATCTCGTCATTAGGGTCTTACAGGGAAGACCGTGATAGGTCTCGTTATACCAGTGCCTATAGCACTCGCACCTACACCTCACGAGCACGTGAACATTCTCCAAGAAGATATTCTTCCCGCAGATCTCAGAATGAGCAAGTTACAAACATGTTGAAAGAGCTCTACCAATTTGTGGATTTCAACCGTATCCGCGATATTGTTGAACGTACAGCATCGGAAATGAAATCCCACAATCAAGGTCTGCTTATGGAAACAAGTAGCAGGAGAGTCAGAGAGATGTTGGCAGAAGCATCAGGTTTTCCGAGTTTTTCCTCGAGCTCAGCGTCAGAGGTCATTCCAACAACTAGGACATCTTCATCTGTCAGTTTCCACACCCCCATTGCTACTGTGTCTTCGGTTGTCTCCCAACCAACTGTGTCCAAGACTACTGTGTCTTCAGTTGTCTGCAAGCCAACCACGTCCAAGACCACTATGTCTTCGGTTGTGTCTAAACCAACTCCGCCCAAGACCAGGACAGTGAAGGTAAAGGACTCTAACAATAACGACACCTCATTAAAAAGGCCATCATCTGAATCCTTGGAGGTAGTGGTTATAAAGAAGAAACCAAGGAGGCCAGTTTGCTACATGATAGACTGCGGCCAGGCCATACCCAGCCTTAAGAAGCATGTAGTGGGCAAGCATCTATCCTTAGCTTTTGCCACTTGGAAAAGCATGTCACGTGACAAGCGTTTCACTAGTTACAGTGATTCCTTGGCAGCTGTAGAAAAGGTCCTTCGATTAACAACCCACGATGAATTGCTCAGCACAGTTCTTGAAAAGAAGTGGTATCCCGTGGACACAAGGTTTACCCTAGGTGAGGAGGATGTCCAAATCATCAAGGAGTATCACCAGTGGTTGTCTGGGGAAACTTTGGCATCTGTACCATCCATCGATCCGCCCAATTGTGTCGCCGTGTTGACTCACTGGAGAGTGTTTTCAACTGTTATCAATTGTGTCGGGGAGAAGGTGACACTGCCAGAACCTACAGATGTCAGTGCTGAGGAAAAGGTCTCATCGCCAAAGGATAGCAGTGTGAAACAGCAGGAGGAGGAAATGGAGGTGGAACCATGTAATCAGCCAGAATCTGGGAAGTTAGCAAGTAGTCGTGCTCTCTCAGAGGAAGCTGCATCATCTGTTCCCTGTAGTCAGTCAGAATCTGGGAAGTTAGCAAGTAGTCTTGCTCTCTTAGAGGAAGCTGCACTATTGGATTCACCTGTTGAGGAAGCCAGAAGCGTCGGATCATCCATTCTAGGAAGTCCACCAAAGGAGGATGCAATCCACGATGTCGGCGTACCATACGACTATGCGACCTGGAAGAAGAGGAAAGAAGTTTTCTTGAAGGCCAAGAGTTCAGACAGAGTTAGTTTCATCGACTCTCACATGCACTTGGACAAGCTTCAAAGGGCTAGCAGATGTCAGGACATCGATGATATCCTTGACAGGGGGCCAATGCCAGAGACTCCAGTGTATTTAGTACTATTTACAGGCCGTTGTCGCCAACTTCTGTCATGAGTTGCCTGACAAGAAACTTCGTCAAATGTGGAAGGGATTCCAGGATATTTCATTCCCACGGAATTCACCCAAAGTTTGCTCACACTGCCTCTGCCCAGGATTTTACTGATGTGAGGAGTGCCATCATCAAGGATCCACGTTGTGTTGGTATTGGTGAGTTTGGCTTTGACTACTCCGCGCATTTCAGTTCCTACAAGAAACAGCAAATTACACTGTGCAGGAAATTCCTACAGCTGTTCGTCAAGGAGGAATTGTTCAGCAAGGTCTTGGTCATCCATTGTCGGGACAAGAAGGGGAGCATGGAAGCATCAGAAACCTGTCTAAAAATCTTTGGTGAGGAGTTGCTAACCTTTGACAGGGATGTGATGAAGATTCACCATCACTGTTTCAACGGGGGAATTACTCAACTTCGTAATTGGCTTGCGTGTTTTCCGAGGATGATGTTTGGGTTCACTGCCCTCCTGCTGCGTCAGGACCGTCACCCTGAACTGGAGAAGGTCGTACAGCACCTGGAGTTGGACCAGATCCTCTTGGAAACAGACTCGCCTTACATTACAGCCCCTGTCCACAGTAAGTGTAATTACAACTCTCCTTATGGTTTAGAAGAAGTGGCTCGCCGGGTGGCGCAACTGTGAAAGAGGTGTTACAGGTGACCAGCCGGAACGCCAAGGACCTGTACGGTCTCAAATAAGAGTGTACACCTGGATACGTTAACATTGTTTTGCATTGTAAGTGAACTGTTGTGTGTTTCTGAAAGAACCTATTAACATTGTTCTGGTCTGTCCACTACCATCACGGCCAACCACAGATATCTGAGGGTCCTGTTCTCAACAAAACAGGGAGGAATGAAGTGAAGTCGCCGGGTAGTTTCGAATGGAAGTCCGTTCGCCTACTGTTTGTGTTTTAGCATCTCCCCACTGGAAGTGGAGAACAGGAAATGAACTAAGTCTAGTCAGTTATCTGTGCAGATTCAAAGAGAAAAGACCTACCAAGTCAATCCAACAGCATCACTGCAGATAACTACTGGTGAGTCTGTTATTTTACAATAATATATGTAATAATTTATAAAATAGAAGCATAGATGAAGATCAAATACTTTAAACTACAGAACTCATGGCCACAGCTAGACGTGGTTACCTCAGCTCTACTTTACTTGCGTGTAGAGCCGTGGCACGACCCCACATAGAACTGACCTGTATCTTTCCGAGGTAACCACGTCTAGGCCACAGCAGCCAAGTCACCCACAAAAGCCTTACCGAAGACAACACTTCAAACTCAAGAAATCACGGCCATACCATACCACCCAAGTCATTTTTGGAGGCATTATGCACACATCCAAATCCCGGATCACTTGTAATATTTACCCCAATAAAAGTAGGTCGAAACGTCTGAAAAAAACACGGTCGAAACGTCCAGTGGGTCGAAACATCTTGATACCTTTAAATATTATCTAAAACAAGTGTTAATGGTAGGAACACCACTGGTAGCAAGCTACACGGGTGGTTACAAAGATAAACGGTCACAGAGATAAACGGTCTTCAAATCGTACTAAATAACATAATTGCACAAACTTTATAACATATTCTTAAACAATGTTTACAATAACATTTGGTTTATGTTATATCGTTTTTTAAACCCTTTGACCATTTTTATGTGATAATTTCTGAAGACCGTTTATCTCTACAGTATACTGCTTCCCTGCATAAGTTGGCCGCGGGTCGTAAGTTGGCCACCACTCATTTAAATGTATCAAACAGACAAATGTGTGGTTGCACAGGTTTTAAAAGTGGTAGTTATAATAAATCTTATTATAATAGACCATTCAAGAATGATACAGGCCTTTAGAATTATAGAAATTTCAAAATATGATGATGGTGGCCAACTTACGACCCGCGGCCAACTTATGCAGGGAAGCAGTAGTAGTGCTATGTCCGTTTGTCTCAGTGACCACCCGTGTAGTCAGAAAAATGCAAGTGACAAAAGTTTCCCCCTACTGATATTTTTCACTAGCTACAATATTCAAACTATCACTTCTCCGGTTTTTTGTTATTTAGATCCATGTTATGCCTTACCCTTTTAATATAAAGCGTTTTTCCTAAAAAAGCAAAGCTTCCTTACAAAGTCATGTGATTTACTTTTATCACATGATGGTTTGAATACATACTAAACCACAGTCTAATATCCGCCCTCTAATATACCCCTCCCCCTTTACTTAAGGCCGATGAAAGATACAGGTCAAACTCGTTGTAAATTTGGTCCTAAATTTGGAATAAACCACTAATTCCTTAAATATCCATTAACAGTTCTTCAGCTTGACTTCAAAAACACAACTGACAAATGAGATCTATTTCTAAAATGTCACGGTCACTGCACATACTTTCCTTATGTAATTTTAAATGTGTGTCAATTAGTGTCAGCCATGGCTCGCTACAAACTCACTAACTTGATCCAAATAATTTCAACTTGATCAAATTGTTGGGCTTGTATGCCCGAGAAAAAGAGAGCCAAAACATATGAACTGGGTTCCTGTGGTATTATTAGAAACTTTAATATGATCTTAAGATTAAAGTTACAGAGTTCAATCTCCCCACAGACAAAGATAGCACACAGAAACTATTCTACTTTCGTTTGTGGCTACTGAGACTAGCCATTTATAAATGATTACAAGACCAAATAATTGAAATATGTAGAAAAAATTCCAAAGTCTAAATGCTTACTTAAAGCTTTGAATTATGCCCTATATGAATAGAACCATGTTTATTTATCCCAGGTCAGATTTTAGCTGCATGGGTAGCTGCATTAAAGTGGCAAAATGTGCACAAAATGGGTCCTGGGGGTATTTTCTTAATTGAAGAACTACTGTCAAAGGAGACACAACAATTAGATGGAAGTATAACCCTTCAGCTTTTGATGACTGGATAAAAAAGTTTGTAACCCCATTTTGAGGGGACAGGATTGAGGGGAATTTGATTTAACTAAAACTAGATTGGGCCAACTTGGCGCCAACATATCCCCAGACAGGTCATCACTCACACAACATGTTTTGACTGGGTATTTTTTATGGGACCCCTCCTGTGTGATATAATTATGAGGGAAAACATAATCAACCACTTATATAAGAACTTGAGTAATTCAATCTGCAATATTTTTATTTTGCAAGCAAAATGGTATCCCCAGAAAATGATGTGAATCCAAGAACTTTGCCCAATGCAAACTCTATCCACAGACACTTTGCCCACAAGGAACTTTGCCCACAACAATCTGACAGGGTAGCATGTTCACCCACAATAGAAATTGTTCTAACCACATAGACATTTTCATTGTTTTATCAATTAAATCAATAAATAAATAAATACTCCATTTAGATAACTACTCAGGATATATAGTGTTGAAAGAGATAAACATTAACCGAACTAAAATTGCACTATATAAAGTATGCAAGTTGATTTCATTAGCATTTAATTCACTGTTGATAGATTTACATAGCACTGCAAAATGGAAACAATAAAAATTCCAGAGGGGTGGCCAAAACCTTTGCAATGAAGAATGCATATATACAAAAGAGGTTTCAAAAAAGTCCAACAGTCATTGAGAATTAATATTATTACATTGTAACATTACATACCTGACCTGACCTTTAATATGGCAGATACTGTACACTTATACTTCAATAAAACATTAAAAAGCTAATTTTGTGGTTATTATTTCATATAATTATTTTATACAAAGTTCCTCCCCTATAAAAATGTGGTGGACAAAGTCCTTTATAGGCAAAGGTCCTGTGGGCAAGAGTCCTTGTGGGCAAAGGTCCACACACAAATTTATCTGTTTCTATGTTTTAATATATTAGTGGATAGATGAAATATTATAAAACAAATATGCAATTAGATTTCGTTTTTTTCCTCACAATTTTACATGTATTCTTCAAAGCCTTTTACAAAGTAAATTAAAGCTGGTTTCACAGTTTCATTTATAATCAGAAGAAACAGTAAAATCTGACAATATCACTTCTCAGTTCCTTGCAAACAAAATGAAGTTATAGTTTATATAGTGCTACATATTCTGGGTTTTATACCATCATACTGCTTAAACAAAGAGGATGAGTGCTTTTTGTCATATATCTCTGCCGAGCAAAAAAAAAGATATGATGATCATATAATTAAACATCTAACACTATTACTGAAGATCTGATTAACACTATTACAGGAGATCTGCAACCCCACTGACAAGCCTGGTTCTTTGTTTCTCATTTGAGATCATTTCAATAGCTTTGTTTATTTAGTGTCACTCAATAGCTGGAGGTCCCCACAGGGGGTGGGGGTGGGACTACATTACCTAATATGACAAAGGGATGGAGTAATACTGCATAAATGGCAAGAGATAACAAATACTCTGATATATATAAAAGGGGTAATAAAATACTCAGAAATCATCAATGATCCAGTCTATCTATTTTATGAACTTGCAATACAAAAAGCTTAGTTAACCTTATGACTAATAAAAAAATCAAACATACGAATAAGGAATGTCCAATAAGAAAATTATATCTCCAGATTTAAATATAAATTAATAAACCACAAGAGCAGATTTATAATAATAAGTCAGAATTGAGAATTTTAAATGTGTGATTATCAACTGAAATAAGTTCATAACTGTAGTAGCTGTGTCAAAATTAACTGAGGCAAGTTGAATAATACTTGGCTAGTTAAGGGTTAAAAATCCCCTATATTTGTGACATAATGCTATAATTTCATTAATATTGGGACTTAAAGCTCACCAGGAAATATCCACTTTTTCCTACTTTAATATGTATAACCAGTTTAATTTTAAAGTTAAAAACTCAGCAAACAGAGGGATAAAAACACAAAAGTAAGTTCTTAAAAGTCTAAGATGGCCATAACATCATTAATATTCAAAATTTAAATAGACAGGCACTTCCTTTGAAAAATTCAAAGATTCAGCTTTATGAGCCACATAGTTTGATAGTTACAGGGCTTTAAAGTGGCACAATGTCCATAAATTGGGTCTCTGTGGGCATTTTAGAATTGTTAAAGTGATCTTAGCAATCAAACTACAGATCTGAAACTTTTGGGGGACATAGATAACAAACAAAAATTATATATAATACAGTTCGAGACTTGTCACCTTAGCATTTCCAAATTACAGGGCAAAATACAGAAAAAAATGTCAAAAAGGTCACTTGGGGGGAGTGTCTATGGTCCTCATACAAAGGTTAAATGTCTACTAAAAGCCTTGATTTTTGGCACATGTAAAAAGAACGTAATAATGTATTCCCAGTTGAGATTTCAGCTCTATCAGTCACATAGTTTAACAGTCACAGGGCTTAAAAGTGGCAAAAAGTCCAAATATTGGGTCTCTGTGGGCCTTTTAGAGACCTCAATGTGACCTTCAAATTAAAGCTTCAGATTTAAAATCTTTCACAATCAAAGATTACACATAGAATGTTTATCCAATACAGTTTGAAACTTCTCAGACTTACCATTTCCAAGTTACAGGGCAAAATATGTGAAAAATGTCTAAAAAGGGTCACTCGGGTGCGTGTTTATGGTCCTCATACACAGGTTAAATGTCTATTTAAATCCTTTATTTTTGGCACATGTAAAAAGAACAATAATTTTCCAGATGGGATTTCAGCTCTATCAGTCACATAGTTTAACAATCACAGGGCTTAAAAGTGGCAAAAAGTCCAAATATTGGGTCTCTGTGGGCCTTTTAGAGACCTCAATGTAACCTTCAAATTAAAGCTTCAGACTTAAAATATGTCACATACAAAGATTATACATAGAATCTATATCTAATACAGTTTGAAACTTCTCAGACTTACCATTTCCAAGTTACATGGCAAAATATGTGAAAAAGGTCTTAAAAGGGTCACTCGGATGGGTGTTTATGATCCTCATACACAGGTTAAATGTCTATTAAAGACCTAAATTTTGGGGCACATATATGAAAATATATTTATATATTCTCAGATGATATTTCACTTAGATGAGAGACATAGTTTGAAAGCTACAGTGGTTGAAAGTGGCAAAAAGTCCATAAATTGTGTCTCTGTGGGCAATTTTGAGACCTTAAGTCAACCTTATAGGTAAACCTACAGCCCTTAAATTTTTCACAGACAAGGATTACATACAAGAGGGCCAAAGATGCCCCAAAAGGCAGGTTGCACAGGCAGCAATAAGGTTAGCGACTGCTGTAATTAAATTTAGAAACAAGGAAAGAAATGTTAGGTCACCCAGTTAAGGTGAATGTGTTAGGCGTGCTAAGAAATGTAAAATTTGTAATCTAGGTTACATAATTGTATCTATGGTATAAAAAGACAAACAAAAGGACCCAATTACACCAATTTCAAAAGCAACTTAGCTATGATGGTGATCTATCTCCCTGTCAAGTTTGAATTCGATAGGACAAACCCTTTTCGAGTTAGAGTCCGGAAACGGAAATGTTGACGGACAGACGGATGTCGGACACATCAATCTAATAGGCGGGTTGGTTACATGCAACACGCTTAATAAAAGTGATACCTAGTGCAGTTTGAGACTCATCAGAATTACCACTTCCAAATTATAGAGCAAAATATGTGAAAAATGTCAGTCAAATTTCTAACCTTAAGGTGGCCATATGTTGTTTATTACTGGGATTTTAAGGTCACCTTAAAAAGGGATCTTCCTTTGGGCACCCTTAACATGTGTACCAAGTTTGAAAAAAAAACTTATCCATTTTTGAGTTATCGTGTACACAAGGAAATTTCTGCGGCGGCAGTGGCGGTGTGACGGACTTGAATCCAATATGTCCCCGACTTTCGTCTGGGGATATAAATATTCCAAAGCTGTGTATAAAGATATTGAGATATGAAAAATCTGAACAATTTGGAGGCAATGTTTTGTAAAAGTACACTGCAAACTAGAAAAATGTTTTTGCTAACAAAAACAGTGTCCCAAAAGGTCAGATGCTTTATAGTTTAAAGTAGAAAAAGGTTTTTGAAAAGAAAAGCATGCAGCACTGAGAGAAGAAGCTAAAGTTAAGCAGACAATGTGGAAGTTTATGCATTAACATTAAAGAAAAATGTAAGCTTTATTTTGTTGTCTATGGTCATAAATTGTTTAAAGTTAATTTAATAAATGCTATAGCTTGTAAAAAGAGTAGTTTTAAAGTAGATATAAGCAAAACAAGAAAATCTATTTTATGACCCCAGTTTGACCCGTAAGACGGGGTCAGTGGGTAAACCTGACTGGCTATATAGACTCTCCATATATGGGGTAGCGTGACCACAAAACTGGGTTGAAAGCCCAAGAAGCAATAATGAGAGGGATAAAAGAACTTTTCCATATGATAAACTTAACTTTGAAGCAACTTTACTAAGCAGCAGATGTAAAATTTGCTAAAATCACTGTATGTTTTACAGTTAAATAAATGACTTTATCCATCTCCACAATAATTCAAGACCCCTGTCAGAATATTGAAAATTCAAATTTATTTCCAGAAGAGTCCTTAGTACTAGGGGTGCAAGGAATCATAAAATTGTGAACTGAATGAATTTGCAAATCAAGTTTTGCAAACCAGATCAATTCATGAATCGACTTGGTTTAAAAAAACTTTTTCAATCTTGATGCTAAATATTATGTCAGTATGAAATCAAAATCTTACTAATATATCAGGCATTTAAAGGAAAATTTGCTAAGGGGAAGTTGCAACTCAATAAAAGCCTTCACATGAAACAGCTTGTCACTGTTAAATGCCATATATCTATTTATATTTTAGAAAAAGGCGTAGTAAAATTTAAGCCTTTAGAAAGGCAAGAAGTTTTTGACACAATGCTCTGAAGACATCTATGACAATGAGTAAATAAATGGTCAATGTTCCCACAAGCCTATTTATATCTTATGAATAATGCTCATTTCTATTTATATCTCCTGCCGAGCATTAAAGGGGAGGAAATACCTTTTCCGAGATATTCACAATTTTTCATTTTCTGCTAAAATCCAAGATGACATTTTTCCCCTAGGCACAGAATACTGTTGTACTACCCTGTGGATCAAAAATTCGCTCGAAATCGCTCTGTCTGTTACCATTTCGAAGATATTTTCAATGTTTATTTTCTGCTAAAATCCAAGATAGCCGCCAAAAGTGGCGAAAATTGAAATTTTTCCCTTTTGCATAGTATACTCATGTACTACCCTGTGGGTCAAAAATTCACTCGAAATCGCTCTATCTCTTACGGTTTTCGAGATATTAAGACTTTTTCATTTTCAGCAAAAATCAAAGTAGCTATTACTCAGTTAGCTATGGACCTACAGGTCTCAAAATTTGCCATTACACAATACATAAAAAGTAGGTGAACAACATATTTGACAAAAATCCTTTAAATTCAACAGTTTTGCTGTGATACACGATTTACTCAGTGGAAAACCATGAAAGTAGCTATTACTCAGTTAGCTATGGACCTACAGCTCTGAAACTTTGCCATGACACAGAACATTAAAAAGTACACAAACAACATATTTGACAAAAATCCTGTAAATTTAATAGTTTTGCTGTTATAAGTGATTTACTCAATGGAGAACCATCAAAGTAGCTATTACTCAGTTAGTTATGGACTTATAGGTCTCAAAATTTGCCATTACACATACATAAAAAAGTAGCTAAACAACATATCTGAGAAAAATCCTGTAAATTTAACAGTTTTGCTGTTGTAAGTGATTTACTCAATGGAGAACCATTAAAGTAGCTATTACTCGGTTAGCTATGGACCTACAGCTCTCAAAATTTGCCATTTCACAGTACATCAAACAGTAGGTGAAGTACATATTTGACAAAAATCCTCTAAATTCAACAGTTTTGCTGTTTTACTCAATGGAAACCCTCAAAGTAGCTATTACTCAGGTAGCTATGGAGATACAGCTGTGAAAATTTCCCATGACACAGTACATCAAATAGTAAGTAAACAACATATTTGACAATAATTCTCTAAATTTAATAGTTTTGGAGTTATAAGTGATTTACTCATTGTTGAAATTCAAAGTAGCCATTACTCAGTTAGCTATGGAGATACAGCTCTGAAACTTTTCCAGGACACAGAACATTAAAAAGTAACTGATTAACATATTTGACAATAATTCCCTAAATTCAATAGTTTTGGAGGTATAAGTGATTTATTCAATGTTGAAATTAAGAAATTTCAAAGCAGCTATTACTCAGTTAGCTATGGACTTACAGCTCTGAAAATTCACGACACCGTACATCAAAAAGTAGATAAACAACATATTTGACAAAAATCCTCTATATTCAATAGTTTTTGAGTTATAAGTGACTTGCTGAATGGTCAAATGTTAAACTTAGTGCAGCTATTACTCAGCTAGCTATGGTGGTACACCTTGGAAACCTCACCATGATATAGTACATGAAGGAGTTGTTCAACACCATATTTGAGATCAATATTGTAAGTAACAGTTACAAAGATAAAAGCAACTTACTCATTTTGGTCATTGTTAAAAAAAATAGCTATTACTCACTTAGCTATCAAGATAGACCCCTAAAAATAGTACCATCTTGTAGGCATGGAGAAAGTAGCTGAACAACATATTTTACAGAAATGCTCTAAATGCAGTCATTTTGGAGTTATGAGCACTTTACTGAAAGTAGCCACCATTGCTATTACTCACTTAGCTATGGACCTAGGTCTGAAAAAACAGCATCAAATGAAAAGACATAAGCAAGAAGGTCATAAAACATTGAAAAGGCCAAGGTGAAACTGATGAGGATACCTGCAACACTTTTCTTTGGACAGACCTTTAGGCCTTACATTCTGCTATTTGCAGAGATTTGGCAAGGCTCTGGCGGCCATGTTGTTCAAAATAGGCCCAAAATCAATACCAAGCACGCTATTTTTAGGCTGTATAAAAGTGCAACTACACACTTATGGCAGCCAGCTAAATCAACGAAAAAAAACCCATGGCAGAACACCTGAAAAAAAAAAACATGGCAGCCATCTTGTTTTTCCGAATCAGCCCAAAAAGATTCCCAGGTAAGCTTTTCCAATGATGAATTTATCCTGCAAATTTGGAAGCTCTAGCTATAATATTTTAAGAGATAGAAAGGCTTTTGTAAAAACGTGACGAACAGACGCACGCACACACGGACAGAGGGCATTTTATAATCTCCCATACCGGGCCTATCGGCCGGCGGGAGATAATAATTGCCAGTCTTTGAGGAGTCCCCAGAGAACTAGAAATAGGACGCCCCGTTGACAGTAGCTGCGACATATAAATAGAAACAGGATAGCATAGAAGAACACACATTATCATGTGTAATGTCCACCCCATGAACCTTTTGCCAAAATTGTACAGTAGTCTTACAAGACCCTGTTTCATTTGTAAAATATATCAATGATGCTTAAATATTTATTAGTGTAGATGTAAATTATTTCAGCTTCATGCCTTTTTGCATTGGTTGGGTCGAAAATTTTGACGAAATCACTCTATCTTGCACGGTTAAGAAGATAGAAGCAAATTCCTGTTTTTCTATTTTGGGCAAAAATTTGAAAATTTCAAAATGGCTGCCATTTTTGGGAAAAGGAAAATTTTTTGAAAATTGCCAAGAGTACATTTCTTAGATACCCTATGGGTCGAAAAATTCAACGAAATAACTCTATTGTGCACGGTTAAGGCAAATTTGTGTTTTTCCATTTTGGGCAAAAATTCGAAAATTCAAAATGGCCGCCATAGGTGGGGAGGGGAAAATTTTTTGAAAATTGCCAAGAGTACATTTCTTAGATACTCCATGGGTCGAACATTTCGACGAAATCGCTCTATCTCGCACGATTAAGGAGATAGAAGCAAATTTGTGTTTTGCCATTTTTGGCAAAAATTTGAAAATTCAAAATGGCCGCCATTTTTGGGGAGGGGAAAATTTTCTGAAAATTGCAAAGATTACATTACTTAGATACCCTGTCAGTCGAAAATTTCGACGAAATCGCTCTATCTCGCACGGTTAAGGAGATAGAAGCAAATTTGTGTTTTGCCATTTTTGGCAAAAATTTGAAAATTCAAAATGGCCGCCATTTTTGGGGAGGGGAAAATTTTTTGAAAATGGCAAAGATTACATTCCTTAGATACCCTGTGGGTCGAAAATTTTGACAAAATCGCTCTATCTCGCACGGTTAAGGAGATAGAAGCAAATTTGTGTTTTGCCATTTTTGGCAAAAATTCGAAAATTCAAAATGGCCGCCATTTTTGGGGAGGGGAAATTTTTTTGAAAATTGCAGAGTCCATTCCTTAGATACCCTGTGGGTCGAAAATTTCGACGAAATCGCTCTATCTCGTACAGTTAAGGAGATAGAAGGAAATTTGTGTTTTGCCATTTTTGGCAAAAATTCGAAAATTCAAAATGGCCGCCACTTTTGGGGAGGTGAAAATTTTTTGAAAATCGCAAAGAGTCCATTCTTCAGACACCCTGTGGGTTGAAAATTTCGACGAAATCGCTCTATCTCGCACGGTTTAGGAGATATGAGCAAATTTGCCTTTTTCAGTATACAAAATAGCCAATTACTCATTTATTTAATTAATTACTCACTCATCTATGAAGCAATTCCCCCCTAAAGCAATCCCATACAAGCTATTACCCCAATGAACCTCCATACCAAATTTCAGAAAGCTAGGCTTAATAGCATTCCTTAAAATGTCTGGAAACCAAAGAGATACTCAAAAGTAGCAAAGTAGCTATTACTCAGTTAGCTATAGAGCTATCATCACCAAAAGCAATCCCATACAAGCTATTAACCCAATAAACCTGCATGCCAAATTTGGTAAAGATAGGATAAGAACTGTTGCCTAAAAAGTCTGGAAACCAAGTGGGACACCGGACGGCGGAAAAAGCAAAAATAATATGTCCACACCCCCCCCCCCCTTGTAGTCTATGCATGAAAAAATGCTCATATAGGGAGTAAGGTGCTATCTTTATCTATGCTCTGTTGAAAGTGTCAGTGATATGTAGATGTGATGTATAAACTAGAGGAATGCTTTTGCTAACAAAAGTGAAGCATCCCTGAAAGTTTAAACTACTTTGTGGTTTTAATAAGCATGCTGTACAGCTAAGAATGCACAAAGCTGCGCCGTTTGCTTTCCCAATACCTCTGAATACATTCTGAAGCTATAAAAGCAACGATAAAGGAGATATAAGGCAAAAACTCCAAAGCAGCTATTTATGACCCCAGTTTGGCCCATAACGGGGGGTCGGGGGGTAAAACTGACCGGCTATTTAGACTCTCCACATATGCTTTCCCAATACCTCTTAATACATTCCGAAGGTATAAAAGCAACAATAAAGGAGATATAAGGCAAAAACTCAAAATCAGCTATTTTATGACCCCAGTTTGACCCATAAGGGGGCTGTGGGGCAAAACTGACCGGCTATTTAGACTCTCCACATATGGTTTCCTATTACCTCCCAGTACATTTTATGGCTCTCAATCCAATACTTACGATAATAGGGGGGTTGACCTAAATTTAAGGCTTTCAGATTGGAAGGTGTCAGAAAATCACTCATAAATGAGACATTTTTCAAGGGATTGCTCCCAAAATCTAATCAGCTCACGTTTTCGATAGTATGAACAGGTGTGTCAAATTATAAGGCTGTATAGCAAGTAGTTTTTCCTGAACTGCGATGACGGGGGGTGTACTTCAAAAAATTGTTTTTCATCAGGTGACCTTCATAAAGGTCAAATTTAAGCATGCAGAAAAATTTTCCCATGCCTAAGGTATATAACTGCCAAATATGGTTTGAAACCTTCTAATATTAAGGGAGATATTCAAGGGAGACCATAATGCGGTAGTGGCGGCGGCGAAGAAACTGAGGCGAAAACAAATAAGCGCCCTTTCAGGGACGCTTAATAAGAGACATACTAAAGAATATGTTTGCATTGCTGAGTTATTAGTTTACTACAGAAGAATGGAAGTCAGAAGAAGTAACAATGAGCTGAAAATGGGAATTTATAAATGTGTCATTATCAAACTGCTGCACCGAAATAAGTTTGTAAATATTTGGACCCAGTTTTTTACAATAAAACAAGCACAATTTGATGCATAGCATAATTTTAGATGATGACAAAGTAGGAATGTATTTTGCCTGCTTTAATAGTATGTATAACTCGTGAGTGCAATTTCAAAAAGTTACACCCTATGCACGAAGATATGAAAATACAATTAAGATAATGACATCATTTATGTTGAAATATTAACGTAGAAATTGCATTCTATGACCCCACTGTGACCAGCTCTTAAGACTCCACATATGTTTTCCCAATACCTCTTAAAATTTGTAAAGCTGTAAAACCTGTACAGGTTGCAGCCTTTGATGCTAGATACAATTTTCAAACTTCAATGTAATACTGAACCTATGTAAGGTCCTAAATGTGAGTTGATATACAAAATATGTGCCCTAAAGGGTCCATTTTTGCATGTTTTACTAAATGATAATTGGTCATCATTTGTGAAATTATGGCCGGACTGATCTAAAATTCATCCATCATCTAGACATTGATGTGCAGAAAATGATTTCCAAATTTGGTTGGTCAAACGCTTGTATTTACTAAACAAGAGGAGAGTGCCCGTGAACGGGCACTGTGTCAGCTGACTGAATGTTTTTGATTTGTGATGGTGATAATGAGAGGAAAGCATAATTATCAGGGAAAGGGCTGTACAGAAATACAGTAAATGGTAACTGAACAGCATGTTCGAAAGATATTCCGAAGCTGACAGAAGAAAAGGACAAAAAAGTTGTGCCCTGCAAATGGTATTATGAAATAAAGTAACAAGGTAATTGTTTAAGTGTAAAAAGTAGGTTAAAAATATTTAAAGAAATACTATAAATGCAATATCCTCGTTCGACCATGAAGAAGGGGTCCAAAGGTCAAATCTGACCATACCAAAAGATTCCCAGCCAAAGAATTTAGGATGGTTTACCATCCCAAACCTCTCGGACCAATAATAAGTGAGTCATAGGCACTTTTTAAGTTTGGCTATCCTTGTTTGACCTTGACGGAGGGGTCCAAGGTCAAATCCGACCACACAAAAAAATTCCCAGTCCATGATTTCCTGTAGCTTGTTTACCATCCCAAACCTGTAGGACCAATAATAAGCGAGTTCTAAGCAATTGTAAGTTTGGCTATCCTCAATTGACCTTGAAGGAGGGGTCCCAGGTCAAATCTGACCACACCAAAAGAATCCCAGCCCATGATTTCCTATATGTTGGTTTACCATCCCAAACCTCCAAGACCAATAATACGCGAGTTATAAGCACTTTAAGTTTGGCTATCTTCGTTTGACTTGGAAGGAGGGGTCTAAGGTGAAATCCGACCACACCAAAAGATTCCCAGCCCATGATTTTCTATAGGTTGGTTTTCCATTCCAAACCTCTAGGACCAATAATAAGCGAGTTATAAGCACTTTTAAGTTTGGCTATCCTCATTTGACCTTGAAGGAGGGGTCCAAGGTGAAATCCGACCACACCAAAAAATTCCCAGCTCATGATTTTCTATAGGTTGGTTTTCATTCCAAACCTCTAGGACCAATAATAAGCGAGTTATAAGCACTTTTATGTTTGGCTATCCTCATTTGACCTTGAAGGAGGGTTCCAAGGTCAAATCGGACCATATTAACAGATTCCCAGCCCATGATTTCCTACAGGTTGGATACAATGATTTACTCAACAGTGAGAACCTGAAAGAAGCTATTGCTCAGCTATGCCATGACATAGAGGTCTGCAATTTCACTATGTTATAGCTGACCAAAACGTCTGTGAATAACATATTTAACAAAATACTCTAAATGTAATAGTTTTCAAGTTACAACTGATTTACTCAAGAGTGAGAACCTCAAAGTAACTATTACTCAGCTATGCAATGAGCTACAAGTCTGAATTTTTGCTCTGTTATAGCTGACCTAAAAGTAGGTGAACAACATATTTAAGCAAAATACTGTAAATGCAATAGTTTTCAAGTTACAACTGATTTACTCAATAGTGAGAACCTGAAAATAGCTATTGCTCCGCTATGCCATGAGCTATAGGTCTGTAATTTCACTATGTTATAGCTGACCCAAAAGTAGGTGAACAATATATTTTAACAAAATACTCCAAATGCAATATTTTTCAAGTTATAGCCGATTTACTCAACAGTCAGTGCCTGAGAATAGCTATTGCTCAGTTGTGCCATGAGCTACAGGTCTGTAATTTCACTATGTTATAGCTGACCCAAAAGTAGCTGAATAACATATTTGCACAAATTTCTGTAAAGGCAATAGTTTTCCAATTACAACTGATTTACTCAACAGTGAGAACTTCAAAGTAGCTATTACTCAGCTATGCAATGAGCCACAGGTCTGGAACTTCACTATGTTATAGCTGACCCCAAAATAGGTGAATAACATATTGAAACAAAATACTCTAAATGCAATAGTTTCCAAGTTATAAGTGATTTACTCAACAGTGATAACCTAAAAGTAGCTATTACTCAGCTATGCCATGAGCTACAGGTCTGAAATTTTACTATGTTATAGCTGACCCAAAAGTAGCTGAATAACATATTTATACTAAATTCTCTAAATGCAATAGTTTTCAAATTATAAGTGATTTACTCAACATTGAGAACTTCAAAGTAGCTATTACTCAGCTATGCAATGAGTCACAGGTCTGGAACTTCACTATGTTATAGCTGACCCCAAAATAGGTGAATAACATATTGAAACAAAATACTCTAAATGCAATAATTTCCAAGTTATAAGCGATTTACTCAACAGTGATAACCTCAAAGTAGCTATTACTCAGCTATGCCATGAGCTACAGGTCTGAAATTTTACTATGTTATAGCTGACCCAAAAGTAGGTGAACAACATATTTAAGCAAAATACTGTACATGCAATAGTTTTCAAGTTACAACTGATTTACTCAATAGTGATGACCTAAAAGTAGCTATTACTCAGCTATGCCATGAGCTACAGGTCTGAAATTTTACTATGTTATAGCTGACCCAAAAGTAGCTGAATAACATATTTATACTAAATTCTCTAAATGCAATAGTTTTGCAATTACAACTGATTTACTCAATAGTGAGAACCTCAAAGTAGTTATTACTCAGCTATGCAATGAGCTACAGGTCTGAAATTTTACTATGTTATAGCTGACCCAAAAGTAGGTGAACAACATATTTATACGAAATTCTCTAAATGCAATAGGTTTTAAGTTACAAGTGATTTACTCAATAGTGAGAACTTCAAAGTAGCTATTACTCAGCTATGCAATGAGCCACAGATCTGAAACTTCACTATGTTATAGCTGATCCCAAAATAGGTGAATAACATATTGAAACAAAATACTGTAAATGCAATAGTTTCCAAGTTATAAGCGATTTACTCAACAGTGATAACCTAAAAGTAGCTATTACTCAGCTATGCCATGAGCTACAGGTCTGAAATTTTACTATGTTATAGCTGACCCAAAAGTAGCTGAATAACATATTTATACGAAATTCTCTAAATGCAATAGTTTTGAAGTTATAAGCAATTTACTCAACAGTGATAACCTAAAAGTAGCTATTACTCAGCTATGCCATGAGCTACAGGTCTAAAATTTTACTATGTTATAGCTGACCCAAAAGTAGCTGAATAACATATTTATACGAAATTCTCTAAATGCAATAGTTTTTAAGTTACAAGTGATTTTACTCATGATGGAAGTTACTGAAAAGCCCAAAAGTAGCTATTACTCACTTAGCTATTGAGACAGGCACCCAACTTACTCACCATATTGTAGCTATGAAAAAAGTAGCTGAATAACATATTTTAACAAAATGCTCTAAATGCAACACTTTTCAAGTTATAAATGATTTTGTGCATGATTTCATGAATTTTAATGCATTAAAAATTATTAAAAAAATTTATTAAAAAAAAAGTAAGACAGATCCAGGTCTCATACTCACACAAGAGAATCTACCTGTGGCCTAGTACATATATGCAATATATGAGAGAAATCCCTGCAATAGTCACTGAGAAAATTGTGATTAAGTGTTGAAATTTTCACACTTTTGGTGGGGGTACCCCCCTTGTAATGTCTCTAGCAAACAGACGAACAGACAGATTTGCATGCCTTGAACAATTTTTCATCCTCGATAGATAAGGTATCTTTTAAAAAAAACAGCACGTCTCTAGGCCTTGTAGTTTTGGAGGAGAAGTTGTTCACGCGGACGCGTACGCCCACGCCGCAGAGTGACGACATAATGTCAGCTGACTGACAAGTCAGCTGACATAAAAAGTCTGGTTAAAATCATTCACTCACCAATTTTTTTTTCCTTTTCGAGGAAAAACATATATTCTGTGAGAGGATAGGTTAAAATACAAGAGCAAGCGTTACTGATCATGTTACCTTAAAAAAATTTCAAATTCATACCTGTCCAAAAAAGTCTCACACCTAGAGGATAACTGCAAAAATCTTATGATGGACCTAATATTAAGCGAGCTATTCAACTTAGAAAACACTGGTAGCAGAGGCGGCATAGGCTGTATAAAATGTGGCCAAACCAATCCACTTTGCAAGGGACACTTGATAATGAGCATGTTATGGGCATTTTTAAGATGGGCTACCTTTTTTCACCTTGAAGGTGGGACCTTAAGGTCAAATCTGACCAGACCAAAAAATTCCTATTCTATGAGTTCTTACAAGTGGAAAATCACATTAGAGGCGGTTTAGACTTTTGAACAAAACTGGTTTCATGGGCTACTTTTACATCCAATAGATGACATTAATAAGTACTTCAAGGTTAAATGTATGACACTTTACAGAATATGTATGTTATACCCATAAAGAGTTTCAACCTTACAATTATAAAAACAAGAAGTAGGAAAATGCATAAATTTTAAAGAATTGTTTGTGGCACACATCTGGTTTTTTTTTTTTAATTCTGGCAAAATTCAGTTGCATATCGCTGACTCACCAATGAAGATACCATGAAAATCTGATGAAACTAGCAGATCAACATCCCCACCTAACCCATGAACATTTAAGTCTTTGGGAAAAGTACACAACAGAATGTGGGAGTGTTTTAGTTATAAACTCTTAACTTTGAATCATGTTTTTTTTTCTTGGAACTATATGAATCAAACAAAAATAGCCAGCCTCGGCAGGCAAGAACCCCAGCCCGCAGGTATAACTAAATGGGTAACAACACTGATATTTGGGAAAATCTTAGGAACAACTTCAGGTGTAAGAAGTATACAGAATCCACGAAATGTTGTCACATACGATTCACAGGCCATGATTTCTTACAAGTTATTTTCATATTTTGATGCCCTAGAACAAATTGTATGGGAGATATAAAGCCCCTTTAGCATGATGACACTACATGACCTTGAATCAGGGATAAATGGTCAAATTCGACACTTGCAAAAGATTTGCAGACCACGATTTCCAAGAAGTTGTTTTCTCATTCCAATAAGGGAGATAAGGCACCCATTTTGTTTTCAAAACAAGGCCAAAATTACTGAATGTGACACTGGCTGCAATATTTTAAATTTTAGACCATATCAATGATTTTCGAGCAAATCGGCTATGGCCGCCATGAAAAAAATGAGTACCATAATTTTTTACAGACGGTGTTCACAGTCATAAACATGCTCTGCAAATTTGGTGAAGATATGCATCTGTGGTAACATCGGTTTAATAGCGCCCCTTTCTAAATTAAAAATTTTAAGACCAAAAGTATTTAAAGCGTTGCCATGGCAACAGGTATTTTCTGATACCCTCCCAAACCTACTCATCTGTAGATCCTGTTCAGGTTAACATATCCTGAAACTAGAGATTGCGTCTCGACGCAGTGTATCCCCGGACGGGACATAGTTAAGGCGTGAATGTGTCGGGCTTGAGCCTGTTTCCTGGAGCACCAGGTCAGGATTCTCCATAGTACCAGATTACTTCCAAAAGCTAATCACTAGTTGTTTCACTTATATCTGTCTTTAAAAATTACATTTCATGGATCCAGAAGATCCATATAGTGATCCGGATGACTTCCAAAACTCAATCATTTCATCCTTTTACCTTTTCAGACATATTCTAAAAATTTTATCGAAATCCGTCCATAAGTTTTTGATTTATCTTGTACACAGACACATCTGGCAGCCTGGATCCACCTGATCCTGACAGTGATCCAGATTACTCCCAAAATCTAATCACTTGTTCTTTGTCCCATTTAAGACATTTCCTGAAAATTTCATAAAAATCCATTCATGACTTTCTGAGCTATTTGTCTTTAAAAATTACATTCACGGATCCAGAAGATCCAGATAGTGGTCCAGATCACTCGCAAAATTGAACCATTTCTTCCTTTTACCCCTTCTTCCTTTTACCATTTGTAACATATCCTGAAAATAGCAAAATCCATTCCAAGATTATGTGCAAGCCTGGATCCAGATGATCCAGATCACTCCAAAAATGTAATCACTTGTTCCTTGTACCATTTAGGCCATTTGCTGAAACAATCCATCCATAACTTTTTGAGGTATCTGTCTTAAAAAATTACATTTTATGGATCCAGAAGATCCATATAGTGATCCGGATCACTTCCAAAATTCAATCATTTCATCCTTTTACCACTTCTTCCTTTTACTATTTGTAACATAGCCTAAAAATATCATCAAAATTCATCCTAAAATCATGTTGCAGGCTCGATCCAGATGATCCAGATGGTGAGCCAGATCATTCCAAAAGTATAATCACTTGTTCCTTGTACCATTTAGGTCATTTGCTGAAAATGTCATCACAATCCATCCATAACTTTTTGAGGTATGTCTTATTACATTTCACGGATCCAGAAGATCCATACAGTGATCCCGATCACTTCCAAAATTCAGTTATTTCATCCTTTTACCTTTTCATACATATCCTGAAAATTTCATCAAAATCCGTCCATAAGTTTTTTTGCTACAATGTACACACACACATCTGGCAACCTGGATCCAGATGATCCAGATCACTCCCCAAATCTAATCACTTGTTCTTCGCACCATTTAGGTCATTTGCTGAAAATGTCATCACAATCCATCCATAACTTTTTGAGGTATCTGTCTTATTACATTTCATGGATCCAGAAGATCCATATAGTGATCCGGATCACTTCCAAAATTCAGCCATTTCATCCTTTTACCTTTTCACACATATCCTGAAAATTTCATCAAAATCCGTCCATAAGTTTTTTTGCTACAATGTACACAAACACATCTGGCAACCTGGATCCAGATGATCCAGACAGTGATCCAGATCACTCCCCAAATCTAATCACTTGTTCCTTGCACCATTTAGGTCATTTGCTGAAAATGTCATCACAATCCATCTATAACTTTTTGAGGTATCTGTCTTATTACATTTCATGGATCCAGAAGATCCATATAGTGATCCGGATCACTTCCAAAATTCAGCCATTTCATCCTTTTACCTTTTCAGACATATCCTGAAAATTTCATCAAAATCCGTCCATAAGTTTTTTAGCTACAATGTACACAAACACATCTGCAACCTGGATCCAGATGATCCAGATCACTCCCCAAATCTAATCACTTGTTCCTCGCACCATTTAGGTCATTTGCTGAAAATGTCATCACAATCCATCCATAACTTTTTGAGGTATCTGTCTTTAAAAATTACATTTCATGGATCCAGAAGATCCATATAGTGATCCGGATCACTTCTAAAATTCAACCATTTCATCTTTTTACCTTTTCAGACATATCCTGAAAATTTCATCAAAATCCGTTCATAAGTTTTTGAGCTATATTGTACACAAACACATCTGGCAGTCTGGATCCAGATGATCCAGACAGTGATCTGGATCACTCCCAAAATCTAATCACTTGTTCCTCGTCCCAATAAGGACATCTCCTGAAAATTTAATCAAAATGCACCCATAACTTTTTGAGTTATGTGTCTTTAAAAATTAAATTTCATGGATCCAGAAGATCCAGACAGTGATCCGGATCACTACCAAAATTTAATCACATCTTCCTTTTACCAATTTGGACATATTCTGAAAATTTTATCAAAATCCGTCTGTCAGTTTTTGAGTTATCTTGTTTACAAACAAACAGAGGGCCCAAAATGACCCTCGGTCAGGTACTTTGGTGGTCAGTGGATGACCTTCAATGAAGATCTGTAACCGGTCAGCCTGGATGGTGGTACTCTGTCATGTACTCAACCTCAAAAGCCATTTTCAATAGTTTCCACGCAATGTAGTCAGCATTAAGTGTGAAAATATCTCCAAATATGCCAAAAATGACCCCTGGTCAGGTACTTTGGCGGTCAGTAGATGACCTTAAATGAAGATCTGTAACCAGTAAACCTGGATGGTAGAAGTCCATCATGTACTCAACCTCCAAAGCCATTTTCAATAGTTTCCATGCAATATAGTCAGCGTTAAGTGTGAAAATATCTCCAAAAAGGCCAAAAATGACTCTCGGTCAAGTACTTTGGCGGTCAGTGGATGACCTTCAATGAAGAGCATCAAGGTCAAATTTCTGCATGCTTATAGAGGACATATATATGTATTATATATACCAGCCATAGAATGATCTAACTTTCTGTCTTGGAGAACTGGGCCAAAATGTGAAAAAATGGCCAAAAACTGACCTTTAAGTGGCCACCAGTGACCTTGAGATTGAAGGTCAAGGTCACAAAACAATAGCGTTCGTGGCATTGCCCATATATACCCACATACCAAATTTGAAAGTTCTAACTAAAATATTTTTTAAGTTATCGCGTCCAAAAGGAAATCTCTGCGGCGGCGGCGGCATGACCGTACTGAATCCTAAGTATCCCTGACTTTCGTCCGGGGATACAACTATGGTGAAAAAGCATGCATTGGTTCAGGCTGTGGAACACCCCCAAACGCTAAAACTCTATAATATTCAAAGCGTTGCCATGGAAACAGTTGTTGCTAGATACCCAAAAAAAAAACTAATCAACTCCAGATCCTCTTGAGGTAGCTTTAAGACCCAAAAAATCTTTTAAAGTGTTGCCATGACAACAGTTGTTACAGATCCCCCCCCCCCCCCCCCCCGCCGAAAGAAAAAATTATCAGCTCTAGATCCTCTTGGGGTTAACATACCCTGAAAAATTGGTGAAAATCCATGCAGGAGTTTGGGCTGTGGTACACCCACAAAGTTTAAGACCAAAAAATCTTAAAAGTGTTGCCAAAAACCTAATCAGCTCTAGATCCTCTTTGGGGAAACATACCCTGAATATTTGGTGAAAATCTGTGCATGGGTTTAGGATGTGGAACACCCACAAACTTTATGCCCGCCACCGAAGCCACCGCTGCCCAGACGGCACAGGTGACTATAACCCCAGCCTTTATGGGCTGGGGTTAAAAACAATATTGCAAATTTAATAAGTAAATTAAATTTTTATAAGTTAATACCCTATCCAATGGACAATTGCTTTACCGGTCGGCGCGACCGGTCCCGCCAAACGCCAGAAAAAGACGTCCTGTATATAATACCAGCAGGACCGGTCAGTAGTGTGCATTCGCTAGGTGGCGCATCATACTTGCTTCCTGTCTAGACAGAGTGACGTCAGTTCATCTTTTTCGTTGTCTAAACAGATTTAGACCCCTAGTAAGCTGATAGCGGGGTCGGTTGGGAGGGCCTTGCCTGTCCATTGGATAGGGTATTAACTTATAAAAATTTAATTTACTTATTAAATTTGCAATTTTATTGCGTTAATACATCCTATCCAATGGACAATTGCTGAATAACTACCGCTTGGTCGGTGGGTAAGTTACTAGGGACTTAGAATGAACTCATAAATGGTAACAAGATTTTTACCCTACGGTCTAGGCTGACTTAGTCAGGAGACCTATAGGTCCATGGTGGTTACCAGAGCCCGGTTGCCGGGGCTATACCAGCATTGCCCCCCCCTTCTTACAGACCTGCTCTGAGGTAGGGGAAGAGAGGGATGAGTTCAGTCCCAGAAGGCAAATAAACCTCCCGAAGGAAGCATGTCAATTAGATTCATGAGCTATTTACACTATGTACATGTATACAAATCTCAATATAAGGGCTATTTGTGGATCTGCTGAGCAGCCACTACTAGGCCCAAGTAAAGAGGCTCTAAATCAGCCCCAGCCACATCCTTCAGAACTGTGTGAAGGTGATATATGACTTACAGTGGAAGGCTGAGGACTGTTCTAAGGAGACTCCTGACTGGAATGCCTTAGAAGCAGTAAAAGCCCTAACATCATGGGCTTTGACCTGATGCAAGACGAGGGCTTACTGGTCAGAGAGCTCATAGCATAGGATCACAGTAGCTTGATCCATGAGATGGTGGCAGGAGAGATGTCCTTATCGACAACTTCCTTGGAAGGAGACAAAGACCAGCTCCTTGTTACGCCTAAGATCTGAGGTCCTACCCAGATGGTAACACAGGGCTCTGACTGGACACCAGCGCCTGTGACCTATCCAGAGTGGGGACCAGGGTTGCATTAACCACAGGGGCCACACTGTCTGGACTCTCTTTGGCTATCTGATTCTTGGAAGGAAGGCTGGCTGAGGGGTAGAAAGACACCATGGACCAATCTGGTGTCTGAGGTTGTTATGCAGCCAAGCATGGATCTCACCCTCCGCTTGCCTGAACCTAAGGCCAACAGGAAGACAGTCTTGATAGTGAAGTGCTTCAGGGAGGCCTCCTTAAGGGGTTCAAAAAGGAACCTTGTCAGCTGGTGTAGAACCAGGGAAAGGTTCCAAGAGGGGATGCCCCTCTTCCCTTGGATCTGTCTCTGTGGAAACTATCCAGGAGATCAGTGAGATTTTCATCATTGCTGACATTAATGGGCAAATTCCCAAATTGTTAACAATGGCTGGTCTATAGTCATCAATGGTGCCCGGCTGTAACTTCCTGTCTTGAAAAGGTACAAAGGGAAGTCAGCTATAGCTTTTAAAGGTGGTGCCCAGAAGTCCATCTGATTACTGAGGTACCACGTGTAAAACATATGGTGCACTTGCCTCATAGACTGATCTGTTGATCCTCTGGAGGAGCCACAATTTGAGCTGCCACTGCCTCAGGGAAGCCCTGCTTCCTTGGTAGCTGGGGCTCTAGGGGTCAGGCATGTAGATTCAGATTTACCAGGTTCCTGTGAAGGGTCTGGTTGAGTAACTGAGTCAAAAGTCAGGCAGAAAGTGCACACAGTGGGATCTGACTGCACATGGTTACCAGGTCCCAGAACCAAGGCATGTTGGACCACCCTGGTGCAATCAGTATGAGTTGTTGCACGGGTGGTCCTGCAACTTTCCCACCACTTTGCCCAAGATAGCTGCTGGTGGGAAGGTATATGGGTCCAGGTCCTCCCAAGGTAGACTGAAGG
This sequence comes from Sabellastarte sp. h YS-2021, assembly GCA_964017235.1. Classification (NCBI taxonomy): domain Eukaryota; kingdom Metazoa; phylum Annelida; class Polychaeta; order Sabellida; family Sabellidae; genus Sabellastarte; species Sabellastarte sp. h YS-2021. Next base: position 110,622,482 of record OZ024927.1, read on the forward strand.
CATCTACTGCCCAGGCTTGGGGATCTGGAACTGGTGAGACAGAGATGTAGTTGTCGAACCTGGTGGCAAACAGGTCCACTTGAGGATGCTGCCACCGGGAGCATATTGCTTGAATACCTCTGGATGGAGGGACCATTTTGTTGATTGGTCTGTCCTAGCCTGGATAGCTTGTCTGCTATCACATTCGGCCGGCTGTGAATGTGTCGGGTTCTGAGTCACCTGTGTCTGGTACACCAGGTCAGAATTCTCCACAAGAGGGCCCAAAGGGGGTCCGATTCCATCCCCCCTTTATACAGAAAACCACCATGGGGTTGTCTGTAGCTACAAAAGCAATATTGTTCAAGCAGAAGTTTTGGAACTCTTTAGGGCCAAAAGGCCACCTTAAATTCCAGATATTAAAGTGTAACTTGCTTCGGAAGGGGCCAGGTTCCCCTTGCAGTGTGTTCCCTTAAGTGAGCACCCCACCCTTCTAAATGCATCTATAAGGATTTGCAGAGCATATAAGGTAGGTGTAATGGTTGACCTTGAAGCACATGGTCTTCCTGCAGCCACGATTTTAGCTGAGGGTGGAGTGAACTGGGATCACCTTTTGGTGATTCAGGTACTCTCCAGCTATTTATCAAGTGCCACTGTATCGGCCTGATGAGGAAGGCCACCTATGTGGACGGGCTTTGCTATAGCTGTCAGTAATGCTATCAGGGGCATGAGCCGCTGGATCGGGCATGTCGATCCGGAGAGAAGTTCCTGGGTTGCAGATAACGTCTGCAAATGCTCTAGGGTGGGTCTCACCTTGCCCTCTTTCAGGCTGAACTGGTAGGCTCTCAAGACAAAGACTTGCTCGAGGTCCAGTTCTAATTTTTCATGATACCATTCAAACTTACTCCTGACACAGAGCTACTAGAGATTGTGTATGTTGGAGACTGGTTTGGTGGGGGCTGGCATTTCCTTGTTGGTTGAAAGGGGTGAGGGAGTATGCAACCTTGAGGTTAGCCACTCCTCTGGCTGAAGAGAGGTTCATGTGGTTCCTGAAATTCCAGCTGAATCATTTAGGATACTGAACCAAAATCCTGCCTGGAGAACTGGTCAAACTGGTCGTTTCTGGCAGGGGAGGGTGTATCCCTCCTGGGAGGTTCATATAAACCTGAGGCTGGCCCCTAGGGTGGCCCAAGTTTGAACCGGCAGGTTGGTGCAAAAAATACCAGTGTCAACACTGGCGACAGGTTCACTGATCCACACAGTAGGAAACCATCCAAAGGGGATCTGCGACATAAGGTCATTTCCACAGTGGGGTTCTGTTCTAATAGCCATTTACGAACACTGTGACCCCTGGTCCAATTAACAGATAAATTTCCCATTGCTTCAGTTGTGACAAACCAGAAAAGGGTTGTAATCATGAGGGAAAGCTTGAGTTTGCAAACTCATGCCCCTGGTGTCAGCTGACACTGGTCACGAGCTGGGTAAAAAGGCAAGCTGGGTTGGCCAGTTTCGGAGGCTGGATCAATGGCATCTCTAGAATAACTGGTACAGCAGACTTCTTGTTGGCAGTATTCTAACCAATGTGGTTGAGTTCCGCATCTCACTGGCAAGAGTAACTGGCTGACTGATCAGGCAGGTTGAGACAGTCATCTCACCAGGACGAGTGACTGGTCTAAGAATTTCTCTGTAACCAGATTACTCAGACAGCAACTGGTTGGTCTAAGATGGCCATTTAGACCCTTAAAAGACTTTGCTGGTCTGTTAGCCAGTCCTGTGGACCTGCCCAGTACCAGGGCCTAACCGGTTATAGGTTAAGCAATGCTCTGTAACCGGTTCCTGGTGGATCCATAGTTCTGCAAAAAAAAACTCATTTGAGCTGGCAGAACTGGGCGACTACGTCTCAGCAGGGGTAGGCTTATCTAACAGAACTGCCTTCTTCCTGTCCGTAATGTTGGAATCAGAAGGTTTTCTCTGTAACCAACACTTCTCAGTAACCGGCAAGCCACTTAGCTGGTAATGAACCGGTAAACTGGTGCTTCTCTGTAACCAAGCATTCAGACAGCCACAGCTCTATCATTATTTGATCACTTGGTGGATCTGGCAATCCGGTAAACTGGTGTTCCAGTTTCAATCAGGTTTCTTCACCGGAATTTCTGTCTATAAGCCAGACCAGTAGACTCTGTAACTGGCTTGGTATGAAGCTACTGGTCCCTGGAGGTTGTGTAAGCCAGAACCCGTCGGTAGGTTCTGTAACCGGTTGGTCAATTTACTGAAGAACTTCCTGTCTATTTGACTGTCACCGGCAAATCTCTAACTGGTGACCCTGTTGTCCTCACTGGACTTGTTGCCTTAAGTTGCCTTCTGCCCATGGGAACAACTGATTTCTGTAACCGGTAAACTCTGTAATCAGTGAGCCTGCTGTCAGCACTGGGATGGTGGGAGCAGCAGATCTCTCTAACCGGTAAATTCTCTCTGTAACCGGTAAACTCTGTAACCAGTGAGCCTGCTGTCAGCACTGGAATTGTGAGAGCAGCAGATCTCTCTGTAACTGGGTAGCCTGCTGTCAGCACTGGGATGGTGGGAGCAGCAGATCTGTGTAATCAGAAAATTTTCTCTGTAACCGGTAAACTCTGTAACCGGTGAGCCTGCTGTCAGCACTGGGATGGTGGGAGCAGCAGACCTGTCTGTAACCGGTAAACTCTCTCTGTAACCGGGAAAATCTGTAACTGGTTAGCCTGCTGTCAGCACTGGGATGGTGGGAGCAGAACTCTGTGTAACCAGAAAATTCTCTCTGTAATTTCTGCCTGTAAACCGGTCTGGTTGGCTCTGTAACCGGCTAAGGGGAAGCACACTGGTCAATGAGGGCTGTGTAGCCGGCACCCAGTGGGTAGGCTCTGTAACCGGTATTGTAGGCAGCATAAAATCAGTGGCCTGGACAGCTAGCTGGAGCAACTTTTATAACCAGTTCCCGGTAGGCCCATCCTCTGTAACCGGTTGGTAGATCTTCTTACTCTCAACCTGCCCCAGTACCCGTACCAAGGTAGGGTCAAAGGGGGGGAGAGGGCTAGCTGGAGACCCCACCGGTAGTCTGAGCAGAGCTGGTACCGGTAAAATTCAGCACAAGGGGTCTAGACCTGGTCATCTTCTTGCTAGCTGAACTGGTCACACTTGGGGATCTGTGGAGCCACAATTTCTTCTGCTAGCCTTGCCGGTCATGTATGGAGATCTGTGAAGTCACATGACCGGCACTTCAAAAACACGCAGATTGCAGTGACCAAATGTCATCTAATATCTTCACACCAACAGGCGAGTTGCTGGATTTCTTCTTGTCAGTTAAAAATGGGTGTTGATTAATAAATGGTCGTCTTCTTCTGATGAAAACTTCTGTTGAAAAAAATACGAGTCCTCCATTGATAAAGGCGTATCACGTGACCTCCATAGTTGAATGCGTATCACGTGACCAGGTCTGTGTCACGTGACCAGCATAAGCTGGAAGTGATGACGTCAGACGATGCATTCTTCTTTCCTTCTAACTTCTTCTCGTGGACATACACGCAGTGTTACTCGACAATGTAGAAATTAATGGAGGGCGAATCGTGGTAAATATACATTTCTGAACAGAAGAAGGAATGCTGCAAGCACAACACACGACCTCTCACCCACGGCTTCGTCTCGACGACAAGCACAAAGAAAATCTTCAAAACTGGCCATAAAATGCTGGATACTGCCTCGTTTAAGTCCTGGAGAGGCCATGATATGTAAGTGACACAAAATATATATTTTCAGATGAAAATAAGCTTTAAATTCGTAGAATAAACCGCGTTTTCTTCTAACTTGGAGATAACTTCAAAACGCGTCTGCACACTACACGCGCCAAACGAAAAAGATGAACTGACGTCACTCTGTCTAGACAGGAAGCAAGTATGATGCGCCACCTAGCGAATGCACACTACTGACCGGTCCTGCTGGTATTATATACAGGACGTCTTTTTCTGGCGTTTGGCGGGACCGGTCGCGCCGACCGGTAAAGCAATTGTCCATTGGATAGGATGTATTAACGCAATAAAAATATACTTTATCATCAAATTGTGCAATAGGAAATGTCAGAGTGAAGTTCTAGCATACTGGCCTGTTTATTAATGCCTCCCGTATGATTCAAAAGGTTAAAGTGTGAATAATTCTACCAAATTGTACCAAAATATGATGCAAATAAAAGTTCTGGGGCCATGTCTTCATGAATATTTTCTGTGCAACAGCCACGCATGACTTTGGATCGAAGGTAGGCTTTCGTGTCACTTTTAACAGCCAGGTTGAGGACTTAGAAATCCCAAAGAGAAACAAGTCATTCAGAATATATCATCGAATATTAAGCATCTCCCCAAATTGTTTATTCATAGCATACAATTAGTTCAAAAATAAGGAAATAAAAAATAGCATCACAGATGCTCATACACCACAGTCTGGGGAAACAGCTTTGGAAATCATTAATTGTAGAAAAGGCGATAAAGTACAAAGATCATGAGACTTTCAGAACAGACTATCTAGGTTATGTAGAGCTGCAGAGGAAACACTTTAAGAGAGAGAAAATGTGAGGATAAAGTTTTAAAATAAGACAATTCAATAGCAAGATGACAATATTAATCGGTAAACTACAAGTCATGAAGCTAAGAAATTCATTATATATAGCTGTCAATGGATAGAGCACAATTAGGTGAAAGTACAAAAAACAATCAGTTGCAGCAGTTCACATATCTCTGTGACAGGAGAAATATATGTCCCAAATATGGCAGTAGAAAACTTTCTGCCAGAGCCAAGTTTAAATCATAGTTATACCATGACATTGCACACTTACAGCCCCAACCAATGTCCCTATCATGTATTAACATCCTGTTCCTTATGGTTTCCAAGATATACCGCAGACAAGAGTTTAAAGATCAAGGTTAATAAGGCAAGGTCAAATCAGGGTGACACCATGATAATGCACACCTACAACCCAAACCAAAGTCTGTACCAACTTCCTACACCTTACAGCTTCTGAGATAAAGCACAGAAAAGATTTTAAGGATTAAGGTCACTAAGGAAAGGTTAAATTAAGGTCACAGCATGATGTTGCAATCCTATTAGCCTCAACTAATGGCCCTACCAAGTACCAACTTTCTACACCTTACAGTTTCAGAGATTCAGCCTGTACAAAAATTCTTCCTGTTGCTCACCTGCCCAGCCAAACACCATGTGTGAAAACAATACAACAACCTTTAAATGCTCTGTGGTAAAAAAGGCATTAACTAAGCAAAGTATAATGAAAGTATTATTTTGCCATAAGAGGAACCTGGCACAACTTAAGCTGTTATCCCAAATTTTTAATTTAACAATAATGAACCACATGTTTGCTACAATGTCATAATGTCATTTTATATCATTACTTTTCACCAGGCCTGGTATGGGTTTCTCATGATCAAGTACTTGTACTTGAGAGCTGAAAATTAAAAGTACTTGTGCTTGGCAAAAATATCCAAATACTTTTCAATTAATTTTCAATTACATTCCAAGTACATTTGTAGTTTTATTTAAACTTCAGAAAAGTGTAGATAGATTGAAATATGTGTCAATTTGTCTAAAATTTGTCTGCATTTAATCCACCCTCTCTTATTTTGAAACAAAGACCCACTAATTCGCAGCTCTGGCTTAATCAGAGTTAGACTTTTTGGGAATTGCAAAACCAGGATTTCTATGCAGACTCAAAAACTTTAATCAACTCAAAATGAAGGACACTTTCAGTTGATCAGAGCTCATTGAATGTTGCTTTAAATTGTATGTCTCCATAAAATAGCCATTTTAAATATAAAGTTTTGATGATCTTGTGGTCATATTTTTGGGTTTTACATTTATATAAAGTACTTGTACTTGCAATCTATCAAAGTACCTTTATATGAGTCTTGATACCAGTACTTGTACTTGGTTTAATATACTTGACCCCAGGCCTACCTTCCACTAAAAGACATATGTTAAGTTTATTTTGATGTTATACATTTTGATGTCAGAAATTTCTTATTTCATAATATTCAAAAGATGTGTTAACAACGACATCATATTTTATTATCGAGAGAGTGAAAAAAAATACGGAGCTTTTTCTCAAATTCATTGGTAAAATCACAGAGCATACATCTTTCTTAAACTTTCAGACACAATGGTGTTCTAGTGGCACAGTATATTTCTACCAATTATAAGAAAAAAATGCAACACAAAAGATACAAAAATGACATGATCATGGATGAATGTTACAGTATATTCATATAAATACTTTATCTAAAATCTACAGCAACAATATTGTCTAAAGTTTATTTTCTTTAATTCTTAGTGTCTTCAATATTCTTCAATTCTTTGTCCACTTCAGATAGCAAGTTATCTCGCGGAACTTCTCTCTGAAACAAAAGTATTCATTAAAAATAGCAAACACATCTGTAATTAAGCAATTAATGTTGCATTAACTTATCTTATTGTGAAGAGTATACTAAAATAAATGGGAGCTACTGGAGTGAAATGACGTGCATCTCAAGAAATCTTCTTCTTTTTTTTTTTTTTTCAAATTTTAACTATTTTTATCAGACTTGACTGATTCAAAACAGTCTTTTTGTGAATACCGTGTGGATTCATGGACTGATCCAACTTTATATTTACTTTGCAGCTTGCTATAAAAGGTGAAGGTCATTGTGGGGTTGTTGAGAATTAATCAAACACTGTAAGAAAAGGGCTGTTTGGAGACTGTCCTGTGCATACAATATAGAGAACTTATACTGAAAGCGGTAAAGTGAGCATAAAATGTAAATAGATGTGTAAAGACCATTTACACCATCAGTTAGACATTTTATTTTGTGGTATTTTTCTCTCATCAGTACTTTTGGACATATTCACTAGCACAGTCGTTCACCTACCTCTTCTCTTGTCAATATGTTCCTGATTTTTACAACATTATTTTCTATTTCAGACCCTCCTATGACGATAGCTAATGGAATTCCACTACCTTCACAGTACTGTAGTTGATCTAGCATTTTGGGGTTCTTCTTGTAGGACTGCTCAGTCTGTGACAAAAGACAAACCATATTGTAAGACAGAGAACACACCAGTAAGACATTACTTTCATGAATGTATAAAAGCATGATAATGAATTGGTTTTATAGCTCAGTTTTCTGAAACAGGTTTTCAAAGAGAAAAACAATTTAGTCAAACGTTCTTTCAACATTTACTATACACCTTGTTGTAAAATGTACAGGTGCATAAATGAGACATAATAACATGTGGCTACCATGTCTCAGAAAAGTTTTGCTATATTAAGTTGTTGGGATATTAAATCACAGTGTTTCCTGATATTTAAGTACAATAGAAGGAACACCTATTCTTTGATATACCAATTTAAACACCATGCAAGTGTAAAACTGGGATTTTATATTCCTTTTGAAAAAGAACTTTAAAAATAAAATGGTCACCTTGACACCAGCATCCCAAAGCAACTGACATAGCCTCATCCTGTGTTCCAACATGTTTTTCTGGGCCGATATCACATAGACCTGCGTCTCTGTGGTGCGTACATTTGTCTTTTCAGCAGCAAGCTGTGCTTCCAATATGGAGAACACTCGCTCCACTCCAATACTCACACCCACACAGGGAACCTTGCGGTTTTTGGAGTCAAACATCCCCACTAGGTTGTCATAGCGACCACCTCCAGCAACACTGCCGACACCAACTGGTTCCCCACTAGCAGAAACAGTAGTCATTTGTCCTGTTATGAAATACAACTTTTGTTATATTAGTGAACACTAAGTTTACCTGTATCAAATTCAACAGAAAAATTCTGATATAAAGTTGAATTACATCTTTTAAGATCCAGTGCCACATATACTTTATATTTATTTATTTATTTGGGGTTTTACGTCGCTTTCAACACTGTACAGGTCATATCACGACGGGTAGTTGGAAGGGCAGAGGAAACCAGTACATACAGTTCGTTAGGGATCTGTACTGTAAACTGCCGACCAACGGCAAGCAACTACCAGTTTTCCCACTTGAGGCCATGACAGGGATCGAACCCCAGCCTCAGAGGTGGGAGGCGAGAGTGTTACCACTCTGCCACCGTGGCCCCCCCATATACTTTTATAGAACAGACATTGAATGTACTAAAACCTACACTCGTATTTAAAAACACATATTGAATTCAAACTGTAAATCATGTTAATGGAAAATTGAAACTTTACCATTTTAAATATACACAATTAAATGTTATTGTAACTTTATCTAAACAGAAACAGAAGTTAATATACCTTGTTTTAAAGGTAAAGAAAGTCTGATTTATTATGTCATTCCTATTTTGCAAAATACTATATAGTTTAATTTGCTGTAAATAGTACTCACCAACAAGGACTGCTTCATAGATAACACCTGTGTAGTAATCCAATCCTCTGGCCAAGCTCAAATCAAAGGAAACCTGGACATAAAGTATAGAAGAATAGCTCTATAACAGACACTTAGGCTGCAGAATTTATACACAGATACCTCACAATTACAACACCTACCAAACCATACTATGGTGATCAAAACAGACATAAAACCTAGATTTCTTCCACCTGAAGATGAATCAAATATCAAATTTGGGCAGTATAACTCTCTACATTAAAAGTTTTACAAAAGAACAGACAGGCAGTAACACAAAACCTAATATACAAGATAAATTTAGCTATATTTTTTTTTCCTTTAAAAACAATCAAACCATTTGATTTTACTTGAAATAAAATGCATTTCAGACTTATAAAAGCTTGCAATTAAATAAAGATCTGCTGAAGCCTCCATGGTTTAAGTGCTCAATTCTCATCCCTGAGGTTATGAGTTCAAATACAGATCATAATAACATGTGAGATGCAGGAAGACCAGTCCACGTATTATCTTCCATTGTTAAAGGAACCTGAAACCACAACTTTGACTTTTTCTGCAAAATAGACCACCTTATCTTTGATTCCATACAGATCACAGTAGTGCAGCAGAGTTTTCATTTCATTCAGACCATCGACTGCGTCTTTGTTCTTTGACAAACGCTCATCAGACAACAGCTGTTCTATCAGCTCTGTGCTCCCTGTCAACAGAATTGGTTAGAGTAAGAAATCTAAAATTCGCCACATGTGAAAATACCAATAAAATAAATGAATTGTGGTGAGATTTGTTGACTGTATAGTAAATTAAGGCTTTTTGAACTGAAAAATACCAATTTTTTAGACAAAAACATCATTTTCTTCATAAAATTAACTAAGGCTCTAGAGGTGGCGAATTTCAGATTCCTGGCGAATTTTAAATTTCTTACTCTATAGATTTCATTTACATGGACAAAGTCAAAGTTTTACAGCCAAGGTCATATTGGGACAGGCCCTCAGCATTGCCACTTGTGGGAGTCAAAGCCTTCATTTACTTGGGTTACATGACACTTTCAATATACAGTGAAAAGGCGTTCACACTATATGGGTAATTAATGCAGTGAAGCAAATCAGAGCATGTGTGTTTGTCAAGATTCTGCATTGTAAAACCACCTGCCACCTGTACAAATGTGATCCCACAACCTTGAAGGTTTGAAAGGAAAAGGTTATAACTACATCACATTTCAGAGATACCGTATTTTTTCAAAATATGGCCCGGGCGTTAATTATTTTCAAATGGCATCAGACCAGGCGTTAAATTGAACCAGGCGTTCTTTTGGAATACAAAAAACAGTGTTATGAATTGTAAACAGTGTGCTTGGTACCAGGCGTTAATTTGAACCAGGCGTTTATTTGAACCTGGGCGTTATTTTGGAAATTTACGGTACATACAATACATACAGCATGATGTGTGAAGCTTGTGACACAAGGCCGCTTCCCTTCCTTTACTTTGAATTAAGATAGACATTTGGTCAATTATCAAATGTTATGCAAGTTTTGTCAAAACCTGGTCTTTGGTTGCTTAATTTTAACATGTATGGATTATTTTAAGCTATGTCGACAAACATGAAAGTTAGACACTTAGTAAATGCTTAAGATTTCCCACACAAATGTACACACAAAAGGAATTTTCAAGCATTTGTCCTTTTAATCCCCCCTTAGTGCAATATGTGCGCAAATTTTTATTATTCTGTCATACTTACAAAGGGTGAATTCGACGAAAGGCAAATTTCACTTATTGCAAATTCTGCACTTCTGTTACTAAACAGCTTCACAGTGTGTATTACCTGAAAATTTGACGTACTGCCCAATCAGATCAGCAGCATCAGAATCTAGACCTTTCTCATTCACCATTTCACAACGTACTTCTTCCCAAGGAGTCTGCAATCAAGTAAAAATATTGAATTGTTAAATAAAATGAACTGTAACGACTTTGTCTTTTATTTTCATTCAACAGAATACAAATCTTTATAATAAATCACATAATGCAGATATGAAGTCGGTTGCAAATGAGAAAAAAAATTCTGAAGGCTACCTTTCAGTAACTCTTGTATAAAAAAACTTAGATGTAGTTTATATTGAAGTCACCAATAATACAGAAGTTTGAATAAATTTTCATTGAAGATAAACTATTTTAATAAAGAACAAAGCTATTCAACAAATAAACAAAGTGGTATTAATATATTTTTGTTGTGTTACTTCAGAAACAGGTTGTGAAACATAAAACTCACTTTATCTAGCTTGTCTACTGCTGAGCAAATGCTTCTAAACTTATCTTCAGGCACGCCACAACACGCAAACATCCCATCCAACACTCTGCGGTGATTCACCTGATAAAATAAGCATCATGTCAGCGTACTGCACAGTACACAAATCTGACTAGCAGCTGTCTGAATAAATAGTTTATTTCATGCTTATCACATGTATATTATCAATAAAAAAAGTTTAATAGGCATATGCAACATAACTGCTATTGATTGAAAGTTTTAAACCAATTTTGCAAATTTAATAAGTAAATTAATTTTTTTATAAGTAAATGCCTAACATAATAGACAATTACCTATGCTGTTGGCACCAGCCAGCCCCATCAAACACCAGAAAACAAAGTTTTTTTATCTCCACTGGCTGGACCGTGTAGGTTGCCACCATTCTCTAGGTGGCTTGCAGTACTTCCTTCCTGGCTAGACTGCTAGAGAACGTGATGTCATAGCATCTTTTTCGTTCTTCTAACCTTTTATGACCCCTAGTATGATGACTGCAGGGTCGGTTTGGAGGGCCTCTCCTGTCCATTAGGCAAGGTATTAACTTATAATTAAAATTCAATTTACTTTTTAAATTTGAAATTTTATTGCGTTAATACATCTAACCTAATGGACAATTAGCTAGAATAACTACCGCTTGGAAGAGGGTAGCTTACCAGGGACTATTAGCTAGTGTTGGTTCTGCTGGGCTGCCACCATCAGGCCCAGGTGAAAGACCTTTGAATCAGCCCAGGCCACTTCCTTGAAGTAAAACTGTGTGAAGGTGTTGTGAGATTTCCAGTGACAGGCTGATAACTAGATTGGGCCAACTCGGCGCCAACATATCCCCAGACAGGTCATCACTCACGCCACAGGTTTTGATCGGGAATTTTTTATTTAATCCATTTGTTGTATGCCATAAATATTGGGAAAAGTTATATGAACTTCAGCACATCAATCTACTAAGTTTATATCTTCCCAAGGAAGACGGTGTATCCCCAGACGTCGAATACATAACTCAACAGATCATATTTTCAATCTTCCTGCAATGATAACTCTGAACCTATTTTCAAAGTATTTAAATGATTGATGATTAAATGTCCATTCTAAATTAATAATCTCAAAAGAGCATATCTGTTTCTATATTTGTTGACAAATAAAATATTATTTTTAACTCAACTCATCATACTTTTCAATCTTCCTGCAAAGGGTAACTCTGAACCTATTTTCAAAGTATTTAAATGATTGATGATTGAATGTCCATTCTAAATTCATAATTCCAAAAGCGTATCTCTGTTTCTATATTTGTTCACAAATAAAATATTACTTAAAAATCATATATTATTTATATTATTATTTTATTATATTATTTTTAGAATTTGCATTGTTTTTCAGTTATTCATTTCCTCAATTCCTATATATGTGGTCCATATATATGCAACCTAAATATGTGACACAATCTCAGTTCTGACTCCCTTTGTCTTAGATAATTAGATAATGAAGCAAACACCACCTCCCACCCCCACCCCACCTCTCTCCCCTTCTCCACACCTCTCTCACTATTACAGAAGATCTGTATACCTTTGTTTATTTAGTGTCACTCAATAGCTGGAGGTCCCAGAGGTGGGTGGGGGATGGGGGGTGGGACTACAAAGAGATGGAGTGCTGTAGCACAAATGGTAAACAAACACTTATAATATAAAAGGGGTAATCAAATACAAAAAGCTCAGTTAATCTTATCACTAAAATAAAATCAAATATATAAATAACGAATGTCTATTAAAGGCCTAAATTTTGGAGTACATATAAGAAAAACATATTTTTTTTTTTTTTTATTCACAACAAAAACGACAAAGTGTTACACACAGTTACAATGTACAAAGTTATGCTTAAAGACTACATTTAAATTTCTATGATCTTGTTTTATACAATTACAAAATATCCCCAACTTTGTAACTACACACACATATATATATATACATATATATTCACTAGATCAACACAAATTAAATCAATACATTAAACAACTATTTATATAATATGCGTGTCAACTAAAGTTTGTACCAAACCATTCCACTGTTCCCATTTTCTGTCAAAATTATTTTGATTCAAATTTATTCAGAACAAAGTCTTTTGCTCTATAAAAACTCTCGAAAATTCCTTTTGAAGAAAATAGATATCTAAATTCATTTCTTTGCAAGAACACCAATATATATATTTCTTTGTTATTAAAATAACAAAATTTAATGGCCAAAAATTTTGATCGGTTTTATAATAGCCCAATATTTTTTCATCATTTGTTAATTCTATTTGAAATCCTATTTTCCTTGCAATCCATTGAGATACATTATGCCAAAGTTCTTGTACAACCCCACATTCACAAAACAAATGTAAAATTGTTTCAGGAAATGTGTGGCAAAAGGCGCAAGTGTTGTGATCAGACAATTTTATCTTATGAAGGTAATCTCTGGTTGGTAAAATGTTAAACAATATTTTATACTGAAACCAAGCAACTGAATTATCTAATATTGATTTAAAACAAACTCTGAATATAATTTTCCAAAGTTCATCATTTACAAAGGTGAAATTCTGCCATTTACTTTTGTAAACGGGCAAATGATTTATTTTGCTTTCATTCATAAACATTTTGTAGAATTTTTGACATCCTTGTTTGGAAGAAATCAATGTTTTCAGCTGTAGTGAATAAGTGGGTTGTATAAAATTAAAATAATCTTGTTGTTTATATCTTTGTACAAAACGATTTAGTAGAATTTTTAATCTATAATACAAAAATGTATTGACTCTTAGATCATATGTGTTTTCTATTTCTGTCAAATTCATTATTTCTCCACTTGGTTTCAATAAATCACCAACATAGAAAATCCCTTTCTTTACCCAAGTACGGTAGTAAAGAGGTTCTGAAGAAATTTGTGCATTGTACCACAAACATGACTGAAGTATATCACTGTTTGAATTTATTAGATGGTTCTTGCAAAGAATTTTCCAATAACTAAAAACATTTTGCCAGAAGTCATTCAATTTATGGTCCACTACGCTGATATATTCACCACCATATTTGTAAAGATTACTTAGATTTAATTTTCCAATAATCTCTGAAATTAATATGGTCCATTGTGTTTTGGATTGGAAAAGTAAACGTTTGATCCATTTGACTTTGAGGGCTTTTTCAAAAGAAAAGATGTTCAACATTTTCAGGCCACCATCAAAATAGTCTTGGCACACTGTTTTTCTTTTGATCTTATCTGGCTTATTATCCCAGAGAAACGAAAATAAAATGTTATTAATATTTGTCAAAATTTTTTCTGGTGCTGGGAGAGATGTTAAAATATGAATAATCTTTGACAGTATATTTGTTTTTATTAAGCTTATTTTTCCAATTGGTGTAAGCTTCCTAGTTTTCCAAGTTTTAATTTCTTTGAGCATTTTGGTAATTGTCGTTGAGTAATTCAGTTCAAGCATTTTGGATAAATCTACAGAGAAATTTAACCCTAGCAGCGTAAATTCTGTGTCACCCCAGTCTAATTTAACTGATACTGCTAATTTATCTTTAGAAAATTTTTTCCGGCCAATCCATATTATCTTTGTTTTCTCTTTGTTCATTTTTAGTCCTGAATAGTTACCATATGTTTCCAGTGTGTTAAGTGCAGCCTGTAGAGAAGATTTTGTTCCATCCAGAAAAAGTGTGGTATCATCTGCAAACTGTGTCAGTTTAAATTCTGTATTTTTTATTTTTATACCTACAATATTTTCATTTTGCTTTATTAATAAACATAATATTTCCGCAGCTAATAAAAATAAATAGGGAGAAATAGGGTCTCCCTGTCTACAACCTCTTTCAATATTTATTTTTTCAGACAAAGTTCCACATTGTAAGACATATGCATATATATCATGGTTAAATAATTTAACCCAGTTTATGAAATTGCTATTAAATCCAAAAAATTCCAATACATTGTATACAAATTTCCAAGAAATAGAATCGAAAGCTTTTTCGAAATCTATGAGCATTAACATGCCTTGCAGTTTTTCAGTCTCAGTAGTATGCATTAAATCATACACTAATCTGGTGTTATCACTAATTTGCATATTGATATATTCTCAGATGATATTTCACTTAGATGAGAGACATAGTTTGAAAGCTACAGTGCTTGAAGATGGCAAAAAGTCCATAAATTGGGTCTCTGTGGGCAATTTTGAGATCTTAAGTCGGCCTAACAGGTAAACCTACAGCCTTCAAATTTTTCACAGACAAGGATTACATATAAGAGTTACATCTAGTGCAGTTTGAGACTCATCAGAATTACCACTTCCAAATTATAGGGCAAAATAAGTTAAAAATATAGGAAAATTCCTAAGTGGGGTCTTTATGGGCCTCAAAGACAATTTTCTCCTCAACTTAAAGTCTTGATTTTCGGCACATGTACTAAGAATATATTAATGTGTTCTCAGGTAAAATTTGAGGCAGATAAGCCTCATAGTTTGTGACCTAGAGGGCTCTAAGTGGCCAAAAGTGCAATTTCTGACCTTAAGGTGGTCATAAGTTCTTTATTATTGGGAGTTTAAGGTCACCTTAAAATAGGGATCTTCCTTTGGGCATCCTTAACATGTGTACCAAGTTTGAAAAAAAAATATTAATCCGTTTTTGAGTTATCGCGTACAACAGGAAATTTCTACGGCGGCGGCGGTGCGACAGACCTGAATCCAATATATCCCCGACTTTCGTCTGGGGATATAATAACTGTCGACACTCCTGACTGGAGAGGCCTTGGAAGCCTCAGAGGCCTTAACATCATGGGCTTTGACCTGGGCCCATCATGGGTTCATAGCACAGGATCACAGTCTGCTTAATCCAGTCTGATGAGATAGCGGCAGGAGAGATGTCTTTGTCAAAGCCTTTCTTGAAGGAGACCAAAACCAGTTTTTTTGTTCTCCCTGATATCTGAGGTCCTATCCAGATAGTAGCATAGATAAACCCCTGTTTTGACTTCCATGACTACCATTGTGAATTCCAATGGAGCAGTGGATAGAACTTTGAACTGGTAGGATAGACCCTGGACATGGAAAGGCAGGTATTTCCTGGACTGTGGGTTTATTGGGATATGGAAGTAAGCATCCTTGAAACATACGGTTATTATCCATTCGCCTGTTTGCAAGGAAGTCCTTATGCTTTCTAGTGTCTCCATTTTGAATTTCCCTGATTTTAGGAATTTGTTCAGTGAGCTCAAAACGGATTGGTCTCCATTTGTTTTTGGGATTTTTGGAACCAAGAATAGTCTGTTGAAGAACAGCCTGCTTGATTTTTACCTTTTCTACTGCATTCTTTTGCTTAAGTGCATGTAATGCTTATATCAGATGGCTGTTCCTGTGGGGATGTACAAAGTCACTTATGATTTTTGAAGACCTGGTCAAAGTTGGTCGGTTCTGGAAGGGGAGAACATAGCTTTTCTTGAGGATTCTTATGACCTTGGGATATTTGTGTCAGGTTGGACAGAAGAAAACTAATGTACACAGGAAACACCTCTCACAGATTTTATTGCTTTTATAGTGGTGCTTATGCCTTTCTTTTGTGGCAGCCTGGAAACAAAAGGTACATGATTCACGGCAATACAATCTACATTTAAAGTCTTACAATTTACAAAACTGTTCACAGGGGTTCATTTTCCGGGATGGCAGTCCTGACTGCCAGTGTCCTGCGTAGATTTAGTTTGACAGTAGGGGTGGTAGTTGATGTCTTTCTACGATGGCAGCTTGGTTGGTGTCAGTCGGCTGGTTGGTCGGTGGCAAGAAGACCTGGACAGACACCACTGCTCTGTGACAGGTCACAACTTAAACCGACTGGAAATTAGGCTGTTCGGTAGACTGTTCGAGAGACTTGCTAATGATTGGTGCCTCCGGTCGTGAAAGCCTCTCAAATTATTAAAGGTACAATGCCTGGAAATCCTCTTTAAAATCGGATTTCTTAGAGGGTGTACTCTTCTTCTTGTCTTGTGGAGTAGATCTCTTGGTATCTTCGGTAGATTCTTTCGTCCTGCCAGTATCAGAATCCACAGGACCTAGCACCAGGACATTATTTGGATCTACTAGGGGGGAGTTGATGCCCATTTTCTTCTCAGATTTTTTGTCCTTTTTTAATTTATATATGATGGAGTGGCCAGTCATGCTGCTCAATCAGTAGCTTAGGCATTACAGAAATTGTAGTCCTGTCTAAGTATAAAAGGATTGTTACATTGGCCTTGGTCCCTGCAATGTGTACAACGTGAGTGTTGGTCGAACACAGCCATTAAATGTCCACAAGCCCCTCTCTGTTGACCTGGTGATGCCATGATATGTAGATTAAACTATTACACAAACATAGTCACACAGAAAGTCTTCAAACAAAAGTATTTTATCAAAATTCTTTAACTTTTGTGAGCTTTTCAAAATGCATCTGAACCGCGCATGCGTCAAACAAAAAAGATGCTATGACATCGCATTCTCTGGCTAGAAAGGAAGTACTGCACGCCACCTAGTGAATGATGGCAATCTAACCCGTCCCGACAGTGGAGACACAAAGTGTCTTTTTCTGGCACTTCGCGGGAATGGCTGGGGCCAGCAATATGCCAAAGTGTCCATCAGGTAAGATGCATTAATGCAATAAAAATATATTTTCCAATTTAAGACCTAAATAACTTGCTTTCTTAATTAATGTGATATTAAGTTATCAACACATACATCAAGAGAAAATCTTCTAAACCAATGTCACAGACAAAATATCTATATTTTACATTATTTATATTTAACATATCTATACTTACATTAGTATTATACAGGCTCTACTACCACTTCTTCACTAAGTAATATTTGTAAATTTTAAATACTTCAGTGTGTCAATATATTCAAATAATTCACCACAAAAATAAATATTGTTTCAAGATAAAACACTTACTTTGATTACAAATTTGCCTATTTTCAATGCATCTAGAATTTCTTGCACAATTTTCACACACTCAGCATCTGGGATCATGACATCATACTGACCAGCAATATCAATATCCTGAAACAAAAGCAAGTCTGTTATTAATCAGTAAATAACATACGCAACCCCCTCACTATAGAAAGCAATATGGTATGCTGTGTTATTATTACAAGACACTGTGTGATCAGCTTACATATTAACCAGGTCAAATTAAGATGCTACATATCCAGTAAGACTCTTTAAGATTTCTTCACATAAGCTGGTTCCTCAGATCACCCAGGACATATTTAGCAATATAATGGATAATATACACTTGGGCCAGATGTTGGTTGTACATCTAGATAGCATCAATATTTGTAAAAAATTTAAACTTGCTTAAGTTGCTTTGCACTACTGTCTTTACAACATTTTTAGAGCAAAGTGCCGATCTTCAATCACAGTTTGCAAATCAGTTCTTTGATGTTCAAAATTCAAACTCAGACAAGACTACATTGCATTACCCTCTTCTACTACCTAATAGAAATATATGAACCAAACTGATTACTGATCTTCGTAGATTTTCTGGGGTCCAAATTAAGTGAATCTAAAATGTCGGTAAATCAAAATGCATCAAGGGTTACAGTTTTGTTTTACTTCAAAATTCATAGCAAGGCTATCCATTGCACAACTGAACCCCCTCACCAGTATTTAAACCAATTATAAATTCAAGGTGTCCTATGCTTTTCTATATCATTGGGATAAATTGCTAGCTTTTTCCAAACCAACTGATCAACTGAGAAGGGGGCAATATCTCTTATTTCACAAGGCTTTGGACATTTTCACATCTGCATTTATAATACCTTAAATATCACACAAATTACTGTAACATCAAAATAGTTCAGTTAAGTAAAAAAAAACTTACCTTGTAAGCACTAAATACCAAGGGTGTTTGGTTATAATTTTAACATTTCCAGTTTGCATTTTTGCAGTAAAGCATGTACTTACACACTGATAAAATTCCCTGTATCTTCCACGAGTCATGGCAGGGTTGTCTCGTCTGTACACCTTGGCAATGTGATACCTCTTAATGTTTGTAATTTTATTCATGGCTAAATACCTTGCAAAAGGCACCTGATAGACAATCAAGGATTGATACAGAATAACCTCCGATTACTTTATTCTACCTCCATTAAATGTAATTATCTCCACAAAGGAGGTTGTTGTTGGCAGTGTGCATTTGTCTGCCTGGCTGTTTGCCGAATAACTCAAAAATTAATGGACAGATTTTGATGAAATTTTTAGGCAATGCTGACAATGGACAAGGAACAGATGATTTGATTTTCGATCACCGTTTGGATCCAGGAAACTTTTAAATGATTTTTTATTCTTTGCACTCATCAGATATATATTGGAGGTGTTGGTCCTTGGCAGAGGTAGGCACTCTCTGAGTGCTGTTGCTGCAGAGTACTTTTAATGTCAAGCTCTTACAGTGTATACATTATACTCTGTAATGAGGTGAGGACCAAACTAAATTTGTAGCTTACTTTGGAGTAAAATAGGAAAACTTCCCCAATGACATATACAGAAAAAATATATCACGAATGAAGAAAGCAATATTATACAAGTGCGTAGCAAGAGTATTATATTGTTAATCTTCATGAGTCATATATTTTTTGTGCATATGTCCAATGAGGAATGTTTCACCATTTTGTATGATTTGTAAGTTAAATAAATACACATTTAAAGAGAGAAGGCGAAAATGGTAGATATATAGAGTAAGAAATCTAAAATTCGCCACATATCTGAAATTTGCCACATGTGAAAATACTAATAAAATAAATGACTCGTGGTGAGATTTGTTGGATGTATAGTAAATTATGACTTTTTGAACTGAAAAATACCAATTTTTAGACAAAAACATCATTTTCTTCATAAAATTAACTAAGGTTTTAGAGGTGGCGAATTTTAGATTCCTGGCGAATTTTAGGTTTCTTACTCTACAGGGGCACCAGTGAATATAAAAACCTCGATATTTAACTTGCGATTTCTCAGCCATTTCTGTTTGGATTTCTATGCAATGCAAACGAGCAGAAGCACTGTTTAAAGACCTTTTTAATTAGGTAGAATACATATTTGTAGGGTAATATCTTGTTTCTAAGATTAGTGAAAAAAATGAAAGTTATTGACACTAATTATCCATGGTACAGAGGCGCCGATGTATTCAAATAAAATATATCCTGCACTTTATTTCCCCCTAAATGGCTCAAATATGGCATGCGGTGGATAATAAATATGGAGTAACTGCAGGCACCGAAAACATCCAGTTTCTAATAATATAACAAGGATACAGTCAGATCATATCTGAGTGACAGCATCTCTCCTCCCTGGTCTTTCAGATCATAAATCAACTTGGCATCCTCGCCATACTTGCCCGTCAGAGTTTCCTGAAACAACATCACATGTGATACTGACACATGATTGAAAACATCAACACACAGAACAATCATTATAACCAGGATTTTGCCACAGGATAATATTAAAGAACATCTTTATGAAGCAGGCAATAATCACGGTCACAACTTCAATTCAACCTAGTAAAAGTTATAATTTGAAAATTTCAAATGGGTACCTCTCACCAATATTAAGTGTAAAAATATTTCAACATCGACCAATATTGGGGGAAGGGGGATAATATTGTCTAGTCTTAATCCAAGAAAGTCCAAATCTGGGATACTGTAAATGTTTTGTTCTAGCATATCCCCAGCAGAATAGGCCTGCTAGCAGGAAGTGAAGTTTATCAAAACAAAACGTGGCAGTTCTGATCAAAAACGCCTAAAACTCAACAAAAAAAGACATAAAGGTTTATAATTTTTTTGAGATTTAGCATTTATTTTAAATATTTGAAGTGTAAGTTTAAGGTTACACATAAAATGCAATATTGATATACATAGCTGTAAACAAAAATAGCATCAGAGATGCCCGTACCCCACAGCCTAGGGAAATATTTTCAACACCGTGAGATATAGAAGTACTGTACCAGTACAAACTTCAGGATACTTTCAGAGGACTGTCCGTTATATAAAGGTCCAAACAATGTTTAAATGGAGAAATAATGTTTAAAAGAAAGATAATGCGTATAAAGATGAAGTATTAAAACAAGATAATTCAATAACAAGATGACAGCATTAATCAGTAAACTAAAATTCAACACTCTTTATCTACATCTGCATGGCCGAATTATGGTTTAGATGGTTTGAATATTACCAAGCATACAGAAGTGGTAATACATTTAATGAATGCTTATTGTGGTGTTGGAGCAAAATCTGTGGCTCACTTGATGAAATTCTATCTCTTACAATGGGAAGTTATGAAAGTAAAATTCTTTATAAATTCTAATATGACTTTTGCTTAATCTGCATCAAAAGACAGACCCAAAGGTCCATGAAGAATTTAAAGGTCAAGGTCACTACGACAAGGTAAAATGTCAAATTAAGGTCACACCATGATAATACACACCTATAGCCCCTAACCAATGTACCTACCAAGTATCAACTTCCTACACCTTACGGTTTCCGAGATATAGCCCTGACAAGATTTTATAGGTCACGGTCACTATGGCAAGGTCAAAGGTCAAATCAAGGTCACACCATGATGCTGCACACCTATACCCCCTAACCAATGTCTCTACCAAATATCAACTTCCTACACCTTACAGTTTCCGAGATATAGCCCGGACAAGATTTTATAGGTCAAGGTCACTACGGCAAGGGCAAAGGTCAAATCAAAGTCAGATCATGACGTTGCACAACTACACCCCCTAACCAATGTCCCTACCAAGTATCAACTTCCTACACCTTACGGTTTCCGAGATATAGCCCAGACAAGATTTTATAGGTCAAGGTCACTACGGCAAGGTCAAATCCTGGTCAGATCACGACGTTGCACACCTACACAGCCTAACCAATGTCCCTACCAAATATCAACTTCCTACACCTTACGGTTTCCGAGATATAGCCCGGACAAAATTTTATAGGTCAAGGTCACTATGGCAAGGTCAAATCAAGGTCAGACCATGACGTTGCACCCCTACACCCCCTAACCAATATCCCTACCAAGTATCAACTTCCTACACCTTACGGTTTCCGAGATATAGCCCGGACAAAATTTTATAGGTCAAGGTCACTATGGCAAGGTCAAAGGTCAAATCAAGGTCAGACCATGACGTTGCACCCC